>CAMAPF010000040.1:2925000-3637500 GCA_945859915.1 Cuscuta epithymum
TGAAGTTCAGGTTGCAAATGTTGAGTTAGTTGAACAGTAAACCTGGATGTCTGGAAGCAATTTCTGGATAGTTGGATGGTGACCACAGTATATTGTAAGTGACAGAAGCCATACAGTTCCAGCACAACGCTCATCCTTTCGGGTACTGTATAATAGAGCATCAAAAAGCTTTCTAGAGATTGCATCTCTAGTAATGTCACGGCCATCATCACTTCTGTCAAAGTCCATACTGCTAGAGCTCAGCAGTGAGGGAGATACATTTCCCATCAAAAAGTTTGAGCTCATGGAAAGAGAGGTATAGTTTGTTTTAAGAATAGTATCAGCAGTCACAGGAACACCACCCCATAGAAATGCAAGAGCCTCACCAGCAGCAAACAGGATATCTTCTACCTGGTCAAGTCCAAAATGAGGTAAGATAATACTAAACCAGGCAACTTTATGCAGCAGTCTCCGTGAAGCATACTGTTTAATGCTTATCCATCGTACTTATACTAGACAAAACAAGGTTCTCCCTCATTTGAGAGAGAAAAGGGGGGATTTTAGAATGCTTGTAGTACTAAGACTATAATCCATGGATACTTGAACAATTTTGCCAATCCGTTGTTTTCTGGAGATAATCTCAATAATGTTGAAGACTTAAAGAAAAGTAGATAAACAAGAGGTTGCTATGAAGGAAAAGAGCCTAGGAGGTCCCCCTGGAAAAGCTAAAAACACAAATATAGGAACTAGTTACTGACAGCAGTAGAGAACAAGTAGAATTTCACCTACCTTTGAGTGGCAAAGGCTAAAAATCAGATCCAGTGCATTAATTAAGTGTGTCGATGAACTCTCCTTAAAAGACAAGTGCCCCAATGATATAACAATTCTTTGAACAGCTTTTATATCATCGCTTGTAAGAAGTTTGGTCAATTTTTCATTCAAAATGGTCAGTAAGGCAGCTGCAGTTCACAACATTAGATTTTAGTAAAACCTCTAGTTTACAAAATAGCAACCCATTATCTTTACGCATTTGCATTCTCCGGATGCATAGCAGCACACCTGAAGTGGAGTCATGAAACAAAGGAGGCAGTGGAGCAGAAAGTCCAACATGACCCAGTGCTTCCATCGCAACAGAAGCCAATGAAGGAGTCTCCGAGTTAACAACATCAGTAAGACATTTAAGCACACTTTCAAGCAATGATGGTGGAATCTGCAACGAAGAAATATGGAAACAGAGAAAAGTATATAAAAATATCAGAAACTTCATTGGTTGTGTGATTATAGCTTTTCTGATGGTTATTGTTACATGAAAAGGTAACCTTGCAAAAGATGCCTAGGGTAAAAATAGGGACTTGCTCTAAAAATCACTTGCAGAGAAACATAACTCTGAGCCAAAAACACTAAGTTCTCATATTGGAATAACAGAGGAACAATATATTTCCAATCCCAATAGTTACCATAATTTGCCCAAGTGATAGCAAATCAAGAAAGCTATCACTCAATCTTCTACTAGATTGCTCTTTTATGTTTCCATTATCTTATAATGTAGCATGCATTAGTAACTCGTTTTCTATTTTCCTTGTCATGCAGGCATATCCCCCTCCTCCCAAGCCCTCATCCGAAAAAAAATGAAGCATAACCTCAAGCTGTTTAACATTACCAAAAGCATTCCAGAAAGTAAACAAAAACTATACTCCATAACATATAAATCAGCAATCAAATTATCAGCTTCCATATCATCTTCTAAGAACCTTTCATAATGAACTAATGACAAATGATATATTGATATTTCATTAATCCCTTAACGGATGTGACATGTATGACATCTCTGGAGATGAGCTAAAGGAATTTGAAATTTCTACGGACTTCATCTATGATGGTTTTATGTCAAGCAACGAAGAAACAACCATGATGCTATGTACCAGAAACCGTGCACCAAAGCAGTTTTCTTCCTTCTTCCAACAACAAAATCAACGTGCATTGCTGTTTTTTATAATTTTATCATTTTTGAATATCATATAGATGGTTAAATGTAGCCGGGACTTATACCGATTACAGAACTTACACAAGCTGTTCTTGACATGCAATTTGCAGTTATATATCCTAGAGCACAAAGAAGTCCATGCTCCACCTCAAACCTATAAAGGAATCAAATTTTACTTCGTATTCAGTTCAAAGGGCTGCCTCGACTATATATTTTTTATGTGTCAAAACTCAAAAGTCCATTTGCTAAAACCTTTTCTTAGGTGCCGCACTAACAGAGGAGATCAGTTCTTGAATAAGGCTAGATAAAGTGTCGATAGAAAGCTCACAAGAAGCAATTCCAAGTAAGCGTGATATAGATTCACGTGTGCCATAGTCGATATGACCCAAATATTGCTTCAGCCAAGACACTTTGTTGACATAGCGTGATGCTATCATCTGTTAGAAGCACAATTAAAAGTGAACATGAAATGATATCTCAAAATGAAAACAAAATAAGAATTTTTTAAATCATTTTCATTAATAAGGTATATGCTTCCATTAACCTACTTGGGGTATGTGTGATGCAATCATTATTAATGCATTGGAGGCATTAGCATGCAGCTCAACAGAGCCTTCATATGCCATTGCATGTTCTAGGAGCAGGCAAAATTTGTCCACAGAAGAAAGAAATTCAGAATCTTCTAGCAAAACATTCTGTTGTGCATCCACCTCAAAGCACTTCAACAAAAACTTGATCATGGCAATGTATGTTTTAGAAGGAAAGATGAGTATCGCCCCCCCAACACCGATGGAACTCAGAACTGCTGGGTGCTGTTCAATTATATAGCCTAGCATATCAGAAAGCTTGGGGTACAGCAAATTGCTAATCTGGCTAACAGCTTTCCTTTGATTTTCGCTAAGACATAAGCCTTCCAAAGCAATTTCCCTTTCATAACAAATGTACACTTACTGTGTCAAGGAAGCAGAACTATCTAATACCAATTGAACTCCAGCAACTAAAGAAATAATTACAAGAGAAACACTATGAAGATGCAACAGTTTGACTCAGTAATCCCAAATAAAGTGTTTTATTTTATGACTTTATGTTCCCAGATTAACAGTTGAAGCGTTGAGGTTTTCAACACGCATGACTTCAAATTTATCATCCCTTATCATTACAGGGACTCGGTAACATGCTTTTTCTTTCTCCATGTCAAGTCACATAAATCAACTTACATCTGGAAACAATCAACCTTAAAATCTAACAGGCCTTCAAACATACTTTATTAAGAGGGGAAATAAGGGTTTTCCCATCAGTTAACATTTTTTACATACATCTTATTGTCCGGCTAAAATATACTCCACTGTATATCTATATCTTCAAGATATCTTACCTATACTAGTTTAGAGTTCTGTAATTATAATGATACAGAAAAGTGATGAGATAGAAAGTTTCCGTTATTTTTATTAATGAGACAACTTATTTCCCTTTTAATCATTGAAATAATGACAAACATATGACTGAAATAAAGGTAGTGGACAAAAAAGTGAGTTTTATACTTTAGTTACTACCATAGTATCTTTAGTGACCATTAAGCCAAGCAAGAACAATTGAATTCTCAGCTTGCCATATATTATACTACATATATTGTAAGAGGGTGATAGCACAAGGGGTGTAGAATATTTTGATAGGGTGTATGTAAGAAGGGGAAGGAGGAACGGGAATAGTCGGGAATAATTAATGAGCGGGTTTGTTTGCTATATATATGTTAGGGTGGGAAATAAGAGGGACAGGCTGGAATTCAGTAAGTCTTGGCTGGGCTTTGGGCTAGAGAGAGAAACCCACTATCTTTCTCTAGATTGGACTGTTCTTGTTATTTTACGTCTCTTTTATTAATAAAATACTGCAACTATTACCGATTATTAGCTTGACTAACATTGGTATCAGAGCAAACGGTCCTGCGGGCTGTGAATGACACTGACGCGATCAAAAATGAAACATCGCTTAGAGAATCTCGAGCAAAACGTGAGCAACATCGAGCAGAAACTGGAACGTAACAGCACAGAGGTGCGATCGATAGCAGACAAGTTGGATGGGGTGATGGCCGAGCTTCGCCGTCTCGCGAACAACCAGAGTCATCGGCAATCCAGGAGTAGGTCGCGGTCGACTAAGCGAACCGATGCACACTCTCGGACAGGATCTTCGCAATCTGGAGGTGATTCTCATAGTGCAGCCGTTGATTCTCGCGAACCACATATTTCTCGTGCTAAGCGAGGAATTGAGAGAACCGGAAGGAAAGTAGATCTTCCTCTATTCAACGGAGAGGATGTTAATGGATGGATTATTAGAGTGGAACGTTTTTTAAGTTGAATCTGGTGCACGATCATGAAAAAGTGGAGCTGGTTGTCCTGGCCATGGAGGAAAAGGCATTGAACTGGTTCCAATGGTGGGAGGAACAAAACAAGGAGAAAACATGGGAGAAATTCAAAGGAGCTTTGATACGGAGATTTCAACCAGAGCTGGTGCAGAATCCTTTTGGGCCTATGCTAAGCCTTAAACAGACTGGATCGGTGATGGAATATAGAGAACATTATGAACGAGTGGCAGGTCCAATGAAGCATACTGACGAGGAAATGCTCAAAGGAATTTACCTTAATGGCCTGAAGGAAGAAGTGAAGGCTGAGCTCAAGCTATACCCAAATGCTGCCCTCCCTGAACTGATGGATATCTCTCTGGTGTTAGAAGGGAAGAATGCTGCATTTCGAGGGGAGAAATATCAGGTTGGGGACCAGAGGAATGGAAAGGAGAAGGGAGAGACACTGAAGAAACCTCAACAGTGGATAGATGGAAGCAAATGGAGATCACAGACCAATATTCAATCATCTCAGGAAAAGGCTGGGGGTGAGCCTAAGATGGGAGTGAAACCGGAACTCAACAATAACTGGAAGGGTGGCCAGAGACTAACACAAGTAGCATTACAAGAACGAAGCAAGAAGGGGCTGTGTTTCAAATGTGGGGAAAGATGGGGCAAGGAACATATCTGCAAATTGAAATACTACCAGTTTATTCTCATGGAGGGGCCTGAGGAAGAAGCAGAAGAAATGGAACCAGAAATGGATTCGAAAGAGCCAGAAAACTCTCGAGAACCACAACAAATGCTATTGTCAGCCATGAGCAAACAGGGGATCACTACACAGAAGACTTTCAAGTTGGAAGGGAAGTTGATGGGAGATGGGCTAAACAGATCCGTGCTGATCTTGATTGACAGTGGAGCCACCCATAACTTCATATCACAAGCCTTAGTGGAAGAATTACAATTGCCCTACATCCAGATTGATGGATTTCAAGTGGAACTGGGTAATGGAGACAGAGTGAGCAACAATAGGAGATGTGTGGGGTTGCAGGTTGGAGTACAAGGTCTTGATATTATACAGAATTTCTACCTGTTGGAGCTGGGTGGAACTGACCTAGTGTTTGGGGTTGAATGGCTTGCCAGTTTGGGAAATGTAGTGATAAATTTCCAAGAACTAACACTTAAGTGGTGTGAAGAAGGGAGATTAAAGAGCTTAAAAGGAGACCCAACTTTAAGTCAAGTGCAAGTTTCGTGGAAGGCACTGGTAAAAGCTCTCCAAAGAGAAGGCCAAGGATTTTATGTGACTTGTGGGAACTCTCAGGAGGACTCTGTAAATGGAGCTGCACCAGGAGAATTTTGGCAGGAAGTGTTGGACAAGCATAAGGAGGTTTTCCAAATGCCAAAGGGGTTACCTCCTAAACGCAGTTGTGATCATGCTATCAACATTAGGGAAGGTGCTGAAATACCTAACATACGACCCTACAGGTACCCTCACTACCAAAAAGATGAAATAGAGAAAATTGTGAAGGAGTTGCTAAATACAGGGATCATCCAGCCCAGTACCAACCCTTATAGTAGTCCTGTTCTCTTGATTAAGAAGAAGGATGGTGGATGGCCCTGAACAGGATCACAGTACCAAACAAGTTTCCCATACCCATAATTGAAGAGTTACTGGATGAATTGGGAGGAGCCAGGGTATTTTCTAAACTTGATCTTAAATCCGGCTACCATCAGATCAGAATGAAAGAAGAGGATAGACACAAGACGGCTTTTCAAACGCATGAAGGTCACTACGAATACCTGGTAATGCCATTTGGATTGACTAATGCACCTTCCACTTTTCAAGCTTTGATGAATCAGATTCTAAGGAAGTATTTGAGGAAGTTTTTTTTAGTATTTTTTTATGACATACTTATCTACAGTCCTTCAGAATATGAACACAAAGAACACTTGAGTACCATCCTCCAGTTACTGAGAGACAACCAATTGTATGCTAATCATAAGAAGTGTATAATAGGGCAGAAACAATTATCCTACTTGGGTCATATGATCTCTGGAGAAGGAGTAGCCGCTGACCCGGGCAAGGTGGTGGACATATTGGACTGGCCTGAACCTAAAGAAGTCAAAGGATTGAGAGGATTTTTGGGCTTAACGGGTTATTACAGGAGGTTCGTACAAGGGTATAGTAAGATTGCAGCCCCCCTGACAAACCTATTAAAGAAAGATGCATTTAAATGGAACCCCGAGGCTTCTCAGGCTTTTGAACAGTTAAAGAAAGCTATGACAACTTTACCTGTTCTCAGGGTTCTTGATTTTACCAAGACTTTTGTTGTTGAGGCAGATGCTTCCGGGACAGGTGTAGGAGCAGTTTTGATGCAGGAAGGGAGGCCTGTGGCGTATATGAGCAAGGTTTTATCTCAGAGGAACCAAGGCAAATCTGTGTACGAGAGAGAATTGATTGCAATCGTCTTGGCTATCCAAAAATGGAGACCTTATCTCTTAGGCAGGATCTTCGAGGTGCATACTGATCAGAAAAGCCTAAGGTTTTTAACAGAGCAGAGACTGATGGGGGAAGAACAACAAAAGTGGGTTGCCAAGCTTCTGGGATACAAATTTGTTATTAAATACAAACCCGGCAGTGAGAATAAGGCAGCAGATGCCCTCTCCAGAAAGAGTAGTATACACAGTTTGTCCATTGTTACTTGCCAAGAGTGGCAAGGGCTAGTAGAGGAATTGAAGGCAGACCCGAAATATCAGAATATCATACAAACCATAATGGGAAATCCAGCAAGTATACCAGATTTCAAGTTCAGAAATGGCTTATTGTACTATCAAGGAAGATTGGTACTACCCAAGCAATCTTCTCGAATACCTCTAATATTGAAAGAATTCCATGATTCTGCAATTGGAGGGCATGCCGGGGCTTTCAGAACTATGAAAAGAGTATCTGGTTTATTCTATTGGGTTGGCATGAGAAAGGACATCCAAGATTATGTGCAAGGATGTGAAGTATGCCAAAGGAACAAGTACCAGACCCTCAGTCCAGCAGGGTTATTGCAACCTTTGCCCATCCCTGACAGAATATGGGAAAATATCAGCGTGGATTTTATTGGAGGGCTGCCCAAGGCTCAAGGGAAGGATACAATTTTGGTGATCGTGGATCGGCTAACCAAATATGCTCACTTCATAGCTCTTGTTCACCCTTATACAGCCAAGGAGGTGGCAGAAGTCTTTGTTCAGGAGGTGGTACGGTTACATGGATTTCCCAAGTCCATAGTATCGGACAGGGATAGGGTCTTCTTGAGTTCTTTTTGGGCAGAACTGTTTAAGATGGCAGGCACCCAACTGAAGTACAGCACAGCGTACCACCCTCAAACGGACGGCCAAACTGAGGTGGTAAACAGGTGCTTAGAGACATATTTGAGATGTATCACCGGACTGAAGCCTAAACAGTGGCCTAAATGGCTCTCCTGGGCCGAATATTGGTACAATACCAATTATCACATTTCCATCAAGAATACGCCCTACAAGGCCCTATATGGACAAGATCCCCCCGCTATTGTGAGAGGAGAATAGGAGATGTAACTTTGTCCTCAGTAGAAGAAGTCAACAAGTTGACGGCTGAAAGGAATTTAATACTGGATGAATTGAAGACCAGTTTAGCTATGGCCCAAAACAGGATGAAGCAGCAGGCTGATAAACATAGACGGCCCTTACAAGTGGAGGTGGGAGACATGGTATTCTTAAAAATTCAGCCTTATAAAATGAAAAGTTTAGCTAAACGGTTGAATCAGAAGTTGAGCCCAAAATTCTATGGGCCGTTTGAGGTGATAGAAAAGATAAACCCAGTGGCATTTAAACTTGTGAAAGACATTAGAATATACTTTAGAATATACTTTAGAATATTCTTCTATCCTTAGAATATACTTTAGAATATTTTAGGAATATACTCTAGGATATTATTATTGTATAGAATCTTATAGGAATATTCTATCTTTGTAATCTATATTTATAGGGACTTAACCCTCCAATGAAATACACAGAAAATCTTTCCTCCTCTCTTCAATATTATATTTTGTAGTTTATATTTCAACATGGTATCAGAGCCTTCCATTTCAATTTAGTTTTCAGATTTCAATTTAGTTTTTCAGATTTCAGTTCAGAATTCAGGCTGGGTTCTTTCTCCAAGAACTTCAGTTAACTTCAGAACCTTACAACCATTCTGCCTACAGAACCTCTGTCCAGATCCTCATTCCAGAACATCAATACACCCTAGAACCAGAACCTTTGTCCAGACCAACACCATCCTAACCAGTTGCACTCGCGGCTTCTGCACGCGCCGTCGATTGAAGCTTCATAACTGGCCGGCCCTTTTTGATCGGAAGTCTCCATCTAGGTCGCCTGAGTATTCTCTGCCAGGCAAATCCATTCTTCCGATTTGCAAGCTTTTGGATCGCTTCTGGAGGTTGGCGACGCAGATATTTTTGGGAGGGGCTGCGTGTCTACTTGCTGGTATCATTATATATCAACGAGGCCTACATAAAGTCACAAACCCAGACTTTGCCAACCATCTATTGAGTTGCCACTGGTAAGTCTTAATTAGCTGTATTTATTTATTTAAAAAAAAACAAAAAAAAAACAAAAAAAAAAAAAAAAAAAAAAAAAGTCTTGTACGGGTCCATTTGGCAGAGGAGTAATTATATGCAATTACTGTAAGAAGCCCGGACACTTGATCAAAGAATGTAGAAAATTGCTGTTCAAAAATCAAGGAAATCAGCTTGCTCATGTTGCTTCCGCTACCAGTTCATCTGATGGATCAGTTGCTATTTCTTCAGACGAGTATGCTAAATTTATTTGCTACCAAGAATCTCTAAAGCATTCATCTACCCCTATCTCGGTAGTCGCAAATTCAGGTATTTCAAACACATGTCTTGTTTCATCATCCTCAAAATGGGTCATTGACTCAGGTGCCACAGATCATATGACTGGTAATCCTAGTCTATTCTCATCATTTCACTCACATTTACCTGCTTCCAGTGTCACTTTAGCAGACGGGTCTACCTCACCCGTTCTTGGATCTGGTACTGTTGTACCAACTTCTACATTACCATTATCGTCTGTTTTGAGTCTTCCTAATTTTGCATTTAATCTGCTTTCCATCAGTAAAATCACACGTACTCTTAATTGTTCTGTAACATTTTTTCCGGGATATTGTGTGTTTCAGGATCTGTTAACGAAGCATACTATTGGTCAAGGACATGAGTCGGGTGGTCTTTATATTTTGGATACATCAATTACAAAAGGTATCTCTTGCCTTGGGGTTGGAAATCTATTAGAAGCTCATTACCGATTAGGACATCCATCTCTCTCACTAATGAAGCAATTATATCCTCAGTTTAATAAAGTGTCTTCTATACAATGTGAGTCGTGTGAGTTTGCTAAACATCATCGCACTAGTTTAAGTCCCCGACTTAATAAACGAGCAAATGCTCCGTTTGATCTTGTCCATACTGATGTTTGGGGGGCATGTCTAGTTGTGTCCAAACCTGGTTTCAAATATTTTGTCACTTTTGTTGACGATTATTCTCGTATGACATGGGTGTATTTTATGAAGCGCCGATCCGAGTTATTTACTCATTTCTCTGCATTTTGTGTTGAAATTAAAACTCAATTTAATGTTCTTGTTCGTGTGTTAAGGGGAGACAATGCCCAAGAATATTTATCTGCTCCATTTAAATCTTTTATGCTTCAACATGGCATTATTCATCAAACTTCATGCGTAGACACACCTCCTCAAAATGGAGTTGCTGAAAGAAAGAATCGACATCTGTTAGAAACTGCAAGGGCTCTTCTATTCCAAATGAATGTGCCTAAACAATTTTGGGCTGACGCTGTGTCTACTTCATGTTTTTTGATCAATCGTATGTCATCTTCTGTTTTGGATGGTAAAACTCCTTATCAATGTCTTTTTCCAAATAAAGAACTTTTTCCTATTCCACCTAAAATATTTGGTTGCACTTGTTTTGTTAGAGATGTTAACCCTCATCGGACGAAATTGGACCCCAAGTCATTGAAATGTATTTTCTTGGGTTATTCTCGAGTTCAAAAGGGGTATAGATGTTTTTGTCCAAGTACAGGTCGATATCTTATTTCTATTGATGTCTCATTTCATGAAAATACACTATTTTCATCATCCAAGACAGATATTCATGAGGACAACGATGAAATACTCATTTACACAGTTACTATACCTGAGACCACACCTTCAGTAACTAGACCTCCTGTACACTTGGTTTACACCCGTCGACACAAAGCACAAGATCACTCCCCACCTGTGACACCTTTGATTACATATCCTGATACTGGTCCGACTTCGATCTCATGTCCTGAACCAGTACCTGCATCTTCAGATCTTGTCTCTACATCTGATCTTGACCTCCCGATAGCACTACGTAAAGGTACACGGTCTTGTACTCATCCTATTTCCTCATTTGTGTCATACAGTCAGTTATCTCCTGCCTCATGTTCTTTTGTTGCTTCCATTGATTCTATTTCTGTTCCCAAATCTGTTAAAGAAGCTTTGTCTCATCCTGAATGGCGTCATGCCATGGTAAAGGAAATGAATGCTTTGGATCTTAATGGTACTTGGGATTTGGTATACTTGCCTTCAGGGAAGAAGTCTATTGGATGTAAGTGGGTCTTTGCTGTTAAGGTTAATCCAGATGGATCTGTTGCTCGATTGAAAGCTCGATTGGTTGCAAAGGGTTATGCTCAAACCTATGGTGTTGATTATTCTGACACTTTTTCTCCTGTTGCTAAATTAACATCTGTCAGGTTACTTATCTCACTCGCTGCAACTCATGATTGGCACTTACACCAGTTGGACATTAAAAATGCATTCTTACATGGTGACCTTCAGGAGGAAGTTTATATGGAGCAACCTCCGGGATTTGTTGCTCAGGGGGAGTATGGGAAAGTTTGTCGACTTCGCAAATCTCTTTATGGTCTGAAACAGAGTCCTCGTGCATGGTTTGGGAAATTCAGTCAATCCATAGAACGGTTTGGAATGATAAAAGGTCAATCAGATCACTCTGTCTTTTACAGAAAAACGAAAGCAGGTATCACATTGCTTGTGGTGTATGTCGATGATATTGTGATTACAGGAAGTGATACCGCAGGTATTTTGGCCCTTAAGAATTTTCTTCATAGCCAATTCCAAACAAAAGACCTAGGCTCATTGAAATACTTTCTGGGTATTGAGGTAACACGGAGTAAGAAAGGCATATTTCTATCTCAGCGTAAATATGTACTTGATTTACTAACTGAAACAGGGAAATTGGGAGCAAAGCCAAACACAACTCCCATGGTTCCCAATGTGCAACTCACTTCAGAAGGCATACCATTTGAAGACCCAGAAAGGTACAGAAGATTGGTTGGAAAGCTTAACTATCTCGCAGTCACTCGTCCAGACATTGCTTACTCTGTGAGCGTAGTGAGTCAATATATGTCATCTCCGACAGTTGATCATTGGAATGCAGTAGAGCATATATTATGTTACTTGAAGGGGACACCAGGACGAGGTATTGTTTACCAAAATCATGATCACATGAGAATAGAATGCTTTGCAGATGCTGATTGGGCTGGATCTAAAGATGATAGGAGATCCACATCTGGCTATTGCGTCTTTGTTGGTGGTAATCTCGTCTCTTGGAAAAGTAAGAAGCAAAATGTGGTTTCTCGTTCGAGTGCTGAATCAGAATATCGGGCTATGGCACAATCGGCATGTGAGATAATCTGGATAAACCATTTGCTGAGTGAAATCGGATTGAAGACACCAATGCCTGCTAAACTCTGGTGTGATAACCAAGCTGCTATACACATTGCCAACAACCTAGTGTTTCATGAGAGAACAAAACATATTGAGGTCGATTGTCACTTTGTTCGAGAAAAGATACAACAAGGATTGATCTCTACAGGATATGTGAAGACTGGAGAGCAACTTGGAGATTTGTTCACTAAAGCATTAAATGGAATTCGTGTTGGTTATTTATGTAACAAGTTGGGCATGATAAATATCTATGCTCCAACTTGAGGGGGAGTGTGAAAGACATTAGAATATACTTTAGAATATACTTTAGAATATTCTTCTATCCTTAGAATATACTTTAGAATATTTTAGGAATATACTCTAGGATATTATTATTGTATAGAATCTTATAGGAATATTCTATCTTTGTAATCTATATTTATAGGGACTTAACCCTCCAATGAAATACACAGAAAATCTTTCCTCCTCTCTTCAATATTATATTTTGTAGTTTATATTTCAACAAAACTGAAACTACCTGAGGGGTGCACCGTGCATCCGGTGTTTCATATCTCTTTACTCAAGAAGGCAGTATCTCCTAACATACCCTGCCAGCCCCTACCTACATGCATTTCAGAAGAATGGGAGTTACAAGTTCAGCCTGAAGAAGTGGTGGATTACAGAGTGAATCCTGATGGGCAGAAGGAAGTGCTAATTCATTGGAAGCAGCTGCCAGCTTTTGAGGATTCTTGGGAAGATTTAAACAAGTTTCAGAAGCAGTTTCCAACATTCCACCTTGGGGACAAGGTGGTAGTTCAAGGGGAGGGTAATGATAGCACAAGGGGTGTAGAATATTTTGATAGGGTGTATGTAAGAAGGGGAAGGAGGAACGGGAATAGTCGGGAATAATTAATGAGCGGGTTTGTTTGCTATATATATGTTAGGGTGGGAAATAAGAGGGACAGGCTGGAATTCAGTAAGTCTTGGCTGGGCTTCGGGATAGAGAGAGAAACCCACTATCTTTCTCTAGATTGGACTGTTCTTGTTATTTTACGTCTCTTTTATTAATAAAATACTGCAACTATTACCGATTATTAGCTTGACTAACAGAGGGATCAGTGATAGGTGGAGGAACAAGATCAGTGATAGGTGGAGGAAAAAGATCACCAGTGAGATAACCAAGCTTGTGACCATTGTAGCTAGCTCTGCCCATCTAGTTTGTGGGCTGTTATGTGGAGAGATGAAAGATCGCTCCCGGAAAAAGGAACAAGAGAGACAGAGGTGCATCACTGAACTGCTGAGTTAGTGATCGTATTAGCAACCATGGAAGTTTATAGTCGAAGTCACCCAAGAAAAAAGAAAATGAAAGAAGTTTCTGGGTGATAAGAAGAAAAATCGGAGGCCAATAAACCCGTGTCTCTGATAATAGAAAAGTGATGAGATAGAAAGTTTCTGCTATTTTTATTAATAAGAGACAGCTTCTTTCCTTTTATAGGATAAGAGTACAAGTTCCCGTACAAAAAGATCCGATTCCTATTTTAAAAGTCTGAATAATAACAAATTAACTATTGTTGACAAAATACACATAATCAATTAGCAAAATAAATCCCTAAATTTAAGGAGCCTTCAAATCCTCTTCAGATTTTTCAACACTTTCTAAGTTTGTTTCTCTTGAAATCAGAAGGTTCCGCATTATGCCCCATTTGCCCACTTTTCTAGTCTTATTTATTTAAACTTATAAACATAAGATGCAGGAGCACCCCACACCCACTACGTGTCCTTAGAAGCGATATAAATAAATCAGGAATGTATCAACTACCAAACAAAATAAAGCACAAAGAGACTAAAAAGCATAATATCACAGTGTGCGGGAGTCTGGGAGAACGAGAAATTCAAATTAGCATTCAAAATTTGCAACAGCAACAGCATCCAAGCCTTAGTCCCAAAAGAATTTGGGGTCGGCAACATTCAAAAAGTGCAACATACTGAAAAAATGAATCTAAAAAAGCGGAGAGCAGTATTGAAGATAAGCCTTTATGAAACTCATCACCAAACAGTCAAACACACCTTAATACTCCCTCCGTCCCAATATAAAAGGCACACTTTCCTTTTCGGGCCGTCCCAATATAAAAGGCACATTTCCCTTTTTGGCAAACAAAACAGTGCCAAACAGTGCCAAACAGTGTCCAAACAGTGTCTAAACAGTGCCAAACAGTGTTAAAACAGTGTTCACCCTAAAAATGTGTGGAAACACAAATGTGCCTTTTATATTGGGACGGAGGGAGTATTTAAAAGTAATCGCTTGACCAAACGCATATGTTATTTTAAAAAATGGCATACCTTATATCCAACTTTGGATCTGCCGCTCCAAGCATGCAAATAAACCTGCTAGGACAATGTTGCATGTCAAACAAAAATGTTGCCCATCTTATTGCACAAAAACGCACTTCACTTTGTTCCTTGCATGTGAAAAGAACACAGAATTATTATGGATGAGGGACTTCATACAAAACATGACAGTCCAACTCCAATATAGAATGTAGTTATACCACTTTCGAACTTTTCAATAGGAGTGACTCCAAAGTCTTTAACACACCTGGTTGTGCGCCCTGAACACCAAATAGCAACCATCAGGGATTTTTTAACAAAATTGAGAACTGAAAATAGATAGATAATTCATATCAAACCTTGTAAGCAACAGCAAGAGAATTGGTTGCTTCTTGAATAGTTAAACGGAGAAACTGAGCCTCAGATTGCAGCGCATCAAAAAGCCGGACAGCAATATCAATTTTATCTCTAAACATATAATAGGAGTTAATGAAGTGTTAGGAAGACAAAGATGGAATAGATGAATGAATGCATAAATAACAATGAAGAATACCTAAAGAGTTGAGGCATTCTTTGTGCAATCAATCCAACTGCTTGAAAAGCAAAAGCTTTTGTGTCCCTAGAAACAGCATCTGGAAGATAGTGAATACGAAAATATTTTATTCCAATATCTATATCAAATTCAGAACAAGGTTCTAACAGTAAAACACTAAAAATATGCCATTAGGAAACCTGATTCAGATGCTGAGTAGCCATCAAGAGATTTAAGAATCCCCGTCAAGATAACAGGGCCCATAAGCTTCAATTGGTCCATCCCTGCCTACATTTATTCAAAAAAAAAAAAAACTCATATTCCTAATATACATAAGGTAGGAAAAGGTATGTTATGATGATAAAATGGATATGAACAATATGGCTGGAAAAGTACTCTATGAAAATATGTGAAACATATAAATTCAGAGTTCATTCCCACTTATACTTGAGATAAATGACCAGAATTGTAAACCGGGGGGAGGGGGTACTTGATCTGCAAAGCATCCACATGTAAGGTTGTGTTTGAAAAATAAATAATAAATGAACTAAGTCACTTGGGGATTGTGCATCTTGAAAGTTACATAAGGATTGGAAAGAAGCAAAAACAATTGAAAGTAGCATACGGACTGAAAAGAATCAAACAAATGACAATGCATATGCCAGTGCACATTAACACAACTTCCATTCATCTACATCAAGTCCAAATTGTTTGAATTCTTTCAATTAAAAGATGCAGTTATTGAATTAATTCCAGGGCTACTGATAGCAAATTAAGAGTTTTTCTAGCATAAGAGGTTAGACTCTTAACAGTCCCTGTCACGTCTTTGTAATATAAATCTATTATTTGTTTTATATTCCTTTCATCACAAAATGGACATCCCATTGCGGATGATGAGGTTTGGCGGTTGATAGAGATAATTCCTCCTTTGCAATATTTTAAAGGGAAAAATAACAAAAATATCCCAAACTTTGAGTGGGTGTGAGATAAACACCCCAAACTTGCATATGTAATTCAAATACCTCAAACTTTATATAAAAAGTTATTTTAGCACCATAGTCAAGTATTATTTCTTTCAAAAATGTAAATTTATTGTGTTAATTGCTTAATTTAAAATTATTTTAGAATTCATGATGACACTATTAACATTCTAAACTTCCATTAGGAAATAAATAATGTTACCCCCAATCTATATAATTGCAACACTTTTAATTTTTTATGTTAAATTATGCGATTAACCCCATAAATTTACATTTAAAAAAACATGATAATGGCGCAAAAATAACTTTTTATTTAAATTTTAGGGTATTTAAATTACATAGGCAAGTTTGGAGTATTTTTATTAATTTCCCCTATTTTAAATCAGTACTAATAATTAAAATTTATTTTCCATCATTTCCAATGGGCAATGGAGCCAAAGACTTGCTATTTTTTGGCTTGCGAATATGATGGAATAAAGCAAAATGGATCCACTAAACTGTCTGCGCTTCTTTGTTATGAAGCAACAGTCGATCAATGTAGTTTTCGACGCCGATTGTCATCATGGGTCATCCGGAAACAGTCTCTATGTGCCTTAGTACAAGGGTAAGGTTACGTACATCCGACACCCTTACCCCACCGTAGGTGGGAGCCTTTGCGGCACTGGGGTCATGTTGTTGTTGTATTAATAATTAAAATTAACATTTTTAAAAACTACATTAAAAAGTTCTATTGAACCACAAAAAACTGGATTTGGATAGGAAAAATTGCTACATATAATCAGAGATCAAAATTGAGTTGTGTTGATCATATAATAGTAACCGGTACTTTCATTTTGAGGCATAAGGTCATGGAAAACTTGTTTAGCATCACCAAAAAACTTGGCCATAGACCAACTCAATAAGCAATGATCACAAGGACCTTCTCAGAGTTATTAAAGTTATTGTTGATATAAAAGCTAGAAGATCGATATCTGTAGGTCGACCTTCCCTACCCTGAGTAACAAAGCTAGTATTTGGTTCATTTGGCTGTAACAAAACTAATAAAAACTTCCATAGAAAACATATCCTCAAAGTACTAGTATAGTAGCACTCGTTTAATGATCCACATTAGTGCATTTTTTCAAATACAACATCCAAGCCTTAGTGCCAAAAGTGTTTGAGGTCAGCTAAGTAGCTAACATGAATCGAAATATGAAATCAGATCTGAAAAAGATAAAAAAGATTAAAAGATAAGACAAGATTAAAAATAAAAATAAAAACAAAAATAAAAATAAAAATAAAAATAAAAAGATGGAAAAGATAAGATAAAGATAAAGATAAAAAAACATATAAAACAAGATAAAAAGATAAAGAGATAGAGAAGATAGGAAAGATAAATTTGAAAAAGAGATCAATCCTCCACACGTATATTCTCCCCCGCTTTGCTCTCTTTAAAGTCATTTTTCCAAATGCAGGTTAAAAAAATCAACTGTTAAAATGTACTCCGTAGTTATTTTCTTTCATTATTGACATCAA
The DNA here is from genome assembly GCA_945859915.1 of Cuscuta epithymum. Classification (NCBI taxonomy): domain Eukaryota; kingdom Viridiplantae; phylum Streptophyta; class Magnoliopsida; order Solanales; family Convolvulaceae; genus Cuscuta; species Cuscuta epithymum. Next base: position 2,942,461 of record CAMAPF010000040.1, read on the forward strand.
ATAATTATACCAGATGGTCATTATATACTCCATATTTGTTATTAATATCAACAATTAAGCAGAGAATCTTTTTATTTCAAAAACGATTGTGCTTCACTTTTTCATTTATATCATTATATGATATATGAGTTGAACATTTCAGGTTTTACAGTGCAGAGTAAATTTTAAGGGGTTTATTCTCCAGCAAAATGGGAGAAGGGAGCTAGACGCCTAGACCAATTTCTAGTAACAGGAAGATATTACCAAAAAATATTCAGAAGGATAAAGTAATGCTAGCTGATGTTGCTTTATCTTTATGATAAGATTTTTTTATAGTTCCACTATTACTATCTTCAGCAACATATATAAGTCCTATGAAGATTATAATATAAGGGTTGATCATTCAAATGTGTACAACTGTACATCAAGTATCATGCAAGGAAAATTTGTTATCAGCTATCAATTAATGTTCTAACGAACTTACATTTTTACGACTAGAAAAGCAATCCCCTGTCAGAAAGAAGTACAATGCTGCTACTAGAACATTCATTAGAACATTTAATAAATCTCACTGCCAAATACCCAAATTTTAGTATGTACATAATACTATAGTAGTCATTGTTACGGTGCAAATATATTATACTTTCACAGTTTCACTATAAAAAAACATTTCTTACAAGCCTTAAAAGTTCTAGTGACTACTGTTAACACTTAACAGTATATTGACAGATGGAAAAGATAAGTTTAAGTTGACCACAGCAATTTTAGACTATGCATGTGAAATGACTGGCTGTGAAAACAAGTTAGGTGCCTCAATAGTCAATACTTACATGCTTGAAGACCCATACAGTAAACTCCATACCCAACTGCTTCAGCCTTGAGGTGGTATTATTCCCTATACAGCAAAAATGTTAAAGGCAAGTGTCCTATATAAAAGAAAAGGAAAAAAACAAGTGCACTAGAAAGATAGTACTACATTTAGTTATAATACGTGCATAAACATTAATTGTTTGATACCCACCCTCTTCCAATTTCTTTGGTAAACTAGGGTTTCTTTTTTCAATGTTAATGGGAATAAAAGGCAACAGAAAAGTATTGGATAAAATGGAGGAAATTTTATTAGAGCACATCATGTGTACCAGAAAAATAAAAGGGCTCACCTCCACAAATGATGATAAACTATCGTTCACTAAGTAAATACCACAACCAAAGAAGATCCATGTTCTTTTGACAAAGATGAGTAAGAGGATTAAGCAATCATCTATCAATGATCACCACTGTAATTATCTTCATTACATTTTAATAAATACAAAAGCATTTTTTTGTCCAACCCAAAAATCTAAAAGATATTATGCACTACTGCAAGCTGCATGCCTGCATGCACACAAACATGTACAGAAGTACATTATGCACTCTACTTGAGCTCTTAATCTTGAATGCAATTCTAAAGAACCCATATGTTGTGATAAGAAAATGTTTATACCATATATGCATCCAAAAATGCACTGCAATGTTGATGGGAAACTATTTGCTGCAGAAACTGATCGGCAGAAAACAGACATCAGCCTCACTCTCAAAGATATATTTGCAGGGGTAACTCTAGACTCTGGAGGAATTTGGTCAGAGCCTGTAGTACCTATTTATTGTTTAACAGAAATAAAGTTAGAGTGCTCATTGAATCTGAAGCCAAGAGCTAAAGAAGCAGCATTTTTGGGAAAAGTGACTAACTGGCACAACTGGTAATCTGATATTATACAGGTCAGGAAAAAGCATCCAGTACACTAAAACCAACTTTTTAATCATTACAATTACATGAGATATTTACATTTTCATACATACAGAAAAGAAATGATGTAAATTATAAACCAAGTACCTACCCCCAAAACAAGATAACCTGACCCAAACTAGCCTAAAATAATTGAGGTGAAAATTTAATCAGGTTGGTTTGGGTGGTAAAATTAACAAACATACATTTACTGGTTGGTTTGACAAATTGGCCCAGCCGTCCAATCCAGACCATGTACACCCCTTAATTGTTCAACATGCATAAAATATTCTCATATCACCTAAACACATTAAACATGAACAAAACAGAATTCCATATCACCTAAATCTGAGCTCAAAAACACCTTTTGGAAAAAGATATAGAGTTCTAGATACAAATAGAATCCCTTCCTCATCAGAGTATATTCCCTTACCCTAAAAAATGATTTTTTCCCATTGAATAAAATATATTCAGTGTTCAGCCAAATTGAAAGTCAGGCCATGTACAAACAAATAGTCTTACAAGTCAATAAAATAGATCTCGCATACCGTTAAATAGAAAAAATAGTTTTTTTATCAGGTTCGGATCTTCCAAGTTCACAACAGATGCTTTCTTCTTCAAAAGCTCCTCCCCTTTCTTTACGACTAACTCTTGACTTGAGGGGAAAAAACAAAAAAAAAAAAAAACATAAGTGGTTAACTTTCCAATTATATATGCCTAAAATACCAAAAGTTTCAAGGTTAGAGATTTCAAATGAGTTAAATGCCAGTATTGGTCATTAAAGCAAATACCTATCAGCACAGGCAGCAATGTGAAGGGGATAAACGAGTTCAGTAGCAATTTCCATGGCTTCAATGACATTCAAAATTCCTAACTGTGGAAACAAATAATCAGCATAATTAGTATGTTTTCTGTATGTACGTAATTGTTGCAAAGGAAATCAAGATAGACTTCTAACCATCAGACTTCAAATAAGCACAATGTTTACATGTACGTATGCTTACGTGCATGTAATTTTTGCAAAGAAAGTAAAGATAGGCTAGTAAGTAGTAATTATCAAGCTTTTAACAAGTGTACTATTTAACTTCTCACCTTTCTAAGACACAGTGCATCACTTGTCAATTGTTGTTTCCCAGTGACACGGTTGCATTGAGTAAGTGATAACCCAGCTGGACAAGCCCCACTATAAAGGACTTCTTATCATTACTATTTAAGTAAAAATATGAAACATAAAAGCGGAAACAAAAATAATCATACGGACCTCTGGGGTGTTGGTTGATATAAAATCATGTGAAGGCAAAACTCAAGAAAAATCTCATAGTTGTGCAACCTACCAAGTTTTCTATACTCTGCAACTAATTCATCATTGAGATGTGCTGAATGGAACTCACCAATTACCTGAGATTAAATTGATTAATCTCACTATGTATAACAAAAGATCCATATGAAACTTTCATTGCAACAAAACTTTAGAATAAGGTAAATTCTATATGGTAACCCTCAACTTCTGAATCTTCTGTATTGTAGATAAAAAAATCATTACTCATATGGTAACCCCATAATATGGGGGAAAAAAGGTAATGTGACCAAAAGTTTGTCATTCCATCCGATATCATTATTAATTTACATGAAATCTCTCTAGATTGAAATCCTCTAGTACATTGGCTGAAAATTTTGATATTCTATATTACATCATCAGTTTACTTAAGTTTAGTGTTGTGAATTCGTAAGATGTAAGGCCGGAATTTTAAAACTGTGGACCGAGAAACCGATTAGAACCAAGCATTATAACTTGGTTACGTTTGATTCCTACATACGAGTTATTAATTCTCGCAAAATATATCGTACAGACGGTTGTACCGTGCGCAAGGTACGCCGGCCTTTTCCTTCCGGCTGGGCTTCTGCACTTCTTCCGAATTTCCGATCTCACTTCGCTTCTTCAATCTGGCTTCGCACCAGGCTCACTGCTCATCGCCACCGCTCACCACTCGCCCCCTTCTCCTCCAGCTCGCTGCTCGTCGCTGCCGCTCACCACTCGCCCCCTTCTCCTCCAGCACAAACGCAACGGCTCCGCCAGCGTAGTTACCTCTCCCCCCTCTCTCTTTCTTTCCACTCTTTTCCATTTTCTCTTTTTCTTATGCAGTTTTGCTGTTTGAGCTTGTGATTTTCGGAGGCAAGGGGAGTCTACTTCGTTGTTGAGGACTCCTTGCTACTATTGATCTCAAATGAGTATTATATTAAACTCAAATGAGTATACACATAAAAGAAATGAACATACACAAATGAATATCGAGCACATCATAAATGAGTTTTTGAATTTTTAATGCTCATTTTGTAAGTTATGTATGCTCATTTGGTACCGCTTTATGCTCATTTTAAAATGTTGCACATTTTAAACGTATCATACTACATTAGATTCACATATTGAAACTAATTGGAATTGATTATAGACATAATTTAAGAATTTTTTTATAGACGAAAAAATAATAAAAAGAAAGTGAATTAGAGCATATGAAGCAGAGATCACGATGCTCATTGTTAGGCTCCTAATACTCAAAAGAACGGGCTTTATGCTCACTGAAATTGCATCAATGCTCATTTAAGAGAAGCCGTGATTTTCACCAAAAATTACGAAATTGCCACCGGTTTTACAGTGCCAACCTTACGGCCGGTTGTATTGTATACGCTTCCATTAATTCCTATCGATTTTTTTCCCTTGTTTTGTTAATGGTTCAGTTCTTCCTATAAAAAATATGATCGCGGAATATATATTTAATTAATTAAATACATATATACACATGTGTGAGCGTTGAGCAAGTATGTGATTTTTAAATTGGAAAATTAAACAATTCAACTTTTTGGTTTTTTATTCAGCTAATCTACTTTGTGTAATGATTGATTTCTTTAAAAAAAATCATCATATATGTTTAATCGTGGTTGCTTAAGATTGGGTTTTTGCTCATTGTCAATTCAGTGGTAAATTGAAAATTAAATGAATTATATGATGCTAACGGTTATTATGTCCATTCTTCATAAAATTTATTAGAACTGAATTTTTATAATAAAAAAAAACAATTCTTCAAATGGTTGCTAAAAAGTTTGAAATAACCTAACCAGTCCTAGATATTGTAAAATACGAATAATTATTGCATACAAATCAATACTCCATTCGTCCTTTAAAACTTTGCCAAGTTTGACTAACACAAAAATAAGAGAGTAAAATTTGTATGGTTGATGTTTTTAGAGAGGAGGTGGCAGTCAGAAAAACAAATTAGTTACTTTAAAGGGAGAGTGGCAAACTTTTTGGGAGGACAAAAAAAATATGGCATAGTTTACTTGGTACCAAGGTAGTAATATAATAGCAAAATTTAAGTAAATTAATGCTATAAAATAAAATGATAAGTCTTCCTGTCTGCATGCAATAGTTATTTGTATCTTATCACTTCATAATGTCAAATTTGAGTAAACTAATGATATAAATGGAATGACAAGTTTTTCTTGTCTGCCATAGAGAGAATCTCAAATAAGATGGGTACCATGTAAAAGTAGTAAAGATAGTGAGATAGTCTCACAGAATGACGTACTTTTGACCAAGCTACGGCTAGTTTCCATATCACAGAGTTACCACATAAATAGAAAATTTCAACATTGAGGGTTACGGATTACAATATAAAATTTCCCTTTAAAATTAGTCAGTTATGGACTTCGCATATTAAGAATATATTCTCCAGAAACTATAGTATCGCAGCTATTAAAATCCAAGATAATATGATAATTTGAAATGATATGTTACCCATATGAATAACGCTGAATTTTTTCTTCTCAAAGTACATCATTTAAAGATGTAGAAGAGAGAATAAAATAAAAGAAAAACCAAACAAAAGAAAGTACCAGTCAATATTAAAAAAATAGAAATGGATGAAGTGACATACATTCCCAATAAGAAGATAACAGAAAATCACCTTTATAATGATTCTCAATAGTATCTCCTGATGCTGAGCAGTGACTTTTGAAATGCTAGCTAAAAGAGTAAGTGCCATGTGTTCCTTGTCCTATTGAAAATCGGGACACGTAAATGTTCATTATTTAGTGTGAAATAATTCACCCAGATCCAATTTTACAAGCTCCCATTTCTTCTATAATATGCAAAACAAAAAGCATGTATGGAGAATATCAATTCAGACCTCTTTCGGCGCACGTTCTATTGACATCTCAAAATACACGATACAGAAGTTCCTGACCATTGAAAAGGCACTGGATTCTATATACAACTGCCATAACTCAGATAATGGCAACCCGATATATGGTTGGTGTTTCACTCTCTTGTTCACATGGCTTAAGATCTCAATTACCTAGAGAAGATAATACAGAGTAAAATATAAACATATACCCAATCCCATATAACAACACATTAATAAGATTATAAGAAGTACAAATGAACTCGCACGATTCAGTCTTAATAACAGACACAACACTTCTGCAGTAAAATTGGTAGCTTGCACACAGATTCAGATTAGGTGCAAGTCAAAGCACCTTCTCATGGCATATCATACACACACAATTTTCTACATGAGAATATATCAAGACCAATGACTAGTAAACTATGTCGATTAACATGGATATCATTTCTAGCACATCTGAATTATAGGTTGTTCCATTAAGAATCAGAAAGCTAAATTCTCGTCCTCCAAAAAATGTTGAAACAAATCATTGTGACTAGTGAGCTCATCCATTACAACTTCCAAACTGTGAAACAATAATACACGAATTCCCCCAGATTAACTTTTGAGTAATAAAGTTCTTATTTTTATATTCAAATGATAAAATAAAACTGTATCTTCAATCTGAATTGTATGTAAAACTTCTGGGACCTTTGTCCCTACTTCCCAATCACCCACGAAACCTATCACCTTACAACCAAAATTGCATTTCGTTCAAATTAAGAACCATTCTCACCAAAATAGCTTCAAGTTCATTTTTAAACCCATCAAACTAGATTGCTATAGTATAACTAGAATGTGCTCAACTAATCAATCAAGCAATCGCTACAAAAAAGGGGAGCAGCTAGTTTATGGGAGGCACAAGGAAAAATTTTACTTTGTTTCTAATTGGAGGTGATGGGGAGGAAAGCGATGCAATGGAGAGAGGTAGAAGCTTGAAGAGCAAGTCTTGCAGCTTCGAGTCATCGCAGAGCGCAAGCCTAGTCAACATCCGGTCAAGCATTTCCTCTTTCTCTGCGTCAGATTTTCCCGAAAGCATTGCTGACCAGTGAGACATCGTCACAGTCGCCGGCGCCGATAATGAAGAGGAAGCCGACTCGGCCATTTTGTTAGTTAAGCTCCTTCTCTGTCAGCGTTAGTGTTACTGCAATTTGTAAGTGATCGGAAATTATCTACGGAGCTGGGGTCATTTTGACCAAACCAGTTAATTTAGAAAAGCTAGCCACCAGAGATGTCAATTTTTAAAAATAATGAAATACTCCCTCCCTCACGCAAAGAGTTCCCGGTTTGACCTACACATATTAAGAAAATTAACTTACCAGGGGTAAATTTCATTGTTTCGACACTGTTTGGACACTGTTTGACATTGTTTGGACACTGTTTGACACTGTTATGTAGGATAACTTTCCATTTAGGGAAAGGGAAACTTCTTTTTTGGAAAATCCAAAAAAGGAAAGCGGGGACATCTTTGCGGGACGGAGGGAGTAAGTTATACTCGTATTTTGGTTTTGAATTCAATTTAATAATGTTCATAGAAAAAAAATTGAATTTAAATCATATGTTAATATAAAGAAAATTATTATACGTGGAAAATAGTAAAGGTATTGTGTAAATACACTCCGTATTTACTTTATAAAATAAAATTGATCAATTTGACCATTTATTAAGTGGATTTGCAGCAACATGTTTTTTTATTAAAAAATTATAAATAATATTAAAATTTGAAGAAATATAAATGAAAATTGTGAAAAAAAATCATAATGGTAAATTCAATATTTTTGAAATTTTGAAAGTATTTGTATATTCTACATCTATTCAAAAGGTTGTTACATTTTACATTTTCTATTTTTTACATTTTTCACTTTATTTTCTCAGTTCTTTTATTTTAATTTTTTTATTTTTACGTTCTTTAATTATTTATGTATTGTTACATTTATGCTATTTTTATATTATTATTACATCATTTTTCAAATTTATATGAATTTTTATAAAATTTGTCAATACTAATAATATAGTAGGGAGTATTGAACGAGAACTTCAGTCATCCCAGATTTTTCAAATATCAATCATAAAGAAATTGACAAAAAAGGGAGTTAATAAACTGCCAAGGTTCAGTCATCCCAGATTTGAAGTATTGAACGAAGGAATGTGGTCACTATTACAACAAAAGTTTAAGTACGAATCATTCATTATTCCATTACAAAAAATGAAAGAAAAGTGTACACCACAAATGAACGGTTAAAACCAAGAAGACATCAAAAGCAGTGGTTTAGTCCAACATTGGGCCCCAAATTTACATTATCTGTGGCAATCGAGATGCATTTAAATATGGGGTGAGCATAAAAGGTATAAATGGCCACCATGGTTCTTCTCCAGCTAAAGACAATAGACTATTGCAGCAAGAAAGACTGCAACGCTCTGACCTATTCTCTGCCTCCCCATATAAGCCATTGTGTCCAGTTTAACCATAACCAAAGCATTTTCACTGAAATATTCGGGGGAATTTCGGTATTCATATGTGGAGTAAAAACTGAATTACAGTTGGAATGGACTATATTGGGAAAGTTTGCATATAGTCATAGATGCAACCAAGCGATACAGAAACTCTGAGACAAAATTGGGAATTGACACTATACTCTGATAGTCTGATCCACAATTCGGCATTTAACTTTAACTATACTTGCAAATATGGAGTACCCAAGTAACAATGTCTTACTGCTAGTGCCATCAAAAGTCACGGAGGGTAGCAAATGACTGAAGTGCAAGACATATCACCATCAATAATCCACAGACCTATCTGCACAAGTTGCTGCTGAATCAGATCTGTATTCATCTCTGAAGACCAAAACACAAATCTCGCATTATTTGGTATTGGCATTTGAGTGGTGTTTAAGGAACTGGCATTTACACTAGAACTGTTTTCATCGAAGGTGCTGAATTTAACTTTTTTCTGCTCAAATAACTTTTTAACCACTTGGACAAAATTCTTCCCACTTGTGGTCGCATCCTCACCCCCTAACTTGGTCAGAATGTTGTCATTCCAAGTTTTCAAGGCAGAAGATGAACTCCTTACAAGGATTAATTCCAAGTTCTTTCCCAGAAAGAAGTCATTAGTTCGGTCAAGATCGAAGATATTGAGGAAGGAATCACTGTTCAGAGGAACCAGGTTGATATCTGCCACAACAATGCCTAACCCCAGTTCCAAGGACTTTCTAACCACATATGCCTGGACAAAAATCTCCTTACTCAGTTCAAGGGTAGAATTGTCCAAAACTCTGATATTCTCATACATTCTGCCTGAGTCGATGACAGGGTGCCCTCTCCTTGCGAGATCAATTAAGAGATCGGACTTTGGGCCCATTAATATGTAGTTTCGGATATACGTTCTCTCAAAATGACAAAGCAAGTTCCTCACAACAGACTCTGACTCATGATGTATGGTGACAAGTATAATGTTACTCAGTTTCTGCAGAGAGGGGAGAACCAACTCAAGTTCATTGAAGTTCTGTACAATCCTGTCAAGAAAAACTTCTTTGAAGCAGAAATCATACCACTTCATGCTATGCAAAGGGTGCAATTCCAAATGATTTGCATCAATAGAATTCTCACTAACTAAATTGGAATCTGGTCCAGCTGATTTCCCATAGTTCACACCAGCATCCCGATGAGAGACACTGAGTGCTCTTTCATGCAAAAGATTTGTATAGATATTGAAATAACCACGAGCTTGAATGAATTTAATAAACCAAGGAGTCCATATTCTTTCTCCCATCTTTTTGTACCATCCGGTTGTAATCTGCCAAAAGTATAATAAAGTGGTAATGTCAAAGTCCATTTTTATCTACATAGGGTATTTTTGGATGAAGGTTTTGGAGATGGAAACTTTGTAGGGAATAGTATATATCTTAATAAATAGAATGTTTCTAAAAGACAAATAAAGTGATAGAAATGTTAATCAACATAATATTATGTTAATCTCTCAATTTTTATAAAATGTCAAATATATATAGGAGAACGTATGTACTAAGCCTCTCACTTGCCCCTCCAAACCCTAAATCCGAACAGACTTCTGTTTGCACAGAGATTTTGAAGTGAAAATTTGGAGGGCTTGGTCTCCATCTTGAGAAATATCATGTTTTTAAAAATCGAATAAAAGGTGATCGAAATGATATATGATCACATATGTTGTTAATCTTTTGTTCTTTGTATAAAAGCCCAAATATATAACAATATTTAGACTCGGCCCTCCAAAATCTTCCTCTACAAACGCCTCCATAACCCTCCATCCAAACAGCCCTAGACCAAAGATAGAACGAATAGAGGGTGCAGCAAAAATTACCATTCCATCCAGAAAAGGTTTCATGCCATTAGACTTGTGTGTGTCATACCACAAACGGAACTCTTTCCAAGGTCTTGGAAACAGAAGTTGGCCCCAAGTTCCAACCAACTGGTATAGAAAGACCCGAGTTCTACTATCTACTTCCATTTTGTTTCCATGCTTACCTGTTGGTCATAACCAATTCAGACCACAACGATATAAGATTACAGATATTGACAGCCATACAGAATCTGAAATACAAGTGTACATTCTGAGGGACCTATGCACAGCTCATATAATCTAATGATCTAAATATGCACTAAAACAATTTCTATTTAGATTTGATTGAAAAGGGTGGGAATATAATCCCTAACACACCAATTATTACAATATTAGGGGGGTAAAGCAACCTCGCAGATTTCTCATGGCAATGGCAAATAAGGAAAAAAGAAGCAACTGAGTATACAAGAAAACATAGAAGGTACACAGCAACACAGATACCACATAGTACTACCAACAGCTAGCAAGTCATATACGGGAGTGTTTGCAATAGCTTAAAAAAAAAAGCACTTCTCAGCTTTTGGCTTAAAAAAGCACTTATTTACCAAACACTACCAATTTTTACTTTTTCTCGGCTTGCGTATGAAAAGTGCTTTTCCCATTTCTATTACACAAAAAGCACTTATTTTACCAAACACTACCAACTTTTACTTTTCAAAATCACTTTTTTCTCAAACACTATCAACTTTTACTACTTATCACTTTTTCCCAATCACTCCAAAAGTGCTTTTTTTAAGCAGAAGCAATTGCAAACACTCCCTACATATCCAAAGGTGGTAATACATTAATTTTTATGCTTTGAACTGCACTGCTCAGCATCACTGATGGAGTCAGCCTTGCAGACAATTGTCAGTGCACAAGTTCCAAATCCTGACTATGAAGGGTTCATTTGGCTAATTTTCATGTTTTGTCTTCTATATATTCTGTTTACATAGTTTGGCACTCAAATCTTTAAAATATACAAACATGTTATGCACATCTGTTTTGAAACAAAACAGACTTTTGTATACATAAATTGTGAATATGTTATGTATTATTAAAAATGCAAATATATGATACTTCTTATTTTTAAAATATTTATTATAAGAGTGCCAAAACAGAAGCATACTTTTTAAAAGCATATGAAAACCAAGAACTTCTGATTTCAAATAACTTTCAAAGTTTTATATTGTTTCAGGAACTGGGAACAAAGAACTACGTTCGAATATATTTTCTTGTTTCTATTTTAAAGAAAAGAGGAAACACAACGAAAAACAAAAACATTAACAAATGAAACTTAAACTTGCCAAAGTACTAAATTTTCTTCTAGAACAGGCTCAACTCCCACCCGTACAACAAAAATGAGCGCATCTGCCAGCTACCTCTATTGTACTCAATATCCATTTTACTCACAATTGTTATTTCCTTCAATCTATTTTAAATCCTATATAGTGAAAGATGGAATTCAATATTTTCAAATAGGTACATAAAAATCAATTGGCATATTAGGTTGCAACTTTCATCAATAGGTGTGATAAAGGACATAATTACTACTAAATTAGACACAACAATCATTCAAAACAAGCTCAAACAGCATAGCACCTGGCACAAACCTAGGGCGCTGCAGGGATGCCCCATAGATCATCGGGCTGAAATTCGAAGTATTATAGTAATAATGCACAATCAGATTCTTCAGAAACCTAAAGTACAAAGACGAGACCTCGAGATCATCCTCCACCACGAAGGCAAACTCGTCGTCTGAGCTAGGCCACCAGGCCTCCAACCACTGCGCCTGCAGGCCAGCATTGGAAGTCCTGTAATGCACGACCTTGCTGCCGAATTTCCAAGCAAAACCGTCAACAAAATGGAGTATCTGCCTTGACGAATTGAGGTTCTGGTCAATGTAGAGGGAACCGTTGGGGGGGACGGGGAAGTGGTCAATATAGATGTGGAGGTGGACGGGGTGACCGTCGTAGTGGGCTGCGGCAAGGGAGTTGATGCAGCGGGAGAGTGAGGACAGGCGGTTGTATGTGAGCAGCTTGATGATGAAAGTGAAGTTTTTGCTGTCGGCGGTGGTGGTGGTAGGTGTCTGGAGGTGGTGCGGGGTGGGAGGGTGAGTGATTAAAGCTGGGGAGGGCGAGAATGAGAAGAGGAAGAGGGCCGAGAGAGATAGGAGAATGAAGAGTGGGATCAAATTCTTGAGGTTTTTCTTTGGTTGCGCCATTTTTAAGACTTCAATAACTACATTGGATCAACTCCATAGATCTGCATTCAAATCAATCAAAGCGACATGAGGATGGAAGATGAGATAATACAGCAGTGAAAAATGAAACAGGTCAAATTGTCTAGCAAATACCAACTTTGACCGGGCAGCCGGGTCACTGCGAATAGAAGCTCAAATTCTGTTTTTAATAAGGTGTTAATAGTACTTAATAAATGTCCTATTGTAGTACTTAATCAAGTCACAATCATTCAATCAAAGATTAGGGGTGTTTGGATCTGACTCTTAAAACTGATTCTGCTTCTTCAAGAACCAGAAGTAGAAGTTGGAGTGTTTTGGTGAAAGTGTAGAAGTACTGATGCTCTAGTGTAGAATCAGTTTTTTTAGAAGCTGGGGGAGACTAACTTCTGAAAATTGATTCTGATTCTACTTATGCTTTAAAAAAGAAGAGAAGCAGAAGCAGTTCCAAACACCCCTAACCTATAAAGATCAAGCTCTCTCTTTTCTCCCATCTTGCTCAATTCTCTTCCAAGTCTTCTTCTATTAATTTCCTTTGCATGTGGTAATGGTTCACTTCCCCTTTTCCATCCATATACTTTCTGCCGAACCTCGTAGCAGATAGGTAGAATATGTAATCATATATATACTTATTTCATTGATAATTCAATTTGCATGACTTGCCACATGTCCTTCACTATATTTGTTTTTACTCCATTTTGGACCAATTGTATTTTAGTTCGATGTGTGCATTTTTTAACCGATATTCAAGTCCCAAACTTCACTTTTGTTTGGGTCGGTCCTGACGGTAGGGCTGGTCTTGAAAAAATAGAAACTCTGTGCGACCAAAAAAATTGGGCCTTTCTTTCCAACACAAAGTGAAATAGAACATAAATAATAATGGTAATAGTAATAAATTACTGATAATTTGTGTTGAAATTTGAGTTAATGTTGAACATAATAGCAAAAACAAATGTATTCATTAATAAAATATATTTCATGAAAAAGAGACATTCTTTGAACGTATTTAGATGCAAAGTCATCTACCAAACTTTCAATGACAATCTCTTCCAGTTTTTCTTTTGAAACTTCTGATGTCCAGATTGATATTTCTTTGGAAACATAATTCCTATAATCATGTACATGTTTACAAATTTTAGTTAAAAATTAATTTTTGACTTAACAACTTTAAACCCACAACCTAATAAGTAATAAGTAATAATATACTCCGTATTTATACATTTATACCAATTTATTAAATATAAATAGTTTAGTTACTTCATCAAACAATTACAAAAAATCAAACATAACAACCTAAATACCAAATTTGTTAAATTTCATTACAGATTAGGAGCCCTAAGGCCTAATGAATAATCTATTAATAATCTAAACTTAAAAATCAATGATTCAAATATATCCCTTACATAATAAATGCCATCTTCCGTTATAATGGTTCTTTTTCCGTTGGTCCACGTCAAATTTCGGGCGTCTTCTCGAATCTCGACTCTTTTCTCTCTTAAAATACACACCCAATTCCGTTAACGGTTAAACCTGCACCGAATCGGTGTATGCTTACTTCACTTCCGATCGCCACGACGTTTTCCAGCCTTATAACTCAGCCGAATTGGTTAACCGTATAACTTCAGACAACTCATTGTGATGCTGCTTCACATCGATCAAATCTCCTCTTACCCCATACTCGTATCATCTTCTTGGCCTTCATGCTACTCTACGAACAAAGTTCATCTAATCATCTCTACATACTTATTGGTTTTTTCATTCTGGTTATTATAAAATTCTTGTTTATGGGCTGCACTTGTTCATTATTTTCTTCTTGATCTGATTCAGTTTCTCACAACACACTTCACTCAGCACACAATGTGGGTTTTATGCCCACAAAGTGTTCGTCCAAATGACCCATTAAGTCTTTAACACAACTACCATCAACTATTGAATTTGTTAAATTTAAAAACTTTGCCTTTATCCTCACACACATTTGTAAACTACAATATAATCAGTTGTCTGCTATACGTTCTGTAAAATTGCTGTCTGCACTAAAACTTCATACTACGTACATAGTAATGTAGTATTACTGTAAGTGCCTGCACTTAAACTTAAAAAAATGTAAACACCTTACACACATTAAAAAAAATCAGTTGATGTCATATTCCTTAAAAATCATCGATGTCACTTTTCAAAGAAAGTATAGTAACCATATAACAACATATCTAACTATAAGAATTCGCTCCATCACAACTTCAGAGTTGTTTATATTTCTTACTACATATTATAAGTATAGTTTTTTGAAATAATATTATATGTCTTCGACGGAATCCTATATACGAAGTATCTAATAGTTTTTTGAAATAATGACAATATGATTGAAATAAAGATAGTGAACAAAAATATGACTTAGGTACTACCATAACAATTTTAGTGACCATGATTCATTAGTTATATTCCAGTAATATTTATGAAAAATACTCTAATTTTTTTGTCTAGATAGCAGGGCACATTTTTATCTTAAGTACTAATACTAAACTTCATGGTCGGAAGCGGGGACACTTGCCCCCCTAGGCCCCTCCCTAGGTCCTCCACTGACGGCCGTGTGGAGGTTATAGCTCCTACATGCTGATCTGGATCTCCGGTGCGCACAGATACAAGGTTTACCATCATTGAGCATTTTGAGCCGACTGAATCACCGTGACTTACATCCTCCCAAAAGTCTTGTCGGGTCTGGACGTGGGGGGCTCTTGGGGTTGGGAATTCAACCTTTCAGAATATTGAGGAAAAGCTTTTAACGATTTGTATGATGTAGGTCTAGGAGTGTATTGTATATGAATTGGGATGAAGTTTTTTTTATGAATATTCGAAAAATGACATGACAATATTTTCCAAGCTTTAGGACTAAAACTTAGTATGGCCATATTTAGTTTTTGCCAGATTATTATTTGCACTTTTAGATTTAAGTCACTAAGAGCATTGCTATATTAAACTGCAATTTCTTTAGAGGTCAGCATTACACAATATGCATGAGTAATTTATACTTGATGTTTTAAAGAGCTCATTGACAAAACTAATGGATGCTAAACCAGTTTCTTACTATTTCTTTCTCCAGTAGAACACCTAATGTACTTGCTTAACCCTTAAACGGAATTGTAACAGATTTGGATTAGGCATCTTGAGTTGAGAGTGCCTGAGTTCATCTTGTCCAGATTGAAATTCTGGAAAATAGAATTCAAAGACAAAACAACTTTTTGTTGCAATGTGTTTATTTTTAAGATTAAAGGTGTTAATTAATTTTTAGTTGTTTATACCAGGTTTGAATCCTGCTGATAATAGGCTCCATCTATAAGTGTTAGCAAAAATAAAAAATTACATATTCATATAACTCAATTTAATTATACATGTGAAATAATTGATTCTCTCTTCATTGGGCATAACTCTTCATTGATTCTCTTAATTATAAAAAATTCCATTTAATTATACGTCGCTAGTACAATGATATACGTAGTATAATTTAAAAGTTAAAATAGTCAAATAGATAAACTTACCTGCTGTGGCGAGTAGGCGGCGTGCGGTGCTGAAGTGCTGAACGGCTGAACAAGACTGTAATGGTGGCGTGCGGAGCCGCGGAGCTGGACTGCTGGCGTGCTGCGGTGGCGGAGCTAGAGGCCTAGACGGAGGTCGCCCTTGGCCCTTGGTCGACGGCTGCGGTGGCTGCTGCCGTGTTGCGGCCTGCGGATTGGGTGACTGCCCTCGACGCAGGGCTTCGTTCAATCGTTCGTTTTGTTGAATCAAGCTCCGGCTTTCTTTATTTTGGAAGGGCTACTCCATAATAGTTGGAAAGTTACTATTAGCCCGGGGGCATGTCAAATCTGATCTTGCATTTTTAAAAAACAATTAGTTATACCCGAATTTTGATCATTCTCACTATATATACCTTTCATTAACATTTGTTAAATTAAATTAAATATCTCTTAAATTCAATGAAAATTATCTATAATATAATAATCTGTAAAGTATAATACATATCATAATTTATTACTACGTATCGTAATTATAAATCATTGTTGTTGATCGTTATTTTACTACTTAACTACCCAATCCTGAAATAACTATTAATGAATTTGATCATTTCATGATCTAAGACAGGCTTGAATTATTGAAAGCTATCAATCTAACACCTAAAATATCAAAGATTTTGATTTATTTAAATTTTTTATTAGCTCTTTAACTAATTTATGATGATTTATCTTCACAAAAGTTTTTATTAGACTAAAAAGTTTTTTAGTTTTATGAAATTAGATGATATTTACTTTTTTAAATTAAAAATATTAAAATTCATGACAATTTATATCTTACTCGTGAATATTTTCTCTTAACTACTCTCAATAAAATTTAGTCCATGGCGGAGTAGCTAAATAGAAAAATAGCAATCAACAACAATGACTTATTATTATGATAACAATTCATGTTTTATTTTAAAAATTAATTTATAGACAATTTTCATTAAATTTAAGAGTTAATGGGCAAAGAATGAGCAAAGAGTGAGAATGATCCAAACTCAGGAGTAACTAATTGGTTGTTGAAAAAGCAAGATTAAATAAATTATTATGATATAACCTCAAGGGGCTAATAGTAATTAATGATCCAAACTCAGGGGTAACTACTTACTAATTTTTTTTGGGCCTTCTTATTTTTGAGACCCTGTGCAATGGGAATGGTTCTCTCCTCATGGGACGGCCCTGCCTAATTAATGACATTACGTGGGTGACACAAGAGAGCTTGTTTGATAACAATGAAATTGGTTGAATCAGCGGATTTTACTCAAACTTATGATGTTTCAACTGAATTGACTGTATTGGCTGATTCTGCTGCAATTTATGAAGTTCCAACTGAATTAGCTGATTCTGCTGATTTATAGGGGGAATATTTAAAATATTTTTCTGAATAAAATAAAGAAAAAATTATATGAAAAAATTATATGAAGTTCCAACTGAACTGCTCGGCAAGGGGGGCCCTTTCAAGCACCTGGATCCCGAACTTCAGGCGATCCTTGGGCTTCAGCTTCTGCAGCTCGGTCGCGAAGACGTCGCCAAATGCCCCCTGGCAGTACCTCTGAGCGGAGATCATAAAATCTCTCGTTTTCTCGTACCCACTCACATCCACACACCATTTGGGAGCGTCGGGCTGGGCCTGCGGAGACAGGGTGGCATTAGAAGCCGAGCCACCCTCAAGGGCTGGAATGGCAGGGACGAGCTTGAAGCCAACCTTCTCAAAGGTGGTAACTTGTCCCTAGCCGCTTCTGCTTGGAGCATGCATAGCCCAGCCTGCGAAAAGAAGCATAAACCTATGAGGAAACGAACGTCTGCCAAAAGATAGAATATCCAAACAAATGTACCGTGGTGTACCTGAAGAGCAGCTGCCAGAGCAGCACTCGTGGCCTCAGAAGACGACCGGGCTGATAACTCCACCCCATCCTGGAGAGCAATTTCCCTCCAGATGTCATCAGCTGGACGCCCGAGAGAGGGCAGTACATCATTCTCGATCAAAGGACCGGAAGAGTCAGCATGATGCCGCTTCCGGCTTTTCTCCTTAGGCTTTTCCCCACCCTTGGAGGGGACGGCCTTCAGGAGCGCCACGAGCTGGGGGCCCGAATCAGCAACAAGGGCCTCGGACCCTTGGGCCATCATAGTGGCAATCAAGTGCTGCTCCGCCTTAGCCGTGCGTCTCTCAGCCTGGGAAGTCGAGGAATTGGTTTCCGAGGCTTGGGCCGCCTTCGCCCTCTCCAATGCAGCATCGACGGCCGTGGCTTTAACTTTCATGTTCCTCAGGAGCTTTTCGTTATTCATCTGCTCGTCGGTGGGGGGAGGACCTGAAACAAAAACACAAGAAGTTAGAACCGGGCGGCGCGAACCATAAAGGCACTCACCTCAAAGAACAGGGCCGCCTAAGGCCCCGAGACGAGCGTGGAGAGGATAGGAAGTCCAGAGACACGGGCAGTACCTATCTCTGCCTCGGCCAGTGCCTTGAAAGTGAGGTAGGCTTCCAGAGGCTAAATGTCGTCCACCAAGATCTTCTTGACTTAAACAAACAGCGGAAGGACGAACCGAAAACCTTGATGGCAGAGGACTTGCAAAACGGCGGAGCTTGAGAGCAAGAAGCGAAAAATCAGAAACCCTAAGCCATTTGGGGGGATCTGAAATTTACAAGGAGAAGCACCGCCTCAAGGAACCAATAGGGAAGCGACACGTGGCGAGGAGCGTATCCCAGGGTACGTGTCACGTGGAGAGGAATAGGCGCAATGATGACTTTTCCTCGGAAATTGCACTGTTTCTGCAGTAGTCGCCACCTAGGTTCCCGTGAACCGCCGCCAACGGTCAACTACAACATCATGTGCGTCCCCCACATTGGCTTGGCGGGGATAACAACGAATCAGGAACGTCTCCGCCAAAGAGGTATACTTCTTTATGTCCCACGCACGCTTAAAGAATCGGCCCATTACTCCCCATCCTAGACGAACGTCTAGTTCTAACGGATTTGCATACCTCGACAGGCGTCAGATCATTGCAAGGGTGGATCATGTCTCACAGGCCCAAAGGCCAGAAAGACAAGCGTTGCCACATGTTACACGCAGCTCAGAGGGATTTAATCCAATGCTACACAAACACATTATACACAAGGGCCAAACTACATACAACCCGCAACCCTTTGCATTATTACCAAGGGCAGACCCCAAGCGTAGGGAGACATTCGTCTCCACAGATTGGGCGGGGAACCCAGATTCTGGTGGGAAGCGCATTTAATGCTGGGGATTTGGTGGTTGGAACATCAGCCATTCACAACTCTCCACGTCGACATAGCCAACTGCCCATTGGTGGTATAAATAGCAGCATTTATTTCATTGTAAGGGATTGACAACTTATCTGCCTTAGCACTCTAACTTACTTTCAGCTCTTAGCACATTATTCGCAGCTCTTCTACCAAGGTGTAAGACGAACGGCCTTCTGCCTTAGCAAGCATATCGTATCAGCCATCAAGGATTCAGGGGTTTATTAGAGATTAATAATATCCGATCTTTTACTTGCTTATCATTTTCTTAGCTCATCTTATTTGCTTGGATCAGTTATTCACTCATACACAAACAATCCACTCGAAATCTTTGGGCTTACATGTTGGACCCAAAGGTTGAAGGAATAAACCTCAACAATATTTAAAACGAGTCTTTACATTAGGGCTGGACTCAGGCCGGTTCGGGCCCGGTTCAGGCCTGGGCGCGGCCGGGCCTCGGGCCAGAAAACTGGGGCCCAAACTGCCGGTGGCCGGTTCCGGGCCAAACCGGGCCGGGCCGATTCCAACCGGTCTATTTTTTTTTTCTTATTTTGGTTCTCCTATTTAACCCCCTACCCCTCCCCCTCAACCCCAAACCACCCCAAACCACCTCAAATGGCCCAAAATACCTAATCCAATCCAAAACTTAAAAATATTTCAAAAAAAAAAAAAATCCGACCCGGACCGGGCCCGAACCGGCCGGGCCGGTTCACCTAAAGCAGGGCCCGAGCCCGGACCGCCCATCACCCGGGCCGGGCCAAACCGAACCGATGGACCCACCGGGCCCCGGGCCGGGTCAAACAGTAACCGGGCCGGTTCCGGGTCGGGCCACCCGGCCCGAGTCCACCCCTACTTTACATATAAGTCTAAATTTTTAATACAACTACCAATCCATTTTGAAAGAGGTCTTTATTGCTTCTCATCCATTTGAAGAGCAAAACACAGTACCAAAGTAAATTGAGAAATACCTACTTAATTATAAGCAATCCATCTACATAATGTGGGGACTGTGCACCACCAAGGCGTTGATAGCATATAACACCAGAGGAAATTTTATTTCATATGGCTTAGAAGCTAAAACTAATTACATACGGAGTATGTGAATAAGCATGCTACTCAAAGACAACAAAATGCTGAAACACGGCACAAGTACTTGGTGATCACACTAAAATCGTCTTTTACCGAAAGAGCTCCAGGTAGGCTGTGCAGCCTGCCGTTCATGACTTCATGCATATACACAAATTTACAAAATGCACACGGCACACCCTGCCAAAAACTTCCCATCTCCCGGAGATTATGCAACACTTTTTCTTGCAAAAAGATAAGGTAAATATAGCGTAGTTAGATATTAAAAACACGAACTGCAATGGTCGGGATGTGTTGCTACTTATTTCTTTTTCTTGAGTTGGCGTAAATGTCTGTTGGAGGTACAATTGACGCCTTGGCTATGAAATGCTTTCAGGACTTGATCTAGCAATAGGATGGAACAAACACTGAATTTGTTCTGTTCTTGCTCTCTGAGGACAGAGGGCAAGATCTTTGTCAACTTGAACCCCTAGTTTTTTTACTTAAGTATCACACCATTTAAATTACAAAAAAATGAAGTTGAATAATACAGAATCAAACTATTGAAGTTGATAGAAGAGCTTCACCACATGTCTAGGCATTAAAATGCTCAGTAATTAAATTAGAGAACTATGAAGCTACAAGGTTAATACATTTGATAAATACTATTCTAATAGAGAATATTTTCCAGATAGCGCGCTCCTCCAAGGACAAGTGGATTTGGATAACTGGCAATCACATCCTGCCAGTTTATCATAGTGACCAATTCCCACTTCATCTTGGGATCAGGTGCACTGTTGAATAAAGAAGAAAATACGCAGCCGAATAAGATTAAATTGATACCTGGAATGAATGCAAACTGCCATAATGGAATGCAGGGCAACCGAGTAATTTGAATGATTTGGGAATCTATAATGATCATACTCAATAGATTCCTGAATTGATCCAAGTAGGAAATATAAGCACCTACTTCAGAGTCATTCCACATATGACACTCAAATGGAAGGTGACTCGGAGTTCGTAACTTTGTGTATATATATCTGTGGAGGCTCTTCACTGTCAAAAGCAAAATGGCAGGTGTTTTGTTAATTAAGTAATTATTTATTGCCTACAAGGAAAATAGACACCTATGTACACAGTTTGAGTGTGGTTCAACATTAGATGACTTTTTATATTAAAATCTTTAGTTTGAGTTATACTAGGCCAAGTGATCACTAACATTTGCCACCCCCAGACAGTCAATCCCAACTGAGTTGAGATAAGGTTTGCCAGAAGAGGACAACAAAGAAAGTAGCATGGTGAGATATTACAGGATAAGGTGCCCGACCTTTCATTGGCTTCTTGGTAAGAGTAACTAGATGCAACTGCTAAAAGCAAACCATCATGGTTGTATGCCAAAGAAGCAATGCTGTTTGGGTGTCTTGGAAGCTGAAAACACACATCAAGGTAATGCAAATATGTGTAAGGATATATACCAATGATAGATATATAAAATCTTATTGTAAAGGGAATCCAAAGAGTTAACATAGCCAGAGAGACACTCATGTTGAATGGTGTTCCAACCACAAATAGAAATAGAAGCACATTATTTTTTAATGCAGATGTAACATTGGTTACTTAGCTTTGAAACGCTAAGTAGCAACTCTTCTGCTTTTGGAGGTTTAGAAAAGCTGCATAACAATGTTAACAGTGCAGCTGTTGTTGTACGAAAAATGTGAAGGAAAAAATATTACTAACAATTCAATATTTCCATAATTTATATCTTCAAAATAACTCCGGAATATCTTTTTGGAGATGGCAAATACTACTACAATTTATCAGTAGTACTTAACCACTTCCACTTTGGTGGAAGTAGATCCAACTCGTGTAATCAAAGAGGGTACCTCAAACAGTCGCTTCTTGTGCCAAGCATCCCATATTATTACATAGCCCTCGTTATCACCAGTTACAAATGAACCACTGCTTCTGAAAGAATAAAAACAGAATATAATCATTTTAATTTCCTTTATTCTGCAATAATAAGTGGATAAGTACCTACAATGGACTAAAAGCAATGTCATTTACTGCCACAGCATAACGTCTACCATCTGTACCCTTTGGATAGCATCGAAATGCGTATCTGCATAACAAAAAAATAAAAGTGAAGAAACAATTTCTTAGAGATCCATTTAACTTAAGGATAACCTGGACCCATTTTTAAAACACCACCACACCTCCAACAAAATAGTTGCACAAAGTAAAATGGTTAGTACAAAGACCCTATACTAACCCCTTATCCATATCTGATTCACAGATATACTCCAAAGCAACACGTCCATCCACTGAGCCAACCACAAACCCTGCATCATGGCATACTCCACTTAATACCTGACAAAATCAACTACTTTTGGGGAAATTTCCTGCAGTAGCCCTCAGGTTTTTAATATTTTTCAAAATGACAAAAGGGGTTACCTCAGGATATTTCACAGGACAACCACAAGATGCTTTAAAGGGTACTTTTGTATAGCTAGAGCTATTTTGAAAAGCGTGCATGGAAGAGGGTCATTTTCAGAAATACCGAAGTGTCATTTACTTTAATTTTCCAATACACGTTAGTCAGATGCAAAAGGTCATATGGTGATCAGAAATTCTTAAGTCAACTCGATGTTCAAACTTCATCTGTCCTGCTACAGAACAATATGTACATGACATACTTTTGATAGCCAAACTAACGTACAATACATGATTAGCCTGACTATCTAAGACTACCAAACTAACTACCTCAATGACCAGTCACTCACGCAGACACACTATTTTGTATGTCAACATTTAAAAAGTCTTACTTGTCTAGACAGTACTAGATTAATGCCACAATACCTTCAGAACTAAGAATATTGCGGACACATTTTATTTTGACATCTTTTCGGTGAACCAGTTTCCTAAGGGTGCGAAGATCATAAATGATTACAGATGAATCAATAGCAACCATCAAACTGGAGTCAGAGAGTGTCATAGACTCTGCCTCTGATGTTAGATTGTTCAAGCATCCTACAGATTTCGCCGTCCGTGCATCCCAGAAGAGTATGTTCCTATCCCAACCAGCAGTAATTAACTGACCTACATGAAGCAACGACCAAACACACCAAAATAGTGTAAACGTAAGTTCTATTAGAACTGTAATGTATCAGTACCATGTACACGCGAGCTCATAAGTGGTGAAGGCGTACATGTTTCAGGAGAAAACTCAACAAAAGTTGCCATATTGTCATGATTCCCTATTGCAGATTTATGTCCTGAATGCATATCATACCTATCAATTTGCCATTACAAACAAGACATCGACTATATCATTTCCATAGTTCGACACAATCAAATAACTGAATTATCGATTGCAAGATATGTGTTTTTTTAAAAAACACAAGTGTTCACTCATCTGAGGCTCATTTGGACCACAATATACATGTAATAGCCGAGTTCAACTAATTGAGTACTTTTTGAGGGAATAGATAATTTAGTATAAACCTGTGAACAGAACCATCAGAAGCTGCACTAAAAGCCACGGAATCACTTTGAAAACAACAATCCAGAAGTGCGGCTTCCCCTGGCGATTCTAGTATTAGCTCAGAGCGTTGAATGTCGTACAAGCGGAGTTTCTACAGGCATTAGAACCATAAAAATGTAATCGCATATGAGTTGCAGCATTCACGGGTGCACGCAGATATTCTTTAAAATGATGATTATTACTTACGCAGTCCCAGGAAGAAATGAGGAGATTGTTGGAATGTGGGGAGAATCGGATCCTGGAAATGGCGTCTCGTATTGGGGTTCTAAGGCTTAGAGGAATCGCGTCCATGGCTGTAGATGACTTTCAAGCAATCCAAGTGGAATGAGTATGAGCCCTAAATTTGGGGCGGGAAAATTAGAAATCACTTGCACAGTTCAAAATCTTGCGGAGTATGAGTGAAAAAAATACGGAGTACTCGGTAATTCCTATTTCCTTTTTTCCTAAGATATTTTCTTTTTGGATTGTTTTTCAGTCCAGACCACACCAGACCGGATTAGATCAGATTAGATCAAAACAGATCAGACCAGTTCAGATCAGATCAAACCAAATCATACCAGACCAGACCAACAAATTTCAATCGAAAAGAAAACATCCATAATTACAATCATATATTTTAATTCCATTTTTTTTAATTTCGGTCCAAGTCAAAGCCATTTTTTTGGACGGAGGGAGTACAATGTATAAGGGCTTATAGCATTTTTTACTTAAATATTTATTCCATTTGTTTTAAAAATTTATTGAATCTATTTCTGTCCCGGACCAAATCAGACTAAGCTTAAATAGACTATACCAAATCAAACTTTGACAGTTGTAAAATACGCAATGACAAGTAAATATATCAGACCAGACTAAATCAGACTGAAAATTTCACTTCAAGTAAAGACATCTTTAATGCTCTATACCCCTCATGATATACAAATTCTAAAGCTGGCATTTTGAACTGAAAAAAACCAAAAACGGACCCGAAAAAAACGAACTGACAAAGAAAAAAATTGAACCGAACCGATCCAAAAAAGTTGGGACCCGAAAATTGGTAACCGAGATCTACCTCGGTTCGTTACCGGTTCTTGAAATTCAAAAGGTCGGTTCAACCGAACCGAACCGGTTTTATATAATATAATTAAAATTATTATTTTTTATTAACATTTTCCCAATTAAAGCCCAAATCCCTATATTTAAAAGGCTAAAGGGTCAAATAGGTACATGAACTAACTTAAAGTGTTCAATTAGCCCCTTTTATAGGAGGTTCTGCCCGGCCGTCGCCAATTGGGGCGTTTCCCGGTGGAATTTTTTGATGAAATTTTTTGAGCATCTTCTTCATTAAGTCTAGTTTATCCATACCAAATTTCAGCTAAAAATTCAACCGGGAAGGCAGTAAAATGATTTTTTGAAGATAACTGCGCAGGTAAACAACGCAGTACATTTTGGAAAATCATTTGACTGCCTTCCCGATTTAATTTTTAGCTGAAATTTGATATGAGTAAACTAGACTTAATGAAGAAGATGCTCAAAAATTTTCATCAAAAAAATCCACCGGGAACCGCCCCAATTGGCGACGGCCGGGCAGAACCTCCTATATAAGGGGCTAATTGAACACTTTAAGTTAGTTCATGTACCTATTTGACCCTTTAGCCTATTTAAAATACATGATCTAGCCAAAGTTTTACACTAACGTATGAATGTGTAGATGAAAGCAGTGTAATGCGTTGTTGCCTTGCTAATTTTTTATGGCAAAATTGTAACATTAAGAGCATCTCTTAGGTAATAAAAAATAATCATGAATATTAAGACTCTTAATTTCCATGATTATTTTTAAGGACTACAAGTTTTAAATTTAATTACAAGCAACTTTGACTTGTAATTGCTTTTATATCTCCGTGTGATTTTCCTTTTTGTAATGCTTGTTTATTTTGGATGATCCATGGTTTAATTTATGAATTTCATTTTAGTTCCATTTTGTCGGTTTTGGATCCAAAACCGAACCGAAAAATTGGTTCCCAAACAATCTGGTCACAATCTATTTTCGGTTCAGGCTCGATTTTCATTTTCAAGAGAACCGAAATGTCGGTTCGATTTCGATTTTTGCAATTTCGATTCAGGTCCCAAACCGCATTCAGCCCTATTAAATTTCGTGCATTATCCGTGTGATATAAAAAATACGTCCAGTCTCTCTGTGTTATAATTATTTTAAGCAAAACCTTCTGTATGAAAAAAATTAATTGCCAAATAAAACAAAGAAGATTAGTATTTTGTATAATTTAGAGATTTTGGCAAGTTTACTAGTATAATTAATCATCATAATATTGAGATAAGTGACTTTCAAATTATTAAATTTATTCTTGGCGAGGATTTTGCGCATGATTAATTATAATGCACGGGATTTGATGCATTTTTTAATCACAATGTTCTAATGCGCATAATTTATAGAAACAATTACATGTGCGCGGACCCAAGAAATTTATATTGGGAGGCCATAGATTCACTGGTGTATCAAGAAAATTTTCTCATTGGTGGTCAACTTAGACTAAAACTTAGTCACATATTTCAAAAATAGTAAATCACATTATTAATGTTGTTTTATTCAACGTAATTTAAGTTACAAGATAAGATGATAAGTTGGCTAAAACTTGAGCGTGATGTTTCTTTCTCATAAGTAGTGCTTTTAGGTATAAAAAGATAATTGAGCTAAATCTTGAGCCAAAGATTCATTATTTTTGGGCTTGAGAATATGATGGAATAAAACAAAATGGCTCACTAAACTGTCTGCGATTCTTTGTTATGAAGCAGCAGTCAGTCCATGCAATTTTGGACGCCATTTTCACTACGGGTCATCCGGAAACAGTCTCTCTGTGCTTGTACAGGAGTAAGACTGCGTATATCCGACCTCCCTTACCCCACCATAGGTAAATGAAAATGAAAATGATATGTAGTGATTTTAGTTATAGGATAAACCGACTAAAACTTGAGCGGATTTTTTTTGTCTCTCATACATTGTGATTTTAGGTATAATAAGAAGATAGCCGACTGACAATTGAATGGGAGAATTTTGACTCTCATATGTTGTGCTTTTAGATATAAGATAAGCCGACTAAAATATGAATGAGAAAAATTTCTCTCTCATACATAGTGCTTTTCGGTAAAAGATAAGTCGACTGAAACTTGAGCAGGAGAATCCCCCCCCATACGTAGTGTTTTTAGATATAAGAAGATAAGCCAACTAATAATTGAACGCGATAATTTTCTCTCTCATATGTAATGGTTTTAAGTATAAGAAGATAAGTCGACTAACAATTGAGTGGAAATTTTTTAACTCCCATAGTACTTTAAAACCGGTGAACAATTGTGTTGGATGATTTTTTCTCTCATACTAGTACAGTACCCGTGCATACGCACGGGAAATAATCGATGGATATATTTGCAATCAAGATCTAATTAATTAGAAAAGGAAATAATTTCAAAAAACTGCATTTCTTCTTAAAAGCAAGTACACCATCTCAATATCATAAAGTATAAGTTAATAAAATAATTATTAAATAAAATATTGAACTTACGTGTTAGAGATTTTGGAAAACCTCTTTGAATACAACATTTGTAGTAGTGTCTAATGATTTTCCATCCTTATCATGTATTAAAATCTTCAATCCATGTTTGCTCTGAACTCTTGACAATGCCACATACAATTGTCCATGACTAAAAACAGGTCTAGGCAAGTATAATCCAACTCTTTCCAGTGACTGTCCTTGAGATTTATTGATTGTCATCGCATATGAGACCATTATAGGAAATTGTCTTCTGATAAGTTTAAAAGGCCATGGTGATTGAGATGGAGACATACACATTCGAGGTATGTAAATCTCATCTCCACCATTGCCTTCAGACATGATTCTTGCTCCAATGACATGATTTCCCAGTCTTGTGACAATCAATCTAGTTCCATTACATAGTCCTTCTGACTGGTCTATATTTCTTAGCAACATTACTGGAGTCCCAACCTTAAGTCGTATGTTGTGATTTGGGAGACCTGATGTTCTCAAGGAATTGAGAAACTCTGGTGTCAACGCTTCAAATGCTTCTGCTTCAACTACATCCGACTTGTCTACAGAATCGCAACTTAAATATTCTCTTTCTTCACCTGTAGTTGTAAAAGTTCGGTAGTCTTAATTTAATTATTAATTTTTTTTAAGAATTTATTTTGTAAGTAAATAAGGAAAGTAGCATTTTTATAATATTACCTGGGAGCGTTGAAAGAACATAGTCGTTAATTTTATCGACAATTTCAACAGTTGATGCCAAGACAGCTCTAGACTTGAGAAATTCCTCATTTCTGTATTGCTCCAGCAAGTTCGGATACGTGCTACGGACTATTGCATCTATTGGATCATCAAATTCTTTAATCAAGAATTCATCTGGAATCTGTATTTCTGCATAACCATCATTTGGCTCTGATATTTTTCCATCTCCCACATCCAATATCCATTTTGAAAATTCTTTGAGCTCAGTAGCACTTGTCATATCCAAATTATTTTGGAGTCGCATATTTTTAGTAAGAGACAATACCTATCAATAAACAAAAAAATTAAATACTTATATTTGAGTATAACTTATAAAGTAATTACTAAAAAACTTATAAAGTGATTATTTCAAATAGTTAAAAATTAATATAATTACTTGCACTTTATTTAAACTAACAGTGAATGAATGAACAAATTTTTAAAGTTTTTCAAGTTAGTTATTTTTATATATTGTGGTAAAATGAATTTGTAAATTATAGTAATAGTAAACATATTGGTTATGGTACTAAAAATGGAGTTATTACCTGACAGTCATCCCATAGATATGAAGAATTGATTGTAGCATTAATAATGTCTGAACGGCTTCCTCCAGGAATAACTGGTAAAGTTTGTCTGAAGTCTCCTCCAAAGACAATCACTCTTCCTCCGAATGGTGAAATAGAATCACCATCATTGTTGATGATGTCATTTAGGCTTCTGTCTAGTGCTTCAAAACAAAATCTATTAGCCATTGTTGCTTCATCCCAAATTATCAACTTAGTCTGTTTTAAAAGCTCTGCAAGTTCACTCCCTTGATGTATATTGCATGTAGAGTTCTCTAGAGTAGGAACCGGGATTGAAAATTTAGAGTGTGCAGTTCTACCGCCAGGTAAGAGTAGAGAAGCAATACCACTGGATGCGACAGTTAAAACAATATGACGCTGAGAACGTAAGGCAGAAGCTAATGTCCTCCACATAAAGGTTTTCCCTGTACCACCATAACCATATAAAAAGTATACCCCTCCTTTTTGGTTAGTCACAGCTTCCATTATTGTGTCAAATATGCCTTTCTGTTCATCTGCAATATTAGCACCAAAAATATGAATGAAATCAATTTTCTCCAAACACTGGAAAGCATTTAATATGACTTATAAATGATATGAATGGTAGTTGTCTTACCATATAATATTATGAGATAACAACTTATAAGATAACTAATTCATAAAAGAGGATCTAAAATGACCAAAAAAGTAAGTGTGATATATTTGGGCATTAAAAAAATTAAGTGGAAGAGTAGATTTCAAATAAATACATTTAGAAAATCCTCTTAAAAGTAATAATTCTAGAAAATAACAGTGTTTCAAATAGAGTAGAATGTTATATTATTAGTGTATTAATATGTTTAAAATAATTGAGATTCATTTAAACCTCTGTAAGGCCATTGATATCAGAAAGACTCATAACACTGGCTTTATAGGTTAGCTTGTCTTGCTCAGTAAATTTTGAATTTGAGAGTTGACTCTGACTCTGACTGGGTCCTTCGTTTGCTTGAACTGAGCAATAGCTGCGATTATTCCAAACATGGATTAAATATTTGACAATGAAAATATAAAAAATGAAGCACATGTACTAAAAAATTATAAGTCTGATAACACCAATAAGCACAATGAACCTGTCTTTGAATTTCTGGATATCCACAATGTCCTCATTAATGAGCAATTTAGATCCGAACTTACTATTTTGAATGAACATGGGATTTTTTCCTAACAGTACATGTCAAGAAATTAAATAAATCATAACATCATTAATATAATAATATAATATGGTATGGTATGGTATGGTATGGTATGGTATGGTATGGTATGGTATGGTATGGTATGGTATGGTATGGTATGGTATGGTATGGTATGGTATGGTATGGTATGGTATGGTATGGTATGGTATGGTATGGTATGGTATGGTATGGTATGGTATGGTATGGTATGATATGATATGATATGATATGATATGATATGATATGATATGATATGATATGATATGATATGATATGATATGATATGATATGATATGATATGATATGATATGATATGATATGATATGATATGATATGATATGATATGATATGATATGATATGATATGATATGATATGATATGATATGATATGATATGATATGATATGATATGATATGATATGATATAATATAATATAATATAATATAATATAATATAATATAATATAATATAATATAATATAATATAATATAATATAATATAATATAATATAATATAATATAATATAATATAATATAATATAATATAATATAATATAACATAATATAATATAATATAATATAATACACTATAATATAATATAATATAATACAATACAATATAATATAATAATTCGAGTTTACCTTCGGGTTCTTTGATTTTTGCCTGTGTCAATATGACAACAATTAGCTCAGATTTATGATTCTCATGAAACTCCAAGAACTTCGAAGCATAGTCTTGCCATAAAGTGCACATGATCATATCACCACTACATTATACCATAATACATCTAATTAATTAATGAAGAAATATTTTCAAGTTCTAAAGATTATTATTGCAGTAGGGAAAATAACAACAGTGGATGACATCACCTGAGATCTTTCATCCAAAATGATGCTTTTTTCAACGGAGCACTATTGTCAGAACGCACAATATCATGGAAAGCTCCAATCACATCTATTTGTTGAAAAAAGTCAAGTGTTATAGTTAGATGGTTATGTTTACTTATTTATTATGCAGTAAAAAAAAATAGACGTGTAATTTGACATAAACACTTACCAACCAAAACATCAGTACGGAGATTACCACTTAATATCTCACTGAAGTTTTTAAAGCTATAGTAATCTTTGGGTATATCAGCTAGTTCTTGATGTTTGCATGTTGTGCCACTTGTGATCTGGAGCTTGAATGGATGATCACATGCCTTGAACTCTCCTTCATTGCACAGTACTTTGAAGTTTTGCATCACATATGTTTCATTTTCTTTGACCTTCGGCTTCCAGGTTAGCACCTCTGCATTTCTTGCTACCGCCTGTATCTTATATCTCTAATTTATGAGAAGTGTTAAGAAGTTACTAATGACATTTAAATGTTAGAGCAATTTATCTCATTTAAGCATTTTAAAAAAGATAATCAGACCTTTGCGTCCATTAGAATCATTTCAATGAACTTTGAGGGAGTCTGGACAGAACAAAGTGAGATGACTCTGACTGCAATCTTCCATGTCTCTTTGCTGTCATTGATCTCTTCAATTGCATTTATTTTACGTGCCATATTGATGGGACTAATGAACATGTATAACAAAACGGAATAGGTTAAACACAAAGAATCATATTAGGCCAAACATATTGACTATAAGTAGTTCTCTATTTAGAAATATGATACTCCCTCCGTCCCATTGACTTAGCCAAACTTGATTTCTCATAGTTCAATAAAAAGAATTCCTCTGGTTTTAAAAACAGTGCTGGAAATTTTAAAAGTGTAACTTTACACCAATAGTCTTTGGTTTAAGATTCTTGAGCACAAAAGTCATTACTAAAAGAAAAGGACAATAAGAAAGGTGCCAAAGGAGCATATATTAGAGGAATATAAATGTGAAAAGTATAAGCTTCTAAGAAGACATGAGCTGGATGGTATTTACAAAGATCCACGACTCCACATATGCCTAGAGTAATTGATTTCTCAAACTTCTATTTACTACCTAAGAGAACAATAGGCTAAAAAAGAAAGACTATATTAGGACATGTAATGCCTCTTAAAAGAGAATTTCACGGCGGCCACATTAGCAGTAAGAAAACTCATGAATCAAGCAAGTGATATCACCTCTATGTTGTAAAAAAGAATTCAAAACAGGAAAGATAGCAACTGAGGTAGCAACTGTAATTACATCACTAACAGGGACACAATCAACATTAGCAGGGGCACAAGGGATTAAAAGAGCAGCAAGAACATTAGGGACACCAGTAGTCTCATGTTCAGGGGCACTCACTGTTCCTCCAGCTGTAACAGAGGCATCCTGGGGTCCCATTACAGCAAAGTAAGGGGCATCATCAACATTTTCAGTACTGTTTTGGCATCATCATCAATAGCAACACTTACAGAAGCACGTACATCAATAACAGAATGATCAGCGGCAGTAGGAACGTCAAGAACATCATGAAATGATGCATATCATACTCAGACGCTCACATGTTACAATTAATAATAATAACAATACTTAAATTGAGAGCGTAAAAGTAAAAACTCACTTAAACGTTTCATGGAACACCTTATATGCTGAAAAGTAAAAGTCAAAACTTTGTTTAATGCTACTAACAAAAAGAAACAGACTTTAAAAAACAGATTAAAAAAGGCCAAAAGATAATACGGAACAAAAAACAAAGCACAATCAAAAAAGTTTGTAGCAACATGTGGTTTGAAAAAAATCTTTGGAGTTAGGGAAGGTCTAAAAGATGCAGGGGTGACAACAAAATAAAAAATAAAAAAAAATGCTTCATTTGCAAGCACCATTCACAGAGAATCGAAAAATACAGACTGGAAGAAATAGAGGGTACCTCTGCTACTTGGGCACGGAAGGATTTGTGTTCGCAAACCTGGGTTGATGTGGATGAAATCTACACCGACACACATGTAAAAATGGGTTTGGACAAAATAAGCATTTTAGAATTACATAGAATCGAGAAATATAGAAGACGAAGAATTACAAAATACCTCGTCTACTCGTGCGGCGAGAGTATGAACCCTAATGTCGATCTTCATCAGTATATATAGTGACGATATTATTTGGAGTCTCCTAGATTCGGTGAGGAGCTGTGTGCGCTAATCTCGCTACTGAAGAATTCTAAATTGGGGGAAATTGGCAGATTAACAATTGTATGAAGCTATAGCCAGGGAGAGAGGTGAGAAAAGTTCGGCGAGAAATCGGTGAGGCCGCGGAGAAGATGGAAACGGCTGTTTAATTTAGTTTGTTCTTACGCTGAGGTGAGGGGAGAAAAAGAAGAAGCTGTAAGCGTTTTTTTATTTTTAAAAGGGGTGTGTGGAAAAATAAAAGAAGCGTAGAGTTAGCCACGTGGCATTTGAATAGCGAAGGAGAAAAACGTGGGCTGAGCTACACGTAGGATTAATGAAGGGTAGACATGTAATTTTATGAGCTATCTCTTTTCATATATATAAATAGATGTAGCACTTTTAGGTATAAGAAGAAGATAAATCGGCTAACAATTGAGCGGATAATTTTTTCTCTCATATGTAACACTTTTAGGTATAAGAAGATAAAAAGATAAGAAGACCAGCCGGCTAACAATTGATGGGGAAGAATTCGCTCTCTCATACATGGTGATTTTAGATATAATCAAATAAAATAAGTCGGCTAAAAATTGAGTGGAGAAGTTCTCTCTCTCATACGCTGTGATTTTAGGCATAAGATAAGTCGGTTAACAACTGAACGGATGGATTTTCTCTCTCATACGTAGTGATTTTATGTATAAGAAGATAAGTCGACTAAAACTTGAGCAGGCGAATGCTCTCTCTCGTACGCAGTGCTTTTAAATTTAGAATTTTTCTCTCATACATAGTTCTTTAGTTTATATATACGATAAGATAACATGACTAAAACTTTAGCGGGGGAATTTTGTCTCTCGTGCGTAGTGTTGGGTGTGTTTCGGAAAATAAAGAAAATTAATTAAAATAAATTAATTAAAATAAAATGACTAGCGAAAAACAAGAAAGGAGATGAAGCAGAATTAGTCAAAGCTCGTGCTACGCACGATGTCCTTAAAACGTATTTGTTGCCTCCCACGGTGCTAGGAGCGTTGCAACAATCGTTTCCCAGGATACGATGACTACGAACTAATGTTTGAGCACACAAACAAGAGTTCCAGCGAACGAGAACACAGTATGAACACAGAAGGAATTTGCAGATTGCTAGCAGTGTGTTTTTAGAGCTAAAACGTGTATGGATTTGTGTAAAATCGTGTGTTGTAGCAAACCACCTGCCAGCCATTATATAGGAGGATTTGTTGTGTGTAAATGGTGAATTAATGGACCTGAACGTTGGACATCAATGACCAGTCCGTTGGGCATTGAATCGTCCATGAACTGTCTATTTAACGCTGCATTAAAGGATATAAACGTGGGGCATTTATTGCTACCAGAGACCGACGTGTTCTGATGCCACCAGAGACTGAGGTATTCTGATCGAGGCCATCAGAGACCGAGGTATTCTGATCGAGGCCATCAGAGACCGAGGTGTTCTGATGCCACCAGAGGCCGAGGTCTTCTGCTAGGCACTTTTGTCAACCGGGAAAAATAAACGTTTCGGGAAGAAAACAAAAATTATCCGTATCTCTTGAGAGATAGATTTTTGGACGACATTCGTGTCCGCAGGTCGCCCGCGCACGCAAGTCGCAGTTTTTCTTCTCCGAATTCGGGATTTGATTTGCACCCCCCCCCCCTGCGCGCGTGGAGAGAGCCTTTACCCTTAGGAATCTTAACTCCTTAAGGGGAGAGTCCCTTTATAAAGGGTTGCAAATCCCTTGGGTTTTCCGGTGTGGGAAATTAACACACTAAAAACCCATCCTTTTTCCCAGTTTTTCCATTCTAACGGGTAAACTTCGAAAAGCGATTTCTCATTCACCCGTTATCCGTTTTGAGCGTACCATATATCGAATTGTAGCCCTTAACAAGGACAATCCGAAACCACTTTGACCCGACCCAAATCGGAAGTGGACCCCACTCAGAAAATTGCCCCAAAATAGCCATTTAATGCAATTTTTCACACATTTTTCCAACAATCCCCCACATGAATGAAAATTGATTTTCGAGACTTATAAAAAGACACGAAGATAGGAGGACACGTTGTGTTCACCGGATGATCCTTGTATACGGAGAGGTAGGTTTAATCCTTTGAACCTTCCGCTGTAAAGACTCGTTTATTTACTGGCTGTCTAGTAGACTCGATGTCTTTGAACTATACTGCCGGCGTGTAAACATTGACTTATCTTTACACAAGAACCTTCCAACTTTGTTCCGTTCTCATGGGTGTGCCCGTTTTGGCCATGGGTCACCGTCCTGGTTCTGCAAGAGTTTCTAAAGAACTGAGCCATTACAGTTCTCCTTTGAAGCGGCCCTCTTCTCTCTCACATAGGTGATTCTTTCACGAGTATCCCGCATACTCTTCCAATGTTATCGAGTAGATCAACATTTTAGAATCATTAAAGCAAACGTTTTTGCTAACCTCGTGCGGGAGTCACTGTTTCAACGAGGAGTGGGTAGGAGTCCGGGACCCCCACAGTGACCATCCTTCGCTCTATAATTTGGTTGTCCCATTTGAACCTAGGACCAACTAGGTTGGGTATCCACTATAGAACTTTTCAATTCACGGGCTTTAATCCCATTCCTCGCATCAACTTCTCCAACAATTCTCTATCCAATGCCTTGGTTAGCGGATCCGCTATGTTATCCTTTGACTTCACGTAGTCAACAGTGATAACACCCGTTGTGAGAAGTTGTTTAATGGTATTATGTCTACGACGGACGTGTCTAGACTTACCATTATAGAGATTGCTCTGTGCCCTTCCAATTGCCGCTTGACAATCGCAATGTATGCATATTGGAGGGACAGGCTTCTCCCAACTTGGAATATCCTCGAGAAAATGGTGTAGCCATTCAGCCTCTTCAGTGCACTTATCCAAGGCTATTAGCTCAGATTCCATCGTGGATCTAGCTATTAACGTTTGTTTCGAGGATTTCCACGACACGGCTGCACCTCCCAAAGTGAAAACATATCCACTTGTGGACTTTGAGTCCTTAATGTCAGATATCCAACTAGCGTCGCTATACCCTTCAAGTACAGTTGGATATCTTCCGTAGTGCAGTCCAAGGTTTTGGGTTTTCCGTTGTTAGAATATACATATTTAATGTTAGAATATACATATTTAATAGTCAATATATTCTATGTATATATTTGGTAGCTAATATATTCTCTGCGATAGACTAAATATTCTATGTAAATCTGGCAGATTTAGTTTCCTTTTGTATTCTCTAGCCTGTATGTATATATACTGGCTCTACCCAATGAATAAAAAAAATGTGATTTCATTCCATCTTTTATCCCTATTACTCAGTTTACATGGTATCAGAGCCACACAGGTTTTTCGGGTAGTACTTCCCGAAGTTCGACTCTGTTCCCTCCCTCTGGTTCGATTCAGCCTTCTTTTGTGCAGGACGTTTCTTGCACTTCGCAGGTCTGATTTTCTTTTCTGGACACAATCTGCACCGCATCTCTTGTTATCACTCTTGGCCTAGTTGTTTGCAAGCATGGGTGATGATAAGAAGAGTGTGACTGAAATTACGGTCGGTAATGCTAGAATTACCGAGAGAAAACTGACTGGTTGTAAAGATTACGGGCAGTGGAAACGGACTATTACCAGGTATGTTAATAGTCTTGATCTGGGAGATCATCTAAGTGAAATGGCTCCTCCACGAAGTCATCCTGATGAAAGAAAGAAATGGATGATGGCCGATGATAGGTTGTTCAATCAAATTCAGAATACCCTGGATCCTTCTATTGATAGTATCATTACTCACTGTGATACTGTCAAAGAAATGTGGGAATACTTGGAGTCTATGTATGCTAGTAAACAAGATCTCTCTTATGTTCATCAATTACTGATGCACTACTATAGACCAGAGATGAAGGACCAGACGTTGTTTCAATACTACAATGAATGTAAACAGATTTTTGAAGAAAAGCGGTCCCGATTCCCTATTACTGCTGATGTTAAGAGTATGCAAGAACAAGAGGAGCGAACATTTGTTCATGGTGTTTTGGCTGGGCTTGGTCCACAATATGAGGTATCAAGGAGTCAAATACTATCTGGTGGGACCCTTCCTAGTTTTTCTGACCTCTATGGACGTCTCCTTCCAGTGTGCAAAGATGGAGAATCCAGAATGATGAACTCGATTGATACTGCTGCCTTAGTCAGTGATGTGAGCCGTGGTAAAAGGACCAATTCAGTCACTACTGAGGGGACTCATAATTCTTCTCGCACATGTTATCACTGTGGAGCTGAGGGTCATGTGAAGAAGAATTGCTGGAAATTACATGGTCATCCACAGGCGTCTGGACAGTTTCCTCCCAGGCGTGTTGCTAATACGGCTATCCAGGATGGTATCCTACCAACTCCTTCCACCTTTACTATCTCAGCCGATGAATATGCTCGGCTACTACAACTTTCTCTCACAGCCTCATCTGCCAGACCACAAGTTGATACAGGTAATCCTGCTGCATGCCTCTCTACATCATCACGCAATTGGGTGATCGATTCTGGCGCAACGGATCATATGACTGGTAATGAAAATATTTTGTCTTCATTTACCTCTTCTGCTAACCAGTCTCATGTTACTTTAGCAAATGGATCAACCACATCTGTCAATGGCCTCAGAACAGCAACTCTTTCTCCAAACATTTCTCTATCTTCTGTTTTATATTTATCTCAATTTCCATTTAATCTAATCTCAGTCAGTCAGATTACTAAAGCCCTAAACTGCTGTGTTATTTTCTTTCCCACCCATTGTCTTTTTCAGGATCTTGGGACGAAGCAGATTATTGGTAAAGGCAGACTGGTTAATGGCTTATATGTTTTTGAATCCTTGGTACCAAGATCAGTTGCATGCACAAGTTCGTCTTTGTTGAAAGTTCACTGTCAATTTGGTCATCCATCACTTTCTGTACTACAAAAAATGTGTCCTAGTCTGTCACGGGAGTCTGTTTTGGAGTGTGAAGCATGTCAGTTTGCTAAGCATCACAGAACAACTTTCCGTCCTCGAATAAATAAAAGTGTTGAGTCTAGTTTTGATTTAGTTCACACTGATGTGTGGGGTCCTTGTCCTGTCGTTTCCAAACTTGGTCATCGTTATTTTGTTACATTTGTGGATGATTTTTCACGGGTTACTTGGCTTTATCCTTTGAAATCCAGTTCAGATGTGTTTACTGCATTTTGTACCTTTCATGCTGAAATTCAAACTCAATTTAATAAGAATATACGCATTCTGAGAAGTGATAATGCTAAAGACTATCTATCTAGCACTTTTCAATCTTACTTATCTC
The DNA here is from genome assembly GCA_945859915.1 of Cuscuta epithymum. Classification (NCBI taxonomy): domain Eukaryota; kingdom Viridiplantae; phylum Streptophyta; class Magnoliopsida; order Solanales; family Convolvulaceae; genus Cuscuta; species Cuscuta epithymum. The sequence goes on from CAMAPF010000040.1 coordinate 2,980,874, forward strand.
GCCATGGGATTTTACACCACACTTCTTGTCCCTATACACCTCAACAAAATGGTGTAGCTGAACGAAAGAATCGTCACCTACTAGAAGTAGCTCGAGCCTTAATATTTCACATGGGGGTTCCTAAACCATTTTGGGTAGACGCTGTTTCCACTGCGTGTTACCTTATCAATCGTATGCCTTCTTCTGTTCTTAATGGTCAGATTCCATATTCCGTTTTATTTCCCTCTCAGTCCTTGTTCTCTCTTGTGCCTCGTGTGTTTGGTTGCACATGCTTTGTCCAGGATATGCGTTCCCAGGTCTCAAAGCTTGATCCTAAATCAATCAAGTGTGTTTTTTTTGGGTTATTCCCGATTACAAAAAGGATATCGATGTTATTCTCCTTCCTTGGGACGGTATATTATCTCTGCAGATGTCACATTTTTTGAAGAAACGCGCTTCTTTCAGCATAGTTCATCTTCATCCCCTTCTTTGGAACTCTCTAATGATGAGTTTCTAGTCTATACCACCAGCCAGCTAGAATCGTTCCCCCCCAGTGAGGTTTCCCCATCAACTGTGTAACACCCCACCCGGATCGACCCCGCCGACCCGAGCGGTGTGTCACGAGACAGAATTCAAAACAGACTTATTTAAATTTTCATCAGGTTAGGCCATATTTAATAGATTTACAACATACTTTTATAATTTAACAAAGTTACAAACAAACTTTTATTATCGAATAATTGGAACACATTAGCCCAGAATAAGTAGAAATTTATTTAAAAGGCATAACATCAACGTCACAAAAATATTTAAATCATTTAACTACAGCGGAAGGTTTTTACAAAATATCAAAATAAAGTTTATTTCAAATACACATTCCATACTTTAAAGGACCCCCAAAATACAGCATATGCATATGAATCCTATGCCTCCCTCCATCCCGATGCTTCAGGTTGATCTTGGACTTGACCTACGGGTAGGAAAAACAACTACCCGCTCAGCAATGTGCTGAGTGGTACGGTAATAACACATAACGTATTGAAGCATATAACGGCATATCATAATTAGCATGTGATCATTCAAACGAATAACCATACCTGAGTGAACTGGATGAACTTCCATGTATTTCAGAATATTCATATACATAACAAAATAAGTTCAGATTTCCGATTATCATATAACTCATTTTTTTCTTTTAAAATGTATCATTAATCAGACAGATTAATTTACTTAGCCATAAACTCAAGAAACTGGACCTAGACAGAGGAATACTAACGGTAAGGAATACAGTCTCGAGTCTGTATCCACATTACCCAGAAAGGATATGGAAACGTAATCGCCGGAGCTACACGTACCAATCCCTGACAGAAGCTAGCTGATCAGAAAGGACGAGATCACCGAAGAGATCCGATCCTTAACAGAAGAGTAATAGTGTTCTAAAAAGATGTCAAGAGTGTACGCGGTACACTAAACAGGAGAACACTAATTCCTCTAAAACAGAATTTCAGGAGTGTACGTAGTACACTAAACAGAACAGAAGTATTCACGTCAGAGTGCCAGACCGAGAGCAAGGCTTTTCAGAAACTATAACTTTAATATTTAATTATTACTTACGTATAGTAATTTAAATAAAATTAAAGTATTAATTCTACTGAAGTCATTTAGAAAATATATGTTCGTAAACTCACATAAGCAAGCAACTCATATACATACTTTACGCCTGTTTTCCAGAAATACATTTTAAGAATTCCTATACTTCATATACACACGTAACATGGAGAACATATACTACGTATCATATATATTATATATATAATATCAATCAATCAATTAATTGTTAATCGGAAGTATATATTTTATACTTACGTTAAGCCTTAGATTGTGCATGCATGTTAATAGTATATTATTTTTAAACACTTACATATATATTATAAGTTTATATACACACACTAATATGCAGGTTGTACTATTCGTATATATATGCATGGATATGAGCTAATGCATACATGCAGGTTATAAAGCTAAGGTACTAACCTTATGTTTTACTTTTGTCATTTACGTAGATACCGCAGGTTTATTTATATAAAACATATCATCTAGGCTACGGTTTATTGGTTTTCATTCAGATAATTTTAACAATCTATATTACGATTGATTGAGAATAATAATTCTATAGATTCAAAGAATAAAGTCTTAAAACAAATAAGATATCTCTAGTTTATACAATGTTCATCATCCCCATAACATAACAGGAAACAGGGACGGAAATTAACATAATAATATTCAAATTAATCTAAACGGGGGCGGGAACGTACTGACCTTATATTGGAGATCTTAAGAGTACTATATTGATTCAAAATGCCTTCTTTAATTTCCCAGCTCCTTTCTTCCCTTCCACTTGGTGAAATTCTTTCAGATTAATCTAAGTTATAACTAGTATTGGTTGGCCGAAATGTGTGTTTTTTAAGAACAAAAAATAATTCTGGTCATATATATATAGTGCTTGGCTGCCGTAGTAATTGAAATTGCTAGAAGAATGGACTTGGTTGTATTCTAACGTGTAAAATATATGGAACTCCACTTCATAGCTAGCCATCCTTAGTCATCAAAATTTAGACTTCTGACATCCATGTTTATCCTTTTACTTTTCACGTAAATGTCTTAAACAATGTGTTGTTTGTTTTGTTCCAACACATTAGATGACTCATCCTAAAACATAGTTGACTCATCATTGAGAAAGGTTCCAGGCCAGTACGTGTATTTTCCCAATTTAGAGAGTATAATATGTTAATTAAGTCTTAAAGTTAGAAAGTGAACTTTTAAGTTTACTCTTATCATAAAATTTCTAACTTCTTCACGTTACTTTATTATTAATAATTCGTAAAAATAGGTTGGATATTAATTTCAAAGTTAAACAAGATTAATGATTAATTAAAGATAATCTTTGAGATTATATTTTTATGTAACTTAACAACTAGACCGGATTTTGGGGCGTTACATTTCTCCCCCCCTTAAAAGGATTTCGTCCTCGAAATTACCTTAGCCAATGTTGCTGAATAGATGTGGATACTGAGCTAGCATAGCTTCTTCTGTTTCCCAAGTCGCTTCTTCTGTGGTGTGATTTCTCCAGAGGACTTTGACTAAAGGAACATTTTTGTTTCGTAACACTTTCACATCGTGAGCGAGTATCTGTATTGGTTCTTCTTCATATGTCAAATCTTTATCAATCTCCACAGTTCCGGGTATTAGTACGTGTGAAGGATCTGATCTGTACTTTCTTAGCATGGATACATGAAATACATCATGTATTTGACTTAGTTCGGGTGGTAATGCTAGTCGATAGGCTACAGGACCAATACGCTCAGTGATTTCGTAAGGTCCGACAAACCTCGGACTTAACTTACCCTTTTTACCGAAACGAAGTACTTTCTTCCAAGGAGATACTTTCAGAAAAACTTTCTCTCCCACGTCATACTCGATATCACGACGCTTGAGATCCGCATATGACTTTTGTCTATCAGATGCCGTTTTGAGTCGTTCTTGAATCAATTTGATCTTCTCCTCCGTTTCTTGAATCATATCAGGCCCAATAATTTTTCTCTCGCTTAGCTCTGTCCAACAGACTGGAGTTCTGCACTTGCGACCATAGAGAGCTTCATATGGTGCCATTTGGATAGTAGCCTGATAGCTGTTGTTGTATGCAAACTCCATAAGAGGTAGATATTTCTCCCAACTTCCTTTGAATTCAATAGCACATCCTCGCATCATATCTTCAAGAATTTGAATAACTCTTTCAGATTGACCATCTGTTTGAGGATGAAAAGCTGTGCTGAAGTTTAGTTTTGTACCAAGTGCTTTTTGTAAACTTCCCCAAAACTGAGAAGTAAATCTTGGATCTCTATCAGATACGATAGACAGTGGTACCCCGTGTAATCGAACAATTTCTTGAATGTAGAGTTCTGCCAACTTATTCAAAGAGAAATCTCTTCGAATGGGAATGAAATGTGCAGATTTGGTAAGTCGATCAACAATTACCCAAATCGAGTCGTTTTTCTTGGGTGTCAATGGTAGACCTATTACAAAATCCATGGTTATGCGATCCCATTTCCATTCTGGTATAGTGATGGGTTGTAACAATCCAGATGGAACCTGGTGTTCGGCTTTTACCTGTTGACAAGTAAGGCACTTTGAAGTATACTCGGTGATATCACGTTTCATACCTGACCACCAATATAGGTTCTTCAAGTCTTTGAACATTTTGTTGCTGCCTGGGTGCATAGAGTATTTTGTTTCATGTGCCTCACGAAGGATTCTTTGTTTAATCTCCCCTTCTGGAACAACTAAACGTCCTCGAAAGTGCAATCCACCATTATCTTGTTTAGTGAAATCTGGTCTCTCCCCCTTAGAAACTGACTCTGCTATTTGAAGGCATCGATCATCAGATTTCTGAGCTGCTATGATTTCCTCTTGAAGTGAAGGTTTGAGATGTAATTCAGCTAGAGTTTTCCGGCTTAAAGCATCTGCCACGACGTTTGCTTTTCCCGGGTGATAATCGATTACACAATCGTAATCCTTGATTAACTCTAACCAACGCCTTTGTCTCAAATTTAGCTCTTTCTGGGTTGGAAGATATTTCAAACTTTTGTGGTCGGTAAAGATATAACATCTTTCTCCATAAAGATAATGCCGCCAAATTTTTAGAGCGAAGACAATGGCTGCTAGCTCCAGATCGTGTGTGGGATAGTTCTTTTCGTGCTCTTTGAGTTGTCTTGAAGCATATGCGATTACCTTTCCTTCTTGCATTAGTACACATCCTAATCCATTATGAGAGGCATCACTATACACGGTGAAGTCTTTACCGGATACAGGTTGGACAAGTATTGGAGCTTCAGTGAGAACTTTCTTTAGTTTATCAAAACTCTCTTGACAAGATGGTGTCCATTCAAAACGTGTATTCTTTTTCAGAAGTTTATGAAGGGGTGAAGCTATCAAGGAAAAGCCTTTAACAAAACGACGATAGTAACCAGCTAATCCCAGAAAACTTCGAACCTCTGACACATTTCGAGGCGGTTTCCAGTTTGTAATGGCTTGTATTTTGGTGGGATCCACGCTTATACCGTCTGCTGAAATGACATGACCCAAGAAAGTTACTTTATCAAGCCAAAATTCACACTTTGAAAACTTAGCATAGAGTTCGTGTTTTTTTAATGTTTCCAGCACGATCTTGAGATGTTCCTTGTGTTCCTCCTCGGATTTTGAATAGATCAAGACGTCATCAATAAAGACAACAACGAATTGGTCAAGGAATGGTTTGAAAACTCTATTCATCAAGTCCATAAAAGCGGCCGGAGCATTGGTTAGCCCGAAAGGCATGACCAAAAATTCATAATGACCGTATCTGGTTCGAAATGCAGTCTTGGATACATCCTCCTTTTTTACAGGTAGTTGATGATATCCCGATCGAAGATCGATCTTTGAAAATACTCGTGCTCCTCTTAGTTGATCAAAAAGATCATCAATTCTTGGCAACGGGTAACGATTTTTCACCGTCACTTTGTTCAGTTGTCGATAATCAATACAGAGTCTCATAGAGCCATCTTTTTTCTTCACAAATAGAACCGGTGCACCCCAGGGAGACACACTAGGTTGGATAAATCCCTTATCTAAGAGATCTTGAAGTTGTGCCTTTAACTCTTTCATCTCGGCAGGAGCCATTCGATATGGAGTTGCTGAAATGGGTGTTGTACCAGGTACTAATTCAATGGAAAATTCCACTTCTCGAGATGGTGGTAGTCCCGGTAACTCTTCAGGGAAGACATCTGGAAAATTTCGAACGATAGGGATATCATTAACTGTCAGAGCTTCTTTCTTCGTGTCCCGAACATATGCTAGATATGCTTGACATCTCTTACGCATCAGCCTTTTCGCATGCATCATAGAAATAAGTCGAGGTGGTTTTGGAAATAGTTCTCCAGGTACAAGAATAGTATCACCATGTTCAGTTTGAAGTAGTAACGTTTTGTCTTGACAATTCACTACAGCTTTATGCTTAGAAAGCCAATCCATACCAAGAATTACATCAAATTCTCGATATGGTAATTCAATAAGATCCGCTTTGAATTGCTTCCCTTGAACCTCTAAAGGACATTGTCGAAATACTTCATTAACAATGATACTTTTCCCTAAAGGCGTGGATACCTCCATTTGAAAATCTAGATGCTCTTTTGGATGTTCATTCAAACAAGATGGGCGAACACATATATAGGAATGTGTGGAACCAGGATCAATTAATGCAGATATATCAGTGTTGAAAAGGGTGAACATACCAATAATGACGTCATTTTCGGGTTGCTCTTCCCTGGCTTGCATGGCATAAGTCCGAGCTTGAGGACGACCTTGCATAGGCCTGTTTACTGTTTCGGAGTTGTTTCTAGCATTGCCCTGGGTACGAGTTTGTTGGCTCCTCTGCGGGGGCTGAGTAGGACGAACTGGTGCTGAAGAGGCATCGCCTGTAACAAGCAATGGGCATTCTCGGAGCATGTGCCCCATTTGACCACAACGGAAACAAGCTCCGGATGCTCTTCTACATTCACCGAGATGGTGTTTACCACAAAAGGAGCATAGCGGGACATTTTTGACCTGTGAGACTGGTGGTCGAGATTTGTTGCTACCAGATATGGACATGGTACGAGATGGTTCATTAAATCGGGACCAGTGACTCTGAGATTTGCCTTTCCCACTTTCATGTTTCTTTCCCGTCGAGTTCTTGGTCGGTGCTGAGTGTGAAAATGTTCCCTTACTAGTCTTTCTTCTACGCCACCCCTCAAAGCTTTGAGCGGCATCAACAAGCTGTGTGAAGCTGCTGTGGCGTAAGGTAACCACTTGGCCAGCGATTTCTTCGTTGAGCCCATATTCAAACTTCCGACATTTGTCAGCTTCCTCTCGTACCATATCTGCAGCGCACTTGCTTAAACGAAGGAATTCATACGCATACTCCGCCACTGTCATGGATCCTTGTGTCAGATCCATAAATTGCCGTTTTCGTTCCTCTTGGTACCAGGCTGGAACAAATTGATCTATAAAACGTGCTTGGAAGTAGTCCCACGTCACGGGTCTTGGTAGGTCAGGTCTGAGGAGAACTGATTTCCACCAATCGTAGGCTCCATGTTGCAGCAAGCTGATTGCATGTCGTGGGCGATCGGTTATTGGCACTTGAAGGTCTTCTAACACTCGAGCAGTTTGTTCGAGCCAAAATTCGGCAACTTCCGGTGTATCTCCCCTTTTTCCGAAGAAAATAGAGGCACCATTCCTTTTTAGCTTCTCGATTGTGATGGATTCTCGCGAATCTCCATTTGGAACCACGTTTTGTACTAACCGCTGGAAAAGCCCGGCCATTTGTTGCATAAATGGATCCGGCTGCTGATTTTCTTCATGATGCCCACTTACGTTTGGGGATCCGTGTACAGAGTGTTCACTAGGGTCTTCAGAAGACATTGCTAAGCCTAAATGTTTAAAATTAAATAATAACTTAAGTATCTATTGTACTTACCAAATATTGGGATGAGAGGCGGCCTTCTAATATGCAATGCAAATTATAAAAATATACCCATTTACCCCAGGTTTAGAAGAATCATTTTAAAACCATTGTCTCTGATACCAAAATGTAACACCCCACCCGGATCGACCCCGCCGACCCGAGCGGTGTGTCACGAGACAGAATTCAAAACAGACTTATTTAAATTTTCACCAGGTTAGGCCATATTTAATAGATTTACAACATACTTTTATAATTTAACAAAGTTACAAACAAACTTTTATTATCGAATAATTGGAACACATTAGCCCAGAATAAGTAGAAATTTATTTAAAAGGCATAACATCAACGTCACAAAAATATTTAAATCATTTAACTACAGCGGAAGGTTTTTACAAAATATCAAAATAAAGTTTATTTCAAATACACATTCCATACTTTAAAGGACCCCCAAAATACAGCATATGCATATGAATCCTATGCCTCCCTCCATCCCGATGCTTCAGGTTGATCTTGGACTTGACCTACGGGTAGGAAAAACAACTACCCGCTCAGCAATGTGCTGAGTGGTACGGTAATAACACATAACGTATTGAAGCATATAACGGCATATCATAATTAGCATGTGATCATTCAAACGAATAACCATACCTGAGTGAACTGGATGAACTTCCATGTATTTCAGAATATTCATATACATAACAAAATAAGTTCAGATTTCCGATTATCATATAACTCATTTTTTTCTTTTAAAATGTATCATTAATCAGACAGATTAATTTACTTAGCCATAAACTCAAGAAACTGGACCTAGACAGAGGAATACTAACGGTAAGGAATACAGTCTCGAGTCTGTATCCACATTACCCAGAAAGGATATGGAAACGTAATCGCCGGAGCTACACGTACCAATCCCTGACAGAAGCTAGCTGATCAGAAAGGACGAGATCACCGAAGAGATCCGATCCTTAACAGAAGAGTAATAGTGTTCTAAAAAGATGTCAAGAGTGTACGCGGTACACTAAACAGGAGAACACTAATTCCTCTAAAACAGAATTTCAGGAGTGTACGTAGTACACTAAACAGAACAGAAGTATTCACGTCAGAGTGCCAGACCGAGAGCAAGGCTTTTCAGAAACTATAACTTTAATATTTAATTATTACTTACGTATAGTAATTTAAATAAAATTAAAGTATTAATTCTACTGAAGTCATTTAGAAAATATATGTTCGTAAACTCACATAAGCAAGCAACTCATATACATACTTTACGCCTGTTTTCCAGAAATACATTTTAAGAATTCCTATACTTCATATACACACGTAACATGGAGAACATATACTACGTATCATATATATTATATATATAATATCAATCAATCAATTAATTGTTAATCGGAAGTATATATTTTATACTTACGTTAAGCCTTAGATTGTGCATGCATGTTAATAGTATATTATTTTTAAACACTTACATATATATTATAAGTTTATATACACACACTAATATGCAGGTTGTACTATTCGTATATATATGCATGGATATGAGCTAATGCATACATGCAGGTTATAAAGCTAAGGTACTAACCTTATGTTTTACTTTTGTCATTTACGTAGATACCGCAGGTTTATTTATATAAAACATATCATCTAGGCTACGGTTTATTGGTTTTCATTCAGATAATTTTAACAATCTATATTACGATTGATTGAGAATAATAATTCTATAGATTCAAAGAATAAAGTCTTAAAACAAATAAGATATCTCTAGTTTATACAATGTTCATCATCCCCATAACATAACAGGAAACAGGGACGGAAATTAACATAATAATATTCAAATTAATCTAAACGGGGGCGGGAACGTACTGACCTTATATTGGAGATCTTAAGAGTACTATATTGATTCAAAATGCCTTCTTTAATTTCCCAGCTCCTTTCTTCCCTTCCACTTGGTGAAATTCTTTCAGATTAATCTAAGTTATAACTAGTATTGGTTGGCCGAAATGTGTGTTTTTTAAGAACAAAAAATAATTCTGGTCATATATATATAGTGCTTGGCTGCCGTAGTAATTGAAATTGCTAGAAGAATGGACTTGGTTGTATTCTAACGTGTAAAATATATGGAACTCCACTTCATAGCTAGCCATCCTTAGTCATCAAAATTTAGACTTCTGACATCCATGTTTATCCTTTTACTTTTCACGTAAATGTCTTAAACAATGTGTTGTTTGTTTTGTTCCAACACATTAGATGACTCATCCTAAAACATAGTTGACTCATCATTGAGAAAGGTTCCAGGCCAGTACGTGTATTTTCCCAATTTAGAGAGTATAATATGTTAATTAAGTCTTAAAGTTAGAAAGTGAACTTTTAAGTTTACTCTTATCATAAAATTTCTAACTTCTTCACGTTACTTTATTATTAATAATTCGTAAAAATAGGTTGGATATTAATTTCAAAGTTAAACAAGATTAATGATTAATTAAAGATAATCTTTGAGATTATATTTTTATGTAACTTAACAACTAGACCGGATTTTGGGGCGTTACAAACTGTCCTTCCTCCTCCACCTCCTCCCCTTAAAGTTTATTCTCGTCGTGTGCGCCCTGTGACTACGGCACCTACGTTGGCTACCAGTGTACCACCATCTTCTGTTTCGCCTCCAGATTCTGCTCCCTCTGACCTTGATCTCCCAATTGCCCTCCGAAAAGGTACCCGGACTTGTACTTATTCTGTTTCTTCCTTTGTTACTTATGATGCATTGTCACCTTCATCCAAGAGCTTTGTTGCATGTTTAGATTCTATTGTTGTTCCTTCCACTGTTTCTGAGGCCTTGGCTCATCCTGGTTGGCAAGAGGCAATGCGAGAGGAGATGATGGCTCTTGATCAGAACCACACATGGGACCTTATGTATCTTCCACCCAACAAAAAAGCTATTGGGTGTAAATGGGTGTTCACTGTCAAAATGAATCCTGATGGTTCTGTTGCTCGTTTAAAGGCACGGTTAGTAGCTAAGGGTTATGCTCAGACATATGGTATAGATTACTTTGACACTTTCTCTCCTGTTGCCAAACTTACATCCATTCGATTGTTTATGTCTTTGGCTGCTACTTACAATTGGACACTCCATCAACTTGATATTAAAAATGCCTTTTTGAATGGTGACCTTAGTGAGGAAGTATACATGGAGCAACCACCGGGGTTTGTTGCTCAGGGGGAGTTTGGAAAGGTATGTAAATTAAGGAAATCGTTGTATGGTCTGAAACAATCCCCACGAGCTTGGTTTGGCCGTTTCAGTGCAACAATATTTAAATTTGGGCTACGCAGGAGTGCCTATGATCATTCAGTTTTCTTCTCTACCTCCAATTCTGGATGTATTCTATTAGTTGTGTATGTTGATGATATCGTGATCACTGGCAGTGATGCGGGTCGTATTTTGAAACTAAAATCTTTCCTGGCTACTTGCTTTCAGACCAAAGATCTTGGACCCTTGAAGTACTTCTTAGGGATAGAAGTTTCACGTAGTAACAAGGGAACTTACTTGTCTCAAAGAAAATACTGCCTAGATGTTCTAAATGATGCAGGTTTGGTTGAGGCAAAACCTTGTGATGCTCCGATGATCCCAAATGTAAAGTTAACGGCTGATGAAGGTGACTTGCTCGAAAATCCTGAGCTATACCGAAGGATTGTTGGGAAACTGAATTATTTGACTATCACCCGACCTGACATTGCTTTCCCGGTAAGTGTGGTCAGTCAGTTTCTGTCCACTCCACGAACATCACACTGGGATGCAGTTACACATATCCTAAGATACTTGAAGGGGGCTCCAGGGCGTGGGATACTATATCAAAACCACGGACATCATGTTATTGAAGGGTTTACTGATGCGGACTATGCTGGAAACCCTAATGACCGACATTCCACCACTGGTTACTGTGTGTTTGTTGGAGGAAACCTTGTATCTTGGAAGAGTAAGAAGCAAAATGTTGTCTCTAGATCAAGTGCAGAATCTGAATACCGAGCTATGGCACAGACGACATGTGAGCTGGTTTGGCTTCGGCATTTGCTTGGTGAACTTGGATTTGCTCAAACAGAACCAATGAGATTATGGTGTGATAACCAAGCAGCTATCCATATTGCAAATAATCCTGTTTTTCATGAAAGAACAAAGCATATCGAAGTTGATTGTCACTTTACTCGAGAAAAGGTGGAAGATGGTACAATTTGCACTCCACACATCAAAACAGGAAATCAAGTGGCAGATGTGTTTACCAAGGCTCTACCGGGGACACGTATCAATTCCATCTGTACCAAGCTGGGCATGATTAATATCTATGCTCCAGCTTGAGGGGGAGTGTTAGAATATACATATTTAATGTTAGAATATACATATTTAATAGTCAATATATTCTATGTATATATTTGGTAGCTAATATATTCTCTGCGATAGACTAAATATTCTATGTAAATCTGGCAGATTTAGTTTCCTTTTGTATTCTCTAGCCTGTATGTATATATACTGGCTCTACCCAATGAATAAAAAAAATGTGATTTCATTCCATCTTTTATCCCTATTACTCAGTTTACATCCGTAAATACCTCAAAACTCTTATTATTGCCTTCCAGTGTTCATCACCGGGGTTGCTAGTATATCTACTAAGCTTACTAACCACAAAGGCAATATCAGGCCGGGTACAACTCATTAGATACATTAAACTGCCAATAATCCTAGCGTATTCTACTTGAGAAATACACTCTCCACGATTTTTGGTCAGGTGTACGTTTTTATCTAATGGCGTCCTTGCCTCTTGATAATCATCCTTATTAAATTTAGTAAGGATTTTATCAACGTAATGAGATTGGCTTAGCGTCAGACCGTCAGGTCCTCTAATTATTTTAATCCCAAGGATTAAATCGGCCAGCCCCATATCCTTCATGTCAAATTTAGAATTTAGCATATTTTTGGTAGAATTAATCATTAGATTATTGCTACCCACGATGAGTATATCATCCACGTATAAACATAAAATGACATAGCCGTCTACCGTGCTTTTCACATAGACGCATTTGTCACTTTCATTTATTTTAAACCCATTAATTAACATTGCATGATCGAACTTTTTGTGCCACTGTTTAGGGGCTTGTTTCAATCCGTACAATGATTTAATTAATTTACAAACCTTCTTTTCTTGGCCTGGAACACGAAAACCCTCAGGTTGTTCCATATAGATTTCTTCGTCTATATCGCCGTTTAGAAAAGCGGTTTTTACGTCCATTTGATGAACTTCCAAATTCCGCAAAGCGGCAATTGCCAGTATCATCCTAATGGAATTTATTCTCGTCACAGGAGAATACGTGTCAAAGTAATCATGGCCTTCACATTGCTTGTATCCCTTGATTACAAGTCTGGCCTTATACTTATCAATGGAACCGTCAGGTTTCATTTTACGTTTAAAAATCCACTTGGATCCCAAAGGTTTACATCCCGAAGGGAGATCAACCAATTCCCACGTGTGATTTTTTAGGATAGAGTCCACCTCACTTTTGATGGCTTCTTTCCACATTGGTCCTTCGGTAGACGTTACGGCTTCCGTATAAGTCCGTGGCTCATTTTCTACCAAACATGTTAGAAAATCCGGTTCATTTTCTACCATACAAGTTAGAATATTCGAATCGAATTCTACCAAGTATGTGAGAAAATCCGGTCTGAAGGATTTTTCAACTCTAGCACGTTTGCTACGTCGGGGTTCGGGTTCTTCACCGGATCCCTTGCTAGTATTTTCATAGCTACGTTAAATGTTCGTTTTGACGTGCTAGGTCCATCGTTGGACTTGCATGGAAATACGTCTTCAAAGAATGATGCATTCCTTGACTCAATTGTTGTGTTTTTATGTACGTCCGGATTATTCGAATCGTACACTAAAAACCGATAAGCACTACTATTTTGTGCATATCCAATAAAAATACAGTCCACCGTTTTTGGACCTATTTTTATTTTCTTAGGTGTCTGTACAAGCACCTTAGCAAGACACCCCCACACTTTCAAATATTGATAAGAAGGCCGTCTGCCTTTCCACAACTCGTACGGAGTTTTATCATATTTTTTCCGGGGAACCTTATTTAAAAGGTAATTGCTTGTCAAGATTGCTTCGCCCCACATATTTTGTGGCAAGCCCGAACTTACTAGCACCGCATTCATCATATCTTTCAATGTGCGATTCTTTCGTTCGGCAACACCGTTTGATTGAGGTGAATAGGGTGCGGTACGTTCATGTACTATACCCACACTAACACAAAAGTCACCAATTGGTGCTTCATACTCACCACCTCGATCACTCCTAACCGTTTTAATCCGTCGATTAAGTTGGTTTTCCACTTCATTCTTATAAAGAATGAATTTATCGATTGCTTCGTGTTTATTTTTCAACAAATAAACATAGCTATAGCGAGTGCTATCATCGATAAAAGTAATAAAATATTTATTACCGCCACGTGTTTGTATTGATTTAAAATCACAAACGTCACTATGAATTAATTCTAGTGGTTCCGTTTTTCTTTCAACCGATTTGAAAGACGTTTTCGTTAGTTTTGCCTCAACACAAATATCACATTTGTGCTTCACATCAATTGTGAATTTAGGAATGTGTTCCATGTTAATTAATCTACGTATAGAATTAAAATTAACATGTCCTAGTCTACCATGCCACACATTGGAAGACTCAAGCAAGTAAGCAGAAGAGACTTTATTATTATTTTTAATAATAGTCATTACATTGAGCTTAAACAGCCCATCACATGCATATCCCTTGCCCACATACATTCCCGACTTGGACAAAACTAATTTGTCCGACTCAAAAACCATGCGGAAGCCGTGTTTGTTCAACAACGAACCGGAAATCAGGTTTTTACGTATTTCCGGAACGAACAAAACTTGGTTTAGAGTCAGCTCCTTGCCCGAAGTCATCTTCAGGACCACCTTGCCCACGCCTTCCACCGCGGAATGAGCCGAGTTTCCCATCCACACCTTCTCACCATTTGATGGCTCAAAAGTAGTGAATAACTCCCGGTTTGAGCAAATATGCCGGGTAGCACCGGTGTCCACAAACCACTCCTTGGAATTGGATCCAATGAGGTTGACTTCCGTCACCACAGCCGCTAGGATGATGTCTTCATCCTTTTGCCCACCTTGCACCAAGTTGACGTGAGAATCTTTCTTTCTCTTTGGTGCCTTGCAATCCGAGGACTTGTGTCCATTCTTGTTGCAATTGAAGCATTTTCCATTGAACTTTGTCTTGGAAACGCCTCCCTTCGGACCGAGCTTGCTCTTCCCATTATTTTTGTTTTTGGAGCTTTTTGCATGCTCCACCACGTTGGCCTTGGCGCCGTGAACAATTGGGAGTTTCCCTTCGTTCTTCCGGTTATCCTCTTCAATCCGCAGACGGAGGATGAATTGCTCCAAGTTCATTTCCTTTCGCTTATGCTTAAGGTAGTTCTTGAAATCCTTCCAAGCCGGCGGCAACAAATGAATAATTGACGCCACTTGGAACGACTCACTAACTGTCATTCCTTCATCTCGAATTTCGTTGAAGATCATTTGCATCTCCTCAACTTGACTCAAGACCGTCTTCGAATCCACCATTTTAAAATCAAGGAATCGACCAACAACAAATTTCTTTGCGCCGGCATCCTCGCTTTTATATTTGTGGTCCAAAGCATTCCATAGCTCCTTAGCCGTAGCTAATTTGCTATAAACGTCGTACAAAGCATCGTGCAGCCCGTTCAACACATAGTTTCGGCAAAGGAAGTCAGAATGCTTCCAAGCCTCAACCGCGTTGAGAGATTGCACATCTACCTCACTCCCGGTTACAACCGGCGCGTCCTCGGTCAAGAAACGTGCAAGACCGAGAGTAGTGAGATAGAAGAGCATCTTTTGCTGCCACCTCTTGAAGTTTAACCCGTTAAATTTTTCGGGTTTCTCCACAGAGTTGCTTGGCACGGTCACCATAGGGATAACCCTTTGGTTGGCCAAAAAAGATGCACCGCGTTGTGAACTATTGTTCACCGGAGCTCCGCTTTCAGAGTGATTGTCGTTCAGAACATTCTGCCCAACACCAATCTCGTTTTCTTGAGAAGTCATTTTCGATTTCTTAACGTTTTTCCAAAACACAAAAAGGATTTAAGTTCGTTCACAGAAGTGACAAACTACAGTTGAAGAATGTATCCGTATGATACAAACTTAGCAACACAACTACGTTTTAAGATTGTACCCGTATGGTACAAGCTTAAGCAAACAAATACGTTTTAAGATTGTTGGATGTGTTTCGGAAAATAAAGAAAATTAATTAAAATAAATTAATTAAAATAAAATGACTAGCGAAAAACAAGAAAGGAGATGAAACAGAATTAGTCAAAGCTCGTGCTACGCACGATGTCCTTAAAACGTATTTGTTGCCTCCCACGGTACTAGGAACGTTGCAACAATCGTTTCCCAGGATACGATGACTACGAACTAATGTTTGAGCACACAAACAAGAGTTCCAGCGAACGAGAACACAGTATGAACACAGAAGGAATTTGCAGATTGCTAGCAGTGTGTTTTTAGAGCTAAAACGTGTATGGATTTGTGTAAAATCGTGTGTTGTTGCAAACCACCTGCCAGCCATTATATAGGAGGATTTGTTGTGTGTAAATGGTGAATTAATGGACCTGAACGTTGGACATCAATGACCAGTCCGTTGGGCATTGAATCGTCCATGAACTGTCCATTTAACGCTGCATTAAAGGATATAAACGTTGGGCATTTATTGCTACCAGAGACCGACGTGTTCTGATGCCACCAGAGACCGAGGTATTCTGATCGAGGCCATCAGAGACCGAGGTGTTCTGATGCCACCAGAGACCGAGGTATTCTGATCGAGGCCATTAGAGACCGAGGTGTTCTGATGCCACCAGAGACCGAGGTGTTCTGATGCCACCAGAGACCGAGGTGTTTTGATGCCACCAGAGGCCGAGGTCTTCTGCTAGGCACTTTTGTCAACCGGGAAAAATAAACGTTTCGGGAAGAAAACAAAAATTATCCGTATCTCTTGAGAGATAGATTTTTGGACGACATTCGTGTCCGCAGGTCGCCCGCGCACGCAAGTCGCGGTTTTTCTTCTCCGAATTCGGGATTTGATTTGCACCCCCCCTGCGCGCGTGGAGAGAGCCTTTACCCTTAGGAATCTTAACTCCTTAAGGGGAGAGTCCCTTTATAAAGGGTTGCAAATCCCTTGGGTTTTCCGGTGTGGGAAATTAACACACTAGAAACTCATCCTTTTTCCCAGTTTTTCCATTCTAACGGGTAAACTTCGAAAAGCGATTTCTCATTCACCCGTTATCCGTTTTGAGCGTACCATATATCGAATTGTAGCCCTTAACAAGGACAATCCGAAACCACTTTGACCCGACCCAAATCGGAAGTAGACCCCACTCAGAAAATTGCCCCAAAATAGCCATTTAATGCAATTTTTCACACATTTTTCCAACACGTAGTGCTTATAGATATAGGATAAACCGACAAACTGTTGGTCCCGTTTAAGTGTGAAACAGTCTAGAGGGGGGGGTGAATAGATTGTTTTGCTTTTCAAACTTTCTCTAAGTCAAAACTGACTTATGAGAGATGGTCTGAATCTGGTGACAGAGAAAGGTCGAGTTCTGATGGCAGAACTGGACCTGGCAACGGATTAGAGTTCTGTCTGGGTAGCCTCAAGAGAACACTAAGACAAATGCCTTTCTGATGACTCTTAGAACAAGATCTGCTGAACACAGATTCCAAGTTCTTTAGAGTTATACAGTTAAAGTCTTAAGTGCAAGAATTAAAAGCAGTAAAGTAAATGACACCGGGGATTTTTTTAGTGGTTCAAGGAACAACGCGTTCCTCTAGTCCACTGTTCCACTAAGCTTGTAAAACGACAGTTACAACGCCGTAGTCCCTAGAACTTAAGAAGCTCTCCACGTCTTCTTCAAGCCTAGTTGCCACCCGGGATGCAGTCCTGCTTCTTGATGGCTGGTCCTTTCACTGAGCTCCCCGGAAGTACACCCACTTCACTACTCCAGTTAATTGGACGTCCTTCTTTGCAGAAGATGTTTAAAAAAAACAGAGTTTTTCTCCAACTTGCTTCGTCACAAAAGATGTGTTGATGAAGTGCTTGAAGTTGTTGAAGAACAGTAGGAACTTTGCTCTTGTTGGTGATGAAGAGTATATGAACTGAAGATCTTCCCCACGTTGGCTTTTCTTGTTGATGGAGTTAGAATTTGAATCTCAAGAAAGTGTTTAGCAAAGATTGTAGCAAAGTTGTCCGGTTGTTCTTCATCGAGTATCTTTTATACTGGGGTTGTCTTCCCGTTGGAGGAGGAGACAACTGCATTAAATGCGCGTACTGCGGAGTTGACCGGTTGGACCCGCAAATTTGGCAGGTTTCTATTTTTGTATAATATTCTCCAGGAATCTCAGTCAATCATCTGCAATTACTCCACAGCGTATCAGGCTCATTAAATGAGCATTAAATGCTTTCCTTTTGTGAAATATCTTCTAGCCGTTAGGGAAATTCCCGTTAGTTACACGGCCGTTGAAAGGTAGCATCGAATTCTTCTAAGTGTTTGACGTCTGATGAGACTCTCTGATTAGCAATTCTCAAGTCGAGCTCTGATGGTTCTCTGGTAGCTATATGAGGGCAGCTCTGGTAACAGCTCTGATGATTTCTCTGAACAGCAGCTCTGCAGCCAACTCTGATAGCTAGTCAAAGGAGCAACTCAGCTAGCACTTCTCATAGAGCAGTTCTCCTAGCAGCTCTGATGCTTCTCTGAAGAACAACTCTCATAGATTATCAGATGTGCAGCTTTGCTAGCATCTCTCATAGAGCAGTTCTCCTAGCAACTCTGATCAGAAGTACCAAGAGGATCTCTGACCCGTCGACTATGCTAATACTTACAAAGAAAAATTCTAATACAAAAATTCTATAAGGGGTACTTTAAGATTCTAATCTATCCTAGCATCATCAAAATCTAAGTACAATTATTCCTTACACAAACAATTGTGCGAGAAAATTTTCTTTGTAGTGCTTTTCGGTATAGGAAAGAATATGAGTCGGCTAACAATTTAACGGGAAAATTTTCTATATCATACGTAATGCTTTTAAGCATAAGAAGATAAACCGACTAAAAATTGAGCGGATGGATATTTCTTTGAAATAATGGCAAGAATAACACTATTGGACTTCCGTTAGACAAAAATAGGACTAACTCTTAATCTAGACAAAAAAGAGATTAATTAAATCTGAACGGACAAATACACCCTCACATAAATACAAAATAGAACCCGAATCCCTAATCTTCTTTCCTTCTTCATCGTGCCTCCCTCGGTTGCAGCCAAAGAGAAATCTGCCACAGCATTCCTTCTTCTTCGTACCTTGTCTGCTGCAACCAAAGGAAAATCCGCCACACCACAATCGATGGTCAATAACATCGCTGCCTCCAAGGCCATTATCGCCGCCGCCAAGGCCATCATCGCCGCCGCTAAGGCCATTATCGCCGCCGTTGGTTGCTAATCGAACGATTGGATCTACTCTTCCTCGTGTTCTTCTCCTTTCTTCTACCGGACGATTTGCAATCCTTCAATCGATCGGTGAGGGCTGTCGGGCGACAGTTAGATGCAGCGACGAGGAAAGTGGTTGGGGATGGTGGCTTGGCTAGTGCAGAAACTTGGAGATGCGGAAGGGGTGATGGCAGCTGCGTGCCCGGTGGGATATCGGGGCCAGGGGAAGGGGCTGGGTTGGTTGGGATCGGAGGGGGGTTGGTGGTGGGCTGGAGAGGGACTGAGGGTGGCAGGGGTGGGAAGTGTTGTTAGATACAGACTCTGCAGGCGTTGGGGGTGGCCGGCAGGCGGTGGTGGGGGATTGGGGATGGGGGAGAGGCTAGAGAGAGGGTTGGGGTTGGTGCTTGAGACAGGTTAGGTAGCTGGTCACAGGAGATGACATGGGCGGGGTGGTCACCATGGCGTTTGGTCACTGTTGGTTCGCGGCAGGGAACCGGCGGCGGCGGTGAACCGGGGCACAGTGGCTAGTGTGGTGCCCGACGTCGGCTGGTGTTGAAAATTTTGTCACCGACGGTTGTTGGACGAGTGTAACTGTAACTGCTTAGCGGTGGTCATTGGACGGTGGTCACTGAACAAGAGTCACTGTTGGAATTGGTCACTGGGCGGGACTCATAACTTATCAAAGTTTTTGCTAGAGCGTTAGTAACTGGGATGATAGTCACTGAAGCGGTAGTAACTGGGACGGTGATCAGCGATGGTAACTGGGACAGTGATTGAAGTGGTAGTATCTGAAACGGTGGTCACTGAAACAGTAGTAACTGAGACGATGTAACTGAAGCATTAATAATACGGAGTAATTGAAGCGATAGTAACTGAAACGATAGTAACTGGAGAGTTGGTCACTAGAACATTTGTTATGCAATTTTCATACCTTAATACGGAGTATTATCTCCATAAATAATATTAAAATAAAAAGACATTAATTGTCAGACTTGATACTAGGTAAAAAACAGTTGCCAGAGGTTCAATGTTACGGATTGTTAGTGTGAAAAAACGAAAACATTAATGTGAGAGTGCATTGCTACGGCTTAGTGTCTTACGGACTTGATTATTATTTAGTGACGTACGGTGCAGTGAAAAATTAGGGAGGGAGGGCAAATTAGTAAAGAAATTGATAATTATTCACATTTTCGGAAATTAAGTAAAAAGGTCTCTTTTTTGTCTGTTGTCTATTTTTTAGTAATATGTATGTCAAAATCCCTATTTCTTTCTCATACGTATTGCTTAAAGGTATAAATGAGAATAAGCCAACTAACAATTGAACGAGAAACTTTTCTTTCTCATACGTAGAGCCCGTTTGGTAGCACGAAAATCGGCTGTTTTGGCCGATTCTGCTGAAATTTATGAAGTTCTGGCTGATTCTGCTGATTTAAGAAAACATTATCTTTAGAATATATTTTATTAATAAAATAAAGAAAAAAAATATGTAAAAATAGCTAAAATGGTCATCTACTAAAGTAACTTCAGCCAATACAGCCAGAAAAGTAACTCCAGCCTTACTTTTTCTGCTTATTACACAATTCAGCGCGTGAAAGCAAAAATTACGTGAATGATGATAAAGCTGGCTAAAAAGTCTGATAAGCTGAAAACAGTGTTGCCAAATGGCCTCATAGTGCTTTTACGTATAAGATAAGCCCACTACACTAATATTTGAGCGAAAGAATTTTCCCTGCCATACATAACGCTTTTACTTATAAAATAAAATAAATAATTGTCACCACTTTTACGTATAAAATAAAATAATAGATAAGTTTTTTATATATATATATTTGTAACTGTCACCACAACATCACTGAAATTTGGTATGAGTAAACTAGACTTGATGAATAAGATGCTCAAAACTTTTCATCAAAAAATTCCACTGGGAACCGCCCCAAATCGCAACGGCCGGACAAAACCTCCTATATAAGGACTTATTTGACCTTTCTATGAAAGTTCGAGGACCTATTTGATAGTTTTCACAACTATAAAACACCAACTGTTTTGGGGACTTATTCATATATTATGAAGATAATAGTATAACAGTCTTCAACAATTTAGGTTCAAACTTCAGAGTGACACTGAAGTGATCTACTTGTTGAGATCCTTGAAATCACAAATATGCTCCTTCCCCATGGCCCCATGGCAGACATGACGGACACAATAATGTCCTTGCCAGCTTCGAATGTGCTCTTTATCTGAGCACACAGCGCTTCATCAGTTGGAAGCATGAGATCATCCTTAATGTTACCTTTGTCATCAAGCAGGCTTACAAATCCATCTTCAGAAATGTCAATGAGCTGGTAATCTGCGCGGTTCACATGGGGAGCATCACAGTATGTGAAGATGGAACAATATCCTCGAGCTTCTTTTCAGTGAAAATGTCAATTGCAACAAAATGACATTTAGCATGGCCATGCTTTCCTGTCTTGGATGTTGAAACTTCCACTACCTTGCAAGGACGGTTTTTAATGACAATGTAATCGTTTTTGCGGATAGTACCAGCCTGCTGAGGGTAGGTCTTGGAAGCTCCGGCGTCGGCCTTAGACTCGAACTGGTGTTCCTCGCCCGACATGGTCACCGCCGTCTCCGAAGTTCGACCCGGCGAGTTTTCCGAGATAAGAGGTCGTAGGCGAATGAAGCAGTCAGAAGCCTCTTTCTACTAATATTGTGTACAAATGTAGAGCCCATTTGGTGACCCTGTTTTCCCGCTTATCACGTTGTGTTCGACCCGGCTTATCAACCATTTTTTTCACTAAACACATAACTTTTGATTTCTCGCGTTGAATTGTGTAATAATAAGAAAAAATAAGGCTGCAATTACTTTCCTGTTTGTATTGGATGAAATTACTGTAGATGATTATTTTAGCCGTTTTTTCATATAATTTGTTGAGGTTTAGTCCCGTAGATCCGGAAGCCCAACATAAACTCCGGATATTGAGGACGATGGATTCGGTATAAAAGTGAATAATAAATATAAAGTGTGTATGAATTAGCTATTTTTACGTGGAAACCCGGAAAGGGAGAAAACCACGGGACTTTTTAGGCTAACGTCCAAGCCCGCTCTTTCTCATTAATATGCTCCCATCACTCCTTTACATAATACAAAAGTTGAAGTCTCCATTAATGGAGTTTGTGAGCTAACTATCAAAGAGGAAGAAGAAAAGTAATACATGGAGAAGGAGAGCCAGAAGAGAGATCCTTTCATCAGGAAGCCAACCTTCCTATTTATAGATGGGGGAGGGAGTAAGGGTTTTCTCCATGGGCCAATGGGCCTTGTTGGGCCGGAATGGGCCGAGTAGGTCCCAACGGGCCGGTTGGCCTAAATGATCCTTGCTAACTGGGCCCTGTACCGGGGCGGTGTATTGGGCCTCTAAACAGTAGTAGGCCGGGGTAATATACCCAACACAAGTCCCCCAGTTTCTTGAGTAGTGAGCCTGCAAATCTACTCGAGAAAGTATAATCCTGCTCACGTCCTTCCCTGCCTTCCCTGAATCAGAGTCTTGGAATAATCTCGGACGCAAGGCATGCATAAGCCCTAAGTGAGGTGCAATCCCGCACTAGACACGACGGCGCTGAAAAGCCAGTCGTTCGTGCTGTATAAAGCGGCAGTCCCGACCCTGAATGGCATGGGTGGACCCGACCGAGAAGAAGGCACGACGGCGCTGTAGAGCCAGCCGTTCGTGCTGCATAAAAGCGACGATCGCCATCCCAGAGCAAGGATAGACGAGCCCGTCAGAAAACTAGGGACGACGGTGCTGTGGAGCCCGTACGTGCTGTATAAGAGCGACGGTTGCCATCCTATAGCAAGGATGGACGAGCCCGCCAGAAAGCCTGGCACGACGGTGCTGTGGAGACCGTGCGTGCAGCATAAGAGCGACGGTTGCCATCCCAGAGCAAGGATGGACGAGCCCGCCAGAAAGCCAGGCACGACGGTGCTGTGGAGCCCGTTCGTGCTGCATAAGAGCGACGGTTGCCATCCCAGAGCAAGGATGGACGAGCCCGCCAGAAAGCCAGGCACGACGGTGCTGTGGAGCCCGTTCGTGCTGCATAAGAGCGACGGTTGCCATCCCAGAGCAAGGATGGACGAGCCCGCCAGAAAACTAGGCACGACGGTGCTGTGGAGCCCGTACGTGCTGTATAAGAGCGACGGTTGCCATCCCAGAGCAAGGATGGACGAGCCCGCCAGAAAACTAGGCACGACGGTGCTGTGGAGCCCGTACGTGCTGTATAAGAGCGACGGTTGCCATCCTATAGCAAGGATGGACGAGCCCGCCAGAAAGCCTGGCACGACGGTGCTGTGGAGACCGTGCGTGCAGCATAAGAGCGACGGTTGCCATCCCAGAGCAAGGATGGACGAGCCCGCCAGAAAGCCAGGCACGACGGTGCTGTGGAGCCCGAACGTGCTGCATAAAATAAGCGATCGTCATCCTAGATTAAGGATGGACCAACATGACTCGGACAGACATGGACTTGACTCGACTCAGACAGACCTGGACTTGACTCAGACGGACATGGACTTGACTCGACTCAGACAGACCTGGACTTGACTCGAGACCACTGCGGGCCATCATGAATTCACATCACCTCCCAGCCAATTTATATCCCCCGTTCGCTCGCCTTCGCCGAACGGGTCGTTCTCCCCTGGTCGTTCCAAACAATAGTTCCATTCGCCCGTTCGTCCTACTAGAACGGTCTGATGTACAACGATGATCACATCGTGCCGAGGTGGCTGATCGTAGAGCTACAGAAGCGGTCAGATCATCTGGATAATAGGTAATTTCTGCTACAAGTCAGCACCAGGGTTAAGGTGCAAGCTGTTCGGCTTATTTCCGCCATTTGTTCGTAGTTTCCTGATCCGCAAGGCATCACCTCTTGCTGCCTGCTGCCTTGTAGGCCCAAGGCCGATGTAACTTGTTCGTGTTATCATCCGTGTTCTTCCTGATCCGCAAGGCAATCACCTCTTGCTGCAAGACAGTTTCACAATTCGTGTAGTGTCTGCCATCTTCCAAGCCCATAATTTCGATGCATACCGTCGGTTTTACCATCCGGGGTCATCCATATCATGAGGTTGAGATGTCCATCCTGGACCATTGAGAATAAGGCTCCCAATTCGGGTCTCCCCCTTATTCTCTGCCAAAAATGGAGACTCGCCTCCAGGATACAGCTCGGGTTCCAACATCATAAGGTTCGGGCGAGCTGTATGGCCAAGGCAAGATTTTAAGACCAGAGTCCCGATCCCCCGCTCGGTCACCCTATGACTTCGGATGCCGCCCGGTTCGTCCTACTCAAGATCTTTTACACCATCTCCCAAGCTGAGTCCGGGCTTGGTTAACCTGCATCTTTTTTTTTTCTTTTTTTTTTTTTGTGCTGAGATGGTGGCTCCCCATGGATCGAGACAAGTGGTATCTATCGATCGAGGTGAGACTTTATGGAATGTGAAGATGCTTCCTAAGCAAATAATGTCGTGTCGTGGGGCTGATCATGATATGAGGAACATCAATAAATCCAAGGGTCTTGCGAGCGCCCTCTGCTCAAGGACAGCGGCAGCAACTGCGGCAGCGATCCACAAAATGTAGCCAACCTGAAAATCAAGCAGCGGTCCTTATCCGCGCAGTGCGGGGACGAGGCCGGTCTTCAAATATGATAATGGCACCGTACCAGAGGGTCGGTGGCCATGTAATGAGGTCACCACTGGAGGCCGATCGGAAAGGAACAAGCAACTGTCCTTATCTGCGCAGTGCGGGGACAAGGCCGGTCTTCAAATATGATAATGGCACTGTACCAGAGGGTCGGTGGCCATGTAATGATGTCGGCGTTGGGGGCCGATCAGAAATAAATAATCAACAGTTCTCATCCGTGAGGAGCGGAGATGAGGCCGGTCTTCCAAATGATCACCATGCCGAGCCAGGAGAGTCGGTCGTGGTGCCAGAAAATTCGGCGCTGGGAGGCCGATCTGTAAATCCGAGGGTCTTACAGGCGCCCTCAGCCCATAATGTTGCTCTAGGTGCCGAACGGCGGAGGCCGGATTGCCAGTCAGGTAGCGTAACCTGAAAGCTCGTGTATCGTACAGTCCATATGACTTCCCTTCATGTGTTGTGACATCTATACATTTGTAGTCCCTTCTTTTCTCAATCGTCCGTGATTCTCTCTCTCTCTCTCTCTCTCTCTCTCTCTCTCTCTCTCTCTCTCTCTCTCTCTCTCTCTCTCTCTCTCTCTCTCTCTCTCTCTCTCTCTCTCTCTCTCTCTCTCTCTCTCTCTCTCTCTTCCCTTTTTTTCCCTTTCCTTTTTTTTTCTTTCCTTTTTTTTTTCTTTCCTTTCCCTTCTTTTTTTTCCTTGCGTTTCCCAATCTTCCCGTCCGGTCTGACCGAACGGCTCTAAATGTAAATGTTCCTTCTTTTTGTTGCCAATCATGAGCGTCTCTGCGCGTCACGTCGAACGTCATGAACATCTCTGTGCGTCATGAACGTCTTTGAATAAATGTGATTCTTTTCTTGTTGTCGGGCATGAACGTCTATGCGCTTCATGCTGAATCGTCATGAACATCTACGTGAATCATGACCTCCCGTTCGAGAATATCTCAAGAATCTCACTGCACAGTAAGCATGGTAATACGGCCGTACGGCCGAACAACATATACAAGTATATACAATTACACACATGTTTAACATTTCCCTTTTATTCTTTATTTTTCATCCATGACTATCGGCCGAAGCGGTAATGATAACCCTTGGCCTAGATTCATTTCTTGATCTGTTAGAGTCCACGACTCGAACCACCTAGTGTTTTGTCGGGTATTCAAGTACGTATTTCGCCCCGTACTGGGTACAATTCTCGATTAGGTACTTAAGGCCGAGCGGGACCATACACGGTCTTAATTTAATCTACGTCGTCAGGCCGCGCCTTAGCGGGACGTTTCAGTTTAGTAGTTTGGCCCCATCGGGGGTAGACCGACATGCCCAAGTAAAATCAACCATTTAATAATGTTGGTGATTTTATTAATAAAACTTCGTTCGACACTATTCTGTTCGGGATTTTTAATCCCTAACACCTGTCATTAAAACTTAAAATGACGGTGAATATCTATCATCAGATCTTCCCTTGATAATATTTAACTCGGGATATTCTAATCCCTACTAAACAAATCATGGCGATGTGTAACTAATAGTAAAATTACTACATCATTTAATTTAATATTTTCATGGATGTCCGTCCTTACTGAGCGGGTCTGTAGATACTCCGACCGCTAACTCAGACCGATCGGAAACAGGCCGACCCAACCCACAAAAGGTGATCATACAATTTAAAATGGTTGATGGGTCTGCTAGTACAATTTTGGTCCAACATTATTTATCTAGGGAATTTTAAATCCCTGGCAAATAATTTATTCAGGAACTAATAGCAGTGATATCATCTAGCAATTAACACTTTAATGTATGAGTGTAGAGAACCATAGTACTTGGCACTTAGCCGAATTTGGCTGAATTTCAGGTGACAGATCAGGATACTGAAATACCCATGCCACTTTAACATTTTAGTTAATATAAAAGAGTGAGATACGTGGTACTTAGCTTTGTGGATGCAGTGGACTTGGAATTCTGTGGAAGATATCCCGTCCAGGAAGCCTCATTTGGAGCAAATATGACCCAGCCCACTGTCATGGATTGAAATTGGTTTATTTGGCCGTGATCGATCAAAGACGAGTTACCGATCGGGAAATTGGTCGATCAAGATTCCCACGAAGTGCTCGAAAGCCAGACGGACCGTCACAAAAGACGGGGCCTAGACTCGCCGCTGACCACAGAGATGCCGGACGGGGAATTGCCGGACGGGGAATTGCCGGATGGTGGCTTACCGGAGCCATGTAGGTGGCCCTATTTTAATTTGCCCCGTTTTCCCAATCATACTGGTCGGTGCGAACCGAACGGGGAGGTGATCGCCTGGCAGAACCCCGAGCCCGGTGGTTCCAGAATCTTGAACGGTAAGTGCCGCACGACATAGAGGAACGGCTTAACCAGTTGATGGTCGGCGGCAGGCTGGAGACCGAGGTCTTTCTTTGTTATCACCGCTGGTTTGCTCGAACGGGATCTTCTATTCCGACCGGGGATCGCCTCCGGGTGGTGGCTATGAATGCCACGGAAATCCAGGCCGTTCGGGCAAGGATTATGGCCGTTCCTTCATGAGTCATGACTTCTTTTATGTTGTACAGGTCCCACTCTTGGTTCAGGCCACGCTTGAACAAGGAGCATATTCAGCAGACACCTCCCGTTCAGGCCTCGCTATGTTGGGATGGGTACTCTTTTCTGTTGATATGTGTAGCTTTTCCTGCAGGTCCCACGGGGTTTCCATCCTGGGTGGTTGGGCCTGGAGTCCTGCCAGAGATAGTAAACTTGGTGGCCTCCCGTTTTCCCTTCGGGTAGATTCCGTTCGGCGTTCGGGATGGTGTGCTTAGCTTAGGCGTTCGGGATGGTGTGCTTAGCTTAGGCGTTCGGGAGGCGGCGCTGGTTTATTGGATAATGATGAATCTGTCAACTCACCCACGTGTGTTGTCACTTGCCAGGCATCATGAATCTGTCAGGTCATCCTCTTGATTTGCCAAGCTCCTCACGTGAGACTAAAGAAAGTTGCCAGGCATCATTGTTTCTCCTTCTTTTTCCCTTTGGAAGCCAGATTGGTGAACTAGCTTGGAGCTCAAAATAAAGACGTAAATCTTAGAACCTGTGAATCTCTTTCTTCGTAATAGTGAAAACAATAGACTGCTTATCCATGGTGTTGCCCCGGACATGTCATATATGAGATTTCAATTCCCACCCTTTCTTGCTGGAAATCAGTCCGTCTTAATATCAAAAAATTTGCAGAACATGAATCTTTTTGCAGCGGTTCCCACAGACGGCGCCAATGTTGAGGTTTAGTCCCGTAGATCCGGAAGCCCAACATAAACTCCGGATATTGAGGACGATGGATTCGGTATAAAAGTGAATAATAAATATAAAGTGTGTATGAATTAGCTATTTTTACGTGGAAACCCGGAAAGGGAGAAAACCACGGGACTTTTTAGGCTAACGTCCAAGCCCGCTCTTTCTCATTAATATGCTCCCATCACTCCTTTACATAATACAAAAGTTGAAGTCTCCATTAATGGAGTTTGTGAGCTAACTATCAAAGAGGAAGAAGAAAAGTAATACATGGAGAAGGAGAGCCAGAAGAGAGATCCTTTCATCAGGAAGCCAACCTTCCTATTTATAGATGGGGGAGGGAGTAAGGGTTTTCTCCATGGGCCAATGGGCCTTGTTGGGCCGGAATGGGCCGAGTAGGTCCCAACGGGCCGGTTGGCCTAAATGATCCTTGCTAACTGGGCCCTGTACCGGGGCGGTGTATTGGGCCTCTAAACAGTAGTAGGCCGGGGTAATATACCCAACAATTTTTTCTTTATTTGATTAATAAATTATATTTTACATATTATTTTTTCATAAATCAGCAAAATTAGCCAATTCAGCTATTTGAGTCGGAATTTCATAAATTTGAGCTGATATACTCGATTTAGGTATTACCAAAGAGGCTCTCGTGAACTTGATATTTTTTTTAGGGAAATGGTCAAATAGCCCCTTGAAATTACAAAAAAAAGTCAAATAAGCCCTTATATAGAAGGCTCTGTCCGGCCGTCTCCATTTGGGCGGTTTCCGGTGAAATTTTTTGATGAATTTTTTTGAACAACTTATTCATTAAGTCTAGTTTACTCATACCAAATTTTAGCTAAAACTTCAATCGGGAAGACATTCAAATGAATTCTTGAAGATAACTACGCAGTTATCTTCAAGAATTCATTTGAATGCCTCCGGATTGAATTGTTAGCTGAAATTTGGTATGAGTAAATTAGACTTAATGAATAAGATGCTCAAAAAATTTCATCAAAAAATTTCATCGGAAACCGTCCCTATTTTTTTATACTTTTGTTACTATTATCAACTTCATTTTAGTTAATTTATAATTATATTATATTCTAGATCGTTTCTCCCAGGGCAGCCGCCTCTAGGCTTTTTTTCCGAATTCGATCATATTGATCGAAGTTCGGCTGTTCTTGTTTGCATCTCTGGCCGCTGGCCCGCGGAGCAATGGTCTGCTTTTTGCTAAGGTAGAACGATCACGAGTTTTTCTCTCTAGGGCTTTGACTATGTCGGCCGCTGGAGTCTTTTTCCGATTTTGACTTTGTCGAAGATCGACTTTGTTATCCCTTGATCACTGGTGCTCGACTGGAGTCCAGGTCAGACGCGGAGGGCGGAGATCGGTGGAGGAGGGCAGATTTGTTGTCATGGCTCGATGAGATCGGCGTTGTGGTCAAGGTTCAAGGATGCGGCGTTGCTGTCGTCGTTGGAGAAGATCGGCGTCGTCTATCCGTTTACTCTGGTCGCACGGAGCAGAGATGAGTTTGGTTATGCAGGGACGAAGGATTGATTAGGGGTGGTTCGGTACGGTATACCTTATATTTTTTCTCATACCTTTGCCATACCAAAACTTTCGGTATGCAAAATTTGCATACCTTTACCTTACCGAAGTTTCGGTATACCGCATTTCGGTATACCGAAGTTTCGGTTCGGTAACGGTACAGTATCGGTAAATTACCGTGCATGTCTCCCAATACAAAAAATTATCATTGACTAACGAAATATACTAAATCGTTATTACTAGCGACATATTAAATCTATTATTAAAATGTTACGAAATACAATTAATAATCTATTGATGTCAATTCAATATTGAAGAATAACTATTATATTAGTATATTTAAGGAGTTCAACATGCCACATATTAAAAAGTTACACATTCTCCTAAAATAACTTAAACAATATAGATATAATTAAATCAATAGTGATCTCTAACAAAAAAAATAAAACTATTCAAACAATATGGATATAAAATCATTTATTCCTAATATGATATTGTGTATTCGGTCATTTTTATAATTTTTTAAAAATTGAATAAGACTTTCGGACAAAGTTGTGTGTCTCGACTCGTGGAATCCCTATGTAAATACACTTGTCACATAAGTGTATCTCTCTTCACTCGTCAGCTACTTAGCGGCTCAGCCATCACGACTTGCAAGCTCTTGGAACAGGATGGACTTGTTTCTTGACATTTGTACATTACTCATTAGTCATTAAGGTTAGCGAAGTAGAAGCCTATAAGGTTATAGTGGGTTTGAGAAATTGGACCTTTATTTTTGTATTTTTGTATTTGTAACCAACTTAAGTATTAATTTTGGGCTTTAAAATTGTAATGGATTTCTACAATATATTAGAATTAAAAGTAATTGTTGAGTAGAGAGTCGGTACAGTATTATACCGGTATACCGCGGTATTTGAAAACATTTATCATTACCGTACCGAAATAGATCGGTACGGTAAGATACCGTACCGAAAATGACGGTATACCAATATTTCGGTATTTTCCCGGTATTTTTCGGTACGGTAAGTGCGGTATACCGATATTTCGGTATTTTTGCCCACCCCTAGGATTGATGCATGGTCTTTGGCAGCCAAAGATCATAGAGGATCAATTAGCATGGTACTAGTGGTACGACCTCCTCCTGAACCACCACCATGGGATGCACGAGGTGCTAGAGTTTGTGAACGTTTTTCTTGTAGTTTTTATCTGTTTGTTATTTGTTTTCTTGCGTCCATTTTTGTTGTTGAGTTTGACAGTTTGTTTGAGTTTTTTGCCTCTCTTTATGCCATTGGGTATGTTTGCGATTCGTGTTGCTCTCTCAGGGAAGACCGTCTCAAAGTGTCACCATAGTGTTACAGTCGTAGTTGTTGGAGTTTCAGTTAGTGTCTGTTTTATTTTCCCTTTGTTTGACGTAATAATCTTGAATTTTTTTATAGAGACATGTTTTGACGGAAAAAAAACTCATTTTTGTTGCACAGGTCCCCGTTTGTTTTCACCTGCCTCACTACCCACTCAACCTCAACTTTGTTGTCTTCCCGAAACGACTCAGTAATTCTTCCCACAGCTCGAATAAGGGGATTTGGAACTTAAAATATGGCCGTTTCCGGGGCTTTCCGGGTTTCAGCTGCTTTCGGCCCGCACCCGAATGACTGTCTTCGGAGCTCAATGCATCCAACTCCCCCTTCTAAGGTTTTTCCGTGTGTTCACTAAATCTCTTAGAAATTCATGGTTAATGAGATGTTTTTTTTTCAATGTGCTGATTTATACTCATCGTTAGCCATGGTCACACGTATCCACTATATTGATTATTTAGAGGAAATGGGAATTCGCAAGAAATAAGTTGTTATATTTATAACTTATAAGTATGTAGGACTATTTATTGATTATTCATGATATCCTTAATTTGTATCCATATGAAATTTGTGAAATGTTTTTTTTTTTTTTATCAATTTGGTGATTTTTATTCATCGTTAGCCATGATCAGTATTTCCCTATATTGATTATTTAGGGGAAATGGAAATTCGCAAGAAATAAGTTGTTACATTATAAGTAGGTTTAGAACTATTGGATGATTAGTCATGATATCCTTAATTTGCATCCATTTGAAATGTGTCATTTAGCTAATGTTTCTACCCGTAACTCTTGTACAAAGTTTTATAAAGTTCAGTTATTAATACAAAAGCGTGTGCCAATAGTAATAAGAGAACATTAAACTTACATGAAATGTACAAGGTGGGCTTTCCGAAACGATAACTGATAGGGTCGTGTGCCAATAGTAATACCCACTGTTTCTAGTTTAATGAAATTTGGATATAGATGATAGGTGGGCTCTGATTAGCTACTGATGCACTATTAATTAGAAAACCACATGGACTGTACATTATGCCATCAAATTGGTTCACTAGGCCACACTAATGGCCTGATTAGAGAATGTAGCAAATGAGTTTTGAACTTTGGCGGTGATCTGCAAACTGGTTGGTGGTCACCACGTTTATCATAGAGATACAATCAATACCTAATAAAAGTATCATATACTTATCATGATGGTGACCAGGAAAATGGGTATACTTGGGTTAACGAGAAACCTTGGCAAAAACAGGATAACAAGAATTATAAGACTTGCATAGTTTTTCAAAGTGAAAGTCACTATGAAGGAATTTATGGGCTTCTATTAACCTTCAACTACATATTACAAGAGTGTCAAGGCATCAGCCTCATGTGCCCTTTAAAGGTTTATAATTTAGTTCATTTACACTTGTAATAAGTCATATCTTCTTAATTGGAGTAAGGCTAAAGTCACACTAATTCCATTTGATTAACTTTACAATTCAGCCAAGTAACTACATTTAGCGCTCTCAGATACTCTAGGTTAGGCGGTTAGCTAAGAATGTTTTCTTATGGGCTGTTTTCAGTCCTAGACCAAACTTAAACATACTAGACTTAAACGAACCAGGCCAGACCAAACTTTGACAGTGATAAAATACACAGAGACCAGACGTTTAACAGACTAGTTTAGACCAGACCAGCAAATTTCAGTCCAAAAGAAAACATCCTGAGACAACGTTTGCACACATGTGACATGTCATACCATACCTTTGCATTAGGAAAGGTCACCTTAGTTCTATCCTTTCAAAGGTGGAAAGCAATATGTGTTTCACCTTAGTTCTATCTCCTAAATAAATCTTAATCCCTCTGCTTTAGCTGTCTTAAATTCCTTGCCCGATCAAAGTGGGACAATTTTGGGACAAATGCTTGTATAAAGCCTGTGTTTCAAGGGTAGTATTTAGAAATATTTATAAAGTCAATGTCAGATGTTCAGTAGTACTATACTCTGTTTAACTTGTTTCTTCTTTGTGCTCATATTTCTAGTACTTCAGTACTACTTTGACCCTTCTCATGTAACAAATATTTCATTCCTGTATACAGGTATGCTTTGGTGTGTTCTTTAAAGGTGGTTTTAGTACCTCTGAGCTCATGCTTAGAGGGACACAAGCCCCACCTGCTGGTCATAACATGCAATGCCACTCCGTAAGAACACTTGGGGATTCCAAGCAATCCTCAAATTCCACGAGCCAAGAGTTTGACAACTTCCTTCTTAATATTACCAACATGGGCTTTCTAGAGCGCATTAGCTTGGCTTGGAAGGTACTGTTTCCACCACCACCATCAAGAAAGGATTCCAATGCAAATATCGCCAAGCAACGGTTGAAGATGATTCTCTTCTCTGATCGGTGCGCTGTGAGTGATGAGGCCAAGCAGAAGATAGTGAGCAACATTGTGAGTGTTTTGTCTGATTTTGTGGAGATAGAATCTCAGGATAATGTTCAGCTGAGCGTCTCAACAGACCCAGACCTGGGGACTATCTATTCTATCACAGTCCCGGTTCGGCGCGTGCGGTCAGAATACCAAGTGGAGGATCCAACTGGAACTATCACTAGTATTGAGTACAAAGATACTGGAGAAAATTCTGGTTCCATTGATGTCAAGTTTGATTTCTACACTCCTGACGAGAATTGAGAAGAAGATTACTGGATCTGCTAACTGAGCTGGATGAGGGGGAAAGGGATAGGGACACAAAGAAAAGGATGGCTTGTCAGTTCACCGCAATTTCATTTTCATTATATATCTGTAGTTATTCCTTTTAAGCATCCAAAGTAGCCACTTACCTTACTTCTATGAATGTGTTTTCCATTTTTTTATTTTATGAATGTGTTTTCCATATTTTAGATGAACTAGTTCAGCTTGTACAGTCACTGATTGCAGGTTAGGGGACTTCATATATGAATAGAGTATCTCCTTTTTGGACCATGGGTGTGGTTATTTACACCCCCGAATTTTCATTTCACGTCTAACAGTCTAAGGTTGGATCCAATTTCGGAACCGAACTGGACCAGAACTGGCGGGGTAAACGGCCAAGATGTTGGCATGATTTTTGGTAACCAGTAAAATCCGGGAAAAGTTTGGAATCCCTCAAGATGCAAGTGGTCTACTTCCGGTTATTTTATCTTATTTTTATTAAAACATGCTAAAAACTGGACAAGAACTGAAATAAAGAATCAAAATGGACTGAACCAAAACCAAACATGAAAATGGCCAGTTCATTAATGTTTTGGTTCCGTTCCGTTCCGAAAATGTATCCAACCCTAGTGGTGTTTTCACCCCCTATCCACACCTTCTACTAATGACATGCGGACTGCGGACATACCACAATACCGCATCATTTTCTACTTTATCCCTCGATGAATAATACACTTCGGCCAGACGGTAGTGTGTTCATTTTTTTATAGGATGGCTGATATACTGATATTATCTACGTAGTAATGTCTAGCATAATATATTACTGTAGAATGTAGATAGCAATATTGATGGTGCATTTAGTCATTCACTGTCTTAGAATCATATGGCTCTATTGAGTTAATTCAACACGAATTTGTATAAAATCTATATAAAATTGTATGAACATTAGAGCATCTCCAATGCTACAATGTGCACAGTGCACATGTGGCATGAGAGATGTAGACACAAAAGATTGATTTTATGACATTTCTCTCTCCATCTTTTCACGGTCTTATATATTTTTGGTAAGTTTTTCTCTGCAATCTCAACCACAATGTCTACATCTAGACATTGTGCTTGACATTGTGAAGAAAAACTTATCAAAATAATATAAGATCATTCAAATAAGGAGGGAGATATTTTATTTATTGTTTTTTGATTGGTTGTTTCTCATGCTCTTAGATTTTAACATAGAAAATCGAAAGAGTATAAATCACACGATTTTTCGAGCTAATATGATAATATCAAAACAACTCTCTTTTAGTCTCTTTTTGTTAATCTCCCTTCGCATTAACACATTGTATAAGAAGCTTCCAATAAGGGAGTCTTAAAATTAATCTAGAGAGAAACCTCCTATTTATAGGAAAAAGGGGGAGGACAAAATTTTAACCTAATGAGCCGGAATGGGTCAAATGAGTCAAAGTGGGCTTAGCTTATCGGGTTACGTATGGGTCAATGTATCGGGCCTCTAGAATAGTAATAATAAGCCCGAGTCCAATATCCCTAACGGTTATAATAATTGTGTTCACTTTTTACACTTAAGTGACCATCATGCTATATTATACTTCCTCCCGAAAATGTTTGCCAAATTTCCTTTTTTGGATGTCCCAAAAAGATTTGTCATTTCTATTTAAAGTAAGGAATATGTGTTTAAAGTTAATTCTCTCTCCTTTGTACAGATTTCAACCACACAATTTTTACTTTATTAATCCACGTGAAAGTCAAAGTTGGCGTAACTTTTGGAGACGGAGAGAGTAATACGGAGTAACTTTTTGTCTTGTTTTTATTAACATGTTTTAATTTAATAATATTTTAATAAAATCTCATATATTAACGTACTTAACCAATTTTAAAAGCGTTTGACCAAGTCCTTTATTCATAGAGGTTTGAGGAAAAGGCCAAATTCGTCTAAAAATATATGTTATAGTTAACTGGCAACATATTATAATCACATTTTTATCAAATCGAAGCTCATGAGTATTATTTTCTCATTCTTTCAAATAAATACACATGTTTTTTTTTTTACATTTTCCAATAATTTAATTGTTTTTTTCATAGGCATAATATAAAGACGAGTCCCGTTCCTATCAGGAGCTCCTGAAGAGAAGCCCCGTGCGGACAAGCCCATCAGAGGGTCTTCCCGGTGGAATTTTTTGATGAAATTTTTTGAGCATGTTCCTCATCAAGTCTAGTTTGTTCATACCAAATTTCAGCTCAAAATTCTATCGGGAAGGCAGTCAAATAAATCCTGGAAACATACTGCACTTTATATGTGCGCAGAATGAGCCATACTTTTCCAGGATTTATTTGACTGTCTTCCCGATCGAATTTTGAGCTGAAATTTGGTATGGACAAACTAGACTTGATGAATAACATGCTCAAAAAATTTCATCAAAAAATTCCACCGGGAAGACCCTCTGATGGTCTTTTCTGCACGAGGCTTCTCATCAGGAACTCCTGATGTGAACTGCCCTCATACAAAGACATACATAGTACTCCCTCCGTCCCACAATGTTTGGGACAAAGGAGTGTGGCACAAATTTTAAGAAAAAGTGGAATTGTGTGGTTGGTGTTGAGTTGATAAAGTGTGAATAAAGTAAGAATGAATTGTAACCACCCAAATATTGCCAAATATGGTATGAGACAAACTTAATGGGACGGACAAAAAAGGTAAAATGGGACAAAGTTAGGGGGACGGAGGGAGTATATATTAATAACAAGTAATGAATGGACAACAATACCAACTAGACAGACATTATCAATCTCATGATCTCATGATTTTCATCCCTAAATTCTATCCATACATATGAAATGTGTCATACTCATCGGAAAGGCTCCCACACCTTCAATGTTCTAAAAAAAAAGGCTCCCACACCTTCAGTGGGGTAAGGGGGGTCGGATGTACGCAGTCTTATCCCTGTACTTAAGTACAAAGAGACTGTTTTCGAATGATCCATAGTGAAAATTGCGTCGAAAATTGCATTGACTGACTGTTGCTTCATAACAAAGAAGTGCAGACAGTGTAATGAGTCATTTTGCTTTGTTCCATCATATCCTAAGCAAAAGAGTATCGAGTCTTTGGCTCCAATGCAAATGATGGAGACAAAAGATAGTTTGACTACATATCTTCCCAATAAAAGTAATACTTTTTTTCTTATTTTTATTAATCAAATGATTAGTAAAAAAATGAGGCATAGTATTTGCAGATTGTAATTTTCACTCAAGAGTAAAAAAATATGGTCTCATATCATTAATGTCCAAACAAATATATCAATCACTGGTTTGACTCTTACATTTACGGTGCCACACCATTTTTTAATTTGGTTCATGAGAATATATTGTCTTTTTCTGATAGAAAGAGTCAAATTATTATTATTCCATGAATATTCAATGCCATTCAAATCTAAATATCCCTACGACGAAATATACTTTCTTCGATTAGATGAGTCATGACTCATGACTCATGAGCCGTCTTCTTGGATTTTGGGATTCCTTCCTACAAAAATCTACGGAGTATATTTTATACATTAATTTTGACATAAACATCCTCAACAAATATATACTGGTATTATTTCCTATGTCCCGTAAAATTTTATTGGTTTGACTTTCTTTATCAATAGTGATTAACATTGAGACATTAATTTTAATTACAAGTATTTCAATAAAGAAAATTTCCATACCATTTTCTTGTGATACATAATATTCGTATTAATACATATTTTTGGTCAAACATGAAGATATCGATTAATAAGTGGACAAGTACTTAAATTAACAAAACCTGAGAAGTCCTCTTTTTAAAGCATTTTCAAACCAACCCTAAATTATACTCCTACTCCGTGAGAAATTTATTTTTCTACATTTTTAGTAATAGAGAATGCATTAGATAAGTGTGAAAATAAAAGGAACAAAAGTGGATGAATGCTGATAGTAATAAGAGTCACAGGGTTGGTCAACATTTTAATATCCAACATTTTAATATTCAACATTTTTTAGTTGCAACGGTCAACATTTCACACTTGCCAACGCACGTCTTTGACCGTAATTATATCTTAATCTCTATTAGTAAAAAATATTTAAAAATTAGATTTTGAAAATTTGTAATGAGACAAATTGAAATATATTTTTTTATAAAAATAATTTTCATAAAATAATAATATAAAATGTAATCAAAGTAGTACATGTGAATAATGTAAAATTCAACATGTTACTATTCAAAAGGGAAGGGAGGATATTACGGAGTATATTGCAATTTGCAACTACCCATTTACAGGTTGGGCATCATTCAGTCAAATATTCTGACACCTAATTTCATAAGTAAGAATGGGTTCGCAAATATTATTCAAATCAACTCTTCTTCATTCTGCCAAAAAAAAAAACTCTTTTCTTCATCTTTCTCCATACTCCATAGATTCATTCCCAGCTTTAACAAGATTTAGGTATGGGCATTTGCATGGGGAGACCAGCTAAGCTTGCTCATGCTTCTTCTTCTCTATTTCCTGGTACCCTCCCCCCCAATCCCACCAACTATTACTATTTTCTGTTTTTGTCATTGTTTTCTAGACTGAATTGCAACCAAATTTTGACGTACCTACCAATCATGATGTTTGTTTAGTAATCAAGAGATGTTCTACATAATTCATGAAAACTACCATATAGAAGATATTAGTCAATCAATTAGACTATTATCTTTTTTTTTTACTTAACTAAAAACAAAATTCCGAAAACAGAAGTGTTATTCTCATTTTTTGTTATAGTTTGCAAACATGAACGTGAGTACTATAGTTTAAAAGTATATGTCAGACATTCAAAGGGTACACAAGATTTATAATTTGGGACTGGTGATAATTTGGGAGGATGAGTACATATAAACAGTGGTGGAGCCAGAGGTTTTTCGGAGGGGGGCGAACTGAAGATTAAGAATTATTGTGTATTTGCTCAAAATATAATAAAAACAATAAAGGCGTAATTTGTTAGCACAAATTAGGTCATTACATAATGCTTGACTCATATCTGTAATCTGGGTAGATCACACATACAAGTAATTTTAATTTGTTCAAAATGTTGTATAATAGATTCAATATCACTTTGTATCACTTTGTGATATTACAAAGACTAAGAGGAAGCGGTCTAGCTAAGCTGATCGCCGACTCACTCTCCCTTATGGGAGGTCCCGAGTTCAATTCTCAATGGAGTGAGATTGATCACAGTTTACCCCAAGTCCCCCAAACCCCCTCCCCCCGACGCCTCCTGGGAAAAAAAGACTAAATGTAGCAATATCACTTTGTATTACCCTCACTCACTCTTTGTATCTGAGACTACTTCACTCTACGTAACTCGATCACAAACACTTTATCAAGCGATATATGAAATGAGAATTCGGTTGATAGAATTCATCCGACTAGTATTAAAATACTAGTCGTCAGGGTATTGGGATGAGGATATGTTAGAATTGATCCAAAGATTGGATTGTGAAATGTTGAGCCTTAAGTAGTCTTAAGAGATACTAAGGTGGATAAGTATGAACTTTAAGTGATACTAGGGGTAGGTTTTAAGGGATACCCAAGATAAAGTGAATAATAAATTGATCCTAGTTGTAGGATTGGCCTACGAGTGTATTTCGGTAGTCTTTAAGGATAGCCGGTTGAATTTTGGTAAATAGTAAGGACCATGGCCCTTCCCGATTCTAGAGAGCGGGGTTGGATAGTATGGACTTACATCGTGATCACGGGTTAGGGTGGAATCCGAACCGGAGACCTTACGAGGCTCCCAATAGCGGTAACACTTAAGATAGGACCCCGAATGGACCTTACCTTCCCACGGGATGATGAGTTCAGGAGCGGGATGTTGGACTTCGGCCCGAGGGCCTGACGAGGCCTCAGAGAGCGGTGACAAGTCTCGTAAGAATGATAAGATCTACGGGCGGTGTCGTGTAAACGACGGATATAATAAAATATGAAAAGGGGCCGCGTGCCGACAAATTAATTAAATGACTTATTATGAAGATAATAAGGGTTAAAGAAGAACTATCGTTATGTTATCATATCACTCTATTTGAGGGTCTTAGAAATTGAAGCATTGATTATACTTAGTATAGTTGTCTTTGTACTTGTCAAATGCTTCCAAGTACTGACCTCCCCTTCACGGGGGAGGCCACCTCACAGTTTCAGGTAGGAGTTGAGCTTGCTACCAGTGCCCGTTGCTTCGGGAAAATCAAGGAAGGGAGACGTGGTTCGTGCTTCCTCCGCCTCTGTTTTAAAAACACGTAAATTAATGCTCATGGATATTATTTTTGAATGATTGTTTGGGGGCTTGTATGCCCATGTTTGCCAAAGTGTGGTATAAACACTTGTATTAAATGTTTCTGCTGTTTTAAATAAATATTTTTACATTATGTTTGTTTATGGATGTATTATGTGTGGATGTTATTCAAGACGCCTAGTATAGTATGGATGAGTTGGACTGCGGTTGACTATTCGTACTGTACGGCGGGTTGCTGACGTGTCCGGTAGGTCCGGGGCGTGACTCTGGGAACCGTCCCAAATCGCGACGGCCGGACAGAGTCTCTTATATAAGGACATATTTGACCTTTTTATGAAAGTTCTAGGACCTATATGACAGTTTTCCAGTTTTTTTCAAAAAAAAAAAACCAGAACTGTGTAACGAGCGGGTATTCAGCTGGACGGAAAAACAAAACCTTAGACAAATTAGGAGGCGCCTTTGGCTCCAATACATCCCAGAAGATTTTTTCCCAGCCTCGCGATTTGCAGTTGCTCCCATAGGCAGTTGTAACGGCTCCAGCGCGGCATCTTCTTCACACGGCCAGGCCTGACGCCTCCACTCCTGGTTAGTGGTTAGCCTCCTTCACAAATTGCGACCTAATTTTTGTACATCTAATATAAAATTTTAGAATTCATTTCCTAATTCCCATTTCCAACTACTCGCCTTGAAAATATGGGAAGATATGTTGTTAGGTTTAGTGGATTGACTGGAATCTTAACGAATTGAATGTCTCAACTCTTAATGTAGGCAATATAGTTTTGCCTAATGTTTTGTTCAATTATTGGGGTGTCCTCAACAATTGCTTAATTTATTGTTGTGACAGTACAAGTTTTTTCTTAATTTATTTGCTGGTGTTGCGCAGTTGCGGTGTGAATTTTTGCTTAATTTATTTGTGTTAATATCAAGGATTTTTGTTGAAGAAAATTCTACTCCATTTATGAAACTCCATTTTTGAATGGTCGTCGCCATGAGAATTAGGAGGATTTTCTCCGCCAAAAAGTCCTATTTAAACCATCCAGACTATAGAAAGAATATATTGTACTAATAATTTTTATTTTTTTACGAATTTATTATTTAAATTTCTTAATAGGAATTCATATTCCTAGAGTGACAAAGCCAGTTGGGGTGTGTTAAGAAAAATTAATTCAAATAATTTGCTATAATTACAATTTTTCATATGTGAACACAAAGTTTTTTACTGAATTTAAAAGTAGAATCATGTTTCTTTAAAATCTGATGCCTTCTTGTGCTCTCCATTACTCCATATAGAACAGCTTTTCATGTTCTAAATATCGTGCCTTCTTGTGCTTGCCATTTTGCTTCAGTGTTTGTTGATGCCTTCCTTCTCACATACTTTTATTAGGCTTTAAACAAATACCCGTGGGATTAATTTGATTGAGGGGAAGTATCCAGCCTAAATTAGAACTACCTTTGCTTGATCCAGAATCTCAGTCTTGCTCTACGCCAAGAGGTGAAGGTGTTTATACTTTTCAGCATTTTAGCTTGTTTCTTGAGGGGTATGGAATTGTAGTTTTTGGTAATCTTTATATTCATGTTAGGGTGAATATATCATTCCTCGATATGGATCTTGAGGCCGCACGCACCGCGCGCGACTCCCTGGACTTGGCATATCACATGTCGAACATTCTTGATACCGGCCTTGATCGCCAAACCCTCTCCATTCTCATTGCTCTCTGTGATAAGGGTTTTGACCCCGAGGCCTTGTCTGCTGTTGTCAAGGAGCTGACCAGAGAAACTTCTTTGTCTTCTTCCTCTTCGCGAACGCCCACTCGCTCTTGACTCTGGAAGATCAATAACTCAAGTAGATTTAAAATTTCCAACAACTTTTCTTTTGTTTAACATTCTGCTGATGCCTGGTGATCTCATTTTAAGTTTATGTTTTGTTTAGACGGTTTAGTTGTGTGTTGATCTCTGATGTTATTCAATCTTCTGATTTAGGAAATGAGAGCCAGGGTCCACTGAAGTGATATTATTAGCCTATAAAAGCCTATCACTAGCAGTGTTAAAAGCTGTATCAGTAGTACGAACTTTTGGCTCACTAGAGTGCCAGGAGTTCACTGGAGAGAGGGTCCATTGAACTCCTAGCTCAGTAGCAGTGTTCAAAAATCAAAACTCAAGGACCCTGGCTCTAGTGAACTAGTCTTGATTCATTAGAGAGGGATAAAGAATCAAATACATACTTCTTAACCTACAAAATACGAACTCATCTTTGCTGTACATATTAGTGAGATTAGTGTGCGAATGTTGCTATTTCAAGACAACAAACATAATATAGATTGTATGCTAATATATTGGGAAAAGGTGCAAATAGGCCCATGTACTAACCAAAAAAGGTCAAATAAGCCCTTATTTAGGAGGCTCTGTCCGGCCGTCGCCATTTGGGTTGGTTCTCGGTGGAATTTTTTTGAGCATCTTATTTATTAAGTCTAGTTTACTCATACAAAATTTCAGCTAAAACTTCAATCGGGAAGGCATTCAAATGAATTCTTGAAAACAACTGCACACTTAGAAGCGCAGTTATCTTCAAGAATTCATTTGAATGCCTTCCCGATTGAAGTTTTAGCTGAAATTTGATATGAGTAAACTAGACTTGATGAATAAGATGTTCAAAAAATTTCATCAAAAAATTCCACCGGGAACCACCCCAAATGACGATGGCCGGACAGAACCTCCTAAATAAGGGCTTATTTGACCTTTTTTGGTTAGTACATGGGCCTATTTGCACCCTTTCCCTAATTTATTTCATTCCATCTTTGCGATCAAATTGAAATCCTATGTGGTTTCCATCTCAAAGCTTCCCTTCATCGTCACCATTATCATTTGCTATGGTTTTCCTCTCCATCGCTCTTGTTTTTAATTGTTTTTTGTTTTCGTTTTCATATCAATTTTATAATTTCGTGTTTGCAAAATTCTTGTAATTTTAGTATGCAAAGATGTTCTATTTTTTTTATCATTTAACATGTTCCTCGTTTATTATGTAATTTGTGATCACATGAATTACGTGTGCATGTAGTCATGGACTCGGGTCGGGCCGCCCGGCCCGGAACCGGTACTGTTTGGGCCCGGCCCGGTACCCGGTTATAGGACCGGTCCGGGCCACCCGAGCCCGGAATTAATCGGGCCGGGCTCAGGCCTCCTAAAAGTGGAACCGGCCCGACCTATTTTTTTTTTCTTTCGGTTTTTTCAATTTTTTTGGTTTCTCCCGGGTTGGTCTGGGTGTTTTGGGGGGGGGTGGGTGGGTGGGGATTCAGGGGTTAATTAGAAAAGCAAAAGAAATTAAAAAAAAAATAACATGAACCGGCCCGGCCTGGAACCGGTGCCTACCCGGGCCGGTTCCAGTTCTTCCTTCCCAAAAAAAAGCCCGGCCGGGCCCGACCCGAGTCCATGACTATGTGCATGTCGTTTGAGTATCAAATAGTGTAATGCAGATATGATAATGATACTGATAAGTGATAAGATGCATGATATGAACTTTTAAAATGTACATGTCATAATCAGGGGTGGATACGGGTCGGGCCACCCGGCCGGCTACTTTGCAGGAGCGGGACTGCTCCGGTTTTCGGGTCCGGGTTCGGGTCCGGGTTCGGCCGTAGGCCCGGGGGAGGGGGCGGGTCCGGGATTGAGTCTTACATTTGGCGAAAGGGCCCGGCCGGGTCGGGCCCGGGTCTGGGCCATTTTTTTTCTTCATTTTTTGGAGTTCCACCGGGTTGGGCTTGATAGTTTGGGAGGGTTAGGAAAGCAAAAAAACCAAATCGGAGGCCTGGCACGGACCCGGACTGTACCTGGTGGCTACCCGGGCCGGTCCCGGGTCCACCAATTCTGAACCACCGGCCCGGCCCGAATCCATCCCTAGTCATAATGACAAAATGCAACATATGAACCACTAAGATACATATGTTATAGTGATAAGATGTTGTATAAACTTCTTCTAAAGTGCACATATCATATTACTAAAACGCAACAAACTTCTAAAATGCACATGCATGTTATAATGATAAAATTCAACATACGTACTTCCTAAACGCAGTGTTAATATACTTTTTCACTATGTAGTGCTAATGTAAGGTATGAAGACATTATGAATATATAATGTACGTAACCTTAATATGCACATCTAGTAATCTTAATATGTACATCTAGAAACTTTAAATATGCACATCTAGTAATCTTAATATGTACATCTAGAAACTTTAATATGCATATCTTGAAACTTTAATATGTAGAGTGTAGACACTTGTGCTTGAGCTTGCTTAATTCTTACTTTAATATGTTAAAAGTTCTTATATAAATTATTATGCACACATTATTGATACGTAATGCATCCATAACCTTAATATGCATTGTTAAAATGGAAGATTAATTAGGAAGTGATTAATTCGATAATCAAGTTATATCTTTAATTAATGTTTCTAGTAATTATTATTTATTAATTAAAATGAGAAAGTTATATTGCAATTTTCCACATTTACGCGTATTCATATGAAAAAAATCTTCAGCCTCCCATATTTTAATATCATATATGGAGTACTTGGGTAGTTGTGACTTGTGGTATTAGTGGTAGGTTACCATAGGGGTGGACCGGTTCGGGCCTGGGCCCGGCCGGGCCTCGGTTCAGGAATGGGAGGCCCGGAATCGGCCCGGGTAATCCCGGGTCCGGGCCGGGCCTCGGTTTTTTTTTTTTTGGTTTTTC
Source organism: Cuscuta epithymum (assembly GCA_945859915.1). Lineage (NCBI taxonomy): Eukaryota > Viridiplantae > Streptophyta > Magnoliopsida > Solanales > Convolvulaceae > Cuscuta > Cuscuta epithymum. Next base: position 3,025,490 of record CAMAPF010000040.1, read on the forward strand.
CTAATTAACCCTCAACCCTCCCCCCAAACCACTTCAAATAACCCAAAATACCCAGCCCAACCAAAAAACTTAAAAAAAATTCAAAAAAAAAATTAATTTGGCCCGAACCGGGCGGGCCGGTTCACCAATCCTAGGGCCCGAGCCCGAACCGCATTCCTACTGGGTCGGGCCGACCCGAACCGCCCCCCGGACCGGTTCCCGGGCCGGGCCGGGCCACCCGGCCCGAGTCCATCCCTAGGTTAGCATTGGCACAACCGTGTTACATTCAATTTATCTCACCACATATTCCTATGGTGAATGCTATATGTACAACCCTTGATGTGACTAATCTAGGCGTCCGGTATTTATTGGGCGAAACGTCACCCACCCACTTTCATTTGAAGTGATTTCGGATAGATTTTTTGATTAAATTTTGTGAGCATGTTTTTCATTAAGTGTAGATTATGTCTTCCAAATTTTAGCTTAAAATTCAATCGAAAAGTTAGTTAAATACATTATTGAAAAATACAATTTTTATATTTTTAAACCCGTTTTCAAATAAATTGATCTGAAATACAAATCACAAATAGTACAAAATATTAGTTCCCAATATTACCAACAAATTCAAATCCAAAAAGAATAATTTATCTAAATATTTCGTTCAACATACATATAAGTAAATAATAAAAGTTTTTTTTTTTCAAAAATCTTACTAAATCAAATGAATGGATAAAAGTGCGACTAAAGTTATTATAGATATATTTTCATGGTTACTATGGTATACAAATTGAACATACTTGTAAACACTAAAAGTTATTAAGTCATTTTGTTGTTCATCTTGATTATTTTAGTCATATATTAAAAATTATTTCTAAATATTATTAGTATAATATATTGATTTTATATTAAAGGTAATTATTTTGGTTTTTTTCGGTCATGACATGCTATAGAATTCAGGGGTATTAAGGATCCTGGTTTTTGAAGTTTGATCCGGATATTTTTATAGGACTGTTTAAAAAGAAAAAACCGAGACAACAACATCTTTCGGATTTGGTTAAGGTAGATTTACAGATTTAGATACGGTGTTTCACACCCCGACACATTTTTATGCGTGAAAAACATGGATTATGAAAAAAGGGAAAATGAACAATTATACCCTTCTAGTATGAGTGTAAGAACAAATATATCTTTGTTCTACTTTTTGAAACAAATGTACTCCTGAATTTTATGTGGAAGTACATATATACCCTTGAACTTTTAAAAAGTGCAAAAATACCTCTGAACTTTTTGAAGGTACAACAAAGGAACAATTTACCTTTGTTGACTTTAAATATTTAAAATAAAGGGAAAGAAGAAGAAGAGCTCTGCCGCCCAAGTCGCCAACGATATGACGATGAAGCTCAGGGGTTCGCTCTGCTCACAAGAATATATAAATATTTTTAAAGGCAATAAGGGTAAATTTACTCCTTTATAGGAACATGAGAGATATTTTTGCAACTTTTAAAAGTTCAGGGTAAATATGCCCCCCAACATAAACTTTAAGAGTACATTTGCTCTGAAAAGTAGAATAATGATATATTTGTTCTCACACTCATACAGTCATACTACATGGATGCATTTGTTCCTTTTCCCTATGAAAATATGATAAGCCTTTTGATTCTTTTATGAAACCCGACCAATATTTTTCTTTCTTATCTCACTTTGTCTCTTCCACACTTGGTATCCATGGTAAAACTGAGAAGTTAGGACCTTTCTTGGTGTATACAAATTATACATTGCTTGTGTACACATGCATTTTAGCATCAAATCTTGTTCCTTTTCAAACGAATTGTCTGTAATAATAAGATGGTTTTGTGTGCACTTTGTTTACAACTCATATACTCTAGGAATGTTCTCCCTAGAAGTATACAAACGAATATTCTTGAAGGCAGCAGGGGCGGGGCGATAGGCCCAAAACTTTGGAAAAATATTAAGCCCAATTTTTATCCTTTACCGTTGGTGTATGTAGGCTTTTTTTCAGGCCTAATCCAAAAAATTTATGTGGCCGAACAGCGTAAGAATCGGAAATGACGGAGTAACAATAGCCCAAAATTAGGAAAAGAAAGACGGAGCAACAGATTTGAGAACTTCCTTCACGACTTCTAAACTTCTAAGCATTAAACCTTATTACAGAGGAGTCGACACCAGAGACGATCGTCGATCGATAGTCGGACAGTCACAAAGCTGCAATTTTTCCCAAACCCTTTGGCCCTTACTGGATAACTCCCTAAGCCCTTGCCGCCGTTCTCACCTTCTGGTACCAAACTCTCCTTTTAACTCTTTTAGTCTTTTACTTCGTATTTATTATTGGAATCATTTGATTAGTTCATTAGTTTATCGGTGTTATATGTTGATAAATGATTAATGATTAGTTGATTGTTGTATATTGATTAGTTCATACTCATAAATCATTGTTGTTGATTGTTGCCCGTTAATTCGTTCCTCACTTGTTTATTGAGTTCTTAATTAATTGATTTGAGTAGCGATTTAGCTGATAAGTTCTTAATTGTTAGCTTAATTGAATTATACGTAAGTGATTAGTGATTTTTCTGTTACGTAATTCAATTTGGATTGTCTAATACTATTGTTATTTGTTCGGTAATATTTGAATTATACTAACATTTTCCTTATTCAATTAAAATTTAATAAGTATTGAAGTAATTTTTTGATTTTGTAACCGTGATTCTAGTTTGTTTGATTTAACGAATTTAAAACTCTTTTCTTTATTTAAAGGTCTTGAAATACTCCGTGTTATTATTTATTATTAATATTATTTTTAGGGGTAATTTGAGTTTGCACCCCATTTTATTGTTCAAATTAGACTTTGCACCCCGTTTTTAAAAAACTTTGTTTTTGCACCCCAAGCCCGTATGAAAAGACAAAAATGCCCCTCAAGAATACATTGAAGGCCAACAGAATTGTTATAGGAGGGGCATTTTTGTATTTTCATATGGGGTTGAGGTGCAAAAACAAAGATTTTTAAAAACGGAGTGCAAATTCCAATTTGGACAATATAATGGGGTGCAGACTCAAATTACCCCTTATTTTTATTATTGTTGTTGTTGTTATTATTATGCAGGTTAGTTTAGATAGAAAATAGTTTTACAATTTTTTTTAAGATCAAGCCCATTTTATTACCCGCCACTACGCCTTGAAAGAGACTGTACCAGCCCTGATTCGCCCCTCCTCGTCGACACAGACTCACAACAGTTGACTTTTCCACTCATAGCTGCAGCCGTAACTCATTGCCTACATCATTCCTTGTTTTCTCCTATATGGTGTGTACTGATTTTAATTTGTACTCCGTAATTTGTATTTTTACTAACTCACATTTCACAGTGGATAGTTCTCCTTTTTGTTGAATCTATTGTTATTTTTCTGGTAGAAACTGACAACTCATGAGTCGCTTTGCTTGATAGATTGGTGCCTGACCGTGATATTTTTTTCTCAAAGAAGTTTTAATCTTCTAAAATATTGCTACACCATTAATTCTTATTTTGTTTGGATTTTAATCTGTAATCTATTCTGCTTATTGTCTTGTTGACTTGTATTAAATGTATTACTCCCTCCGTCCCGCTAGAAGGTTCCCGTTACGGTTTACGATGCTTGATTGATGATAAAGCAACTTAATCCCTGTTCATACTCTGATTTTTTTTAGTAAATAAAATTTACATATTAAGAAACTACATTAAAACCGCTACAAAGCCTGATAAAAAATATAAATTTGATAAAAATTTGATATATAAAGTAAAAGATAAAAAATGATTTTAGTTGACCATGTGAATAGTGGACGGGAACCTTCTAATGGGACGGAGGTTGTAATATTTTAGTGATGTTAAAAACTTGGCTTGTGAGCTATATACATTCGCTGCTAAGTTACGTAAATATTGTTCCTGACAGATATTTGGGGCATGAAAGTAAAAGCATCGGTAGTTGAATGTTCTCTTCTTGGCTCTGTTGTTTGCTATCAAAAAAGGTGTCCCTATAGCTCAATCCAGAATCTTTCTAAACCATCACACCCCCTGTACAAACTCAGGTTAGTTCCTTCTCATCATTTGCGCATGTCTTTTGCCACTATAATCCCAAACCAACTCTTTTGCAAGCCACTTCTGAAAGCTGTTGGCTTCCAAACCTCAAGTGCTGCCTTTGGAAAGCTTGTCTTCGTCAAGCCTATTTCTTTTAATAAAGTTCCAACAAGACCAATTTCTTCAATGACATCCGCATCTTCATCACAATCATCTTCTGGATCTTTACAACCCATTGAAGACTTGCCCCTAAAGCTTCAAGAGATAGTCAGGCTTTTCCAAGAAGTAGAGCAGCCCAAGGCCAAGTATGAACAGCTTTTGTTTTACGGGAAGAATTTGAAACCTTTGGATGCTCAGTACAAGACTGCTGAGAATAAGGTCCAGGGGTGTGTTTCACAGGTCTGGATCAGGGCATTCCTTGATGAAAATAAAAATGTCATCTTTGAGGCTGATTCTGACTCGGTGCTAACTAAGGGCCTTGCAGCTTTGCTTGTTCAAGGACTTTCTGGATGCTCTGTTGATGAGATTGTGAGGGTATCACCTGATTTTGCAGTACTGCTTGGACTGCAACAAAGTTTAACACCGTCTAGGAACAATGGGTTATTAAACATGCTGAAGTTGATGCAGAGGAAGGCTCAAATGTGTGGGGAAACTGAAAATAAGGGAAGTTCAAACCCTGATGAGGGTGCTGGTAAGCCAGATGAGAGCATGAATTTGGGAGTGAGTGATTATGGGAATGGGGATGCGAAGACTGGAGTCAATTCTGAAGAGACTGGTGGCAGTGATGACAAAGAAGTATCACGTGATAGTGTTGCTTTGGGAAGTCGGGGGATCAGAATAAGAGATACACTGGAGATGGAGCTTAGCCCTTGTGATTTACACGTCGAAGATGTATCATATCAGCATGCTGGCCATGCTGGAATTAGGGGAAGAACCCATGGAGAGACACACTTCAACGTGAAAGTGATTTCTGAGAAGTTTGAGGGGAAGAGTTTGATTAAGAGGCATAGATTGATTTATGATTTGTTGCAGGAGGAGCTGAAGGGTGGACTTCATGCACTGTCCATCACTGCTAAGACACCATCTGAAGTAAGTAGTAAGTGAGGTCTACAGCCTGAAAATGGTCTCAGGTTTCCTTCTCATTTACGCTGTTATTGAAATGAGTTAATATCGGTACCCACTGTTGTTGGCTTTCTTTCTGCTTCCCTTTAGGACTATATAAAGCATAATGAATTTCCAAAATTGTGCCCATTGTGATCGAGAACTAGGTTTCTGATATGCCTTATTCACCTTGGATTTTTTTTTTGTTTGGGAAATTAAACAAATGAAAAGCTATGAAACATATCTTCTGTAAAGGATGCCAGCTGGAGTTTTGTTAGTTTCTTGCTTTACTTTGTCTACGTTTGGGTAATTGACTTTGTTTTGCTACACCCTGCTTCTCTTCCGTAACACCATTTTCTCTTATTGTTCTTCAAATAGTTTCCTTCCTTACCCTAGAAAACTTTTATGTTCCTATATCACTTTTGTGGTTTCCATTTTCCTTTTTGCTAATGCCAATGTACGATAAGAATTATGATATGCAACACACATTGACTCTCGTGTTGCAAATTGTAGAAACAATCCAAAATGAGTCCGAGAATTACATATATAAGAGATAGGGAGCCAATCTGTCCAGGAGACTTTACAAGATAGAATTTTACAATTATTCAGTAATAAATATATACAAACATAGTGGGATAATTTGAAAGACAAATTTGATGTATCCAAATAGTTGAGGTGGCAGAGTGTTACTTTCTCTTGGAAACAAAATTACAAGATAGAACACCCTTGAAAACAATCACATTTGCACTCCTCTCTGTGGTCTTCCCTTTTCTCGTATTGCTGTAGCTTTCTGTATGTTCATTGAATCAATCAATTTTCACTAGGAGTTAGTTGATCACTTCCATAATAACTAGAAAATAGACATACATAATAATAAGATCATATATTTGAGAAACATCCCAAATTCAACGGGTTACGTTAGTTCGTGAAATTTATCTAGCCATTCTTTATACTCCAGGTTTTCCCAGGGATTAGTAGATGATCTTACTTGGAAATCAGGATATCGGCAAACTCTTTATAATTAAGCCCCCCATTCTCATCAGTATCGGCCTCTTCTATCATCATATTCAACTCTTCGTCAGTTAGCTTCACTTTAAGATTGTGCATCCCTTTGCGGAGTTCGTCTACAGAAATGTGCCCATCCCCGTTCGTATCTAAAGTCTTGAATGCATCAATACATTCGGCTTTTTTTTCCAACCATTTCAATATTAGCGTGCGAAACTCATCGTAGTTTACCGTCTCATTCGCATCTTTATCCAAGTCTTTGATCATTCGTTGTAGGTGTCGTTCACTTAATCTTGGTCCCAATGAATTCATTACTTTGCCAAGCTCTTGAATACTTATCTCTCCTACATACCAAAGTTAAACAAGGAGTGCATGTCTCTGTGTCTTAGCATGACTGTAACGTTGTAATACATTTTCATAAACTTATTTGTATCTGCATAAATGCAAAAGTCATTCAACTCTTCAGTGTCAAATAGGGACCCTGGAGTGGACACTAGGGGAACGGGCCAAGACCCGGTTATTTTGGTTACCTATGATGTGAGTAGGTTCATTCTTTACTTTTTCATGTCTGGTTTTTTTACTATACAAATATAGGGAAAAATACTAAATCAGCCCTTAAAGTGCAACCAAATTCTCCGTCTCGATAATAAGGTGCAAATAATCCCTTAAATTAGAAAAAAACTGCAACCAAATTCTCCCACTCGATGATATATGCAAATAGTTTTCTTGGACGGTAATTTATTGGTCAAAGCTGGTGTGCGTCATTCATTAAAAAATTATGCTACATAAGATTCATTTATTCGCCTCAATATATCTCACTTTAACCTTTTATTGACTACTTATAGAATGAGGTCGAACATGCAATCTTTTGAGACGCTTGTGTGTTTCCACGATTGGTTGAAGACCCGCCTACGAACTCAAGAACTAAACATAACACTGCTAGCGAACTCAAAAACCAAAGATGTTTATCTCATATAAATATGGTTTTAGTCTCTGCAAATCTAAGACATTTTGTTTTACATTCTTGCAAAAAAAAATTCATCCCTGAAATTTATGTTGGTTTTCTTTTTAGTACATTCCGAATGATAACAACATCCATTTGACCTCAAAATAACCCCGACTAATAGGTTTCCTCTAATTCTTTGTCATGTTATCCAAAGACTATTTAGAGCTCGTTTGGTATCCCTGTTTTTCGGCTTATCAGTCATTTTTCATCAAATACGTAACTTTTGAATTGTGTAATAATAAGAATAAGTAAGGTTGTAGTTACTTTTCTGGCTGTATTGGCTAAAGTTACTATAAAAGATCATTTTAGCTATTTTTTCATATTTTTGTTTTTTTATTTAGTTAATAAAATATATTTAGATATAATTTTTTGAAAAATCAGCAGAATCAACGAATCTATCCACTTTAGCCAGAACTTTCATAAAATTCAGCAGAATCAGCCAATGTAGCTGATTGGGGTATTTCCAAATGGGATCTGAATTTTAATTTTAGGAAGGTGTTTAATATATATTTTAAAATGTGAATAATTAGTTTACATTGTTTTAACTCGGATATTAGCATCAAATGAATTATAAAAGGATAAATCTTAGTCTTTCTAGTAGATTTATGCAACTCACAATATTTTTTTCTAAGAATGATTTCGGAGATAGAGATGGATTAAAAATAAAATAGTGCATATTATAGGGACAAAAAATATGTTGCATGCACAAAAAAAGTGTGACATATTTGCAAGGAATAAAAATATATTTAACCCTTCTATTTTTAATGTGTATAGATTGTTGTTTGTATTAATATAATTGTTTTAAGTAATTTTAAAATGAAGTGGAAACATGAACCTTATGTGGCATAATTTTTTTAAGAAATGACAAAGATCGGCTTTAACCGGTAAGTTACCGCTTAGGAATGCCATTTGCACTTTATCGCCGACTTACAGAATTTGGTTGTAGTTTTTTAGTTTAGGTGGTTGCATGTTCTTTTAATTTAAGGGGTGATTTGGTACTTTTCCCTACAAATATAGTACGGACTACGGAGTATTATATTAAGAAACCGTCTGATGTCATTGTTTTTGGCTTGTCAGACTTATCAGCCAACTTTTTCACCAAACATAACTTTTGGTTTGTGCGCTGAATTGTATAATAATAAGAACAAAAAGTAAGGCTAAAGATATTTTTCTGTCTAGAATAGCTGAACTTACTGTAGAAGATCATTTTAGCTATTTTTTTATATGGAGTATAACTTTTTCTTTATTTTAATAATAAAAAGTATTTTAAATATAAAATTTTCATAAATCAACAGAATCAACCAATACAACCACTTCAGCCATAATTTCATAAATTTCAGCAAAATCTGTCGATTCTGCCAATCAGAACATATACAACTTGCCTTGACTCTGCCCCTGATTATAGTTATTATTATACTCCCTCTAACCCTTAAGACATTGTTAAGTTTGACCGACACAGAGATTAGTAAAGTAAACACTGTGTGGTTGAGATTTGTGCAAAAGGGAGAAGATCATAAATTATTTACTGAAAATAGAAAATGACAAAATTAGTTAGACAATCAAAAAAGAAAAGTTAGGTAAAGTTTTAAGGGAGGGATCATGGTTTGAAATGGCGGTCCACTACTGCTATATCGGCCGCTATATAGCGGTCGCGGTAGCCTTCGCTACCGCTACGGGCCACTATTGTGGTGTGAAATTCAAATAACACTGAAATGCGCTACGCTACCGCTACAATCCGCCACGCCGCCCGTTACGCACCGCTACCGGCCGCTATCGGCACCTCCGGCACTGCATCACGACTTGGTTGATGTGTAAATGTTTTGTGCATGGTGTGACATACATTAATGGTAGTATATGAAGTGAAACACTATGTATATGTATACATATGGTGTATGGGACCAAAAATTTCCAACGTAAATGCATGCGCATGCTCACCAAAATTATTGTAAACGTGGGCTAACAAATGGCTACTCTCTTCGTCCCAAATTGAATTGCAAATTTGGCCTTTTGGGGTGAAATTGACTCATTTTAATGACTTAATTAGGATATAAGTTCTTAATCAGATTTTAATGTCATTTATACATATGTAAATTTTAATTATTAAAACCGAATTAATTATTAATAAGGATGACGAGGAACAAACTGTGAGAGAAATTGGAGCACATTTAGCTATATAGCCTATATCCACACGAAGACGAGGAAGAGATTGGAACATATTTTATTATTTCAGTACGTAAATGTTGGGCTGTGTTTGTAATGTGTCATTTTATGTAAGAATCTATTTAATCTAAGGGGGCGTTTGGTAGGATGTAAAATAATTACTTTGCATGTGAAATGTAAGGACGTAAAATATTTACACTGTTTGGTTTGATTGTTTATTGTAAAATGTAGGATATTTTTTTAAAACATTTTGCACTGTACCATGTAAAGTATTTTACATGGGGGAGGGTGGTAAAATACTTTGCACGCCTTTATGAAGCACTGCAATGACTTTGCGTGTAATTTAAAAATAAATTACACCTCTGACCAAACAATGTAATCTATTTTACATGCAAAATGGTTGTTTCCTTATACTTTGCATGTAATCACTTCGCGTGCAAAGATTTAACGTGTAAACTACCAAATGATCCCTAAGAATGTGTTAAGACTTGTTTAGATGTTCAAACAAATATTCATAATGTTCCTATTAACTTTTCACCCATTAATTTAATGTTGTGCGCACTTGCAAATATTTCATGTCGCCGCAATCGCTACACGCATCGCAGCGGCCGCAATGGCCGCTACCGTGGTAACCGCTACTGCTGCCACTGCCGCAATTTAAAACCTTGGGAGGGGGCATAAAGAACCAATTCCGAAAGGATACGAGGTTTTCCGGTTATGAATTTTGGACAAGTGGAAGCAACAGGCGATCAGTTATTGGTTTAACATAAAACCCGCTAGCTCACTTACCATCTCCATTTTTATCGAATGAGGCGAAGGTAGTTTTTGTCACCTCTTCTATCTGATGGGCGAGGTTATGTTTTTTCACCATTCTTCTTGTGGAGGAAAGAGGAATCCTGCACTAAAAGAAGCTAGGAGAAACTTCCAGTTTGTCTTGATTTATAATTAGGAATTTTCGTCGGATGTGGGAAGCAATGGAGTATAAAATTACATACTCCCTCCGTCCCGTTAGAAGATTCCCATTTTCCTATTTTGGACGTCCCATAAGAAGGTTCTCATTTCCATTTTAGGAAACAATTAACAATCTTAAGCTAGTGAAAAATTAATCATTAAATATTAAAAATAATACATTTATAACATCACAATTTTCAATACTAACTACATTATAATGTATATCTATTAAAATTATTTCTCAAAATATACTCAAATACTTTATTTAATTATCACCTAAATAACTGTGCCGTTTTGCTATGGGACGGAGGTAGTTGTTGAGTAGTACAAGTATTATGCTATGCTATAAATTTTGATATCTTTTCCAAAATACCACCAAGTTTTTAGTCCTTAATTAAATAGAAGGTCTAATATTACTTATTCGATTGCTTTTTCTTTTGACTTTTTATTTGAACTAATGTGATGCTTTTCTTGTCTTCGAGCGTTTCTTGCGGTCTAAGCGTCGAATCCCTTTAATTTCCACTCGGTTGAAAAAAAAATTGGAATTTAGATGGAATTTTTTAGGTATGATTCTCATTTAATGTTTTGGACATGATGATTCTCTTTTCATTTTGAAACATTTTAAGGGTGTTAAATGATAACTTCGTCATATTTATTTTAAAAAATAATATACCCGTATTAACACTAAGCTATGACTGTTCAATTACTCCACCTAATTATATTCACAATGCCGATTTATTAACTTAATTATTTACTTTGTTTAATTCTTTCTTTCTTTTGGCACTATCTTCCCAATCTGAATAGGAGTAAAATATGACCCTATTTTTTACGTAGAAGTCTACTACCATCATAGTATCATATCAAAATGCATGAATATTACTCTCTCCGTTCCCTTTTAAATGTCCCGTTTTATCATATTGGGATGTCCCTATTTAATTGCCCCATACCTTATTTGGTAAACTTTGTGTGGCTCAAAATCATTCTTACTTTATTCTTACTTTATCAATTAATATCAACCACGCAAACTCACTTTTCTTAAAACCCGTGTCACCATCTCCCGTCCCATTTAAAAAGGGACGGAGGGAGTATTATATATCTATTCCTTTTTACTACATTTTTTTTACTTTTAGTTTCTCTTTAGTACTCGGAGTCCATGCAATCGTGTGCAACTGTGCAAGTTTACCTTGCAAAAACAATGTTACTGTTGTTATCACCACCATTATTCGTTATCATTATACATCACACAGTCACACATTGAAGCATTAACGTTCCAAAAGATTGAGAAGCCGTTTGGCAATTTTTTGGCTTATCAAGCTTATCGGCCAACTTTTTCACCAAACTCTAACTTTTGTTTTCTCGCGCTGAATTCTGTAATAAGCAGAAAAAAGTAAGGTTGAGGTTACTTTTCTGGCTGTATTGGCTGAAGTTATTGTAGATGACTATTTTAGTTATTTTTACATATAATTTTTTCTTTATTTTATTAATAAAATACTATATATTTTAAAAATATTTTTTCTTAAATCAGCAGAATCAGCCAATGCAGCCACTTCAGCCAAAACTTCATAAATTTCAGCAGAATCAGTCAAAACAGCCGATTTTCGTGCTACCAAACGAGCTTTGAATCCCCAACTCTAAGATTCTCCATGCTCTGACCGCACAAGACATTTGGAAGGTTGTAAGTCACAATGATTCGTTCAGTTCAATGAGGATAAATCTTGTACTCATGTGCATCAGAAATCCAGTCCAGCGCACATCATTAAATCTTGAGGTATTGTTTGTGTACCCATACAATAGAGTAAATACAGATGCCCAAATGCTTATTTACATATGCAAACAAAATTACAAAATTGCACACCTACGGAGACAATCGCATGTGCACTCTCCCTGTCCATAGTCGTCTTTTTTGCCTTCCGCGATCCTCTTTTGCCTTCTGTACATTAGAATATGGAAATTTGAATAAATTAATTTAAGTTTTAACAGTTTGTCACCCAGTAGTTACTTGAAGTCTTAAACATATTGGCCCATTTGATAAGTGTGCCAATCTGCTTCAATTAGTGAATTTCTGGATCAAGCGGTTGAATAAGCTTCATGAAAATCTTCTACGAAGTAATTAAAATGAATTTCATTAATGAAGTAATGAAAAAGTTGCATGAAAAATAGATAAGTATTCATCTTCACCAAATTCACTCGTAACGTATTAATAAGTTGCATTAAATAAGTATTTCGGGCTCTGAATTTTTTTTATTAATACGTACTCCATTCGTCTCACTATAATTGCTCCATTTTTCCTTTTACGCAGGGATGGATTTAAGGGGGCGCGCGGGGGTGACTGCCCCGTTGGACTTTCAAAATTTTCTATTATATATGTAATATTTTCATAAAATTTTCATACTTTAGTTAGATATATATTTATTCGTCCCCCTTAACTTTTAGTTTTCAAAATGAATTAGTTTTTTAAAGGTAGTTTTCAAAATTAATATGTAATCTTACATAATGTAGTACTTAATTGGAGATTAAAAGAAGAAACATCTAAGACAAATAAATAACAGAGTAACTCATTGTTTAAGATTTAGGATACTTATTATATAAAAATTCCTAGGTTTTGTAATGTTTAATTATCTTTATTAGATAATTAGTACTCTATTTTGTAAAATATCAAATCATATTAAATATCAGACACACTAGTTAATTTTTTTAGATCATGTGAAGTGAATCCAAAATATAAATGTTTGTTGACACTTAACATTAAATGTATAACACAAGTGATTTACTTCTTACTTTCTAAAAACGATTTATTGCATATATAATAAACGTTAACTTATTCTAACATTAATACAAATATAATATGCACCATATATAAGAATCTGCCATATAATATTATTCTAAACATAATAATTTCATACGTATTATTGTAATATTAAGAAAACTTCTCGTGACTCATGAACACCCTCCTTGGTAGACATTTTGCAATTCAAAATTCAATTCTTTATTCCAATAAGATTCATGTGTTAAACAAATCGGAAGTTATTTAAAAAGTATTGATGGATGTACAACTTTTAAAGTTTTTATATTCAAATTATTGGATAAAATTTACATATCTTTTTTTCCCAAGTAATTCCCCTTTAATTTGTTACGTAGTATTTTTTACCCTTAAATGTATAAATACATTTTTCTAAATGACTTCAATTATATAATCAAAGTTATTATTCCATTATCTAAGCTTAGAATTCAATGGATTTAAATGTCGTCACGTATGTTTTAATGGAATTTTTTAAATGAAATAGCCGCAGAGCCCTACACTTGTGAAAAAATTTCGCTACGCCACACCAGTGAAAATAAATTTGCCCCGCTACACTGCCGAAAATTTTATCACCCCTACACTAACGAAAAAAATTTCGCCCTCCTTGACTCAAAATCCTAGATCCGTCCCTGCTTTTACGTCCGTCTCACTAATGTTGTCACATACTACCTATGTCCCATATTGGTTGTCCACTTTCAATTTGGCACGATTATTAATAAAGTGGTTGAAAAGTAAAAGTTGTGGTTGAGATTTGAGTAGAATAAAGTGAAATGATATGAACCACACATTTCTTGCCAAAAAAGGAAACAAGACATTCATTTTGGGACAAATAAAAAAATAAAGTAGGACAGCCAAAATGGGACGAAAGGAGTATCATATTTAGTAATATTTGTGTGGTTATTACTTTATTCTCACTTTATCAATTCATTATCAACCACATAACTCTACTTTTTGTTAAAACTCACACCACTCTCCTTTGTTCCAATCTTAGGGGTAACTATATGGTGAAATATTTGTCTCACACCGGATTGCTATAAAATTATAAAAACTCTATTAAGATCTTGTGTTACTTCTTCTAATAGGTTTATGTTATGTCAGGATGTTTTCTTTTGGACTGTTTTCAGTTCCGGGCAAGATCAGACTTCCATAGTTATAAAATACACAAAGACCAGACATTTACCAAATCAGACCAGATCAATAAATTTCAGACCAAAAGAAAACATTGATTAATGATTAATAGGATAGAGTTATGATCATACTTGGACATGAGGATCTTGACAAACTCTTCATAATTAATGAACCCATTCTTGTCAATATCGGCCTTCTCTATCATCTCATCCACCTCTTTGTTACTCAACTTCACGTTGAGCTTTGGCATCACTTCCCGGATCTCGGCGGCAGAGATGTGGCCGCTCCCGTCCTTGTCGAAAACCTTGAACGCCTCCTCCAGCTCCGCTTCTGCTTCTTTATCCTTATCCTTCAATCGCTTACATATTAGCGCACGGTACTCAGCTATATCTACCGTCCCGCTCCCGTTTTTATCCACTTTATTGATCATTTCCTTCACCTCTGCTTCCGTCAAGCTCTGTCCCAATGATCTCATTGCTTTTTCCAGCTCTTCTGTATTTACCTTACCTGCCACATTTACACAAGCTAAATTTGAAATTGCATAAATCAAATGCATATGAGAGAAATTTACTTTCTTCGGTAACATATAATACATGAATCTGTACTGATCCCACGCCGGTCAATTATGGGATTAACTGGTTGGTGTCTTATAAGCTAGGTGTCCCTCCTCCTAATCGGCTGGTCTTTTGGGAGTGATTTCTAAACCTGGACTTAGGGCCTTGTTATGAGCTTGGTATAAGCAATCTTGTTTTAGGGCCTAGAGAAAGAGTATCTAAAGATACTTCAACGCACTCCTCTCCTCTCCTCTCCTCTCCTCATGATCGAGCTCTTTGTGGAGGTGTCGTGCTGTCGTTCGTTTTTTCGTCGGTTCATCAGCGTCATTTTTTATAACCGTGTGGTCTTTTTTTATAGAGGCCTACACCATAAGTCCATAACTATGGATCGTTGACTTTGATACGTGTTAAGACTTGAGATTTCAGTCTAGAAGGTCTATTGTAAATATAAACTTCTAGATCGAGTTATGGAGGACTAATTAAACTAACTAACCGTTTCCATCTTTGTCAATGATTTTGAAGGCTTCTTCGTACTTGGCCATCTCATCTTCACTCACCTGATGATGATGATCCACTACCATTCTTGGTCGATACACGAAAGACAAATATATAGAGAAAATTATATGGACAATTAATTGAAGAAACAAACTGAAACACTAACACTACTGATCGATTTGTGTTTATTTATATACTACGTAGGACTAAAATGTTTAACTTGACTCCGCCAGCTTAGTCTTTGTCTTGTCTATATATAATCACACGGTATGTATATATAGAGAAAAGCCAAGATCCCATTAGCTGAGATATTTCCACTAGTAGCATAATATAACTTGGGACAAAAACTTCACTTTTATGACAAGGATATAACTTATCATTGGCCATTTGTTATCACTGCCAGGGGCGGATCTAGCGTTGCCATTCAGGTGGGGCCAAAATCTAGGATGTTTTTACTTGAATTGTAATTTGCTAGTCTGGTCTGGTCTGAACTGGTCTGCTCTGGTCTGGTCTGGTTTCTTTGTATTTTTATAGCTATCCAAGTCTCGTATGCTCTGGTCTGATATGGTTTGGTCTGGTCTGATCTGGGTTGGGACAAATCACAGTCTAAGTAAAAACATCCTTAATTAAATAACGTATATTGCAAAAAAAAAAAATTGTTTGACTTGACACAATTATTAATGAAATTGTTGAAAAAGTAAAAGTTGTTGTTGAGATTTGAGTATAATAAAGTGAAATGATGTAGGCCACATATTTCTTTCCAAAAAAGGAAGAAAACACTTATTTTGGGACAAAATAAAAAGGAGAGTAAAACAGATAAAATGGAATGGAGGGAGTATTATATTATTTAACAAATTTATTTTCAAATATAAAATAAAAGTTGTTGCAACTTAAATGTCAAAGAAAAAACTAATTAAATAAATATAACAGTAATAGGAATTTTGTTGAATACAAAAAGCACCTCAAACATAGAACTACTTTTCACCGACCAAGACCAATTTTTTTAGGCTAATATTCAAAACCCAAAAACGTTCACAATATTACGTAGTACGGAGTAGTATTTAGCTCATGCACGTACAATATTGTTATCTAGCCCAAAAACGTAGTACTTCATCCGTTCTTAAATAAGTACAACAGTCAACATTTTACATTTGCTGATGCACAACTTTGACCATCAATATTTATAACACTATATTAGTAAAAAAAAATAAAAAAAAATAGATTTTGAAAATTTACAATGAGACAAATTTAGTAATATTTGTTTCAAAAATATATATTAATACATCAATAAATAAAATGTAGTCAAAGTAGAGCTTGTGAATAGTGTAAAATTGGTATGTTGCACTTATTTAAGAACGGAGGTAGTATATGTTTCAAAAAGAATTCTTCAAACATGAGCTTTAGGTGTGGGACAAAGAGATTTTAGAAGGAAAAAAACTGAAAATTTTACACCCTAGGCTATACCATTGAAAAGTTAAAAAATTATGCTAAACATGAGCTTCGAACTCAAGACATAAGTGAACAAGGCTATGCACGTCGGACTGCTTCCATCTTGCTAACACGGTAGTTATGTACAAATTGACTTCTTTTGTAATTATATCATTACTTAACAACAATACATATAATATAATACTTATATATATTAGTAATTTTATTTTTCTTGAGGTTGGGCCTAGGCCCTGTCTGTCCTATAGCCAGAACCGCCCCTGAATTCACTGCCCATGCATTTTTTGTCATACTTTTATAGCAAAATAATCCTTTTATGAGAAAATATAAAGGAATTGTCGTATAAGAGTAAAAACGTTTGTGAATTCCCAAATATGATTGCTATATTTTTATTTCCTAATTATGAGTAATCACTGTCATGTTTTGGCATTATTAGACTTTAAATATGACAATATTGTTCAAGTTGGACAGTAATTACTCCTACTTAATAAGTACGTGAATACTCATACTTTATCATTTTTTTACATTTTCTAATTTACTCACTTTTTCATAGTTTTTCCTAAAATATTACTACTAAAAAAGTCATGGACAAAAATGTGTATAGGTAACTTTTAGTGACTATAATTGTGTTAAAATTTTACATCATAGTCATTACATCGTAGTAATTTTGAATATAATTATAGTCACAAAAGGTTATCAAGTTACATTTTTGTTCTTCACTTTTCAAGGAATAATATTATTGGAATTTTTTCAAAAAGGAATAACTATAATAATAAAGCACAGCATTGAGATATATGACTGACCTGGTGTAGCTTAGTGGTCTGTTGATTTTACATTCATTTAATGATTTAATCAAAATCGAATCCATTCTTAACTTTCAGTACCTTGAAGGCTTAAATTGAATAAGGGTGGTGGCGTGAATGCGTGATGGCTGATGCATATGTTCTCGATTCGATTGTAAATGTTGAATGGAATAGCATATATATTTGAATTGAAGTACCGATCGAATAAAATGATTGGGATTTTTATTATTTTATTTAATGGGAGATTCTTTTAATATAATTACAAGAGAATATATTCACAAATGTAATTGCATGATTATTAGAAGGGGATTTCACTTTACATCTCACTTTTTGATTGATATTGGATTTTGCACCCTGTTTTGAAAAACCTTGACTTTGCACCCATTATATGACATGTTGTGAAGAAAATTTCTGAATTGGAGTGCAAAGTCAAAAGTTCTTTAAGTGAAATGAGGTGCAAAGTCAAAGTTTTTTTAAATGGGGTGCAAAGTCCAATATCAATCAAAGGTGGAGTGCAAAATTAAATTCCTCCTTATTATAAATGTTGAAAAGACTTCACTATAGTCAATAGACTCAATACATAGTAAAGAAGATTATCATCATGTGGATTCGTCCCTACCAAGCTCAGAGTACTATTTAAAGGAAAAAATGTTCAAAACAAAAACCCTTCGATAAAAATAGGACTCCGTTAGGTGCTGTTCTGTTCGTCTTATTCTTATTACTTATTACTTATTCTTATTTTATTCAGATCAGATCAGATCAGATCAGAAAAATTCAGATCAGATCAGATCAGATCAGAAAAATTCAGATCAGATCAGATCAGATCAGAAAGATTCAGATCAGATCAGATCAGATCAGAAAGATTCAGATCAGATCAGAAAGATTCAGATCAGATCAGATCAGATCAGAAACATTCAGATCAGATCAGAAACATTCAGATCAGATCAGAAAAGTTCAAACATGATTTATCACTTTTATTATTATATTAATTATTATTATTAATATTGTTATTACTATTATGATTATTATTATTATATAATTATTATTAATAATATTAATAATAATATGATAAAAAAAAATAAGATATTAATAATAGTTATAATATTTTAATATAATAATAGTAATATAAATGCAATTATTAAGAAGACTATTATTATTATTACAATATAATAATAATAATAATATGATTAATATTATTATAATATTATATTATAATTATATGTAATTATAATTATAGTTACAATTAAAATTCTTATAATTATAAGTATAATCAATTATAATTATTATAATTATATCTATAATTAATTATAATTATAATTGTAATTAGTTATAATTATAATAATTATAATTATAATTAAAATCATAATTATAATTATGATTATAATTATAATATAATATTATAATAATATAATACTAATTATAATAATAATCATATTATTATTATATTATTGTAATAATAATAATATCGTTATAATAATATTAATTGCATTTATATTACTATTATTATATTATAATATTACAATTAATTTTAGTATAATTATAATTATTATTAATTATAATTATAATAATTATAATTATACTTATAATTATATTATAATTATAATTTATGAATATAATAATTATTTTTATTATAATTATTAATATTATTATTATTATTATTATTACTATTGTAATTATTTTACGGAGTAATTATAATAATATTGATAACTATAGTTACAATTATAGAGATAAATATTGTAATTATAATTACAATTATAATTATATCTATATTCATAATTAATGTAATAGGTATAAATTTTTTCATTTTAAATTTAATTTTAATAATTATTATTATTATTATAGTTACGATTATGATTATAATTTTATTTAAAATATATTTGTAATTGCAATTATAATAATTATAATTATAATTATAATTATAATTATAATTATAATCATAGAAATATTCAAATCAGATCAGATCAGAAAGATTCAGATCAGATCAGAAGGATTCAGATCAGATCAGAAACATTCAGATCAGATCAGACCAGATCAGAAACATTCAGATCAGATCAGAAAGATTCAGATCAGATCAGATCAGATCAGAAAGATTCAGATCAGATCAGATCAGATCAGAAAGATTCAGATCAGATCAGATCAGATCAGAAAAATTCAGATCAGATCAGATCAGAACTTAAAAAATTCAGATCAGAAACATTCAGATCAGGCGAAGAGAACAGCTTCTTAGTCACTATAATATAATGGAATCTGGCTTGAACATGAATTACCCCTTTTGGTACTAACTACTTATGGTACTTAAATCAGAGTTTTTTAAAGCAAGGTATGTGTGTGCATTTATCCTCTTCTTAGTTGACATGTTCTTCAACATGCTATGTATCAGATAAATGTATTTTCAGTTCCCAAGCAACAAACCTTTGGATCAATATCATCTTTAAGATATTATTATAGTGTTTGAATTGATTAATCTATTTCATAATACTCTATGAGTTGGTCTATTGGATGACAAGAAATAATCCTTTAGCTTCATGCATCCTCCCACATTTGTTGTTTCATCTCCTTTAGATGAACTCAAGTCTTTCATATTGCATGGTAACAATGATGATATTTTAGTGAAGTCTCAAGTAATAAAAGATATCTTGAAATATAATGCAAATAAAAATTTAATCCCAAAAGAAGTTGATGGGGATCACATAAACAGACATATAAGTCGTTATCCTATGTTTCTTAGTTTTGAAAAACAAGCATCCAATTAAGTTCATTGATCTCTCTCGATATTAATGTTGATGATTATTTTAAGTTTTTCTGCATGTTATTGGATTCATAGGTTCAAGGCTAAAAACATTGTTTTCTCGTCCTTATTATTGATGAATCAATTATGAACGCATATACATTAAGAGTTTGTGATTAAGACGCCAACAAGCAATTTCCTCTTCTTGTCCTTATTGTGTGTGATTTTCAACGAAAGCAAATTTCCGACACTCATTAGGGTATTATCCACGCAGCAAATACAAATTAAGTTTTCATATACTAACAGTGACTGTCATGTTCAACAAATATTAGGCAGTATTAAGACAATGTTCAAGGGATCTACTGCAAGTGTTGCATGGAAATTTAAACAGGTTGTTAGGGCTCCCACTCATACTCAGATTCAAAAGTACTTGGCATTATTAGATGTGGTATATCCTCTTGGGATAATTTGTATGTGATAGATGTTGAAAATGATGGCATTTCCATCATTTTCAATGGATCCAAACACTCACTATTTTTTGACTTGGGAATATGATGAAATAAAGCAAAATGGTTCACCAAACTATCTGCGCTTCTTTGTTGTGAAGCAACAGTCAGCCCATGCAACTTTCGATGCGATATTCACCATGGGTCATCCAGAAACAGTCTCTTTGTGCTTTGGTACAGGCCTACAGGGGTAAGACTGCGTACATCCGATTCCCCTTACCTCACGTAGGTGGGAGCCTAGGTTGAAAATGTTGATGATGATGGTGATGATGAGATGTTGAAAATGGGAACAGGGCACTAGGTTTTGATTTTTCACGTGGAAGGATGCAAAAATGCTACATTGAACATCATGGTGCATCATGATGGAATAAAAATTTGTAAGCACAAAGTTATGATTTCTCGACACTACGTACCTCAATAGCATTATAGTCTCATATACAAGTCTGAAATGTCTACTTTTGAGCTAATATTCTAAATGGGTTTGCACTTTGTGACTCCCAACTTTTGTGTGATGGAAACTCATAATGAACTATGAGTGAGAAATAAACTCACACACCTAGTAGTTGACGGGCTTAGGTTTCGGTCTGTCATTTTTCATTAACATATTGATGATTTAGCTATGAAATTCCGTGCATATTTTTCTATGGAAATATGTGTTAAAGCACGATTGACGTTGTTAAACTTTGTAGTTTCTGGATTAATCACATGGTCATTAAGAAAGTTGCAAACAACGGTTCATAAGATCAAATTTGATTTTTTATGCATCCTAATGAACCAACCTCGGTTAGTGCATGATCAAAGTATGAATTCATTTATGAGAAGTTCTCCAAGTATGCTTATGTGACATCATTTTTTATGCTTGATTTATATGACCAAATAAGTACAATTAGTACCACATATATGATTTCCATGCCACTTAGATTCTGCTGAATGTGTAGCATTTTTTTGTTAACACTAGGTGATCCCGACTTTGTTGTAAATCCAAATTTCTCGAACAAATTTTTTGGTTCCCAATGCCCATCTCGCACAAGAACTCACTCTTGATTTATTGACTCACGTTTCATCAGGTTCCCAAAAACTCAACACAGCTCCTGGAAGAACCACCACTGATTGGTCAGACACCGTCAAATTCCCATCAATAAGCTCACTCTCACACTGCCACTTGAAGTGAGATGGAACGCTGGTTGTGCGAACACCCAAGTTAGCCCTGGAGTTAGAAGATCATCATTTGAGAAGATCCTCTCAAACTCACATCATTGGTGACTTGAACCCAAGACCTCATACATGGGAGAATGTTAAGTGTGGGATGTGGTCCACTTGGGCCACTCCCACCGATTTGTAGCTTTTTTTTTTTTTTTGCTTTTATGATGCATGCCGGTTAAGTGCGGTGCTATAATATCTCGGGCGGGGGATCAAGAGACTGAAAGACGAATTATGTGCACTAATGCATACTTTTGTATATAGTACTAATTAATAAGTTACTTTTAATGATGAAACTTGTTTGGTCGAATTGTGGTCTACGTAGGATTTGTTTCTTAAATATTTTCGCCACTAAATTGTTTGCCACTTTAGATAATTTATTCTTTCTTTAATTAGTCTCACTCCACTCCCTTTTGAAATCAAATGATTAGCTCCTTTTGCCTCCAAATTAAAGTACACTAACCTCAAATCCATTCGCATCGATCAAATCGAATCAATCGATTTAATTACAGAATTAACCTAGTTGGGTCAGGTGGGTGTTACAAGATTGCCTCTTCACAAAGGTATGCTTTAATTTCCTAAAAAGGGATAACCCTTTTCCTAAATGGACATGATCTTTCTTACATACCCTTTAGGCTTATAAATAACCAAGCCCCTGTGTCACACGTTCATCCAAAATTTGAAAATCCAATCTCTTCTTCACATACTTCATTTGAACATTTATATAGTATATAAAAGTATTTCATTAGGTTTCATTTGTGCCTTTATATAGTATATAAAAGTAGTTCATTAGCAGTAGTTTGTAGTCTGAGAACATTCGAAGGTCGCCAGATTATTTTGTTTGGTGTGTTACAACTCAAAGAAGAAAGAATTGGGACACGATTCTCTTAACTAAGAGCACTTGAACTAGTTAAAATTGTCTTAAAGATGAAGGGACGCCTCTTGCCTCCACTTGCCATTGATATACTTCCTATATTGAAATACTGTCTAGATTTTTCTCTATAATTTTCACTTGCAATATTAGTCATGCTTAGTTCTATAGTTGAAGTCCCACACCAATAAAATATGAAGTAATAAAGTTCTATATTAGGATCCTGGATTGCTCCTCCTATCAGGTTGACCTTTTATTGCAGTAAAAACACTTTATATTGCACTAAAATATGCAACCCACTTTGGTGGCATTTTCTGAAAAATCCGTATTACTGCCATCTAGTGCAACATGAAGTTGTTTTGGTGCAACGTCTTCAAATTTTAGTGCAATATGAAACAGTTTTAGTGCAACACTGCAAAAAATTAAATCTTACTGCAACATCAAGCTATTTTCAGTGCAAAATCGGAAATCCAACGGCTGAGATTCATTCTCATTTCTCACATTAGATTCATTTCTCACTTGAACCAAAATATATATATATATATATATATATATATATATATATATATTTCTCACGTGTCACACATTCTTGTACACACACATATGCATCACAAGTTCTCTTATCTTCTTCAATTTTCCTTCTCCGACTTTTGTATTTTTATTTGACTTTAGCTAGGCTCGACTTCTTTGTTACAACATTGGCATCTCCTATATATATAAGGCATTATATTGCAAAAGGTAATACGATATGTGTACGCGTAATGAAATATGATAGATGTCCATGTACACATGCATGCACACAAATATTATTAGGTACCTTCTTTGTTGATTGTCATGATAATGTTATTTTATAAATAAATGCCACATGTCATGCCAGTTTTAAAGTTGGAAATGTGTAAATTAGAATTTGAAAAATAAACTATAGGATTATACAGTCATGACGAAGGCGATCCCGCTTTCTCATTCTCTTCCCATTGTAATTTCCATTATCAGTGTGGTATTTGCTTTCTCCATTACCCAATCTCCTTCTGTAGATATAAAAGTGAACATTGAATAAATTTCAAAACACCTGTTCAAATATTGTGTTAAAACTATACAAAAAAGTGACTGGTTTCTTTCTCAATACTTTAATAATATTTGTATTGATGAATAGACTATATAAATCTTGTAGTTCCGTAAGTTCTATATTTTTGAAAGGAAATAAATTTAATTTCTATTAATATTTGGTTTTGTCACCCAACTTCCTCCCTAAACTCTTCTCATCAAATCAAATTTAGGACGCTAATAACCTCATTCAAAACATCACCCATGATAAACATAGAGTTTGTGAGTTATTCACTGCCCTTGTCAACGTGGGGTTGGAGCAGATGGTTCTTTGGATTTAGATAAGGTTATATTAGTTTTCTATTTCCTAGGGTTTGAGAGGATGTATTGCTTGTGAGACGTGTTGCCTTGGTCGGTTGCTCTAACAACGATGGAGTTAATCGTCGATGCTGACGAGGAGGTTAGCAACAAGGCACTAGTACCATCAACAATGTCTGTTTTTATGTGAAGGTTTTGGTTGGAGGATGGAGGCGTTGCACACGAGGTCACAATTGGAGGAAGATGAAAAGGGGAAGATGATTGAACACGTGGCAGTTGGATGAGCATGAGATCTGAAGAGGCAAAGGATGTGGAAGAGGTAAGGAGATCAAGTTAATATAACTAAAACTGATTTAGACAGAAAAGCTATGCACCATCGCAGGGAAGCAAAGCTAGATCTATCTCTTCGATAACTTGTCAGCCATTGCGCCATCGCCTTCGACGCACACAACAACTATGCACCAACAACATTGTTGTCTTCGCTGATGCTCCATCATTATGCACTTTTTTTGCCCTTCTTCTTCTCTTTCTCTGTGACGACATCGAGAATGGAGGCAGCTGGTTCCGAACGCTAAGGGGCGAATTCAAGCTTCGAAGGTGGTGCTAACAGGTAGTGTTGTTGATTCGTCGTCGGAGATGGTATATCACGGGCTGATTTCGAATTTTTGTCTCTGACAGGCCGGGACTGGACAAATTCGAGCTTCGAAGGTCCTGGGACAGGGGCGGGCCAAGGGTTGGAGACGGGGCGAGGAGTGGGGGTAGGGTTGCATACGAGGGGCGATGCTGCTGGCGGTAGGTGAGGTGAGGCATTAATTTGAGATCTAGTTTGTTGATGGCGGCGACAAGGTAGCAGGGGAGCGGCGGGCGTGGCTAAATTTTGAGGTTAGGATTGCAGTGGTGGTGTGGCGGGTTGGGAGGGGGCTAGGGTTGGGATGGTGGGCTGAAGGGGTGGCTGGCCACCGAGAAAGGTGCTGGGGTTGGGGGTTGTGGCAGGGAAAGGGAGGGGGTTGGGGAGGGTGCGGGGCGGTGCCGACGAGGCCAAACACTGGGCTGGATGGTGGTCATTGGGTTTGGCTAGCATGGGGTTGGGAGGGGCAGGGAGGTCTACCGAGTGACGGGGGGATGGCACTGGCAGTGAGGGGCGGGCTGCGGTGGGGTTGTGGTGGCGGATGTTCACCGGTGGGGTCATTGTTCACTAAAAAAGTTGGAAAATTTTCTGGCGATCACAATGAAACATCAATGACATGAAAAATGTGGTCGGTGGGGGCGTTGGTGGTGTACAGTTTCGCCGGAAAAGGTTACCGGAAAATTTTCCGGCGGTTTTAGTGACATTCAAAAGTGACACTAAAATCTAATAGTGACATATAACAGTGACATCATGTTTTTTCATTTATGTGACCTTCTTAGTCACATTTTTGTCATTTTATAAAAATAGTCACTTTTTTGGAAATTAGTTTCAATTAGGTAATATTCCAGGAAAAAGCCCAGGTTAGCAACAAGGCACTGATACCATCAACAATGTTTGTTTTTATGTGATGGTTTTGGTTGGAGAATGGAAGCATTGCACACGAGGTCACAATTGGAGGAAGATGAAAAGGGAAGATGATTGAGAACGTGGCATTGGAAGTTGGACGAGCATGAGATCTGAAGAGTCGAAGAATGTGGAAGAAGTTAGGAGATCAAGCTAATAAAAATATGGATGTGGATTGGTTCCCGCTTAGGTCTTTAAGTGGCTCATCTTCTTAAAACTACAAACCTTAGTGATCAATATAAGATTTACATATAATCATAGTGTCTAATTTGATCCATTTGAAATCAATTAGTGACCAATATGAGATTCGCATCTAACCACAGTATCCAATTGATCTTTCTCCCTATTTTTGCCTTCCATATATTTTAATTTTCCTACTAGATCATAGATTATAAGAGTATAGCATGCAAACCTTTTGTGAAAAATGGCTACCTAAGATATGATGATCTTACTTAGATATGATGACCTTGACAAACTCTTGGTAATCAATCCCGCCATTGTTATCAACGTCGGCCTCCTTCATCATCTCATCAACCTCGTTCTCAGTCAACTTCTGACCTAAATTCGTCATGACGTGGCGGAGCTCAGCGGCGGAGATGAACCCATTGTGGTCCTTATCGAAAATCTGGAACGCCGCCTTTAGCTCCGCCTCCAGTTCTTTATCCTTCAACTTCTTACGCATTAGCCCTACAAACTCTTCAAAGTCTACTGTCTTACTCCCATCATGATCCACTCCACGGATCATCTCTTCCACCTCTGCTTCTGTTACCTTTTGTCCCAATGATTTTAATACTATTCCCAGCTCCTGGCTAGTAATCTGGCCTGCACACATGCATTTCCATGTAATAAATTAAATATGGAGAATTTTCCAAACTTATTACTACAATTACAATGAAAAGTTGAAAACAAAATATAATCAAATCTATCACTAGTCATACCATTCACCGCCACCGATGTCATGAGCAGTCACTCAGCTCGTCCTGAAACCCGTAGACTAAACCCTTTCGGGGTCAGTTTCAGAATTATTTATTTATTTTTGTTCAATCGAGGCTATTTTTATGGGGGTGTTTTCGAAAATATTACTAAATAAAACTTATTTGTGAAAATATGACTAATAGTTACTACAATGATGTAATGTGATGGTAACTTGAGTTTAAAAATTGAACGTAAGTTACTATGATTCCATTACTACTTTAGTCATTAGTCACATTTTTGTAAACAATTTTTATTTTAGACATAAATATTTAATTATTTCTTTCTTTTATCACTGCACGCTAGTATTCAATTCTGTATACTCCGTATGATTTTGCTTAAATTTTGTTTAAAAGTACAAATAACAAATTATTTTCAGTACCATAAATTATGATAAATAATTTAAAGTATAATTACTTAACAATTTAATTTGTAGTGAAAAACATACTAAGCATAATATTTGTTTTTATAATAAAAGAAAACTAAAAATCATCAGCATTGGTAGATCAGAATTAAACAAAATTTATTTGATAATTAAAAATCAGATGGAATTTTATGAATTCATTTTGAAATTAAATTTGATGAATCGATCTGCATCCACATATATTCTTCTTTTAAGTAACATGTGCCTTATTCGATCAATTATTAGATTGAAGAATCAAGTTCCTTAGTGAAATGCTTGTAATGTTTTACCTATATTCTTAGTCACATTCTTGTCCTTTTATAGCAAAAGCAGACAATAAATTAAACTGTCATATACGGAGTACAATTCACATATTCAACTCATTAATGTTCTTTTAATCAGACTAGAACCGCACCACATACACCTTAATCAGGGCCACCTAATGACATGTTATATACTGGAGTAGGCTATACGTAGCAGGGGGCACTAATAATGGGGTCCCGTTTAAAAAATACTTAGTAGTACAAGTATATAGTATGTAGAAAATATAATTTTTGTTTAATTTACCGTGGATTGTAATCTTTTTTATTATTAGGATTTTACCCTTTTATTATGCTCCGTGTAATTGTATACTTCTCCGGGCCTCAATATATATAATATTTAAAATGGGGTGTTCCAAATTTATTCGACGGTCCTGAACATAATGTGAGTGAGTGATATCAATGAACATGTAACCATCTTACCATCTCCATCTTTGTCAAATAGGCTGAAAGCTTCTCTGTACTCTGCTATCATGTTTGAAGTTAGGTGATGATCCATTTCCATTCTTGAAGGGAGAAAAAAAAAAGATAGGAAAATAAAAATAAAGATAGTTCCTTTAAATTGCGTTGGTTAGAATTTATTTGATTTGGAGTGTTGTTATAGTAATGGCATGGCATCTAATGCTTTTCCTATCTTCGACCATTGCTTTCTTTAGCATCATCAAATTAAAGTAATGTCACAGTGTCACTGTATTGGACATCTACCCTAAACATTCTAGATTCATTTGATCTCATAGATGCCACCGAATATTTTTACCTCATTTGGCACCGAAATTAAAAGGAGCGTCTCAAACTGGCTCAAGCACTATTGAAAAAATTATAGTGGTTCTGTCCCTTAAAATTTTGTTATTCTTTTTTTGTTGTCACAAAAAAAATTTCACTCTTGTTTAATCAATGAACTTGTGTTTCTATCATTCATTTCTCTTATATACAAAATTCAATCACACAGTTTTTATTTTGTTATTTTTGTGTCGATTAAACTTGACAAAGTTTTAAAGGATGGAGAATAATAATCCAAAATAATTTTTTGTACTTTGGCCCTTTGGGCAGAGGTGGACTATAGAAAAGTACAGGATGGCCATTCCCCAACAACAAAAAGAAATTTACACTAGTGAATATTTTTAAGGGACAGAACCACCGAATATTTTTACCTCATTTGGCACCGAAATTAAAAGGAGCGTCTCAAACTGGCTCAAGCACTATTGAAAAAATTATAGTGGTTCTGTCCCTTAAAATTTTGTTATTCTTTTTTTGTTGTCACAAAAAAAATTTCACACTCTTGTTTAATCAATGAACTTGGCGTTGCCAGTTGTTAACAGATCCTCTAAAAACACGCAAAGCTAAAAGAAGGTTTAATTGATTTTTCATGAAAAGAACATAAATCTTAATTTGAGAATATAGAAGCATTAAATAACATAAATCTCTTTTCTAAAAAAAACATAAATTCCATCTGGTTTCTACTGTCTAATTTTCTAAATTCCGTAATTAATACGGAGTAACAACTTTAATTTACATTCTCATATAATAATGAGCACCATAATTTCATCTCATCCCTTAATAATTAGAACAAATTTCATTAAACATCCATTCAATCTTAGATCTTCAAAAAGGCCAAATCACTCACAACAAAAAAAAACTCTTCTCATTCCTAATTTCCTATTTTAACTCCGTGTATTCATTTGTTAGATACCTTTAAATCAAGTCATTATTGCTTATTTGGTAAAGAAAATGTTCAATTAACTTTCCTACCCTCAAGTAATAACAATTGTAAAACGTCAAGTCGTCAACTAGTGTATTCCATTAGTATTTACTCAATAAAAGGGTATTTCCGAAAATAAAAACGAAATTGCATTTCCATAAATTTATTGAAAATTGAGCTCTGTGAAGGTCAATGCAAACTTGTTTAAGCCACCACATGAAGTATATGTTAGCTGACTTGTGTTTTATTTCATTAAAGTTTTCATATTGATTTTATGAGTTATGTTGATCTTATTATACAAATGGTGTTGTGCTTGTGGTATGTACTTGTATCGTAAAATGGTATATACTTGTATTGTGTTATACAGAGTATATTAATGTGTGTCAAATGTTAATTTGGGAAAATGGGGTTCGTTATCCTATGACACTCAGCCGCTAGACTCATTTCACAATTGGCTGCAAACAACTTTCTGGCAAGTGGCAAGTTTAATGTAGATGCAGTTATTCCTTCTGGCTGCCAATTCAGGTGGGTTCTTCTCGAAGAGGGTGGGGAGTTTTTTTGCAAGGGGGGCGATGCCATGGCCAGGTAGGTGTAAGAAGCAGAATTAATTGACACTAGGGAGGCTCCTAACTGACTGAAAGACCAAGATTGGGACTTTGTGGATGTGGAGTCAGACTCACTATAGACCATTTCCCATAATCAAAAGGGTCCAAACTCTTCTTCCACATGACTCTTCGGTGACGACATTAGAGATATTGGCACCGAGTTCATAAGTATTATCTCTCTTATCTTAGGCGTTCTGCAACAAGACTACTCACGTAAGCAAGAGCAGGAGATTCTTAGTCATCACCGCATTTGGTACTTTGGATGTTTTTACTTGGACCGCAATTTGATGGTCTGGTTTGATCTAGGCTGGTCTGAACTAGTCTGGTAATGTCTGGTCTCTTTGTATTTATATAACTATCCAAGTCTGGTTTGAACTGGTCTGGTCTAGGATGGATTACGATCCAAATAAAAACATCCTAATTCTCCTAGAGTTCTAGTTGTCTTGTTAATTTACTCGGTAACGATTTACATAGTGCTAGTTGAGCTGTTTTTCTGCAAAAAGAAAAGAGTTGATAAAAATCACTAGAATCCAGATAAGTCAATGGGATCATCGTCCACTTTCCATACCATTTTATTGTTTTCTCTTTTCCATTACTAAGGTTATTTAAATTCAAATCTTTCCGACTCAAAGCACCAGATCGACTAAAGGCGTAAAGCTCCATTTTCACACGACAGGAAAAATAAGTGTCAACGAACAGAAGGAATTTCTTGTTTTCTACCTCGCCAAATTCAGCTGCAAGTACAAAACCTGGCCTTCCCAACAGCGTTGCAAATGGGAAGGATAGCTAAAAGTTTTGCCAAGAAAATGCCCTGATAAAAAATTTGAATACAGATCATCAATAATGGTAGTATTTACAAGATGATTTTTTCTATTATATTCTTGAGTTAAAACTTGAGTGATTTAACAATTTAAAAACAAATGCATTTTCAAAACCTGAGGACTGAGAAGGGAGATGAGTAACCTCGGTACACCAAAGTAAAAACCAATAAAATTACTTCAATGGCCCAATGATTTGCACATAGGTGCACCGAGCAACAGGCTCAAGAAAGTGGTCTGGGGAATAAAATATTCAATACCACTATAGGAAATTACAATTAACTCATATGTTGGGCACAAATTGTAATATACCATGTGCAAATGTTGTCCATGACAGATATACTGTTGGGAATAAATTATTAATTGAAGGCAATCATCATTTAAAACACCTGCTGACCCCTTCCCCTAAGTAATACTAATACTAAGCAAAGATAACCTTCTCGGAGGTAGTTCAACTAGTTTGAACCCAGGAATAAAAAGTTCTGTCACAAGTTTGAATCCCTCGTATGGCCACTGGAGGTTTACCCGTTCATTGACTACTGGACCCTGCAGAATTATTAGGGTCAAAGGTCCAGGACACCCGCGTTATCAAACAGATCAACAAAAGGAATCAAAAAGGTATCAGAACATATGTGTTTTGTTATTAATTAATAAGAGTAAGAAAACAGATGAATAGTCCACTCAAAGAGGATAGGCATATTGGAAGCAAGTTAATTTGTGTGATTTAACTAACTATATCAAATTACTTGAGATCGTTACCTGTGTTACGCATTCTGCTGGATTTGCCGGTGTAATTGCACAATCCAATCCATATAGCCATTTGTACCACCAAACTGGTCCTCGACTAGATTTCTTAGTAAGAAGAATCCTTCCCTGGGCTGTTCACCTTGTCTTACTAGGTGACATATTTGATAGTATGATGGGTCACCTTGTCTAAATGTTCCAAGCAAGCCCATCAGTTTTCTCGACATTTCATTACCTTGCTCCTGTAGGTAAACCTGATTGTAAATGATCCAGTAATAGAAAAATCAGAGGAGATTTCTAATATGAATTGCAAAATAAAGATAAGAATGCATGTCAGCTTTTGCAGAACTGTTTTCTCATATTCCTTTTCCTCCTTTTTCTTTTAGTTGGGAGAAGGAATGTGGCGGGTCTTAACGCGAAATAAGTCGGAAGATAGACATATTTTCAAAGGCTAAAAAGTTGTGGTTTCCGATATACTAAGTAATCTTTATTTAAGTAGTGCTGTACTACCTTCCTCTGTAGGAGGTAGGTAGCATTGAGGATAAGAAAGAAATCCATCCTCATAATGGAGGGAAAATGTAACTAAATTTTCGTTTCTTCACATTCTCCATTCCAAAAAACAAACACAAACTGAGCTTCACACCACGACACACATAAATAAGAGATTCCAGATAGAGATTTTAAACATCAAGCTATTCATCATTTATTATTAAAGCTCGGCTATAAACAATCATTTGAAACCATTTTATATAAGGTGAGTGTGTTGAAAATGAAGTGTCATTGGAAACCATTTTACAATGTCGTAATGATTGTGGAGACTGGAAATTGAGTGCTTCAAACTTGGATTCTTATTGAAGACGTGTAATCGTGTATGCAGATAATTTTTCGGTTGATCAGACAGTAAAGAGGAGAAAGTAAAAACATGCCTTGGTAGAACTGAGATCCATAAGCATAACTATCAATTCCATACTAAATATTAACTAATACCTTTGAGAAGTCTGCAGCAAATTCATCCCCCAGTATACACTTCATGATATCAGTAGATAGATTTCTACCAAACCATATAACAAACCGAAAACCATCGTCATAAATGTAGAGACCTCCGGCATCTAAGCTGTCTATGGTAAGTGGAAGCCTCTTCAGCATGTTCTCAGACTCCCAAGCCAAAGGAGATGTCTGAAAATTGGAAAGAAGTTTAAGAAGGAAAAAGCCATAAGTAAACAGGGAAACAATCTTTCTTGCACTGATAGAGTATATCAAGAAGAGGTTGTTTAATTTTATCAACAAGTGCAAATAAGGTCACTAGGGAAAAGAGAAGTACATACTCTCAGAAGATACTCATCAACACGAAACAGGTTTGGGTACAAAAGTTTCAACAGTTTCATAACTGGCAATGCCATCATAGTATATCCAGTGGCACATCGTTCATCAAGCTGCACATCAGAATAACCACCACGTAGGGATGCGGACTTGAACAAAGCTAATCCATACAAAGGCAATAGTTTCAGTGATTCAGGATATATCATCCTTCCCCCCAGACGATGTTGTACAGCATACAAATTTCTATATTCTCTGAGGGCTTTAACAATTCTCAGTTGAATAAAACTTCGAGCCTCTTCCAATTTAGTGGAGAGAGATTTTTCAATTGCTGCACATAAGAATCATAACTGAGTAATGAGATGCAATATAGTGTACATACATATTGCAGTCAAAGTGGAACCAAATGCAACAAAAAAAAAGACATTTACATACCTAGCCTAGATAACAATGATACAATGGCACCAGTATCAGCAAGACGGTACATTTCTCCTAATTCTGAAACCACAGGTGCTGCTGCTGTAAGTACTCTAATGCGTTTTTCTCCAGAAGATGATGTGTATCTTCATACAGTTAAGGAACCCTAAACTTCTTATTCCAAAAGAGGAGAGAAATGATAGACACCCTATACATTCAAAATCATCAGGTAGAAAGTGCACCCCACATACCAATTTTGCATCAATTGTGTAGAACATAATTACATATGTTTTATCTCTGCAGCATGCGTTATAACACACCCTCCTTATGTATGATAAAGCCCTTTCAGAATGTACAAAAATGCTGGCCCAAATTCTGTATTGGTAATATTTTTAAAGTTTAGTATTCTGTCCTTCAAAAATCAACTTTAATCTCATAATATGGTGCTAGGTAAAGCAAATTTTATTTTTAAATATAAATTTTGAGATAAAAGTTGTAAACTGTCTACATCGTAAGAGTCGTACTTGTTCAAACTCTGTCGGGAAGGACATATGAAAAAGAACATACTTATATAACTGTTTAAAATTGCAGATAGTAAAGCATACAGTGTATCAGACAGATAACACAAAATCAACCCTCTATTCGCAGTCACACCCAGCTACCACACCTAACTTTGAACTTTCTTAGCATGTCTCAATATAAGCAGGGAATTGTAGTCCACACATGAAATTGAATAAAACTGCTCTCTCAAATCTCAACAAAACTTGCACCCATAAACAATCTGGATGAATGAAAAAAGATGGTATTGCACCCTTAATTATCCTAATAAAATGCCTAATTGCCTTGAGACAGTAGGCCAGCTGGTCAAGTAATTGTTTTCAACTGGTTAGAGGTTTCAGACTGTCACTTAAAGCATAGAGCCAGAATACCAAATAGTAAATAGACAGGGCCACAGGGGTTGCTATAACTGGAAGGATACAACAGTGCAACTTGGAAGTATACAGTCTGAGTTGTGAGCAATGTTTCTTCCAGTGATAACTGCATTGCATAAGCTTTATCACAGTCAACAGCTGGAAGTGCTATAAGATCTGTGGATCTTAGCATAAAATTCCCGTGATAAGTTGTGAAACGAATACCTTGAAGCAAAACAATAAAAAAATATTAGTTTCGATGTGACAACAAAACAGATTGATCCATAAAACTTCCCTTTGGCTTACCGCATGACCTTGCAATTTAATTGGTTGGACTAACATAAGAAAAATAACTTACCCTTTCCACATCTTATCCGCATGACAGCCTCCCAGGCAGTCTCTCTTGTTAAATCTCTTGTCAACTCTTGACTCAATTTATCTTTATGAATAGCGGCTTGGAAACTTGGATAATGATACACCTGACCACCAGTGTACTTTGACAGGGTTCCTATATAAAGATGGAATATTACCTTATGAAGAGTCAACATTGACATGGCAAATTCTCCATTATGGGCAAGTTGAAAATGCTATAAAAGGGTAGGTAAGACAAGAAAGAAAGACTGTATGTGCAATAACAATACAAATGATTGGTTCACGCATCACACAGATTTTTAGGGTGGAAGGAGACCAACTTAGTTTCATACAGACCATTTCCTATCCTTGAACACATGAAATAGTCAATCCAGGTCTAATACTAATCCTGATGTAACCTTCAAAGAAAAAAGCAAGTCAAATGAAATTAATAAATGTGTTGCTATTAACTATAGAACAAAAGAGTGAATAATGTTTTCCAAAAGAACGATGAAAGAACATGATACTAAATTAGTACGCACTATGCAGTAAACTAGTAATACATATACTGATAAGTCAGATATACCTGTTGATACCATGCCAGGAAAAAGAATGTAAAACTATTTAAGTAGAATAAATGTATATGTATGACGGAAGGCAAATCATCTAGCTAAATAAAGATTTATTGGGTGAAAACATATATTTTCTAATTTTCCTACTCCGATCCCTTAAAGTGGAAAGAAATGGATATTACCTAAGCTTGCTACATCTGTATACGTGTCACTGAACGCATATACATTGACAGCTATCTGATACTTTGTGAAATCAGCAGCCATCTGTTTATAGAAAGGATCCTCGGGTATTCTTGTTGCATGTTCTTTGTCAGATCCATATATACGGGGATCATCACCTCTCAGTCTCAAGCGACCAACACCTAGTGAAGGAAGTGTGCTCTGAAAGATCAGCAACTTGCCACCAAGTCGATTCTGGCAGTAGGTAAACCAAATTAACATTGCTTAACTATTGATTTATTCCAAAGGGAGCAAGTAAGAAATCGATGTAGGAGCAAGTAAGAAATCGATGTAGGGCATTAAAATAATGCCAACTGCCACAATAAAGGAAAAGCAGAATGTTTAGAGTAAATAATACTACCTGTGTCCCCAAAAAAAACCTTGATTACCAATGTACAACATTTAATTCTTGGTACTTTTTTAGTAACAAATCATACTTATATTTCTAAAATTATTTGTTGGTTCATCTAAATGCATCATATGTAACATGTCTGACTCGTTTTTGGGAAATTACATGTTTTGATCAAACAATACTCTTTTTCTAGACAAAGATAATGCTCAAAACATGGCTCTCTTTTCTGAACGGGAGGAGTATACCATAACCATGTATGCGGCCTTCAGAGCAGGACCAAACGCTGATTCCACATTTACATTATCTTGAAACATAGAAGGCAAGCTATCTAGGAATCCATCTATGACATCCCTGGATTCTGACAAGTTGACGAGCAAGTCATCTGGCAAAGGGACAAAGGTATCTTCAGGATCTGACACAACCAGCATTTGAGGCTGTATCAATGATGACTGGAGAAAATGTGAATAATTAATAGGTGAATGAAGCATCAAGGATATTCAAAGCATGTCAAATATCAATTTGATACACAAATTATTTACCTTCATATTGTAAAAATGAATTGTACTATCATAGGTAATAAATCCAATCTGGGTTCTCGGGTATCCAGGCAAATTATCCAAACACTTTTTGATGGTTTGCGATACTACCTGTAACACATAGCTTATTTATAATAATGAAATCAATATTTAATTATAAAAGAAATCTGCAAATAATATGTTAATAATGTTATTAAAGATCTGAACCACTTATTCCAGCACTGAATACAAGAATGCCTAATACAGGACTGGAAGGCAGCCTACACCTACAGAAGATCATGCCTTAGAGAAATTTATAACCAATATGGAAGTTTTATTTCATTTTATAGAGGCCCGAAAATAAATGTGCTGTATTCAGTGGTAGTTAGACCAAATAATCTTTATCGTAATTATTGGACTAGACTGCATGTGGCAAAATGAAACACAAATCTTGGCCTCGAAGCATCTATGAAAAATATTCAGAATGGACTTTAATAATATTGTGCTTGTTTGTCAAATTTGAGCTTCTTGACCAAAAACAAACAACTTTCTATAAAGCCCCAACTGTTGACCTTCCAAGAAAAAGCAGGCTTTTCCCTATTTTCTTACATTCTAACTTCAAAAAATATAAAGCCCTTTTCACTTGTTAAGCGATTGACCCAGTTCCGGTCATGTTCCAATTCCATAATTTGCATGTTGATTTACAATATCATGCATGTAATGGAAATATGGAATATGATTGAAACAATTATCTGAACTCATAGACTACCCCCATTAATTTGGTATTAAGGCTTGAGTGTTCTTTATTGTTATTGGGTCGTGTTTCATCTCATTATTCCGTTGTAAGAAGATTGTGACGAGATCCTTCTAAGGATTACAACATCTTGTTTAAAAAAGCCCAAGCTGATTACATTTTGTACAATTTGTACCTTGAAGCTTACTATAAACAAAAGGCTAGAATGAAATGGGTAAAAAAATGGAGATACAAAAACTAAATATGTCCATCTTTCTTTAAAAGTCACACATCAACAGCTTCAAATTAAGAGAATTAAAAGAGAGAATGGTATTTGGATTGAAGAAAGTACCCTTATTTGTGAGGAAGCTACAAAGTATTTTTTTAGTTACTCTGCGAATAATAATGATATTTTTTATCCTGACACCTTCCTTAGTACTACCCCCGTCCCATTTTATGTGTCCTACTTTGACTTGGCACGATTATTAATAAAGTGGTTGAAAAAGTAAAAGTTGTGGTTGAAATTTGAGTATAATAAAGTGAAATATTGTAGACCACATATTTCTTTCCAAAAAGAGAAATGAGACACTTATTTTGGGACAACCCAAAAAGGAAAGTAGGACAGGTAAAATGGGACGGAGGGAGTATCATTAACCCTGTTATTACTGTGCATGGAAACAGAAAACTGGTCCAACCCGTCACTATGGAGGAGATTAAAAAATGAGTTTTCAACCTCAACAAAGATAGCATTTGACGGTTTTGATGGTACTTTTTACCAACACTGCTTTTATATTATTCAAAAAGATCTTTTTAATGTTGTTGGTGAGTTTATGTGCTATGTTTCTGTCCCTAAATCCATGGGGACTCTGATGGTCCTGATCCCTTAAGAGCAAAATGCTATTCAATTTTCTAAATTCAGACCAATAGTAATTTTTTGAACAACATTTTCACAAAAATTCTCACCAGTAGAATTACTGAGTTTCTGCCTATTATAATCTCTAAAGAACAATCTGCTTTCAAAAAGGTAAAGAAATTTATGATAATATCCTTATGCTTAGAAAGAATGTAAATCATATTGACAACATAATCAGAAGTCATAACATCTTATTCAAATTTGACATGATGAAAGCTTTTGATATGATTTCCTGGCATTACATTCAACCCACTCTTATACATTTTGATTTCCATGATCTTTCATATCTCTAATTTTAATGCCACTCATTTCTCCGTTCTTATAAATGGTAGCCAGCCGTTGCCCTAAGAGTTTCTTTAAACCCACTAGAGGGGTTATACAAGGACCTCCTCTCTCTCCTATTCTATTCATTATGGTTACTGAGGTCCTAACAAGACATTTGAATGTCCATTACTGGGTAAATACTACTTTCTACAATAATGCTGGTATGCCTAATTTTATGTACCTCACTTTAGCTGATGATCTCATTGATTTTACCAATGCAAATAAAAAACAGTGTTCAAATGTTAAAATAAACCATCACTAATTATGAGAAAGCTTCTCGCCAGCTAATTAACACCAACAAAAGTTTTTTCATAATATTAAAAAAATGCTCCTAGTACTATATGCACTAACAGTAAAACTCTTTTCCAGATCAACCAAGGCGCCTATCACCAAAGAACTTTTTCATATTTCGATTGCTTATCCTCTTACCTGTAATAATAACAACAACCCGCCCACAAACGTTTGCACCATTACTAAAAAAAACATTTCTTTTAAGAAAAGCAGTTGGACTATGCCTCCTGACAACTACCTTAAAATCAATATGGCCACTAGAGCTATAGAAGATTCTTTATATCGTACAGATATTCTCACTCGGGACTCCATGGGTTCCAACAGTGCCCATTGCACCAACATATTGTATACGCACGATCATTCTTAAGCCCTTTATGCTGCTATATCCGATTTTCTTAAACACCCAATGGTCCCTAACTTCTCAATGGTTGTTCTTAAGCCCTAAAATGCTGCTAAATCTGCAGGTGCAACGAGCTATACAAGGAACCAACACACGCAACTGAAATATTGGGCAAAAAAACCAAAATAAGGCACCAGCTATGCCACTACCGCTGGGGAATTGGCACAATTGATCAACATTGTAATAGAGCAGCTGAAAACGTAGCTTACAATAATATATCCATTAAAAAACTATTCACCATAACCATTTTTTGGGATTCTCAGATTTGATACAATCAGCTACCCGAATAATTACTAGTTTTGGTAGGCTTTGGCTGTAGTCCTCCTACTGTGTAGTGTGTACTCCCTAATTTTATTTTTAATAAATTGGTAGAATGTTCCCCAGCTCTACCCCAACCTTTTGGTTGGCTACTCCTGATCATCATCATCATCACTACCCCAGTGCCGAAAAGGCTCCCACCTAAGGTGGGGTAAGGGGGGACAGATGAACGTGGCCTTACCCATGTACTAAAGTACGGAAAGAGTGTTTCCGGATGACCCAAATTGAAAATCGCGTCGAAAATTGAATGGACTGACTGTTGCTTCATTACAAAGAAGCGCAGACAATTTAGTGAACCATTTTGCTTTATTCCATCATATTCCCAAGCCAAAAATAGTGAGTCTTTGGTTCCATTGCAAATGATGGAAAAGGATGGCTACTCCTGATATTTAACAAAAATGTGATGAAATGTCTATCCAGCAGAAAACTTCACCAAAATGCTTTTTTGCATGAATTTATAGTGTTAAGTTTTAACCAAATACATTGACCCAATAATATCACAGTGACCCTAACTAGTTGGAATTGAGGTATTGAGATGAGAAATTGCACGTGGAACTACGGAAAGCACAGATGACTATGTATTTCCAGGAAAGAATAGTCATAAAGAAAAGTTGAAAATCTAAAAGTTTCAGGGTAGAAAATCAAACCTCAATCATTCCACTTTTTATGGAAGATATTGACACATCGATGAGGAAAAAATATGTTGGTGGCATTGGAGGCCGGACCATGTATTCAGCTGGAGCAATGAACTCCACACAGCCGTTCATAAGCTCAGGCCGTTGATCTAAATCAATTCTTCTACCAGTGGCATCTAAGTGGGCAAAATAATCACCCTGAACTGCATATCAAAAGTTTGAATCAATGAGCAAATGCATTTCCTAAAAAATACACAAACAAACAATTTAATAAAGTAGACGGTAAAGCCAAATCCTCCCAGCAGATAGTTATATCAATTTTAATAATTCAAATTTACATATTAGGAAAGTACTTTGAAAGTTCTATACAGTTGCAAAATGCAAATTAGAATATAATAGAAACTTGATATCCTAAATAAGCAAATAAAACCATACTATGTTGACAAAGATATAGACTTGCAAATCATTTTGGGGCGGAGGAAGTGCTCAAAAATGTCATGTTATATATTAGTGCTCAATATTTTAATGTCCTGTGTAATACTCTACCCAACATTTCTTGTTTGTCTCTGAATCTCCATCAATCATTCCCCAAACTATTCCAGGTTGAATATAACTTTGTAGACAAAACCTTAGAGGAAAATGGGAGGCATTACTAGAGAAGTAATATGCCGAAATCAACTTCTGCTTGTCAGAAGCAGAATTTACCCCCTTCAAGATCCAATTTTGGAAGATGAAGACATTCTCTATGCAGCGAAAGATCGAATCAAAGGTTTTTCTATGTTGTCGCTCTTTTTCAATTTCTGTTTTCAAGGAATTTGGTCCGGCTTCTTCATTAGCCGAGAATTTTGTCCGCTTCATGTGAGCGTGTGGTATGTTATTCTCCTAGCAATGTCTAGAGGCTGTGTGTTTCTAATCGGTGTAATCGATCCGATGAAGCTTTTTCAACCTTGTTGTTCTGTTGTTTCAAATACTTGCCCACCACCTGAACCACCGCCTCACTCTGGGAAGAAGAAGATGATCAAGCGGGTCTCCTTTTCGGTGGCTGGTCAAACTGATGCTTCAAGAAATTTCTACTCGATTGATTTCCCTTTGTTGGTTGCTGGTCAAACCAATTCTCCCTTTCCGGTGGCTAGTGAAGCCGGATCTTTTAGTTATAATTTTTTAATTTCTCTTTGGAGTAGCAAGAAGATCAACAAGGCTGTTAGACTAGACTACATTATTGCAGGGTTAGCAATCTGGAAGGATTCATTGAATCTGTACCGTTCTATGTCTCATCCCATTGTAGCCTCAGACTATTCATTCTCTTGTATTTTTGCTATCACTTATTAATAAATAAGTTATTTGATTTTCAAAAAAAAAGCAGAATTTACCTTGGCATTTAAAAAACAGTAAAGGGAAATTTCAGAAAAGGAATAACATGGCACATGATCTATAAAGTATAAATAAAACTGCAACTAGTAAGTAGTAACTGAGTAAAGATACATCTGAGGACAATAATAGTTAAAATATTACCGTCATTGAGCGACTGGCATATGTTACATTTCCATTTCCTTCCACTGTCCGTAAATGTCACAAAAGGGTTTACATAAGTCCGACACCTTCTGCAACGTATAATGCCAGTAGTAGTAAAATTGATTATGGGAACTTCATCCTGGTCAGTAAATAATTACATATAGCAGGTTAGCCATACTGAGACCAAGCACTCCAAATATGAGGAATCTGTAAATGTGGATGAATTGAATACAAACCCCATCAGAAGCCTCGGCAAGAGGGCAAACAACTGCACCGAGGGTCAAGTGCCACCTTGAAGCTAAGGACTGGGAATTCGGTATGCCGCTGGTTGTGAACCGTAGATAACGAGAACTGCAGTTCATGGGAAAAAATTCTGACATAAGGTTTTGCATATCACTTTCGAATGGCCTTGGTAATGCTTTGGAATCAAGCCCTGTCTCATATGATCCTGGAACAGACCCAATGGAAAGGGATTTGAAATCCTCTGACAACCCCTGCACATTAGGTATAGGAGGTGCAGATCCTGGATGCGGCATTTGTAAGGGTGGTGCATACCCCCCTCCCGGAACATAACCTCCATGTGGAGGAGGAAAGCTAACGGCTTGCCCAAGTGGAGGTTGTGTCATTGCAGCTGGTTGTTGGCTGGAATACCCTGAAAAGGCTGGCTGAAAGTTTGGTCTTGCAAGTGGATAAGATGAAACTGTTGGGTATGGGGGCTGGGGAGGAACTGGAGGCGAAGAAGCAGCTGATGGTGGAAAAGTTGGGTATCCCCCAACTGAACTTTGTGGAGGTGGCATTTGGAAGGGACCTGGAGTTGACGTAGACATTGGAGGTGGCCTGGCTGCATCACTCGCAATACCTGGTGCCATGGGTCTAAAACCATAAGGCGATGTACTCGGTGGGGCAGCCAAGGGTGTGGAAGTGGGTCTCATATCAAAATTTGGCCGTTTGGGATTTTCAATCGGCATTGATCAAGTACTGCTTCTACGCTCCTGTCAAGTAACCGGCCAGAAGCAAAACAATCACATTGCTACATTAGCATGACAAGGATAATGACAATGAATATAATAGATTCTACGAGACAAGAACAAGCCAAACCTGGAGAGGAATTGCGTGACGGACGCAGGGGCAAGAGTGTGACACGCCTCCGACACGTTTATGGCAGGGGCGGCGGGGACTCCGGTGATTAGGAGAGATGTGCGGAATTTGAACTTGTTGCAGGTAGGGGCAAGAGACAGAGCAGGCAGTGTAAGGGCGACGGATTGTGATTTCTAAGAACTCAGCAGAGCTGAAGATCGATGACGGGCTGGTTGCAGCGAGCTGAATGGCTTTTTTCGAGGGGCCTTTTCTGGGTGTGAGAATGATGGTCAGAGACTCCTGAGGAAGGCAGGAAGCTCCACCTACACGCGACAGGTGTGATAGTCAGATGCTTGGATGAAACGTTTGTGAAAACTAAGACAGGCTGGCTTCCTATATCAAATTAGTGAAACTGTTACAAAAAATTTAAGGAGAAAATAATTAAAATATCATCAACTTTAGTCATGTGTGATATTCCTACCTTGACCTTGCATGTGTTAAATTAAATACCACCTCCTTTAAGTAATATATGAGAAACAGTTACCCTAGCCTAATTAAAAGTATTTATTTTGAATTTTAAATGAATTTATGCAATATCTAGGTGGCAAATACACCTCCATGTTGGCTAATACTTATATCCCGATTCATCTCTCGTCTCTCACATCTATTAGGCCGGATCCATCTCTCGTCTCTCTCGTAGGAAAAAGCCCTAGTTTCAGGGCCATGCCATGAAAGAAGCAGAGAGCGTGAAGAAGAAGAAGACGAATGACCATTACTCAGGACCAAGAAGCATTTCTCTCAGCGGAAGCTCGTCTCTAGGAAGAGAAGGATTAGGGATTTCAAGTGAAAATGTAAAGTATTGCTATCACAATATTCCTGCTAATCTTGAAATTACATCAAAGGAAGGAAAGAACCATGGTCGACGATTTCACAGATGCTCTCAGTGGAACGTATGAGTCAATAATGCTTATTTTTCGGGAATTAAGATTTTCAAAAGCGTTTTCATTATTTTGATATTGGCTTTTATATTGTACAGGTCAATGATTGTAGGTACTTTGAGTGGTTTGACAAAGAAGAATATGGTTCTCGAGCGATAGAAGTAATTAATTGGTTGAAGAGGGAAAATGATCAACTTATTGAAGAACGCAAGCAATTACAATCTGAAAGTGAAAGGGGGGCTGTCACATTTGGTAGAGAAATGGAAACAGGGAGATTACATGATGAGTGCTCGAGTTATATGTTCCCGAGAAGGCAGGAAGAGAAAGAAATACTTCAGATGAAAGTGAAAAAATTGAAAGAGAAGAACAAAGATGTTAAGCAGAAACTGTTTATGGTAGAAGCAGAGTTGGAGAACATGAAATGCACTCATGTATCAAAAGCAGAGTTTGAAAGAGTAATAGCCAAACTTGTAATAGCTGGATTTGTTGTAGCTTGTGTAATTTTATCAATTTCCTCAATTGGTGTGAGAAAAATGCAAGGTAACGTTAGAATGTGTAGTGGCTAGAATGTGTGTGGTTACATTAGCTGTCATTCTTATGAAATGTATAAGCAGTATCAAAGGAAGCCATACTAGTAATAAGAAATGTATTTCTAGTCATATGTGTTTTTTGGGAGAAGCTTAGCTTTGTGATCTTGCTGGTATTTGTAGTAATATGAAACAAGTTTGTTGCTCCATTTTAGCATGACCTTGCTGGTAATTATTAAATAGAGTCTGCAGGTGTTTCTATAATTATTAGCTCTGTTTTTTATTTTAATTGTTTGTGATGGGAAATTGGGAATAGCTTGGAGAGTATACACTATCAGGACCTATGGTATAAAGTTATAAACTACTCCTATTACGTATAGAGTATGTCATTTTTGAATAGTTGCTGCTGTTTTTTTTAACCCAAAATCAGCCTCCCAGAGCTGATATTTCAGGGGGCACACTATCAGGAAGACCTAAGTCAAAGTGACATCTCAAATTTGGAAAATAAAAATAGGTGAATAGTTGCTGCTGTTTTTTAACCCAAAATCAATCTCCCAGAACTGCTATTTTGTGCACTGGAGCCTAAATGGTGCTATAGTTTTTGGCATATAACCAAAACCAGCCTAC
This sequence comes from Cuscuta epithymum, assembly GCA_945859915.1. NCBI lineage: Eukaryota > Viridiplantae > Streptophyta > Magnoliopsida > Solanales > Convolvulaceae > Cuscuta > Cuscuta epithymum. The sequence continues at coordinate 3,069,690 of CAMAPF010000040.1, forward strand.
CAGAGCTGCTAAGTTGTGAACTGGAGCCTAAATGCTGCAATTTTTTTTTTTTGCCATATAACAAAAACCAGCCCCCCAGAGCTGCTAGTTTTTGCCATATAACAAAAACTAATGCTAAATGTTTTGCCATATAACCAAAACCAGACTACAGGAGCTGCTGGGTATTAAAATTAATGAGCTGCATATGTATTACCTCCAGTATGCTCCTATAAATACACAAATGTGTATAGCAAATAACTGTATATTGCTCCACTAAGGAGCAGTATGTGTATTCACCTATAAATACATAAATACGCCCAAGGGTAAACACCAGTGACTAGCAAAACATAAATACACAAATGTGAGTGTATAAATATGTTGCTGCCATAACAAAGAAGATAAGTGAAATCTGCCACAAATTTGAATTACATAGTTGTGAAGGTTTTTACATAGCAAATGAGAAAGAAAAACATAAATAAAAAATGGCCTTTAACATGACCGAAAAAAGAGCTTTACATAGGTGCACATAACTATATTATAAGCAAAAAATGGCCTGCACATTGGCCTTTACCAGCACACCAAAAATTCACCTTTACAAGTTCCATTAAGGTTACAAAGAGGACCTTAACTTGTGACAAAAAAGACCATAACTACATAGCAGTCTTCTAACAGCAAAAATCCCAACTTTTGACATCAAAATCACAATTGTAGCTACATAGTTCAGATGGATCAGACCCTACAACATCATGTCTGAGATGGTTGAGAAGTTGTTGGAGCAGAAGATGTTTGGGACATCACAATACCACCCCCTTGTCCTGGCTGAAATAGTTAGTATTAGCATTTGATTAGTTAATTTCATAGACATATTGAAATACTTTAAAAGTGTGTACAACTTACGTTTACGTAGACTCTTGCATCATCACCATAGTAAACTCCCCATCCATTGGGTATTGTTTGTCTTGAAGCACTTGAGGAGATACTCTTTGGTGGCCTTCCTCTTGGTCTTTTAGGTTGGGTTGGATCACCACATGGAGTTTGAGTTTATTTTCTTGGAGGTCCACCATCCTTCCTTGGTCTTCCTCTTGGTTTTGCCTAAGATGTAAACACAAAGAAGTATACATACTTACTGATTAGTTATAACTCATACCAGTGAAAACTACTTATAAACCCATACCAAGCATACCTATAATACCAAATCAAGCAAGGAGTGTTTTGGGTACTAATCACTTGTGAACTAATCAAGAACACACTCTTATAAAATCAAGAATCATTTGACCTATAACTAATACATAAAAATCAGAAAATTATAACTTATAACAACAAACTTATAAACACATACTTATATACTTATAAGTCACATAAATCAGAAGTACAAGCTCCCAAAACTACTCACTTGACTTATAACTAATACATAAAAATCAGAAAATTATAACTTATAACAACAAACTTATAAACACATACTTATATACTTATAAGTCACATAAATCCGAAGTACAAGCTCCCAGAACTACTCACTTGACTTATAACTAATACATAAAAATCAGAAAATTATAACTTATAACAACAAACGTATAAACACATACTTATATACTTATAAGTCACATAAATCAGAAGTACAAGCTCCCAGAACTGCTCACTTGACTTATAACTAATACATAAAAATCAGAAAATTATAACTTATAACAACAAACGTATAAACACATACTTATATACTTATGTCACATAAATCAGAAGTAGAAGCTCCCAGAACTACTTACTTGACTTATAACCAATACATAAAAATCAGAAAAATGGCCTGCACATTGGCATTTACCATCACAACAAAAATTCACCTTTACAAGTTCCATTAAGGTTACAAAGAGGACCTTAACATATAACAACAAACTTACAGGAGTGTTTTGGGATTCACTGTGGGGTATGTTTCCCTTTTGAGGGCAGCTTCTTTTATTATGGCCGTTTCCTTTGCATTTACTACAAGTCATTTGTACTCCATGTTTACTTAACCTACCTTTCTTTTCAAATCTCTCATGTGCCTCCTTTCTTCTATTTTTCTTTGGTCTTCCTGCACTTATCTTTATTGGTGGAGGGTTTAAGTCATAATCTATCTTTTCCCAGTGCCTCTCACCATTAATTGGTTTGACTGACATACTATAGCTCTGAAGGTACTTTACCTTCTTAAACCAGTCCATTACAAAGTCTTCAGGAGGAACCCTTAGCCAATTACAACAAGATATGACATGGACACATGGTATGCCAGTTAGATCCCACTTCCTACATGTACATGTCTTATCATTGAGATTGACACTGAACATGTCCAGACGATGCATGACTTGAAATTCAAACTCACTAGCAGGAAAACAAAGACATTTCTTAGCATTTTCTTTCTCAGCCTCTAAACATTTCCTCACTCTAGGACAGATTTCATCATGCCTAGAGACCATAGAAGATCTATTCACATGCACCCTTTGCATAACACTCAATCTTATATCCTCAAGCATTTGAATAAGAGGTTTGGATCTTGCTTCAATTATATAGCCATTGAAAGTCTCAGCCATATTAATGACAGTAACATCACTCTTACTCAATGTTTTCATATAGGACCTACAAAAAGTGGTTGGATTCTGGGAAATAAAATCTTCAACAGCTTTTGTACTAACAGCTTTCATTTCCTCAAGTGCACTATCAAAGTCATCTCTAGCATATGCTTTAACAGCCTTCCAGTACAAACACCTAAGTTGCTCCCCCTTGTGTTTCTTCAGCCAATTTGCATAAATATGCTTAGCGCAGGAAAATGCTCTGTAACAGCTTTACACAATCCCTTCTGCTTATCTGAACAAATGGTAGAGTTCTCATTACCAAAACCAGGCAAATCAGTTTTAAGAACACCTAAAAACCAACTCCAAGAATCATTATTTTCAGCCTCCACCACTGCCCAAGCAACAGGGTACATTTGATTGTTCCCATCTCTTCCAACAGCACACAACAACATTCCACCTAAAAATGTCTTTAAGAAGCACCTGTCTACACATAGCACGAATATGCATCCACTTAGAAACCCATCTCTCAATCCAGGAAAGCTCACATAAAGCCTCTTAAATATTTCCGGTTCCCTAGGCAGATTAGGTTTATCAGTAACTAATATAGAAGTAACTTGAGGGTCAATTCTCTTCAACTCTCTTAGGTATGAACCAAGATTACTGTAATGCCCTTTTAAGGTCCCATGTAACATCTCATGCGCATGTTTCTTTATAGTATAGCATACAAACCTTTTGAAGATGGACACCAAATCTCTCCATTACAGATGCTTGTAGTGCTTTCCTTGGCCAATTTGGATTTTTTTGTACTCTTCCAAATACTCTTTAGCTAACCACCTAGGCTTGGCTTGTACATTTTCATAATCTTGTCTATTACACGTATGATTAGGATTGACAGATTTCACCACAAATGACTCTTTCAATCCATCCCAAGAAGCATATATCCTCCAAACACAACCTTCTTTACACTTTGCTGCAACCCTTGCCTTTTCACTTTTATCTATGCCTTTTCATAGGCTTTTCATCATGCCTTTGCTGCAACCCTTGCCTTTTCACTTTGTTGCAACCCTTGCCTTTTCACTTTCAACCCTTGCCTTTTCACTTCTAGGATTGAAAATGCCTTCTCATCATGCCTAGAGACCATAGAAGATCTATTCACATGCACCCTTTGCATAACACTCAATCTTATATCCTCAAGCATTTGAATAAGAGGTTTGGATCTTGCTTCAATTATATATCCATTGAAAGTCGCAGCCATATTACTGACAGTAACATCACTCTTACTCAATGTTTTCATATAGGACCTACAAAAAGTGGTTGGATTCTGGGAAATAAAATCTTCAACAGCTTTTGTACTAACAACTTTCATTTCCTCAAGTGCACTATCAAAGTCATCTCTAGCATATGCTCTAACAGCCTTCCAGTACAAACACCTAAGTTGCTCCCCCTTGTGTTTCTTCAGCCAATTTGCATAAATATGCCTAGCGCAGGAAAATGCTCTGTAACAGCTTTACACAATCCCTTCTGCTTATCTGAACAAATGGTAGAGTTCTCATTACCAAAACCAGGCAAATCAGTTTTAAGAACACCTAAAAACCAACTCCAAGAATCATTATTTTCAGCCTCCACCATTGCCCAAGCAACAGGGTACATTTGATTGTTCCCATCTCTTCCAACAACACACAACAACATTCCACCTAAAAATGTCTTTAAGAAGCACCTGTCTACACATAGCACGAATCTGCATCCACTTAGAAACCCATCTCTCAATCTAGGAAAGCTCACATAAAGCCTCTTAAATATTTCCGGTTCCCTAGGCAGATTAGGTTTATCAGTAACTAATATAGAAGTAACTTGAGGGTCAACTCTCTTCAACTCTCTTAGGTATGAACCAAGTTTACTGTAATGCCATTTTAAGGTCCCATGTAACATCTCATGCACATGTTTCTTTATAGTATAACATACAAACCTTTGAAGATGGACACCAAATCTCTCCATTACAGATGCTTGTAGTGCTTTCCTTGGCCAATTTGGATTTTTTTGTACTCTTCCAAATACTCTTTAGCTAACCACCTAGGCTTGGCTTGTACATTTTCATAATCTTGTCTATTACACGTATGATTAGGATTGACAGATTTCACCACAAATGACTCTTTCAATCCATCCCAAGAAACATATATCCTCCAAACACAACCTTCTTTACACTTTGCTGCAACCCTTGCCTTTTCACTTTTACTTAACCTAATGCTATACCCTGCAACCACAGCATAACTCACCACTTCTTGAATATTTCGGGAGAAGCAAACTTCATACCTACTATCCATTTTAGCAATTTTAGTGTAGCATCATCGTCCACTTTATATACAACTTTCACCTTTTTTGCACCACTATCACCTTCTTCCTCACTTTCATTTGGTGTTAGTAGATAGTTTTCTGAATTGTCACTATCATAAAAGGGCTCATTGGGCTCACTTTGGAGGTCACCAAAAACTTCAGTGTTGTACAAAACAAGTTTTTCCCGACTACCAAGCCACTCCTCGTCACTTGATGAACCCCCACTCCCAATATCCTCTCTTTCGTTATTCATACTCTCGTCACTCACTTCACCATCTTCACAGAAATTAGGCACTTCCATAATCCACTCTTATATAAAACCTAGTTGTAGAATCAAACTTTGTGAGAAAAGCAGAAGTTATTAGCTTACTTTCAATCGCATCTCTAAGGGACCACGTTTTCTCGTGCTTCAAGGTCTGATACTTCTCGCCATCTCCATCTCCAGAAACTAATACGCAGAGGAACGAAGACTTGATTTTTTCCCGCTGAAGCTCTCTCAAATAGGAAGACTTTATTTCAAAAATTATCCATGTAGCGTTAAAGCCATTGCCACGGTGGATTTTTTTCCCACTTAGATGCTTACATCAGCGACTAGGGTAGCTGTTTCTCATATTACTTAAAGGAGGGGGTATTTAATTAACACAGGCAAGTTCAGGGTAGGAATATCACACATACTTAAAGTTCAGGATATTTTAATTATTTTCTCCAAAATTTAACTAGACAAATCGGTTTGGTTTCTATCTAAAAATTCAAGAATCGTTATGGAATCGAACCAATAGTAAACGGTTCGGTTCTTACTTTTATCGGTTTTTAAACATAATTTTTTTCCATAAAAAAAATTAACACATGCAACTTACTTTCTACAATGCAAAAACGTCAAAAATTCAAAGCAGAAGCAATAACTACTTTTGAAGCTCTTATCAACTTGATTAATTCAACACTTAATAGAAAGAAAGATTTTTTTTAATTTTGTTTGTAAATAAAATATGAAAATCATTGTCAATAAAAGTTGGGTCATCATAGTAGAATAAGACGTCTAGTTCAAGTTCTTCAAAATGTTAAAAATCATATTGAATACGCAAGTACAAATATAAACATCAAGAGGGTTGTTCCTGTCATATGGATCGGGCAAAGCCATCAGAGACTCTTCCCGGTGGAATTTTTTGATCATGTTCTTCATCAAGCCTAGTTTATCCATACCAAGTTTCAGCTCAAATTTCGATCGGGCAGGCAGTCAAATAAATTTTTGAAATATACTGCACATCATATGTGCGCAGAATGCGCCATATATTTCAAGAATTTATTTGACTGCCTTATCGAACGAATTTTGAGCTGAAATTTAGTATGGATAAACTAGACTTGATGAAGAACATACTCAAAAAATTTCATCAAACAAATCCACCAGGAAGAGCCTGTGATGGCTTTGTCCGTACAGGGCCTCCTGTACATCCATATGTACATGATCATTCCTCTAAACATCATTACTAAATCTCACATATATACAATCATCTTGAATATTATACAGAAAAATATATTGAACCAACACAGAGTTATTAGGGTTTTATAATTATGAAATTTCTGTAATGGAACAAATATGATTTGTAACAAAACGAGGTTAGTGTATTCATCCTCATCTGTTTCCAATATCCATAAATTAAATTTGAATTGTTGTGTGACCAAATATCATCGATTATATTATTATTTCTATTATTATACTTATTATTATTACTATTGTTATTATTATTGTTGGTAGAAAATATCCCGGGTAGAGAAACTAGCAGCATTTTAGTATAGTAAAATAGCGTAGAGAATACATGGGGGGTGATGGCCTATTTATAGGCATCCATCACAAGTCCAAAGTCTAACCTATGTGGGCTTGACCCAAATACATAATACATGTCCAAGCTATTGGGCGAACTGACCCGATAAATAAGTAAATGAGCAATGGGCTATTTCCGCTCGTGAGACTGTGTCCTGGGCCTACTTGGGCCAAAGCTCGGGGATAACGGGCCGATGGCACTGGGCCTGGTCCATTATCCCAACACGAGTCCCCCACTCCCTTAGTCGAGTAGTAGACTCGGCTAAAAGGGAGTAGTTGAGCTGCTTTGTAATAGGCACGGTTGCCAGGCTAGCTAGCTACATAGATGCTTGTTGATAACGACGATTTGTGGTGCGCCCAGAAAGGTTAGTCAGGTAACTGTCCGCCATGGTTTCATTGTTTGCGCAAGGATGAGACCCTCCTTGTCTGGGTAGCATCCCGGGTTCCTGGTTATCTAACCAATAGTCTGAGTTCTTCTTCATTCCGTCCGAGAAGATCTCTTCCTTTGTCTATGATAAGGGGATGCCTCGTTAAAACTTACTGGGAAAAAATCTCAGTGAAGGAAGAAAGAGTACACTGGTACCTCAAAATAAAACAGAGGAAGGTTAGTCCCCTCGGTTCTTGATTGAGTGTCTGCCTTACTGGTAAGCCGAGAGACGTTCTGGGAAGGCCGGTCGCTCATCTGTTTGCCAGTGGTGGCGGTCGAGCCAAGGCACGCTCGGGAGAGACTACCCGCAAAACTGTCTGCTGGTGATGCCGAGCCAAGGTATGACCAGGAGAGGCCAGTCACATACTTGTTTGCCGGGAATGGCGAGCCGAGGTATGCTCGGGAAAGGGCGGTTGCACATTTGTGCACATTGATCCCCACTGCTTGCGAGAGGATAAGGTTTCCTTCGTCTGGGTGGCAGTTTTAGGTCTTGTTTATCGATTAGCCTCCCAAGGTCTTGTTCTTACGATCAGTAGCCCGTGGTCTTGTTTGTCCGATTAGCAGCCCAGGGCCTTGTTCCGGTGGAGAGATCTCTTCTTTGAATGCACCCAAAATAGAGCTAAAGAGTAGGCTCTTAGGCCATTGTGTGCAGCTGCAACGGTCGCCATCCGCCGAGGGGATAGCAAAAACCGGTCTTCACTTGTGAGCAGTGCTCGTCTGATGTTCTCGAGATAGATGCAGTGAGTAGTCTGCCATGATAAGTAATCCCTGTTGATTGTTATTATTACATGTTAGAGACATGGCAGGTAAAAGAGGTGCTCTCGCTGCTTTAGCTGCAGTGTAAGATACTAAGTTTTGGCCTTCAAAGTCAGATGAAGGTCTGTTTCAGGCGGGGAAGAAGCCCGGAGCTTCTCCGCCTGGTGCTGGGGAAAAGAGAGAAGCTTCCCTGCTTTGCGAAGAGCGGCTTTCCAAGAAGAGCAAATGTATAAACTGCTCCTTAGGCCAGGAAAGGGGAGATAACCCAATCGGCAAAATCTTCGTTTACCCTGTTCGTTTCCTCGCAGGTATGGTTGGTTGGAGAAACACATTTGCTGCCCTGCCTTGACCTTCATTTCCTCATAGGTATGGTAGGTCGGAAAAGTGCACTTACTGCCCTGCCCTGACCTTCGTTTCCTCGTAGGTATGGATGGTCGGAGAAGCGCATTTGCTACCTTGGATGCGACGAAAGATGCCAAGTCTCGACCTTTGACATCCGATGCAAGTCCATCTAATGTCAGGGAGAAACACACAACTTCTCCACATGATGTCGGAGAGATGCTTAGAGCTTCAATGCCTGATACCGGGGAGAGGCACTCACCTTCCCTGCCTGATGCTGGGGAGAGGCACGCACCTTCCCTGCCTGATGTCGGGGGATGCTAAGAGTTTCTCTCCCTAATGTCCATGAGATTCCCAGCTTTTTTGCATGATGTCGGGAAGATTCTCAGCTTCTCTGCATGAAGTCGGGGAGAAGCATGCACATTCCCTGCCTAATGTCGGGAGATGCTAAGAGCTTCTCTGCCTTATGCTGAGGAGGAGCAAATACTTTCCCCGTCTACACCATATCACTTCGAAGAGTAAAGGCACGAAGCCGATCATCAGTAGAGGGACAGGACCATGCCGACAGAAGTCTGGAAAGGCATGAAAGTTATCTACAAAGCATGAAAGTTATCTACAAAGGTCTGCCATTTTCTGAAGGAGTGGTTGAGACCAGGCTTGTGACGAAAAAATCGTCGTCATCCTAGAGGACGGCGGGTTAGCTCGATTGTAGAATCAGGACAATGACATTTGGTCCGGTCGTGATAAATCCGAAGCAACGATCATCATCCAACTAAAGGAGGATCTGACCGATCTTGAGATGGGAACGATGGTGTTGAGCCGGTGCTGACGTAGACGACGATGGGGAGTGATGTCCTATTTATAGGCATCCACCAAGCACAAGCTCATAAGTTGTTCGGCTCACACCCTGACAATAACAAGAGGTGGCAGAGAAAATGGGTTCAGGCATCTGCTCCCGTGGCGTCCCCCATCACGGTCACCTGGGGTATCTGGATGCGCAAGTATAAATCTGTTTCCATCGCTCCCGATCTTCATAGAGAGATCGATGTCCTGTTCCAGGGGAGTCCTTTCCCGATTACCTCGCATTTTGGTGAGTTTCGTACTCAGAAAATCCCCCATTATTCTAAAATATTCCTCCCTGCCCACTGCTGCTTATTCTTTATCAGATACTACGGGCAGGGAAGGCGCCCCTTGCTACTCCTACCGCAGTGCAGGACACTAATCCTCGGCTTTCCATATCTAATGTTGGCCCATCCAATGTTGGACAGAAGCGCAGGGCTTTTCCATCCAGTGTTGTAGAAAAATACGCAGCTTCCCCGCCTCGTGAAGAGAAACTTGCTGGGAAGAGCAAAGGTATGAACCGCTTCTCCGGTCAGGTTAGGGAAGGCACCCCCACCCGTGCAACTCTAGCTTACTTCGTTTGTTTTCTTGCAGGTGCAACCGGTTGGGAGAATCACATAGCTTCCCTTCCTGATGCCGAGGAGAAGCATGCAGCTTCCCTGCTTCACAAAGTACCCCCTGTCGGGAGGAGCAAAGGTATACGCTGCTTCTTAAGACGGGCAAGAGGAATAATCCTGTTAATGGGTACCAGGCTTACTTCGTTCATTTCCTTGCAGATACGGTGGGCTGAAGAAGTGAACTTGCTAACTAGCAATGAAGAAAGATGTTAAATCTTGTCCCCTGATATCTCACTCAAGTTCCGATGATGCTAAAGAGAAGCGCAATTCCTCCCCCTCCAGTGAGGAGCCACTTGCTAAGAGGAGCAAAAGTGTAGTCTGCTTATTAGGGTTAAAGGAAATAACCCTCCTTATTGGATCCCTACTCACCTCGTTCGTTTCTTTGCATATGTGCCAGGTCGGAGAAGCGAACTTGCTGCCTTGGCTGCAAAGAGAGATGTTAAGCCATGTTCCCTGTCATATGATCTTTTTTCTCTGCAGGGACTGATGGATCTGGCCGCATTGCTCCGTGCTATGAAAGATCAGCGTACGGAGCTCCAGCATCAGGTTGATGGAGCCCATCTTCAGGCTACCCAGGCTCGGCAGCATGTGAATGGAGCTGAGGCAGCTCTAAGGATACTTGTTACATGCAATGAACAGGATAAGAGAGCCCTGATCAATCTCCAATCAAAGTGTGACCAGCTGAAGTCCGGGTACAACCAACTAAAGGCGTCGTTTGCGGATGCAGTGCAACAAATAATTGCGGCGTTCAAAGCTTCTCAGGAGTTCTCCGAGCTTCTTGCTTCCCGGACTAAGGATGTGGGGCAGCAAGCTATTGCGGCGTTCAAAGCTTCCCAGGAATTCACGAAGCCCATTTCTTCCCAGGCGTATGCTCTCCGCGCATAGCAAATTCGTGATTGGCTTCAGACCAAGAAGGGTTGCAATTGACACAAATAGATGTCTTGTTCTCTTTTAGTTGTGGTCGGCATGATACTCAGACTAGCCGTGATGAGGCGGAGAAGATGGGCAATGTTGATCTCGGACTTGTTCTCCATGATTGATTTATCGTTTGAGCTTGTATGTATGCACCATTCGTTCTTTCAATTTTCTTAGTCGTTTTTCATTCAAGAATACTTGGACAACTTATCGGGGATCTGGCTCCCCACCTAGGCCGCGAGGGGCGGAAAGTTGACAAGGTCAACATTGACCGCGCCCTGCTAGGTAAGGCGGGGCTGACCCGTACACTCTCGGTCTAGGACTAACGAGTTGTGCAAGCTGTTTGGCCAGCGATTGGACAACGGATGTACGAGAGAGGCTCGAGGCACGACCTCTCGCATACCTTCGACCCGGAGGTCGGTCTTACACCACCTTGACTTATACAGCTAGTTTCATACTTAGGAAATATTTTGGTTGTTCCCTTTCTGAAAGTCGAACTGAAGTCGGCCAAACGTAAGGGCAAGGCCCTGCATGATCAGACCAGAACGGACCCGCACCATTGATCCTGTTAAGCGCGTATGCGGGCTGCTAAGCCTACCAACGTCAGACAACGGATATACGAAAGGGGCTCGGAGCACGACCTTTCGCGCATTCCTTCGGTCCGAAGACCGGTCATATAGTTGTCGCATTGTTGATTGGATCATACGTGCATGCGAGCTGTTTAGACATCAATGCTAGACAACGGATGTACGAGAGGGGCTCGGGGCGCGACCTCTCGCATACCTTTTCGACCCGGAAGCCGATCCTACAATTGCCTTGACCGAGCAGCTAACCCCGGACTCAGAAAGTAGTATGATCATTTCCTTGCCCGAGAGCCGAGTCGTGGTCGACTAAACACCGAGAGCGGGGCGTGATATATATATACACACACACACACTCTTTTTTCTCTCTTTTTTTTTTGTTTTTTTTTTTGTCTTTTTAGCCGCCGCCCATTTAATCCAAGTGAGGTCGGACCTCATTAAATTCCAGACTGGAAAACGATTTTTATTAAGTGACGAAAGAATCTGAGAACTTGAGGAGTTGCTCTGGTTCTGCACTTGATCTACAATTTGTGATGATTGATTCATATAATGTGTGAGAGCTAATCCCCAATCCATACTTCATCAACGGGCTTGCAGTTCTGCGCTCTTAGGATTAGAGAGGGTTCCCGGTGCTCCGCACTTGAGCTACAAGCTTGGGATGCTCCGCTCTTGGGATTTGACCAAGCATCCTGAAATCTACACTTGATCTGCAAGGTTCCCCGTCATGATCTTCAATTAATAAGATTGATCGAGAGCTTTGCACCGATCTTTATCTTCTATTCCAGTCTCTTGGGGTTGACATGGATTTCTTCCACCTCAAAGGTGGCTTCAGTACAAAGCTAACTCTCCCTTGTACTTTATATCTTTGTTGATGGCATGGGCCTTGAGGTTCTCTGCCTGAGCTGCTTACACGCCTGCGTGCAAAACCTTGCACGTTTTGAAACAGCTCTGCGTTGCCCGGTTTGTACCCCTTTGACAATGATTCTTCCATGCCTTCGTGTAATAGCTCCGTGTTGCCAGGTCTATAAGTGGGAGCACCCGTTTGTTAACAGTTGTGATGGAAAGTGTACCCGGGGGGGGGGGGGGGGGGGGGTAGCTTATCTGAGGGGTTATTGCGGGAATAACTTATAGAGAAGTCAGAGCAAACAAGTAGGAGAGAGAGACGATTATATTTATGAACTCGAGATGTTCTGGTCCTTTACAATGGGGAAAGGGGCTGCTATTTATAGCAGCAATAAATGCGATGAGAGTACACATGGTGATAATCTAACGGCCGAGGGGTCACCTCAACCGGGTGGCACTGACAATTGCATGTGCACCGCATTGAATGCGGTCGGTGGATGTGACGTTGCATTAAATGCGGTGGTTGCTTGTCTCCAAAGGGAATCTTCGATGATTGAGTTGTTGGCCGAGGGCTCCCCCTTGCGGCCGAGGGCCTGTGTAGCCGAAGGCGTCGTACAGCCGAAGGCTTCCCTGATGCCGAAGGCATCAAAGTGCCGAAGGCTCCTGTTTTCTGCCATTTTCTCCCAGTAGCTTTGCATGCTCGAATCTGGCTGCCCTGTGTAATTCGGAGCCCTCGGCTAAGGAGGCCGAAGGCACACCAGTGTGTATTTTGGGCTTCTTTGAGATTTGGGCCGCTGTATTTGGGCCTCGAATGCTCCTTGGGCTCAATGGGCCTGTGTAGGAGAAGTAGGAGTCTATGGGCCGGGGGTCCCTGGGCCATATACTCCATCAGGAGTCCCCCACTCCTTTTGCCGAGAGGTACTTGAGGGAAAAGGAGTAATTGTGTTGACGCGTTGGCTCTGCCGAAGGCTTACGCTTTACCGGAGAGCCTTGCTGGTATTTGTCGAGGGCTTTCCCTCAGTCCTCCACATGTCGGGGGTTTTCTGAGGGAAGGGTTGATGAGTTGTATGTGTTTGTGATGAAGGCTGCTTCATCATTGCAAGCGACTTTGTGGAATGTTTTTGACATTCCGCTTTTGCCGAAAGGTGTATAGGTGTATGTACCCGAGGGGTTCTCCTTTGATGTTTGCCCGAAGGCTGTATGTGTTACTTGTAGATTTTGGCATTTGGGAATTTTTAGTTTTGTGTGATTCCCGAGGGGTGTATCCCAGTCCCCCACTCCTTTAGACCGAAGGCAAGTTCGGGCTGAAGGAGTTATGATATTTGCGTGTAACCCCGAGGGGTGCCATTGACCGAGGAGTGGCAACATTGATAAGCTGAAGGCTTATACTGCTGCTTGCTCGAAGGTGTCAGGTGACATATGTTCATCGGAGGCTCCCGTGGATGATAGTCGAAGGCTATCGTCCAAGTATATTCTGGTGAGTGGCAACATTGACAAGCCGAAGGCTTATACTGCTGCTTGCTCGAGAGCACTTGGTAAAAGTTATTTACCGGAGGCTCTAGTAAGTGATAGTCGGAGGCTATCATCTGAGGTTGCCTCAATGGTTTCCAAAATAGAGCCGTTGGAAAAGAGCCGTTGGAGGGGGGGGTCGACGTGGCAGGCTGGCGTTGGCTGAAGGTGGGCGGGAGCCATCCATTGGTTGAACCGGCGGCCCGTAATGATGGGCTTTTAACCGGAGGCCCACGCTTCGAGGCTAACCGTGGTTGGGGAGCCTATAAATACCCAAGGCCAGGCCTCATTTGTCTTGTGCGATTCATAAGCTGTAGCGAAGTTCTGCCAAATTTTCTAGAGAGAAAGCTCTTCCTTCGATCAAACCAAGTCCTTAAGGTCAGTTCTTCATCTGTTCTTGAGCTCCCTAGTAGATTTTGCTTCCTCGCCCTTAGATTAAGTGTTTAGAGACTTCTGAGGCCTTAGGACATTATTCTCTCCGATTCCTTCCCCTATTCTACGAAAAGATGTCCTCAGCAAGTGATTCCCAAAACATCTCGGAGGAAGCCCCGCTAGTGTCTGAGAGCATATCAGATGTGGAGTCATCAAGTGAGCAGTCGTCGGCAGAAAATGACTCCGCAATAGCTAAAGAAGTCCAAGGCCAACTCCGCGCTGAGCTGGAGGCGGAGGAGTTCGAGCAAGTTGTTGAAGACGAGGAGCTAGCCCTCACTGTCCAAATCGCCGAGGAGGAAGACGAGAAGGAGAGGCAACGGGTGACCATCGCTGTGTTGCCTTCGAGCGCTGGAGAAGCGAGTTGCTCCCGTCCTCTTAACCCAGATCCTATCCGGGTGGCCTCCGGGAAGAAGAAGAAGAAGAGTGGGGCGGCCAAGAAGAAGAAGAAGGCTGCCGCTGTGGACGCCGGCCAACCAGTAGGCATCCCTGAGGGTCATTCTTATCTGAATACCGACGCCCTCGACTTGAAGACAGTGTCCACCGCTTCGGACTACCAGGCTACTCAATTCCTCGTTGGGCCTTCAGCACAAGTGGTGGAACCGGGGCCAGAAGACTTGTTGTCTCATCCTCCCGAAGGGTGTTTTGCAGCTCACATTCTGTCGGTGGAACTGGGCCTTCGCTTCCCATTGCATCCCTTCGTTGTGCAATACCTCAGGTTCGTAGGCCTTGCTCCCTGTCAGTTGACCCCCAACAACCACTCATACCTGGCGGGGTTCCTCTCATTGTGCCATTCCCGGGGGGTGGAGCCTTCCCTTGACCAATTTTTCTTATCTTTTAACCTGGGCCGGGGGGGGCACCAACAGTGAGGGCTTTGCCAACCTCCAACAGCTGCCGGCATGGAGGTTGTTCTCGGAAGTGCCCTCGTCCCATAAGGGATGGAAGGACCGATTTTGCTACCTCAGGATGCCGGGAGCTACTTTTCTGAGGCCCCTCCGCAATCATTTTCGGAGGCATCTCAAGGTTGGTAATGCTGCTCTTGAGGGTAATGGAAAGAAACTAACGGCGAAGCCGTCGAGTTCGGAGAAGCTGATGACGATCAGGGCCGCCACGCTCCCGGAGGAGTTGTTCAAGCTGGAGTTTCGACGATATCGCTTGCCGGGAGAGAAGGACGAGAGATATCCTGCCATTGATCGGGGTTATCAAAGCACCGGAGGTTGTTGCCGAGGGCTATTGATTTGTGTACTTAGCCATTTTTCCACTTAGTAGCGGTAACCTGACATTTGTAATCTTCCTTTGTTTCACAGGTCAAGCTATGGATGTGGCAAACTTTGCCAGCCTGAAGAAGAAACTGGCCAAGGAGCCCAAGAAGAAGGAGACGGGGAAGCAGAAACCCGTCGATGAGTTCTTCCAAAAGGCCGAGGGCTCCAAGGTGCAAGAGGAGTCCTCGAAGGAGGCCGCTGTTGCTGACGTCGGTACAGATGACACGGCTTGACCAAGGTGAAATTAAATTATTTATGAGCTACGTTTGCACGCAAAGTGTGAATATTTATTTATATGTGTTGTATGAAAGGGAAAAATAATTAAAAACACTAATCTTTGAAGAAGTGTGAGATAATCACCCCAAACTTGCATATGTAATTTAAATACTCCAAACTTTATATAAAAATTATTTTATCACCATGGTCATGTATTATTTCTTTCAAAAATCTTAATTTTCGGTGTTAATTTCATAATTTAAAATATTTTAGCATATATGAAGATACAATTAACATTCTAAACTTCCATTGTAAAATAAATAGTATTACCCTCACTCTATTTAATTTCAACTTTTTTAATTTGGTATTTTAAATTATATAATTAACAATATAATTTACATTTTTGAAATAAATAATACTTGACCATGGTGTTAAAATAACTCTTTATAAAAAGTTTGAAGTATTTAAATTACATATGAAAGTTTGGGGTGTTTATTTCACACCCTTTCAAAGTTTGAGATATTTTAATTATTTTTCCCTATATGAAATTAAGTTAGTGAAATTCCTTGGTGTAATTAAATATGAATATTTTCGTGTGTGAGTGCATTCCATTATTTGATATATATTAAATTTGCAATGAGGCCTTAGATGATACCCCATTCCACACATTTGTGTATCGAAAAACGAGATTTAGAAAGAAAAGAAAAACAAATCAACAAAGGTTAAGGTTAATGATATTTTGCTTCCTGTGACCTCGAGTATTTGACCACATGTAATGTATAAATAAAAGTGATTTGTGTTTATAATCTATTCATGTTACATGAATTAATTCATAAATTACAAACTATTTGGGTTCCCAATGAGTTGGAGGCGCAGACATATGGATCGCCAATTTCCATTGTTTGATAGTACCCCTCAATATTGGATAAATAAATGATTGGAGCATCTCCAATACAAAGACGTGAACGGGACATACATGACACAAGAGATAACCAATTAAAAAAACAAATAGAATATCTCTCCTTATTTGTAGGTATAGACATTGTGTTTGTCATTGTTGAGAAAAACTCATTAAAAACATATAAGACCGTGAGAGGGAGGGAGAAATGACATGAATTTAATCTTTTGTGTTTATGTCTCTCATGTCACCTGAGCACCGTGCACATTGTAGCATTACAGGTGCTTTTACGTTAAGTTGATGGAAGAATATGTGACCACTATAAGGCTAACCGTAACCCAACCCGTCAATAAATTAAATCTCCCACCTGTTTATACGTATTCACTCAATCAATTCAGTTTTTCTCTGCAACCCAATACCGTCAATATATTATCCATTCAGCACATGTTGTTTTTAATTAAATCTATAAATCCTTATTTTTTTATTAAACATCATTTATGTTATATTTTTTACCAATAATAATTATTTAAAACATCAAACCTTCCGATGTAAAAAATAGAAAAATGTGAATTAATTTTTGTTTGTAAGTACTCCGTATAAAAAATTTGTTTGTAAGTACTCCGTATAAAAAATGCCCACTTGATTTAATTTGAAATAAAGTTAAAACTATTAATTGTTTTCTATTGCTACGTAATTTTTTGTATTAAAAATACCCACTTTATTTTTTGGGTAATTAAAATGACCACTTTTTTAATCATAATTAAAATGACCACTTGAAAAATCAAACTATTAATTTGAAATTAAGAGCCCGTTTGGAGAACTCTGTTTTCGGCTTATCAGGCTTATCAGCCAACTTTTTCACCAAACACGTAACTTTTACTTTCGCGCGCTGAATTGTGTAATAAGCCGAAAAAGTAAGGTTGGAGTTACTTTTCTGGCTGTATTGGCTGAAGTTACTGTAGAGGACCATTTTAGCTATTTTTACATATAATTTTTTCTTTAATTTATTAATAAAATATATTTTTAAAATATTTTTTTCTTAAATCAGCAGAATCAGCCAAAACAGCCACTCCAGCCAGAATATCATAAATTTCAGCAGAATCAGCCAAAAAAGCCGATTTTGGTGCTACCAAACGGGCTCTAAAAATGGTCACTATTAATTGTTTTCCCAGCTACACTCGGCACCCAGGCAACCAAGTCATCGCAAGCAAAATTTCACTCACAAGCGCAAGGAAGCCGCGAACGTCCACGCAGCAACGTCATCCATTCCTTCCCTCCAGTCGCGTCGCAGTTGCTGAGGGACCACGCAGCATGTCACCTCCAGCTTAGAGTCAATTGGCCGCTCAGATTTCCCTCCCATCGGTTTTCCATATTACGTGTGAGACCTTTGTATACATTTTTTACTCCGCGTTGCAGCTGCTTTGGGAGTCAAAAGCTCATATTTGGGGTTTTCACCCCATCCATTGCAATTAGCCTAAGACTGAAAAAATGCACCATCAGACTGAAAAAATGAAACTCCACATTATTTCTTCAATACAATCTTTTTTAATTGCAATAGTTTGACTTTCATATTTGTCAACACACAATTTTGATTGTAATTACATTTAATTTCATATTAATAAACATTATAAAAGTTAAGATTTTGTAAATTCACATTAATGTAAATTGAATAATTTTATACCAGTACACAATGTTTTGCTTATACTCGCTCTGTATTTTAAAGTTTGTTACACTTTTTTTGGATATATTTACAAGTTTGCTACATTTTTTTTGATAATTTTTTCTTGTATAAATACTAAACTACCTTCACTTTTCCTACTTTTTATCTCTTTTCATATTTTCA
Source organism: Cuscuta epithymum (assembly GCA_945859915.1). Taxonomy (NCBI): domain Eukaryota; kingdom Viridiplantae; phylum Streptophyta; class Magnoliopsida; order Solanales; family Convolvulaceae; genus Cuscuta; species Cuscuta epithymum. The sequence continues at coordinate 3,087,831 of CAMAPF010000040.1, forward strand.
CTCTCATACTTGTTATACATTATTCTTTACTCCTACTATTTGATTCGTTAAATAATGTGTTCAAACTTATTATAGTGAACTTTTAAATAAAAAAATCATTATCAAAAGTAAAATGTGCTCAGTAATCTTGCAACTTGTAACCCAAACGTTGGAGGTGATCGTTTAGGTTATTTGAAAGAAAATTAGAAACCAACAAATGTTTACACCGAAGGCTTACCAGAAGAGCTTCTGATATCTGGAAGCTTGAATCTGCACTCACTATTCATCACCGCCGTTCTGTTACAGATTCGTCCGCATAACTACTCAAAGAAGGTACAAGCAATGGTGTTCACTTATATTTCATCAATAACCTTTTGTCCATCCTTTTCTCCATTTCTAATGTAGGATTTATTACTTCAAACCGAAGTGGTTTTGTGACTTATTCAGTTATTCTAGGATTTCACTCTCCGTGCATTCCGTGAACTTATATAACCTTTTTAAATACACTGAAAAGGTTATGATGTTTTTGTTGTGCCTTTGCATTTATGGAATTACGGTGTTGTGATAGCAATCATATAATACAGAATGAGGTCTTTTGTCTTGCACGATTCTTATTTTTTTCTCTAAGATAAGGTGTATGCATTCTAGTGGAGCTCATTAGGTGGGAACACTGCTGGAAATTTCTTTTGCTTCTTTACATTGATAGGTTAATCGATAACCAAGGGAATGTTTCAGGGATGGATATAATCGAGTCCATTCAAAGTCTTGCTGTGCAAAACCCGCCAGGGGAGGACTTCTTTTCTGGTGATTTGAATTGGACCAAGTTTGGAAATGCAGAGCACCACGATGAGGTTGCCCTGATTCCCTATGACCGAGTTGATGCCTTTATTATTGGAGAATGTTCTAATGTTGAATGCCCAACGAGATTCCACATAGAGAGGGGGAGGAAACGAATTGAGGGGAGCTTAAAAGAATACAAGCCTGATGAATACTTGGAGTACAGGATGTAAGTCCCCCTTCCCTACCCCTACCTCGCTCTTTAGTTCTTTCAGCTTATGTGTGTGTGGGTGTCTGCGAGATAAAGCATGAACAATGATCATGGATCATCTTTCTTACTCCTTTTGCATGTCACTTGAAATATAAGAAATACCTAGCTATATGGTTGATGTCATTCTTACAGAAATAGCAAAAATTAATACTAGATGGATCCCATCACAAATATCATTATTTTCTTCCTTTTAGGTATTGGTGTTCCTTTGGCCCTGAAAACTATGGAGAAGGGGGAGGCATATTACCGAGCCGAAGGTACCGACTTAACACTCGTAACCGTGCTGCAAGACCCCAATCCATGAGGGGATGCACATGTCATTTTGTGGTGAAGCGTTTATATGCTTGCCCATCCCTTGCACTTCTAATATTTAACAATAGGAGACATGTGAACAAGTCTGGTTTTGTTTGCCATGGACCACTAGACAGAGATGCTATTGGTCCTGGTGCCAAAAAGATTCCATACATTTGCAACGAGATACAACAGCAAACCATGTCTATGATATATCTTGGCATTCCTGAGGAAAATGTTTTAGAAAAGCATATCGAAGGCATTCAGCGTTATTGCGATTCAGATGCGAAAGTCAATAACCTTGCCTCACAGTATGTCCAAAAACTCGGCATGATTATTAAAAGATCCTCTCATGAATTGGATCTTGATGATCAAGCTAGCATTCGGATGTGGGTTGAACGAAACAAAAAATCTGTTTTCTTTTATCAGGATTCATCAGAAAAGGACCCATTCATCTTAGGAATACAAACTGAGTGGCAGTTGCAACAAATGATTCGTTTTGGCCATCGTAGTATCATAGCAGCAGATTCTGCATTTGGAATAAAGAAACTCAAGGTGGTACAGCCATTATATTTATTTGACTAACTTGCAAAATCCATAACGTGTTCTCATTTCATGATATGGGCATATGGCAGTATCCATTGTGCACACTTCTTGTTTTTGATTCAAGACAACATGCACTTCCTGTTGCGTGGATCATCACTCGCAGTATTGCAAAGATAGATGTGAATAAGTGGATGAAAGCGTTGGTCGGACGTGCACACAAATCTGATCCATCATGGAAAATCAACGGGTTTTTGATTGATGATGCTGCAACAGAGATTGATCCGATAATGTATATTTCTTTTTATTAAAAGTCAATTGCTTCAATATTAGATCTTGATAGTATAGTTACATCATTCACTTACACTTCACTTTATTTGCAGGGAAGCATTATCTTGTCCTTTAATATTTTCTCTTTGGCGTGTTCGTAGATCTTGGTTAAGAAATATTTGCAAAAAATGTGGTAATATTGTAGTGCAAAGAGAGATATTGAAGCGCTTGGGTGATATGGTTTATGGTATTTGGGGTGGGCGTAATCCTGCTGTTGCTTTGGAGGAACTTACTCAAGACTTTGTTGACCAAGCGGACTTTATGCAATATTTTACATCTACATGGGTTCCTAAAATAGGTTAGATTGATACTAGTCAATTACTTTCTTTTGTATGCACACTTTTGTGTTAACAAATTCCTCAGCAAATAAGATAACTAAAAAAATCAGGTTTTCAAAACATATGATTTTCATATGGTTTATGTTATATATTTTGATTCCCTTCCCCGGACGCTCGCCCTGATGGGCTGCCAATGTGCACGGGGCTGCCCTAGCTAGTATTAATATAAATTTTGATTAGACTGGTCTCATGTCATACAGAAATGTGGCTGACTACAATGAAGTTGTTTCCACTTGCAAGTTTGGAATCGTCGTGTGCAATAGAAGCATATCATATGAAGCTGAAATCAAAAGTATATGATGATTCACATTTGGGTGCATTACAGAGAGTTGATTGGTTGGTTCACAAGCTGACCACAGAGTTACATTCAAGCTACTGGCTTGACAGATATGCTGATGAGAGTGATTCATTTCAAAATGTCAAGGAAGAGTATATTGCCTCTACGTCTTGGTATCGAGCACTGCAAATTCCTGATTCATTAGTGGACCTTGAAAGCGGACAACACCTTTTCGCTAAGGTTTTAAGTCAGAAAGACAGTACTATTACACATCTTATTTGGAACCCTGGATCTGATTTTGCTCATTGTGATTGTGAATGGTCACTGCAAGGAAACCTTTGCAAGCATGTCATTAAGGTCAATATGATGTGCGGAAATATTCAAGGCTATAGACCTTCCATGTCTTACCAATCATTCCAAGAAATTATAATGGATCTAATGAAAACGCCAATGGATGACTCAATAGCACTTGATCTCTCAAATGCATGGACACATCAAATGGTTGATCAGATTCAACTACTTGTTGATTTGAATGGTTCCAATAACATAGGTGACATGGTTAATAGCATGCCTTTGAGATGGGCTGGTAAGAAGAGTAGAACACCCCGTTGCATGCCTACTTCGGCAATTACTTTGCCCCCTAGCTCACAGAATGAGACAACAATCAAGAGTTCTACTCTGCGTAGCAAGAATCGAAAGCGGAAGAGACTGTCAAGGATTGGCTGATTGCTTATTTAGTCCTTGACTTACATTGTCTAATTGTTATGCTTCACCAGCCATGCAAGACCATTCCTTCATTTTTGGATCCACACATTTCGTTCAATCAACTAACGTTAATCCATAACAGAGTAACCATTTCCTTCGCATGCTCCACTTCTGATGAATTTATTGGGATGAGCCGACTGTAAATGAGATTGCTCATGGCTATTCATTTAACAGAGATTGCTTTTAAAACTTTTTGGATCAGGTATATCCCTCTCTTTACTTTTTTTTTTCAATTGAAAGGTGTCAATCTATGAGTGTATCCAAATGCTGTCAATCTAAGTAGCACGGAAACGCTTAACGGGAAATGGGGAATGCTAAACGTGAGAAATGGGATTTCTAATAAATATAGGATATAGAACGTGGGGTAAACATGTCAATATTAAAAAATTAAAAGGATGTATTGATAAATAATTTGTAAACGTGTTTTTCCATGTGCATATATGCACATATTTTTTCGTATAACTTTGTTTGATAACCAATATAAATACATTCTACATGTTCAAATTTAGAAATTATTACATATTACTACGTAGTACATCACAAAACATAAAATGCAATATATTTCTAGCAATGCCTTGCGTTATGAAATATCACAATATTGCTATGAGGAACCCACAAGAATTCACTAAAGAGTTTAAGAAATGAACTATTTTCATCAAGGAATCCCATCAAAAAGAAAAAAATGGAAACCGAAAGTTCCTGAAATGCTAATTATTTAGCAAATGGGTTTTCCAATTCTTCTTAATTATGGAAACAACCTCAAAACAAGTGTTTCCAAGTTTCCAAGTTTGTGACAGGCTCTTGAGTTTCCAAATTTCGGAAACGTGAGCAGTGAGAAGTTCCCGTGCTTCATAGCTGGCAATTATGCCCAAGCAGCATCACAGTTGGATATCATTTTTTGTCTTCTTCTCAATGTAAAGATCAATTACCTTTGTTATTTGGTATTCCCCTTGTTCCCGAATAAGAGTCACACTATACCCTTCCTCACCAATTAAGAAAACATAGACTAGCAAGTTAGGAACAAAGACAATCCTTTTCAGGAAAAAATGATCATAAGTTGTCACTTTGTCTAGTCTATTAATCCAATCCCTTTCATACTTGTCGTTTTAGTTAAGTTTGGTTGATATGGCTAAAAATGGAATGAAATCATGAAACTAGTTGATGTATTATACTCCCTCTGTTCCTAAAAACTTTGTCAAGTTTGACAAGCATGAGAAATAATAAAGTAAAAAAATTGTGTGATTGAGATGTGGGCTTAGGAGAGAGAGATACTAGGGATCACAAATTCATTGATTAAAAGGGAAATTGACAAAGTTTTTGGGATATATAAAAAGGGAAAGATGACAAAGTTATAAGGGACGGATGGAGTATGAAATTTGTAACACGACACTTGTTTTGAAACAAAAAAGCAAGTGTCATAATGGGGCGCAAATGTAAAATCAATTCAAGGGTGTGACAATAGATACACATTTACATTCATATTCATATTTAAATGTAAAATCAAAGGTGTGATTTATCATTATTTCTCCGTATAAGGAAAATTCAGTATTTGAACCCGATGTTGACTCCCATGTCTTATTTTTATTAACTTCTCATGCCTAATGGGGCGCAAATCCCAGTATATACATAAGTCTTTATACCCTATTTGCATCTTAAGATTTGACTTTACATCCCACTCTGAGTGCAAAGTAAAAAAATAAGAACACGGGTGCAAAGTCAAATATTGGGTTAAACATGGGAGGGTGCAAATGCCAAAAATCCTCTTGTTCTTGTTGTCACTTTGTTGTCATCTGGTTTCAGAAATTGATATCTACTTGTCTTGGACATGTTCGCTCGACTTACTCCAATGGAAGCAGAGGCGTAGCTTGCCAAGAAAAAGACTATGCATCTCCACGATCAGCCTAATCTGGTAACTAAGTTACCGATGGTGAATTCACATCTTTACCATTCACATATTTCATTGTAGTGTTAACCACATTTTAATATTGTGCAACTCTGAATATGCTACTACATTTTAAATACCTGACATTTTCAGACTGCTCTCATTTATTACTTTTTAATTTAATTTACTCTTTAGCAGGAGGTACAACTTGTCAAATGTCAACTACTTGGTTCCATTCCATCTAGTGGGAGCTAAGATGGCTAGAAGTGCATCTATGAAACAAACTTGAGGTCACAAAGAGGTTGTTTTGCGGTTCTGAAATTGGGACTGTTTCTTATATATTTACTCCTTGACTTCTTCGGAGTTCATCAGTTCATGTACACACAACCCTTGGAACATGACATCTTATCTTCTCTGGTTCCCTAGCATTTCTGATTTATAGTACGGAGTTACAATGATTGTAACTATGAAAAGTTTGTGAGTTGTGATGGTTGCCTTTTTGTAGTTTTAGCACATGAGATATGTAAATAATGCTTGGAATGGAGTCTCTTTGTTTTTCTCCTTCCGTCTTAAAAATAATATGAAGTATTTGGTTACATACCTACATGTTGTGAAGTGTTCTACCCTTGCAATAATATAAGCGAAAAGATTGATGATGCAGTAAAAGAGGTAGCTTTCTGAAACCTCACACGTTGACATAATGGCCTCTTGTGTTTGATACTCCATCTCTCCCATTTTCAACGTTTTCATACATTATTTACATGGCAAATTTTATTCTATTTTGACATTTAATTTTATTTAATATTTTTAATTGTTTTTGAAAGAGAAAACTCTCAAATAGGCCCTCGTACTTTGGGCAATTCCTCAATTAACTCCTCGTACTTTGAAAACACCTAATTAAACCCTTCAACTCTTAAAAATGTTCAATTAAGAGAATTAGTAGGTAACCAACCGGTTTCCCAGTTATTTGCATGTGTGGCGGTCCATACGTGGCAAATGTTAAATTTCTCTTTTTCTTTTCTTGCTCTCCTTCTTTCCCGGTGGTCTGCTACTCTGCTACATACCCTATCTGTACTTCTCGTCTCCTGCAACCAAACCGCCTGCGCCGTTACACCTCTTCATCGCTCCTGTACTTCCAAGCATCCATTATTGAATGATGAACACTGAAATTGAGATTTAGAACCATCAATCAACTTTGATTGTTCTGCCAAACGGACTTGGAATGGAACCTGATGTTGTAACGCAACCCTAGTTGCTCACTTGTGGCAGATTCAACATAATCGAGCTTCTAAATCGCCATTAATGGCTTATTGACATCAAAATCGACTTTCAACAACCTAAATCAATGAAAACTATCTGCGGAGGAAATCTAACCTAACCTAACAAAAAGGAGGTTCCAAAGATCCCAAGCTTCCATTAATGGCAAAAGCTCCAAAGATGAATTCCAGCGAGAGGTATTTAGGTTTTCAAGGAAGATGCGTCCATTAATTGCTTGAAAGAGGTTCAAGCTAGCCACGAAGAGCCAGATTGGAACCAACCTCGAACTGGGAATGGGAAAGTCGAAATCCATAGCTACGTAGCTAGGCCGGAGTTCAAGGAAAAGGGAAAGAGAAATAGAAAGGAAAAGAATAAGAAAAATTAAAAGAAAAAAATAAATAGGTGCCACATGGCCCGCCACGTGTCATGCCACATACGCAGCTAACCTGGAGACCTGTTGGTAACTTGCTAATCCACCTAATTGAGCGTTTTTTAAGAGTTGAAGGGTTTAATTGGGTGTTTTCAAAGTACGAGGACTTAATTGAGGAATTGACCAAAGTACGAGTGCCTATTTGAGAGTTTTCTCTTTTTGAAATATTTCTATTTCTTCGCGTGCACCTACAGTAGCATTCAAGTATGTCCTTTGATTTTTTTCAGATTGTGATCTATAAATTCTTTTGGCAATTTAGTAGAAGTTGAGATGTATTTCTGAACATATAAATTTTAATTATTAATAACATACGAAGTACTTCATATATTTTATGAGGGAAGAGTTTATTTTATCTATCACCCATTCATATATTTTACGAGGTAAGAGTTCACTTTATCTATCCCATTCATCATAAATCGTTCAGAAAATCTTGATAATGATATGTAATGGATGGAGTATATTCTAATTGGATACCCATTCATATATTTTATGAGGGAAGAATTTACTTTATCTACCATCCGTTCATCATAAATCGTTTAGAGAATCTTGATAAGTTGATATGTGGAGGGAGTAGTTATGGACCGGGACCGGACGGATTGACCCGGTACCCGGCCCGGACCACCATGTGTGGTACCGGACCGGCCCGGTTGATCGGGACCGGGCCTAGGACCCGAACCGGTGGTGTTTTGGGGGTGGGCTCGGGCTGCAGGTCTCTTGGAATTAATAAGAAAAAAAATGTATCCGACCCGGGCCCGGCCCGGAACATAGCCGGGCCGGTACCAGGCCTCCATTTCCCCAACCCAGTCCCGCCCTAAGCCCGACCCGGTCCCAACCCGGGACCGGTCCATCCCTAGGAGGGAGTATCTTCTAATTGGGTAGAAAAAGTCAAGTCCCCATTCTTTCAAAACAGTAACTTAAGTGCCTTGACATTGTTGTATTATGAATTTATGATTTAAAAAGTCACACTCCATGTGATGTAAGTTTTATAGTGAATTGTTTCAAGATCTTAAAAGTTTACAATACAAGTTATATAGTGAACTCAATGTAATCGAGCGTATATTAGTTATGCCCATCTTAAAAACTGCTAGCAAAATTTTGAGATGTAACATTAATCCGATTTTTAGATTTTTGAAGTAAAAAACACAAAATTGATAGCTAGCATAACGATTTTGAAATAATGTTTTAGTTTCATTACATACATGCCGTTTTACTCTAATTTCGTTTTAGGAGAGGAATAGGACGAAAATAACCCCCTTGCACCATTATTATCGTTTTACCCCATCACATCCCCACATATGTGTATTAAAAAGTACCTCCGTCCCACTAACATTGGGACAAAATACATAATTTAAAATCTGTAACACTTAATTTCTAACACAGATCATGCCAAGAGCCGGCCCTAGGGGAAACCCTAGGCGGCCATCCTCAACCTCTTTCAACATCTGATTTGCAACTTTTTCTTTTTCAATCAGCAAAAAGTTTTGGAAGATGGTGATATTCTCTATGCAGTGAAAAATCGAATCGAAGGTTTTTCTATGCTTCCGCTCTTTTTTAATTTCTATTTTCGAGGATTTTGGTCAGGCGTCTTCATTGGCCGAGAATTTTGTCCGCTTCATGTGAGCGTGTGGTATGCTATTCTCCTAGCAATGTCTAGAGGTTGGGTGTTTCTAATCGGTGTAATCAATCTGGTGAATTTCCGTTGTTCATGGTTGGTAAAGCTTTTTCAACCTTATTGTTCCGATGCTTCAAATAACCGTCCACCACCTGAACTACCACCTCGCTCTGAGAAGAAGAAGATGATCAATTGGATCCTTTTCGGTGGCTGGTCAAACCGATGCTTCAGAAGATTTCTGCTCGACTGATTTTTCTTTGTTGGTTGCTGGTCAATCCAATTCTCCCTTTCCGGTGGCCGGTGAAGCCGAATCTTTTAGTTGTAATTTTTTATTTTCTCTTTGGAGTAGCAAGAAGAGCAGCAAGACTATTAGACTAGACTACATTATTGCGGGTTTAGCGATCTGGAAGGATTCATTGGATCTGTTCCGTTCTGTCTCATCTCATTGTAGACTTGGGCTATTCATTCTCTTGTATCTTTGCTATCGTTTGATAATAAATTAGTTATTTGATTTTCAAAAAAAAATTGGGACAAAATGGGGGTGACACGGTTATTAAGAAAAGTGAGTTCATGTGATTGATATTGAATTGATAAACTAAGAATATAGTAAAAATGATTTAGAGCCGCACAAATTTTCCCAAATCTGCTATGAGACAATCTTAGTGGGATTTTTCGAAAAGAAAAAATGGGACAATCTTAGCGGGACGGAAGGAGTATAAACTATAATAGTATAATAGGAGAAATTCCTCAAATCGAAGTTAAAATTCCTATCGTGTGAGAATTCTAAAACAAGATTACTATGTCCCCCATCCCCGTATAATTAATTATAGACTATAGAAATATAATACGGAAAATTCCTGAAATCGAAATAAAAAAGTATGAGAATTCTAAAATAGGAGTACTATGTCCTCCCAAATAGGATACATACTATGATTTTGTGATATTATCATATTTTAAGTGTACAATATACTGTCATAAGTGATATTTTTCAAGTTTGACAGTATTATTCCTATTTCAAGAATAAAAACATTACACTCATATTTTAGAATTTCTAAATACTATTACTCCTAATTAGAGCAGTTTCTTAGTATAATATTCCCTCTTTCCCAAAAACAATTATCCTACTTTGATTCGGCACGCTTATAAAGAAGTGAGAGTAAAATGGAAATGTATTATTGTGGTTGGTTAAGAAGAAATGTAAATGAATGATAACCATGTAAATCATTCGACAAAGAGAAATGAGAAGATTTTTTTAGACATCCCAATAAAATAAGCGAGAAGATTTTTTTGGAATGAAGGGAGTACTACATTTAACATATGACCCAATAAATGAACTTATTCATTCCTTAAATTATTGTCCGGTTAATTGAAAACCGGGTTTATGAAATTGAAAATGTAGTTACATTTACTTAGAAGGGTGAATAATGTGAACGGCCGTCTTGCTTCCTTTCAATGGAAATAGACAAATAGTAATTTTGAGAAGAACACAAAAGGAAAATACTTTTCCTTTTGCTTTAGACAATTCAGAGATAGGATTACCACGAAAGTTAATTATAAGTTTTGATATGTTTTTAGCTTATAGTTACTTTTGCTTTATGCCTATACATTTTTTCCAACCCTGTAGTTAGCATCCATTTCATTTTAGTCCCTCATGAGTCATTAGTAATGAGTCATGTGACTCTTCAACAGCCTTTGTTTAATAATTAAAACCGTCATGACTAATTAAAATGATTTATGTCTTGTAATTCATTTGTTTTCATTTGTAAAGATACTAAATTTTGTTCATGCATGGCCTATATCAGAACTTAGAAGGATTAGTTTCATTGTTGATTTGCTGTCACTCCATGTTGACATGAAAAGTTTAAACAAGACTCAGAGAATCATAAATATACGGAGTATTAAAAATAACAATTCCGTATATTACAAAGCTCAAAAATAGATCTTTTTTTTAATGGAGAAATCTAATTCCATCTTCAAATTTACTCAGTGATGTTGGTTGTCAGGAGGGAATATGAGTGGTGACCTTTATTTTTTAATTTGCTCTTATATTTAGCTGATTAAAATAAAGTGAAGATGAACTATAAAAAACATACAAAATTGGAACACATATTTAGCTAATTTGCTCTTATTTTTGGAACACACAGTTGTTTCCAGTGTATGATTAGTAAATAGAGATATACAAAATTGGTTTTAAAAAAACTAAATAATCAATCACCCTTCCCATTGTCTTCACAAAAACCCTGAATATCCCTAGAGACCAGACACACATGCCAAATTGAGCTGAAGGGATATCTCATCTAGAATTTTGATGAAGTAAAGTTGTGATGGAATAATAATTTGGCAACATTATATTATCATACTTCATATCTTTACACTTACGGGTAAAGGGAAACGATAATACAAAAAAAGGCACAATGTTGATCACAACATTTTGAAAATACGTAAAGGGTAGTTTAAGAACATTTACATGGCCTCCAAATGCATGCTTGTGAGTTGTGACCAGTGATATTTTCATGATTAACTTCCAGTCCAAGCAGCACCCTTAGGCTTACAAGAACAAAAAACACATAGAATATAGTCCTTTAAAAGTAGGTTTTAAACACAAAACAGTGAAGGAGAAAACCAGCAGTTACTGGTCCGTATAATGCCACCCTGAGTAATGTGTTCCATTTTCTTCCTCGTAAGGTTCTGCAGAGTTACTATTGTTCTGGTTTGATGACGAAAAGGGCCATAAGAATGAGTAAGGACTCCCTCCTCCTTGGTTCTGGCTGTTATTATTGGTGCTGGACCCACTGTTTCTACTGCGAGACCCACTGTTTGTTCTTGAACTCCAGTCAGCACACCACCCTGAGTAATTTGTTCCATTTTCTTCCTCATAAGGTTCTGCAGAGTTACTATTGTTCCTGTTTGACGGAAAGGGAAATAAGAATGAGGAAGGACTCCTTCCTCCTTGGTTCTGGCTGTTATTATTGGTGCTGGACCCACTGTTTCTACTGCGGGACCCACTGTTTGTTCTTGAACTCCAGTCAGCACGCCTTCTCCCAGATACATGCGGTGGTAGCTCAAGGCGGCACACCGGGCAAGAATTGTGCTGGACCAACCATGGGACGATACAGTCAGAGTGATATAGGTGGTTACACGGCATCTGCCTGGCCTCACATCCCAATTCAAACTCATCTTGGCAAACCGGGCAGTGTGAATCAGTATTAAGATGCCTCTGGGTTATCCTGATGGTGGGCATAGCATCAATTGCAGAACGAGGTGCCGGTGGAGGGCCCTGCCTGCCGTTCAAACTAAGCTGTTCGATCAGCTGTTGCAGTCCAGGTCCCATAAAGAAATTGTCAAAATTAGCCTGGCGATGCCCCATTCTTGGCCTTCCATTGAAAAAGTGCTCAAAGGCATCATCTTGTGCCATGCGGACAGGAGATTGGCCATGAAATATCATCCATGGGCCAGCGGGCCCAGAATTTAAATCCATATTGTTCTCTGGCATAACGCCAGATCTTGACCTAATATCATAATTGGGGTTTCTTCCGGTCACTCTTTGCCTCGTAAATGCTTCAAGTGCATCCATTATCCCAAATCTTGGGTCAGGGAAAGGTTCCCTGAATCTAGAGTAGTGATGATCGAAATCCTCATCCATGTTTGGACCAAAATGACCCCGTTCTCCTCCCACCACCTCATTGAGATCTTGCACAAAACCTCCATGGCAGTATGGGCAAAGAACATTAGACCCTCTAGGCTTAATGGGCTGCCTGCATTGGTAGCACCAGTGTGTGTATCTCCCACTTGACATCCTCCTCAGTTGCTACTAAAACAAATGGTATATCTAAAGCCCAACTCGAAAGGTCATCCTGTATAAGAAAGCTAAAAATTCAATGATAGCCAACCACTGTGAGTGCACAATAAAGAAATGCAACCTGAAACCATTTTAACGTGTGAACATGAATGGATACACTGCACCAACATATATTTATTCTGAATAATCAATAAAAACAAGAAAGATGTTTATAAAGAATGTATTCCCATGCCTGAAAATTATGGATACTTTATCAAAGGAGCCTGTTGAAAGTTTCTGTTACTTTTACTGCCACATTAAATGGCATGAAATGCTACTGAAAGTGTGGAAAAGGAGAAAAGACACTTGGTAAAGCTAATCAGGCAGCTCCACATTGTAAGCTAGATATTCTATAGAGAGGGCCATTTTCCACATAAATGGCACTGAGAATAGTATGCCGAGGTTAATAAGAGGCTAGTTGTTAATGCAGAAAGCCGAACAGGAAGAAATGGAACTTTTAGGGAAATGACAACCCAAAGGATTTCGACTACTTTGTTGTCAGTGTTAGACGTGCATGCATTTAAGTTGGAAATTGAGTTGCTGTTAATTTGCATATTGGAGTGGACAAAAGTTATCTGGCTGAAAGAGAAACAACGAAGGTATGAGGATTGAGGATATTGAGAAATCAAGTAGTTGCTGTTGATCTTCTATGTAGGACTACAAAATCTGTCGTGTTTACCTAGGAAGAGAGTAGTCTTCCCTTCATATGGAAAATATAAGTTCTTGATAAATAAGGTGGAGCAGCCATGGAGTCCATGGACAAATTAAAATCCTTGATCTTGTTTCTCCTTTTCCCAGTTTTTATAATCATTTCGCACACACCATTGATTGAGGTAGTTAAAGTAACAAAACTTCCAGTCAGCTCTCTTGACTAAATTATTCATAGGATTTGGCGTCTTGGACCGTTCAGCTTGTGGATATATTTCCTTCAGTTCTATTGAGCAGAATGCCCAACAAAAGTTTATGAACAACATATAGGTGTGGGACCACATAGGAATGGAAAATTGGCAATTGGGGGGGGGGGGGGGGCGTGGACACCCATCCCATACGGAGAAAATGAGGGAGGAAAATGGTGTGGGTGACAGAGATACTGCTCTCACTCTGTCCCGCACACACACACACAATTAATTAATGAAATAATGACTCACATATACTAAAATAAAAATGGTGGACAAAAATGTGACCTCTAATATGGAGTGACTTTTAGTGACTATAATTATGTACAATTATACACTATAGTGACCATTATGTAGTACTATAATAACATTAGTCACATTTTTTGTCCATATGTTTACTTTAGTAGTATTTTAGGAGGTAATACCCACATCAAGAGAGGCTAAATAAACAACAAACTACTGAAAATAAAACCTAAGGGCACCCACAGTGGTGGCTTTAATTACTGACTATCATCTAAAAGCCACCACATAAAAGCAACTCATCCCCATTGTGAGCAAAAACTCCCAAAACCGCATGCCAATGTGGCATTACGTGCATCAGGAAAGCACATTGTGTATATTTTTTGTTATGAATCACTTTTTTCACATTGTATATCATATTATCCACTTTACATGATCTTTACTTTGGAACCAATATATCATATATAAACATTACATGGAAATAAGATTAATGGTCATTGTTCCATAAAAAAACTGTTTGAAGAGCTTATGGGCTGTGGAGAAAGGTTTAACATAATTAACACCTACTTTGACTTGTAAGTGAAATAACCAGTTTTTGGTTTTGCATAGGATATGCCCCCGTAATAATACGTCACAACTTTAAAAGAAACTCCACTTAACAAGAAAATAGCACGAAGATCATGTATGAAAAACTACACATGATTAACGAAAAATGAAGCTCATGAATCAAGCTAAAGGGAAGGGTAAATTTGAAGATATTTATACATTTAAATTCATTCAAAATGAAATATGAGATCCGTACATACATAAACGTAATATGAAAAATTGCACACAACAGATTCACCATTCATTTCAACTTAACACACGTAAATCTGAGTGGATTTCATTTTGTACTCCATCTCCAGTCATTATTTTTTCGGTGAAGTGCATTTCTGCAATTATTTTCAGGAATAAGTAGAACTATTCGATAAATCTTGAATAAGTACGCATATTCATATACCAGCCCCAGATTTGAAATCGGTAAAGTTATAGTAAGAAATCAGTTGCAGTCCGAAGGGCGAAACAAAGTGGAATCAGCTAAGACGGAGAGAAGATCATGAAAATAATCAGAACTACTTCGAAAACGCAACAGTTAATATCCCCCTGAACTTAGAAGTTCAAAAGCATGACTGAAATGACTAAATAACAGAGGATAGTGAAATTGAAGATATGGAGAAGAACTGAAAAGTTGGTTATTAAGCTTACCAGAAAGAATCGGGAAGACGATGAGTGTGGAGGAAGGGTGGGAGTGGGAGATCGAATGGGGTATGGCGAAGACGATGATATATTTGCGGTTCTTAGAAAATTACCTGAGCACTTCCTAATCCTAGATCATAATTAATGATTATCATCATCATTATAATACAATCCTAATCGTATCGTAATGATAATGATGATAATAAATGGCAAATGAAAAGCGTGAACTCGCATTTACTGGTAAAGTGAGTTGCTCGGTTTCTTCTTTACCCCTTCAAATGGTGTCCTCGTAAATGTGAAGTTTGAATAATTGCGCACCTAATTCTACTCTGTACTCTATTATTTGGTCAAGTATGAAATAAAATACGGAGTATTATCATAAAATACTTAATTAATACATACTCCGTACCTCATGTCCATTTATTCCTATTTAGACTTTTTTATTTTGTCAAGCAAAAAAAGGATTGAAACAATGATAAATACTGTCATAGAAGTGTATGACTAAAATAGTATTTGTGTTGATTTTGATTATATGTTCAATTTGCAAATTTCGTCCCGTAACTTTTGGCCGTTTTCATTAATTGTCCCGTAATTTTAGCCACTTGCAAATTTGGTTCCGTAACAAATTAATATTTGCAATTTAAGGACTTTTTCTCCGAAAAGTACACTTTACGCCGATAGTATATCAAAAAAGATGTCACCGACGTCGGGTTTTCTGCCAAAAAGTGTACTTTCCTGCGGAAAAATCCTTAAGTTACAAATATTTATTAGTTATAAGACTAAATTTACAAGTGATTAAAGTTACAGGATCAATAACGATAACAACAAAAAATTACAAGACTGAAGTTGCAAATATCCCTTATATTTTCTATTTTCATCTTTTCTCCTAATTTTTTCTACCTTCTTTAACTTTTCTTCTTTCTCCTTCCTACATTAGTTTTCCACTATTTCTATTTCTCTTACTAGTTAATTGTAATCATTTGGTGCCTTTTTAAATCTCTTTGAAATGCCTATAGTGACGAGTAAAAAGAGAATGGAAGGAATATTGTTCTGCTCTTTTTTTGGTAAAAATCTAAGTAAAAGTGAATCTAGAGTAAATGAAAGTGTATCTAGATTATTTTATGGTTGCACTAAAAAACCTAAATCCCTAAACACATAAAAATGCAAGCATATTAAAATAAATAAAATACAAAAATAAGAAGAAATACAAATTTGTCTTGAATTACATAAGTATGCTGGAAAATAATACACTTTTCCAATTTTTTGTATCAAGAGTGTATGTATTTTTAACATACATCTTTTTTGTGACTAATTTGAAAATTGTTTATGAATTTCTTGTTTTATATGATGTACATACTCTCTCTGTATCACTTTAGTTGTTCTACTTTCCTTTTTGGATGCGTCATATTAATGGTCTCATTTCCCTTTTTAAAAAGAAACTCACTCAAAAAGCAGCTATAGTATCCCATTTTGCAAAATACATACATAAAAAGACATAAGCAATGAATAGTTAATTCTAGAACTAACTACATTGTCATAAGCAATGAATAGTTAAATACATTTATAAACTAAACTAAACATACAACAATAAATTAATTCTAGAACCAAAGATTATCAATAGTATTATGATTTATGCTTAACCATTAACAAAAAAAATTCATATTTTAATTAGTTCGATTCATTCGATTCTGTTTGGTTTTGAAGTATAAAAACCAAAATCGAACCAAACAACTACAATTCATTTTTTTTACATTCATTTTTTGTTTTTAGTGATTTAATTTTATTGCGGTTCAATTTATTTTGATCCGGCTTTCGGGTTTTAACCATTCAAAAGGATGATAAGTTAGATAGAAAATGCGATATCTACCATTACTGGGCTCCATAATTCAGAAGGATGGCAAATTAGATAGAGATGTGTCCCAGATAATCATATTAGAGTGGGTCGAATAGAAGAGTGCATTAGAGTTTATATGTAATCGAGGTGTCACTAGGTGTGCCGACTAGACTGAAGGGCAAATTTTACCTGAAAACAATTAGGTCTGCATTAATGTATGAGTAGAGTTTTTCGGTGAAACAATGTCACATTCAAAAGATGAGTGTTACAAATATGTGCATGTTGTGTTGGATGTGTGGGTATACCAGAAATGTCTGCTTGAGGAAAGAGACAATCAGACAATGTGAGAATAACGCATATAGAAGATATGATGCAGAAGTCTCGATTGCAGTGGTTTGATCATGTACATAGAAGACCGAGTGATTCGCCTGTTAGATGAGTTGAGAAGTGAGGAGAAGAGTCAGGGAGGAGAGTGAGGGGAAGACCGAAACAAGTTTGGGTTAGAGACATCAGAATTGGTATGCATCTTGGGTTGGATGATAGTATGATTTTTGAGAAAACAAAAATGGAGAGCACATATTAATGTGGGCGGTTGATGTATTTTTTATTTTCTGTATTCATTTTCTTTTTCTTTTTTATCTTTTTATGTTCTTATGTTATTTTTACCTTTTATTTTTCTTATTTTGTTAACATTTAATTATTTTTCTTATATTCTCTTATGCTATGTTTATCTTATATTTATATCATCTATTTTATCATACTTTGTATTTTTTTCTCTATTGCACTTCTATTTTTGGTTCTGATATAATGAATTGATTAATGTTAATTGATCCCAAATATTTTGGGAACAAGACTTGTATGTTGTTGTTTGGTATTATCTTTCATGTAAGGAGAGAAATGATCTTGTCCAGCAGTCTTGGGTCCGAACAAGTGCCCGAACATGGTCATTTAGGGCACTTCTTGGTGGAATTTTTTGATGAATTTTTTTGAGCAAGATTCTTATCAAGTCTAGTTTATCCATACCAAATTTCAGTTCAAAATTCGATTGGGAAGACAGTCAAATCATTTTTTGAAGTTGACTTCGCCAAAATATACATATAAAAACGCAGTCAATTTCAAAAAATGATTTGACTGCCTTCTCAATCGAATTTTGAGCTGAAATGTGGTATGAATAAACCAGACTTGATGAAGAACATGCTAAAAAAATTCATCAAAAAATCACACTGGAAAATGCCCCAAATGGCCATGTTCGGACCCAACCTGTTGGACATGATCAATGCTCCATGTAAGGAATGTTTTATTTTAATCAAAGAATACGTATGTAATTATTAATCATAGAAATATGTCATAGAAATGAGTGAAATAAACCTAAAAAAAATGAGTGAAATAATTTCGCAGTCGTCTAGCCCTACCGCACTGCTTCGAACAAGGGAACGAATGCTCTCGCATGTGTCTGACGGTCTTACCGTACGCTTTTACTTGCAGAGAAAAGAAAAACGAAAATAAAAATAAAAGCCCTACTTTCGTCGAAGATGTTTCATTTCAATCGCGCAGAGTCGCATTACACATTCTCTCTTCATTTCCGATACATTTTTCCAACCAGATACTATTCGTTTTCCTCTGTTTACAGGTGCGCCCCCACAACATAGGCTCCGTTTCTATTTCTGATGATGTTTCCAGTTCCATGTATGCATTTTTATTATTGGATTTGGGAACTTGGCGGTATATGAATCATGAAATTTGAGGACTGGGTAGAAGCGACATTAGTGTTCGTTGATCTGGATTTGGCATCTAAGTTGTGGCTCTCCTTGACTGTGTGTTTATATATGCATTTGGCATCTCATTTGCGGCTATCTTTGACTCTGCGTTTCTTTGGCATTGCTTATGTTATGATTTATGCGTACAAGTGTATTCCGGCAAGAATGGTGCATGTGCAGTTAGGCATTAAACTTTTGAGTTGATTATATATATGACTGCGCTATTCTGCTGTAAGAAATTTGTGGGGATAATTTTAGGAAGGGGAGGTTTCTCAGACTGAACTTTGTCAAACTTTTATTTTTGAGGGAAAATAAGTTTACATAATAACAATGATGACCCTTCAACCAAGAATAGCAAGTACTACCTCCGTCATGGCTTAAGGTGTTCTGTGTTCATTTTAAAATGACATGGTTATTTAGACAATAATTAAATAAAGTAATTCGAGTATTTTGAGAAGTAGTTTGATGGGTATATAATATAGAAACATCATTGATGATAATCGTGATGTTATATGTGTATTATTTTTAATTTGTGATATTTAAGTTTTCATTTTCGAGTGCTAATCATTTTCTAAAATAGAAATGGGAGCCTTTAGATGGGATGTCCAAAAAGGCAAGTGAGAACTTTTAAAAATCACCTTCTATTTAATGAAAATTATACAAAGCCACTTCCTTACTACTACTCGAGTCATTTAACAAAAAAACTACGTAGTAGTATTTATCCATCAAATAAAGCGTATTTTGAAATGGAGTCAGTGCATTGCACTTGTCCTCGTGTGTGAGGATGTGGTAGAACAAAACTTTCCGTGCTCCATGTCATATGCACCTCATGTTGTGGTTTTGCCATACGTGTAGTTGTATGGCATGTTGGATTTGGTAGAACAAGGGTCATTGAAACTTCATCATCTATTTGCTCATGTTGTTTCGCATGTGTGAACGTGAAACGCCGGCCCTACATATGACTGCCTCTGTTGTGCTGAGTATACTTTTGTTACTCACATTCAGGCATCATTTAGGAATGTCAGTTTGATTTGGTAGAAGTTTTTGATGAGTTAGGTGATGTCATAAAGTGGCTCTCTATCACTATCCTTGCTTATTCTGTGAATCAGAAGTAAGTATTGCCCCTCTTTTTGGACCCAAGGGCGCTTGCTGGCTGAATATCAAAATACTTGGTATCATCGATTCAACGAATGTGATGTCTAACTTACGTATCATTATTGGAGTATAGGTGATAGTTAATATTATTTAGGGTTATTCCCCCCCTTTTAATCTCTTTTCAAGTTTTTTTCATTCATTGAAATCTATCTGATGAGTATGGTGCTGCCCTTGGTCTTTAATGTGAACAATTAAATACTTTTGTTCTAGACAAGTTTTTATTACTAGTTCTCGCTCTGCCTCTTTATGGTCTATTTATGTGGAGTCTAAGGAAGTGAGTTTAATGAAACTAGTGGAAACTATAAGGAATTGAGAGATATGGGAATGAAGAGAAGATTTTAACCTAATCTCTTTTATAGTTTTAGGGAGACTATAAAATGAAAAAGGAAGAGTAAATGTAAGTGAACTATAACTTACAAAGAAAAATGGTTCAGATGTTGAGTGCCAGGGGGACTAGAGATATAGTGGTGCTGTTTTACAAAGAAACACGTCAGGTCCCTTACATCTCGAGTTGAAGTATAAGCAAATTGATAGAAATGAGGTGTAGGGAAGAACACCTACACTCCCCTACACCCTCTTCACTTTTCTTTCTTTTTATCTCTCTGAGCCCCCTGGAATCCCCTACCCTTCTGTGAATTACTCAAACCTCCTTACACCCCATCTAAAGATGCTGTTAAACTGTATTTGGTTTATCAGATACCTTTACCTTATCTTCTCAATTCTAAAACTAAATACTTAACAAAATAAGCATATTTGTATTTGGTTTCTATCAGTAAAACACTCGTTATAGATTTTTTTATGAAAGCCTAATATCCATCCCTTTCTATATCATGTCTTTGTCCGGCTTGTGTATATATCAGCCTCAACTCACAAGTCACAACAAACAAATTCAAAGTCACCTTAGTTCTAGTTCCATATATGTTATTGATATGAAATTTATACAATCAATTAATTGTCAAAAAATTGTAATCACTACGTTCATGTGAAAAGTACAGTGTCAATATTTTACCGCATATGTCCTTACTGTGGAAGCCATTTTACTCAAGATATAATTAGATCAAAATATCAAACCCTACAAATATCACTGTCATCATAGATATTTTCCACTTGCAAGGAAAATATGATTAGTCTGATATTTGAGACAGTTTCTGTATTCATGTTGTATAATAAACCTGTTTTTTTCCTTCTGATGAAAGCTGGAACAGAGTGTGTTTATCAATTGTGTGTAGTTTTCTTTTAATACATGATCATTCTGAGTCTACATTATATGGCAGTTGGGGGTAGGTAGGTTTTTTCATGCTATTTATGGTAGAACTTGCTACGAATAATGTATTACATATTTTAATTTGGATGGCCTTCCCTGCTTTTTTATTACAATGCCAACGAGAATAGTATTCCTTCCTGATTGTAGGCTTGTGGAATTAGAGTTGATATGCCTCCAGCATCTAGATCTATGTCCAAGGATAAAAGGGCTGCTGCCAAAGAAGCTCCTAAGCCCCCACCGAAATCTTCAGGCCATGCAAATGCTGGTGGTGGGATCCCTACCAGTGGATACAATCCTCTTTCTGGAACATTCCACACACTGGACTTAGCTCCCATATCTTCCAATACTCTTGTCAATGGTCGTTTCCGAAACATAGAAGAGGCAGATGCTAACTCATCTGGAAACGTTGCCGAGTATGATTCCATTTCCAACAACGAAAGCTGTTCTGGGTGCGAGTCAGAGGACCATAATAAAGAGAAAATCTCTCATCCCCCTGCTCCAAGGCAAGAGACAATAGTACCATCGATTGCCGAAAATGAAAAGCGTGAAAAAAACCGTCAAAAGAATGAGAAAAAACATCAACGTCAAAAGGAAAGGCGGGCCCAAGAATTGCATGAAAAGTGCAGTGGCTTTCTCATGTCAAGAAAGGTGGACACACTTGCTCAGCAACTCGTGGCGATGGGCTTCTCTCAAGAACGAGCCACCATAGCCCTTGTTCTGAATGAAGGCAGGTTGGAAGAATCGGTAGCATGGCTATTTGAAAGCGAAGAAGCAGATAAACGAAATGAACATAGAGTTGGTGGCGGTAATAATAATCTAAGGATCGATATATCAGAAGAGCTTTCCCATATTGCTGATTTAGAACTTAAATACAAATGTTCCAAGCAGGAGGTGGAAAGAACCGTGGTTGCTTGTGAAGGTGACCTTGAGAAGGCTGAAGAGACTTTGAGGGCACAAAAGCAGGAACCGTTTCTGGTCCCATTAAAGCCAGAAGAGAACAGTTATCCTCCTACAATAAGAGTTCCAATAGCTGCTGGTAGTCATCATCAGAATCCAATAATGGCACCGGTCAAAGCCCCTCCACCCACTCCAATTCAGCAGAAAACAGATGAGAAGGACTTTCATAATGCAAAAGTCACCATCACAGCAAGTTCTATAGTAGATCCGCAATTATTGAAGAGAGTTGGACCTAAAACAGAATGGGCCAAGCCACCGCCAAAATCAATTGCGGCTGGTGATACACGGTATGCAGGGGCAGGGGGAGGAGGATCAAATCCTTCTCATTCTCATTCTTCTTTGCAAGCCGCCACAAAAACAGAAGCTCCTCTGCATTTTAGAGTTGGGAATGAATTGAATAGTTTGCAGCAGCTAGGGAGTGTAACAGGGATGCAGCGACCTCAACCCAAACCCAAACCCATCATGAACAACTCCAACAGTATGAGTTCATCTCAACCTGGTAATGGTGGTGTGGGTTGGTATCCGAGTTTAGAAATGATGAAGCCAAGCGCGCTGATGCCACACATTCTGGGCTCAAGGAGTCTGAACTCCTCAAATGCTGCTTCCCGTACAAACGAATTGTATAATGACCAACTCCACTATCAACAACAACAGCCACTTGTTGTATCAAGCAATGGTGGCTCACTGGAGTCCGCTGGAACAAACAGAAGTGATAGTTTGTGGAATGGGCACCAAACCCTCGCTGCAACCTCTCTTCGGCCTTACTCTGGCATTGGAACCAATCCTCCATGCGGCTCCACATCACCACCCATCGATTGGAAACGTGGTTGCCCTATGCCGCAGTTTGATTACAATAATGTGGACTGGCGTTTGGATTCTGGGTCATCATCATCATGGAGATCAGGAGAATGGCTCTCAAATAACTCATATATGCAAAACAACACCAACACATATGATTCATTTACCAGTAGACATGGTGCCCAGGTGGCTGCTACTAGACCACCTATATGGTCCAATGGGGTTTCTGCAATTCCTCAGACACAGGGTGAGGTAGGCACAACAGTAGGTGGACTGCTGGAGCAGACTTCTCCTTTTGAAGAGAAAGACCTTTCTGGATTATCCCGACCGTTCATTCATTCTCCTCAGTAGAGATGTTGAGTGAATTGGAAAAAACACCATGATGTGATTGGCTCATGTGATACATGCTTTTGTTCTCTGCTAATTGGTGGATCAATCTTAATGGAAAGAGCATGAAAGTACCTTTGTTTGCAATGTTCTTTCTGTTTTTTTTTTTTTACAATTTTAGCTTTTTGTTTTACATGTCGGTTCTGATACGGTTCCCAAGTCTGAGGCCACCCTACACGTACGTAGCAAGGAAAGTGATTGCTGCTACCTTTTTATTTACTGAAGGAAGTAGTCAAGGAACCCATGCACAACTGATGAGGTTGATTCAAAGTTGGAAAAAATAGAAACTGATCAAATGCAAAAACAGAGGATTTTTGTTGAAGAAGTCAAGACAAAAAGTCAGAAATAACAATGTTGTGTGACATAGGGATTGTTTGCAAGAAATTTAAAAAGTGATTTCAGTTTTTTACTTAAAAGTTGAAATAACTGTTTTTAAGTAACAATTTTTACTGACGATAAAAAAAAGTAACAACTTTTACTGACGATAGAAACTAATAATTCAACCTTTTAGCGGTCTTCTTACAATAGTTTCACACTTTCACCTTTGCACATCATCTTCATTCACTGGTCCCTGACCGGTTGATGACTTGCTATTCTGAGTTATTTTCTTATCTTTGCAAACCATTATACCATAAATCTCACCTTTCACAAAGATAATATTTTGTAAAATAACTTAGAATAGCAGGTCATTAACCGGTCAGGGACCAGTGAATAAAGATGAGATGTAAAGGTTGGATTATTCTTGAATAACGAAAAAGTGGGACTATTGTAAGAAGACTATTAAAAGGTTGGATTATTAGTTTCTATTTTCCCTTACTTAAACTAAGCATTAAAAACTAAAAAATGGAAACGGATGGAAGGGTGCATTAAACAACTTTTCACTTTTTTCTGTTACACAAAAACATTTTTTTTTCACCAAACCTACCAACTTTACTTTTTCAAGAACATTTTTTCAAATAATACCAACTTTTACTATTAAACTTTTTTCCTAAAATTACTTTAAACAATCACTTTCTAAAAATAGGAGGGATCGCAAACACTCCCTTAAGATGTGATCTGGTAGAATAATCATGTGTAGATTAGGCCTGTTTTTTATTGGGGACACTGTGAAAGGCAACACCACAATACAAGTATCTTATCCATGGCTAAAACCGGTACCTGCTTTTTGTTTTCACTTGGATAATTTACAATTTAAGCGGCAGTTAGAGTTCAGTAGGACCACAATCTTTGAATAGGCTACACTAATTGGCAACAAGCTCGTGATGAAATAGTGAGTACTGATGATTATCAACATCAAGAGGAATGCATGGGAGATCTGCTGGGAAATGTAGAAATGGGTTCTGTATACCACATATTGGATGCACGGGTAATAAAGTTGGCTCCTGCATTTGCAAAGGTATATGTATGTATATTAGTATATACATGAGTCATTACCAATGCACACATTGAACAGAAATAATTATGGAATTACAAGAACCATAAGATTTTGTCATTTACAACACTCATGAGATCAATCAATTGGTGGTTAAAAACTCAACTTTTCTCTAAAGGAATCATCAGTTTTAACACTAGTGGGGTGGGAGCAAGTAGGTTATGTATCCACCAGGACAGGTAAAAGCTTTTACACAGAAACCCCATATACACACAAAAAAACAAAGAATCTCCATATGGAAATGATTTTACAAGCAAATTGCGTGGTTGTTTTTCAAATGTATAATCGCACTGAAGTTAATACATGAAGCATTGCCAAATGACATGTGCAACCACTACCTAAATGGGTATGAGTTACATTTACATATAATGTAAATACGTTAGTCTGTTTGGAATGCGGAAAATGCTAGGGGAAGAAAATAGGGAGGAAGGAGATATAGCCATATACGAAGAATTGAGAAGGAAAAAGTGTCAAGGAAAATAAAGAATTCTTTCAACTCCATAAATTTATTTTAAATATCTGTTCAAATTCGTTTTATTTATATATTCCTTTCAAATAAATACTTAACATATGTAAAAGATTTAAAAACATTAACCGTATTTCCTTTGCATTGTCCGAGGTAACTGGTAGATCCAAACACAAGTAAATGACTTTCCTTAGTATTTTCTTTCATTTCCCGAGTACTTTCCAGGATCCAAATATAGGCTAATTTAATGTCGAAGTCACTTCTCTCGTACAAAAATTAATTTATGAGAGCACAAAGCGCCAAAAAGCTCATATGAAAGTAGATACATAACTTCTACAGTTCTACTGGACTTGTGACTTTATATACATAGGAGCCCTTGTTTTAAAAATGGAGTTTTTACCACTTTTGGTCCTCGACTTTGATTTTTTCCACTTTTAGTCCTTGACTATTGTGTTAGCGACACTTTTGGCACCCGTCTTTGAAAATTTTCATATTTAATCCTTCGACTTTCGTAAAAGTGACTTTTGGTCCTTCAACTATTATATTAGCGACATTTTTAGTCATTCACTTATAGTGTCAAAATCATAGTGGAAGGACTAAAAGTGTCAATTTGATAATACTCAGGGGACTAAATGTGGGAAACTTTTAAGTCGAGGACTAAAAGTGTCTTTAGCATAGTAGTCCAGGACTAAAAATGGAAAAAATTAAAAGTCGAGTACCAAAAGTGTAACTGACACAGTAGTCAAGGGACCAAAAATGGAAAGAACTCTTTAAAAATATCACCTAGTCCCGTATTTGTGCTAGATTCCCCTTCGGCGCCAACCATTTTCCCCCAAATTGGCCATGTCTAATCCTACACACCCTCTAACCTTATCCAAGCCCCGCAGCCTGATGCTATACCCTAGCCTGCTACCTGCCAGATGCCTAGCCCTTTTTCTTAACACAGCATAAGAGATACCCCCATCTCAGCCTAAGCTTCTCACTTGCCTCTTTTGGACGTTGTAACTAAAGTTTCTGATATGAAGCGGGAAGAGCTTGTGGTGGGACCGGGCTTGGGCCCACTTGCGTGGGCCAGTTACGGGCTGTCTTTATAATTATTTATTATTATTTTAAGTTAATGTTATGTTTTGGTTTGGGCCTTTTATTAGTAGAGTACTTAGTAGAGTAGTATGGGCCTAATTAGGATTTAATTAATTTGGGCTGGATTAGGGTTGCTTGTGGAAGGCTATTTATACCCTTCGCCAGGGTTCATTCTTATCATCTGGGAATAAAAGTTTGGTTTAGCCTTTTGGCTCTGAGCAACGGTATTAATTTATCGTTGATTATCTGGGCAACGGTTCACCCCGTTGATTTTACTTTTCTGTTCTTATCAATTGGTCCGACCTGCCGGATCCCGTCCCGCCAAGATGACAAGATCTCAGAATGATCGATTGACGGAATTGGAGAATGAACAAGGCCGAACAAGAGAGGAGGTGGCTCGACTAGGGGCTGAGCAAACCCGGATGAACCATACGCTCGAAGGTCATGGCACGCAACTGGTGGCGATGAACCAGACGCTCGAAGACCATGGTGCAAAGCTGGCGGAGATCGCTGCATCGCTCGCCGCGCTGACTCAGACGCTGGTGCCGCCTGTCTCGCCGGACGCCGCCGCGGCTGGAGTGGGAGTCACCGCAACTATTCCGCACGTGGATAGGGTGCTGCGCGACCCAGTTCACTTGCTACTGCCAGCCTTTGATGGAGGAGACCCGATCGGGAGGATAGCTAGGGCAGAGCAACAATTTGAATTAAACGACACCCTACCGAAGAAAAAGGTGGCTGCCGTTGTGGTAGCCATGGAAGGCGGAGCTCTCTATTGGGTAACTTGGTTGAAATCACGAAGACCCGGTATAACCTGGGAAGATTTCAAATAGTCCCTAGTGTCCAGATTTGATTCCCGATTTTAGGGGAATCAATTTGAACGACTGTCTGGCGTCAAACAAATTGGGCAAGTGAAAGATTACAATACTTTGTTTGTACAATTGGCCAGTCAAGTACCCGGATTAACTGACGATCATTACTTGGGCTATTACATGAGTGGGCTTAAGGAAACAATCCGAAGTTTGTTGCGATTACTTCGGCCAGAAAACCTGGAAACAACTATGGAATTAGCTCGCGATATAGAGCATAATCTGTCCGTCCAAAATGGAGAAAGTGGCAGCCTGAATTATCATTCTTCAGGGGTACGTTCCAGCAGTTTTGTAAGGGCAAACACGGGTCCCCCGTTGACTGCCAGTCTGCCACTGGTGGCAGCTTACAGGGCTCATGGGGCAGCTGTGCGAAAGATAGTGGACAGCCTCCGGGGACGCAGTCAGGCTTGTCTGGGCAGCCTACGACACGATCTCAGTTCACCCGTCTTGCGCCAAAAGAGTTAGCAGATTTGAGGGCAAAAGGATTATGCTTTAGGTGCAAGAAACCATTTACACCAACACATGATTGTCCCTTTAAGCAGCTGCGGGTAATGTTAGCTGAGGAGGATGAAGAGTTGGACCTCAAGCAGCATGAATTCTGTGAAATAACTGGCCAGGAAAGGGTTTAGGAAAGAGAAGAAGAATATTTTCCAGTCTATTCTATGTCTGGAAATTTCAGTTCTCGATCTGTGAGTTTTCAACCTTGAGGACAAGGTTATTTTA
Organism: Cuscuta epithymum; assembly: GCA_945859915.1. Lineage (NCBI taxonomy): Eukaryota > Viridiplantae > Streptophyta > Magnoliopsida > Solanales > Convolvulaceae > Cuscuta > Cuscuta epithymum. Next base: position 3,115,512 of record CAMAPF010000040.1, read on the forward strand.
AGGGGGATGGATTGATATGAAGCGGGAAGAGCTTGTGGCGGGACCGGGCTTGGGCCCACTTCCGTGGGCCGGTTACGGGCTGTCTTTATAATTATTTATTATTATTTTAAGTTAATGTTATGTTTTGGTTTGAGCCTTTTATTAGTAGAGTAGTATGGGCCTAATTAGGATTTAATTAATTTGGGCTGGATTAGGGTTGCTTGTGGAAGGCTATTTATATCCCTCGCCAGGGTTCATTCTTATCATCTGGGAATAAAAGTTTGGTTTAGCCTTTTGACTCTGGGCAACGGTATTAATTTATCATTGATTATCTGGGCAACGGTTCACCCCGTTGATTTTACTTTTCTGTTCTTATCGGTTTCTCATTTCTATTTTGGGAGATAATTAACACTTTTAAATGATGAATTAATCATCGAATATTAAAAATAATAAGCTTATAACATCACAGTTGTCATCAATGACCTTCTCATTATGTTATATGCCCATCAAAACTACTTCGCAAAATATACTCAGATGACCTTATTTAATTATTGAGTAAATAACCGTGTCATTTTTCAATGAGAAACTTAACTCGAGACGGAGGTAGTATGTTATACCACTACAGCGTAGTGTCTAGATCAGATTACATTCTCAGTATCCCCTGTCTGATTGGTCACTGCACCTATATCTATTAATAACTCACGGGGGTAGATATCTACTATATCTACCTCATTTCCAAGAACTCACTGCACCAACACTTCTTCCCATTATAAAATCTTTTTGGCTTTCACTTTCAAAGCTACAACAATGAGAAAGTTGGATTGGGTCTTTTGAATCAGGAACCAAGATAAGCATTAGTAAACCCCACCCACCGTACAGGTTGGCTTACTATAAAAAGATTTAAGAAAGTGGGACAAGAGGCCATATCCAGCATAATATAATGCAATCGGTACTCCTTAGTTTTTATTTTTATAAAACTTACATTATATCACAGTGCATTACATCTTACAAAACATTATCTGAGTACTAACACTGATTACACTATTTTATGAATTAAGCATCTTAGTGTACTTAAAAACGTCATGTTTATGTGTGCTCCCCAAAGCAATGACAAGAAATCCACAAGGAAAAAGAAATATGCATGCAGCCGCACATGTGGCTCTTTGTATGAAACTTGCATTTCATGCAAGTAAATTAAATGTGGCTCTTACCTGACAAGAAGACATCATTGTATTCTTCATCGTCATATAAAAACTGTGGGGGGTCTGGAGAACCAATCCCTACTATAGTGCTCCCACTGTATCATAACTCGCGTCAATGAGCACAATAACTTGATGCTATAGATAAGAATGCATGAAATTTAAAGAGTTGAATAAAATAGCAACTGCTTTTGAAAAAGAAAAAATCAAAACCAAATTCCTGTCTGTCCCATAATAAAAGTCATTTGGTCAATGAACAAACCATAAAAGTCCTGGAATCGTACTATTTTTTCAAAATTCATTTTTGAAACTCTTTTGGGGGGAAATCGCATGAATAATTAGCTCTATTTAATGGAATACTATCTTTTACTGGATAAAAACATCTTTTGGAGCAAGTTTATTTAACAAAGTATAATGACTTTAATTAAACCATACCTTCCAGACATGAAAATAGCATCATATTTCCTTTGACCTGCATCGACTATTCGTTGCTTTAATCTTCTGAGTGAGGGAAGTACATCAAATGCAGGATGCTCTAAAAAAGTACAAATTAAGATGCAAATAAAAAAACATATTAAGAAAAATGACAAGGCCAATACAAGTTCTACTTGCAATTTAAAACATTTAGTTCATTTTGGTCCACAAAAGAATACAATATGAAGGGGGAAATGACAATGATATTTTACAGTTATTACAGTTAAAGTTCAAAGTTATACTTCTCTACATAGTTTTCTTTTCCAAGTTAGAAGTCCTATGGGATTCAAACAAATATTTGTAGCCAATTTACTGCAAAAAGTACAGACTTTATATATTTTCAGTGAAGGCTTTTACCCAGATCATTGATACAAACTTCTTGAGATATTCCATTGTTTGAAATGCTTTCCAGCAAGCTTAATGGATTGACCTTGCTAGTTTGATCCAATTGTAGACGCTGTAAAATGAATTCTTATTTCAAATCAGTTAGAAATTCCAGAAATGGACATTCCAAATATGTAGTGCAATTTTGTGCAACACCTTGTAAACTTCAGCAGTCGAGCATGCTTCCCGAGGCTTTATGAGAACCATTGAAATGTCAAATGGTATGGGCGATGGGATATCTTCAACAATCTGGATAAATGACATTTCCACTGGTAAGTTTGTGGTGCAGATGAAATATGGGTAGAATCATATTCGGAAAACATGTGTTAAACTATTTTACATTCTTCCACGGGCATTATGAATTCTTAACGCTGCATCTGCAGGGTGGTGTGTTTCCATATTTTTTCATTGATGGGCATTATAACAAAGCTCAATGTTATACTAGTATTATACAAAGTATTGATATAATACCCTTGTTTCAACAAAAATTACAGAACATGTGAAATATAGTTACTCCTTCCGCCCCTATACTCCTTTAAATTACAAGTTCTGAAATTTATTTTTGTCAAAAAATAGTGTCATGGTTTAAAATTTATTTTTCCAAAAACAAGTTGTATTCAATTTTCAACAGAAAAACTTATGTTCGTTAAATTCATTTTAATACGGAGTATAATTTTTTTTAAATCTAAACAAGTTAAATTTAGTTTTAGAAAAAAAAAGTAGGCTGGGTAGTTTTCATGACTTTTAGTGTTGTACCTTACTAAAATATCCTTTAGGAGAACACGATAACTCCCCTTAAAAGATATATTCACTTATTTTTATTTGCATCCTTCACATATCAAACAGATTCAAATCTTAAAATATTACTCTATCCAACATATATTCAATCCTCCATTGACCAGGTGAAACATTGTTCCAAAGGAGTTCCATTTCAACAAAGAAGCTAGTTTTCATTGAATTTGATGTAATTTTTCCAAAAAATCCAAACATGCTAGTTTTTTAAAAGGTAGTGTTAATAATTTACTAGAGTTGTACCTTACCAAAATATCCTTTAGGTGAGCATGACATATCTGCTTAACAAACATTTTCACCTCATCAATTTTTACTTTGCATCCTTCCCTCATCAAAAGATCCATATCTTAAGATATTACTCTACTAGATACATTCAATTGTTCATTGACCATATCAAACACAGTTGCAACTGTGCAAGTGTCAATATTATGTGTTAATCATTTCATCAACACTTCTTTTTGAAAGTCAAAGACCACATACTAAAGTAAATGGGGGGGGGAATGCATTTTAGAATTAAAAAAAAGCCATACCTCACCTCTACCTGTACAGTAGGCTGCTCCATGAGAGAAAAAGAAGGGCACGTCAGATCCAATCTCGCTGGACCATGTTTGGAGTTCCTTTTCATTGGCAAGACAGCCATTGATTTTATTTGCTGCCCACAGGGCAGTAGCAGCATTACTGCTCCCACCACCAAGACCAGCACCAGTAGGCACCTTCTTATCAAGATCAATCTGTTCACTTTATCAAACTCAGTATGCTGTCAGGCTAAACAAAAATAATAAACCCAGTAAATGTTTTCAGATCAGTATTCCCTTTTTAACAGTTGAAGATTTTACCTGAAAGTAATTATTAGTTCCAGTCTTTTTTCGGTAAAGATTGAGAGCCTTTATTATCTGCAAAGTGGAAAATTAATACAGGGCTAGATTTTAGAAGTACTAAAGCTTTATCATAAATTTGAAAAGAAAAAGAGTCTTTTTTTACCAGGTTTCGCTCATCAAGGGGAACACCGGGAACATTAGTTGATATGCAGTCTTTCGTCTTTGTTGGTGACACAGAAAATTTGATTTTATCTCCTAGACTAATTACCTGAATAAAAAAAAATTACCTGAATAAAAGAGCATACTGAATTGTCATTATACCCATAGATACAAATATTTCATATATTACTGAAAGAGAACTAATATTGGAATGTTTAGGGCATGTGTTGAACATGGAAAATGTAGGGGAAAGGAAACAGAAATGACATGGAAAGTTTTCTTCTATGTCTCACTTTACCTTGAAAATGCAAAGGAGAATAATGGTTTTTTTTCTTCCACTTTTTACATATATCTGCATCTCTTAGTGATTTTATAATACAAAAAAACAAACATAATGAGTTGAACAAATATCTAAAATAAACTTTTGAGCTTGAATTTGATTTTTATTTTTCCAAATTTGTTCTTTCCTTCCAACTTTCCACTCCATTCACCTCCCTAATTTCTTTCCTTAATATTTTCCGAGTTCCAAACAGGCCCTTAATTGACAGGTAAAACTAGTCTCTCCTCATTCAACAAGACACTGCCTCGTCTGATGTTTCCATCTGGAAAGGAGCAGCCGAGCTTACTTACATGAAACAGAGATGCCAAATCGTGAAATCCATCTTCCCTTTTGCCAGTGATTCTCAAGAAAACATTTACCTGAAAGCACACAAAAACACACAAGCAGAAATTTAAGAGATTGCAGAATGTAATAATGTAATACAATGGTGGATAAGGTCAATTCCCTTACCTTGCAAGGAGAAAACAGTGTCAGACTTGCAAGCCCAGTCTCCCTATCAACTTCTTCAGCTAATTTATTACAATTTTCTTCTTGATCGTACACACTCTAACGAAATAACCCAAATTCAGAAATAAAGCAATAAGATTAGTGTTATTTCATCAAACCCAATACATTTTAAGAAACAGAAACCCATGTACAGAATGGGAATACCTCTATTTGTTGTCTGGTAGCTCGAGAATCTGGAGCTGAGGCTTTGACGTAAAGGACTCTTTGGAATTGGGATTTCTTGTGAAGGAGGGATGGAGAAGACCACTTGGGGTGGTTTGATGAAGATAACAAAGGTTTACAGTTTTTCTGGAAGAAATGGACGGGGGTGTTGCTTCTGCAGAGTTGGTCACTGCAGAAAACAATTGAGGAAGGCATGACTGACAGTATTGAGTTTTTAGTCAACGGAAGGCTACTTTTCCTCCTTTTTATTCATTCAGTGCTTTCATTCGTGAACCTGAAATTATTTTAATTAGATATATTTGTGATATTAATTTTTTACCATATTTTAATTTGGATTTCTCAGCCATATGAATTTTTTTGTTAGTAAACCAAAACTCTATTAGATGCGCGGTCTGAGAATTTTTCTTTCAAATTTATTTGTGCTTGGTAATTCAAATTACAATATCAATTGATGACAACATCTAACTCCATGGAATACTGATATACATCAAAGTAATAAACGAAACACACTTATAATATTATGGTTAAAAAGAGAGCACTAAGCATTACTTAAAAGATCAAAAACATCCAATCTAACTCCATGGAATACTGATATACATCAAAGTAATAAACGAAACACACTTATAATATTATGGTTAAAAAGAGAGCACTAAGCATTACTTAAAAGATCAAAAACATCCAACAAATACGTAGAAAGCATAACATTGTAAACATGCATTTCATGTAAGCCTAAACATTGTTGAACACTTATTTGAATACAACATTCTGAGTCTTGTATGTGGTTCCTTCATCCTCATCAACAATTAGAATTTTCAACAACCCAACACGGGACAAAGATTGACCTTGATTTTTGTTTATAGTCATAGCATATGAAGTCATAACAGGATATTGTCGCCTCTGAAATTTGAAAGGCAAGCTGGCATCGGATGGCGTCAAGGACAATCTAGGAATTAACACATTTTGTCCAGCACTCACACCAATCAAAATCTTCTTGTGCGATGCACAGTTGGTGAAATTTCACGGGTGATTTAACTTGAGTCAAATTTGAAATAAAAAAACAAATTTGTAATTCATTGAATTATTTAAAATTATACTAGTCAATCCACCCGTGTGTTGCACGGATAACAGATGAAGTTATTTTATATTTGAAATTCATTGATTTCATGAATATATAATGTATATATGTATCCTTGTTGTAAAAGTTAAAACCTCATATTGAACTAGGTTAGAGTACGTGTAAGATAGTTGTTAAAGATACACTAACTCATACACGGTATAAATTATTAAATAAATACTCTATCATGTACTTGTTTGTCCCTGTATCAACAATCAAACTAACAAAATAGATAAGAGTAGAGAAGAAACGATGATACGATTCAATACCAACAATAATCTCGAAATGTACAGAACAAGGTATCGAGAAAGGAAAATGCGGCTCTCTCTCACTAGATGTATGCGTGAATAATAATCTGAAAAGTCTTGCTTACACATTTCCTTAAAGGCAATATTTATATGCCTAGGGAATGTGTGATGTGACCTAAGCATGATTGAGCTCTTTTATTTATTGGCCCAATAGCACACTTTACACATTTCTAATAAAGCTAGTCTAATAATAGCTAACAAAGATCCCAATGGGCTAAAATGTCTAGAAAAAATAGCTACACAAATACAAAGATATTTAACCAGATTGGACACCATAAAATATCCCTAACAGTACCCCCAAATTATTGTTTCCATTTAAAGTAGTAAATATGTATTTAAAGTTATTTTTCCCTCTACATAATTAAACATCAATCACATACTACGCAATTTCTACTTTCATAATTCATATTTCACATGAAAGTCAACTATGGTCAAGTTTTATGGGGGAGTATCAATTATTATTTTCGTTGTACTTTATAGAATGTTTATATCCTGATTTATTGCGCTAAATATAATGCAATGCTCATTTTTTAGATTTGAAAATTAGGACATTCCATTTTTCTAACTTTAGAGCCTGTTTGATAACACTGAAATTGGCTAAATCGACTGATCTGCTGAAATCTATGAAGCTCTAAATAAATTGGCTGATTCTATTGATTTACCCAAAAAAAAATTATTAATAAAATAAAGGAAAAATTATATGAAAAAATATAGCTAAAATGATCATGCAAGTAACTTCAGTCAATATAAAAAAAAAGTAACCATAATCTTACTTTTACTTATTATTACACAATTCAGCGCGCGAAATCAAAAGTTATGTTTGTGGTAAAAAAGTTCAATGATAAGCTAAAAACAGAGTCACCAAACAGACTATTATTATGTTATGCCTGTTAATTAATTTTGCATATGTATGTTTTTAATATTTATCCAACAATTTTGTTTTATATAATTGTATTTATCCTTATTTTTCTAATATTTAATTTGTAACCTACAACTATTAATTAGACTTGTAATTAATCATTGATTGTTATTAATTATTGATTATTAAATAATGCTTCATTAGTTGTGAGTTGTGACAACAAATTTTCACTTCTTTTGGCTCCAAGTAGATTTCTATTTGGATTTCCACCATATTGTCTTTATATATATGAAGATATTGTAAAGATAAACTTTTTTGAAAGATTATTTTATGATTAGTTACTTGACTTACTTCATTTGATTATGATGGTGATTTTTAAATTTTATCACCTTCTCAATAGCAATGAGTGGAAATTCTACAACAATATTCGGTTCCGGCTTTGGCCGATACCTTGGTACTCAAAGAATGTAACAACTTTATTACTCCTTCTATTTAGAAAATAATTAACAAATAAGAACTTAATCATCAAATATTAAAAATAATAAGAAGTACATTTATAGAGTTATAGTTATCTTCATTGACATTATTTTATTAAATACTTACCAAAACTAATTCTAAAATATACTCAAATAACATTATTTAATTATTGTCCAAATAATCGTGTCATTTCAATGAGAAGCTTAAGCCGGGATGGTGATAGATTTTGTACCAAGTTTATTGATGTATGTGGTATTTGTTGTTATTAAAATTATTATTATTAAAATTACTATTATTGTTGTTGTTGTTGTTATTTTTGTTATTATGATTACTATATTATTGTTGTTATTATCATTATCATTATCATTATCATTGTCATTGTCATTGTCATTGTCATTGTCATTGTCATTGTCTGATAGAGCATATAGGCCTGGACCCCATGGCCCACGTACTCAAGTCAACGATGACCCGAAGAACGTCCACGTGGCCCCCTTCGGCGCAGTGGGACCCGCATCGGCCAGAAACCAAACCGGCCCAGAACACGAATCTGGACTTCCGGGACCGCGTCGGCCCATGGACCGCATCGGCCATGGGACCGCATCGGCCCATGCACCGCATCAGCCAAACTTCGTACTCAGCCCATTAGTGGCCCTATTTCGCCCAAAGAAGGCATGATTATTGTAATGGGCCTCCTAAGCCCATGGATAGGAGCCCAAATCCACATTTTTACCTATAAATAGACCCCTTGGGGCTAGTTATGGGGGGTTGAGAAATATAATTACTCACTTTCTCTCTCTAGCTCTCACTTCTCTCTAGAATTAATACTCTATCATTATCATTATCATTATCATTATCATTATCATTATCATTATCATTATCATTATCATTATCATTATCATTATCATTATCATTATCATTATCATTATGATTATCATTATGATTATCATTTTGATTATCATTATGATTATCATTATTATTATTATTATTATTATTATTATTAGTATCATCATCATCATCATCATCGTCATCATCATCATTATTATTATTATCATTATCATTATTATTATAATATTTTATAGTTAATGTTAGGGTGGTCGGATAATAATGGTAGTTTTACTATATGGGAACATGTATTATAAGGTGTGTGTGTGTGTATGATATGTGTTAAAATCATTGTATACTATGCTACCAAATAACTATTGATTTGACGGCCGTAAAATTGATAAGAATTATTCATAGTTATTGAAGAAAAATCATCGCCGTATATATAACATTGGTAATTAGAGTATGTTTCATTTTATCATAATACGTATATGGTACGCGTGATTAATGCATTTCTTTCCAATTTAATAATCATTGATATCACAATTTTAATATCTTTGACATTAACAAATATATTTATTTTGAAATATTACAACTTTAGTAATCATGCGTGTAATTTTTTTCATATGGCAAAGTTGTTTCAAAATATATCTTAAAATGGTCGGGAATTTTACTTCCTAAAATTGTATCAATCCTGGTACTTTATATTATACAATATAAAAATTTGGTAACTTACAAAAAATATACCATTATAATAAAACACAATTTTAAATTAGTTGGTATTTTATTTTAGATATACACCGTACATGGCATGGCTGCACGTCCATTTATAAAAAAATTTGTAATTAATTGAATCATTTAAAATTATATTTCGTGCAACATTAAAGTTTGATGTAAAATGAAACATATTCAATATCATTTACCAATAATTACAACAAATTTTTATAACCCAACAAAATGTTAAGTCGCATGTAGCATGAATATAATTTCAAAATACATTACATGAATTTAAATGTTATGAAAGACTTCTTTATACACAACATTTTCAGTTTCAATGTTTGTTCCTCTGTCATCGTTTACAGTGTGATTTTTAACGTTCGACGATTGATTACTCTTGATACAACCATTTAAAGTTGATCATGACTAAAAACAGGTTTTTAACAACAAATAAATCCGCAATAACTTCTGTCTTTGAATTTTATTTATATTCATGACATAATAAGTTATGTTTGGGTATTATCGCATATGGAATTGGAATGACAAGCTAACACCTGAAAGTGTTAAGGAATGTGTGCAAATTAATACCTTTTGTTTCGCACTGACCCTGTTAAATTTCTTCCATCCAGTAAAATGTTTTGTTAGTAATTCACCCGCGCGATGCAAGAATGATTTTGGCAAAAAAAATCCATTTATGAAGGTTTATGTATATTCACTGAAGGTAAATTATTTATACGAATTGTATAAGTAATATGGTAATTTTACATTAATACGAATTATTGTTTTAGACGAATTGCCTGAGTAAACAGGCAAATCAGGAGTTGTGCAAATCTGTGAAAGTGTATTTGTCATTCTTAAACTGTACTTGTATATAAGTTTATAGGAAAATATTCAAATATGTCTTGCTACTATTATAGAGGATAATTTAGGTATTTTGCATATAATTTTTTGATATGATTACATAATTATGACTAAAATTAAGATTGTTTATGAAAACGTGGTCTCTTAAGTGTAGTAACTATAATAATCACTTTGGTAATATAACTAAGGATTAGGCTACCCTTTCCTAGATAGCTGAATTTGATCTGGGTCAAAGTTAGTTAATGGGCTCTTCAGATTTCTTTCCAAATCGAATACTTCACACTCCCTATAGATACCCAAATTTGATCTGGGTCAAAGTTAGTTAATGGGCTCTTCAGATTTCTTTCCAAATCTAATACTTTGCAAATTTTAAAACCCGACAAACTATTTTAGGAATATTTTTTTAAAAAAAATCTTCTTTTTATTTTATTAATAAATTGTAGTTTAAATATTTTTTATAATTCAGTAAATTTAGCCAATGCAATCACTACAATTAAACTTTGTCAATTTTAATAGATTAAAATGATTTAATCTCAATATTAATATTACTAAATTATTTCAGTTTGAACCGATCCAATAAATTTTAATATTTCAAAATTATTGAAATTAAACAAACCCACATGGGCATTACCTAAATTAAATTCTAGCACCCTTGCACTTGGATAGATGGACTAATTATGAATACTAATCCATTAAGGTGAAAGTCTTTGAGGCCCATTAAAAGCAACCTAGTAATGAACCTACTTTATTAGATAATTGAAAGAGATAGCAGGGCCAACACCCTTCATTTCCTTCGACAAATCAACCAGAACGACCATCTCCCCAACCAACAACAAACAAAGCAACTTCTTCATCAAACTGTTGGCCAATGGAAGTCACGCAGCCGGTTTCACTACCGATGTTGATGCTCCAGACATGGAACAATCGATTGTCCATCGAACTCCGTCTCCTCTGCCTTTATGAATTAAATTAAATGAAAATATTAAGATCAAATTCCCTACACTACACAAAATCATTTCTTCGAATAATTGTTTTTTCATGAACCAACAACCTAATTTGATTCTATACAAACCACAACATTCACAAACTATAGATTTGGCAGATCTGTGAACATGGTTCATTACTTCTTTCCTTCGTTTGTTGTTGTTTTTATTATATTTACATGAAGCAATCATTATTACTATCATATTATAAAAAGTCTTTGACTAAACATTTTATTTGATTATATTTTATACCTCTAAGATTGGTAAGAAAATAATATCTTAAAAAGTATTTGAAAATATAATAAGGCACAGTAACTCACATAAGACGTTAAACTAAAATGGCCAGATCTCTACGTATATGCGTTTAACTGATTTATTGACTTTGATTTACAAAAATATTAAATCAAAGGTTTTTTGAGTGTTTTACAAAAATATATTTTGGGAATAATTTAGTCTTTAATTCGTTATATATCCTAAAATGTGGAACATTCTCCATTTTGTGGAAACTCAACAGGCAAAACACATCTAAAATTCATTCATTTGTCACTTTTAGACTGACTTTTAACATGTTTTTTGGAATATTTAACCTGGTTTTTGGAATATTTAACCTGTTAAAAGAAAAACTTTAACCTGTTAAAGTAAATTTCTGGGAAAAATAATTTATTTTTTTTATAAATAAATTCCAGATGGTCACATGGCATGAATGCTAATCTAACCTCCAAACATGCTCGGGTGCCATGTTTAACCCTTACTAAAACAAACCACCCACACATTGTCACTATAACTAACCACATTGTAACAATAAACCCCATCTCCCCACCTCCAACCTATTTGTAACCTTTTCTCTCCACCACCGATTACCACCAAACAAAGATTCTAGTGTGGAGTAGTAAGTCCACCACCACCGCAAAAATCACAACACACTGTGAATGAAAACACAAGCTATATACATTTGAATGAAACCACAACACAATAATAGAGCTGCCTAAACCTATGGACACGAAGCACTCTAACCTTTGTCATGATGTTTTTGAACATAAAAACAACTAATGATACCTTTCTTTACAGCTATCAGTGAGAGATTCTACCAACAACCATTGAACTTTATCCTTGCTGCTTGGACAAAATAAAAAAATATAGTGCAACCGAAAGGTAAAGCTCATATTGGAGCAATTAATTGTTTTGACGCTTAATTTATAATCTATCTATGCTTTATCCAAATCATTTATTCATTAGGAAATGTGGCTGCTCCAAGTACCATGCAGGTGCGCAAGGTTTGTAAATAAAGTGGGAAGACGAATGGTAAAACTATACACCCGTGCTTCTTTAATACCAATGCTTGGCCTTTACACCTAAAGCATATGACTTTTTTTATAAACATATCAAGAATGTTGATTTTAACACACGACTATACACACACCCATTGTTCACATTGATGAATACATAAATATAGCCATATTACTTGTACACTTTACCCCGGGCCAAACCCTTGAATTAGTTTTGGTCAAGAGTCAGGAATGAAAAACTACCAGAAAAGAAAGTGGGTTGGAAAAATAAAATTGAAGGCATGGTGAAACATAAACATTCCAAATATTTATGTATGACAAATTTGACCCGCTCCTTATTTTCTTTAAATCAATGTAACAAAACATAAAGTATAGGAAATGATAAACAATAATTTACGTCAATTTACTTCGTATCTATTGTATTCTAAAATGAATAATTTACTTCATCTTTGTTGGATCCAAAAACAATAATTTATTGACTTGTAAAAAACCTTTGCAATATGCAGGATGGTGAGTGTGATTTTTTGGAAGATTGTCCGTCATTAACATGTATCGCTTAATGGGTCCATTTGTGACCCTTGTGTGTAAAGTTTGTTTGTAATCCCTGTTAGTAATGTTGTAATGTTTATATGTAATAAATAGTTGTATTCTAGAAATAGGTTAGAAATAGGAGAAGAGGTGCAACAGTAGAGTTCACAGGTATGTCCGTGAAACTGAATCTTTAATTTACCAATTTAGTTTTTCTACTACAAGTGCATCTATCTATTAATAATATCTAAAAACAAAAATGGATCAAAGTCAGTGTGTAAGGTTTTCAAAAGCTTGAATTGTCATTAATGAAACTCGGTCTAAGGAATTATGTTTGTCTTGAAAAACATATAGTTCTCAACCATGAAATTTTTAATTGTAAAGACACGATCTTCCCCAAAAAGACCTTGAAATTTTCTTCTTAACTTATATATGGAATGCGAGCGGATCTTTGAGCCATGTAGATATTAAAACAATCAGTTTTTAATACCATTAAAATATGAAAAATGGATTTTCAATAATAACTTTAAATGTTTGAAACCTGATCACGAAATATAGTTTCCAGCGATTCACGAAAACCGTCATGAACATGCTTACTGAAAATCCAAATAGCCCCTTGACTTTAATTCCCTAAGTAGTCTTTGTGTGGTAGATCTTCTCGATTAGTAGCATGTGGTAGATATTTCATTTTAGAGTATTGCTGGCATATTTTCTTGTATGAGCTTTTGATGGTCCCAGATAGAGGTAAAAGTCTAGAGGGGGGGGGGGGGGGATAGACTTTTAAAGCTTTTTCAACTTTTAAAGAATTTCCCTCATAGATATGATGATCAGTAATCTTTTGAGAGATTAAGGATCGCAACGGAAGTCTTGACCTCTATATATATATAACAACCTTCTGTTGGTGAGTGGACAAGGAGAAGTCTTGAGAGACAGAGGAGCTTTGGTGGCAGAGATGTTTTGGACAGAAGGTCTCAATCAGAATACCTTGGTGTGGTGTTCTGAGTTCTTCCTGACAGAACCCTTCCCGAGGTCTTTTGTTGACCTTCGAACAGAATCCTTCACAAGGTCTTCTGTTGAATTTGTAAGGTGATAATAGCTTAGAGACTTCTATTTGGAAAGGAGTTCTTAGTGAAAGATGAAGAAGACTTCTAGAGAAAAGGGGATGTCTTTGGACGAGAGTATAAACGGGCAGTAAGCTTAACAGAGAGGTTTGGTGTGTGCTTTGTTGACTGAAAATGAATCAACACACAATATATCCTGGTTCAGAGGTGGTGTAATCCTCCTACATCCAGTCCCACCCTCTTTCAGATGGATTTCCACTAAAGTATTAAGCCCAATACACTTAGTGCCCGTCTGGCTATTATCATCCAACTAGCTCAGACCTGAAGGTGTTTCACAAGGAGTACACACCACTCCAAGTTACTCAGTCCTTAGATTTTCTCAATTGATCCTGTGGGGATCAAAAGATACTCTGTTCTATTCTATCACACTTAGGACTAGATAACACTATCCTTCTAAGTGTTTACAACATTTTCAAAAGAAATAAAATTTCTAGCCTCCAACTAATAACTAAACTAGCTTCCAGAATATGGCAATGAGTGTTCTGTTTGGGAAGTTTAGTGAAGCATGAGTCTAAACAGAGAGCTGAGTTTAAATTAGCACTTTCTATTATGCTGGGTTTCTCTTTGAATGTTTGATGTAATTTCTCTGTTTAGAAGACTCTCAAAGCTTGAATATGAACTCATGCTTGTGCCTTTATTTATAGGCATCTCTAGTTGATTAATCTCCTCCGTTGGTTGAGAGGATTTAATCTTTGTCGTCGAAAGAGTTGTACTTTCGTCTTCTTGTGTTGGAGCAGATTATCTTCTTCAGACGCAATTGGATCAATTTGCAAGCAGGATATGTAAACCCATACCTTAGGCCTTTTACGCACTATTCACCTACTTGTAGGTTTTTGGCTTCGCATGCAACTCTGCGTGTGTAGTGTCTCGTGCCTTTGTAGATACTGTGGACTTTGTGACTTTAGTCTTTTTGTATCGAATAATTTTGTACTGGTAGGATTTAAATATCCTTTGAAGGTAAAGAGAAATTACCTTATTGCTTTTTATATTTCCAGTACAATTTGTTCGATATAAAAAGTGTACATGTTTAAAATTGGTCACAATTTTACTAGTGACATGGATAACTCTATAACAAATATAAATATTACTTCTGCCATGTAAGCACCCACGCCTCCCACTTGTAGCTGCCATGATCCAGCATTAAATGCGGCCTCCACTTGCTGACTGCCCGTGCGAGCAAGGTGTTCGGTGTGTGGGACCCCGCCATAGATATTATTTTGTTATAGAAGTATCCTGAATACCGATCGGGATCTGGGCATTGGCACTTTGGCGTAATTGTTTCCTGGAATGTTCCAAGTAGAAGCTTTATCCCGAATGCCGTCCGGGAATTCTTTTGGTTGCCTTGGTTGGGCCTGATGCTTCCTCCCAGGTTTGGGCCTAGGGATATTGGGCCTGGACCTAATATCCCAACATCCTTGTAAGGTAAAAGAATTTTACCTTATTGTATTTTATACTTCCAGTATTTTTAACCTGTTATAAAGTTGTACATTTTTAATCTTGTCACTTAACATTGTTTTCTCTCTTTTTCGTATCTTTTTCTATGTCGTGAGTATTCTTATCTAAGCAATTGTGGAGCACACTACTGTTTACATAATGAGTAGATAATTTTGAATAAAAAATCTAAACAGAAAAGGAGGATGGCATCATCAAAACTATTTCTAACAACAATATGTTACATCAAAGTCTGAGTGACCTAACAGCTTTGTGTTGTGGGTGTGAGCCTGAGAAGAATGCATATGCTAAAGCATGCTTTTATAAGAAACATTTGTATGGGGCACATCCTTTCAGCATCGGGGCATTTGTTTATAAAAAAAATAGCTTTCCTTTGAAAGTTGTGTTGTCAACTTGTCATAAGATACCCCAAATCTAAATCACTATTTCCACCTCTTCTTCCACCAACAAAATTGAATCTATTCTTATAGTCACTCAAGATCTTATCCAAAATCAGCTGCAAACAGTTGGTGGGGATACTGCTAGCATGCGCTATTCAATAATGCAATTATTTTGGGCAAGCTAACACGTCAATTTTTTTTGCCAATAAATCATCCGAATGAACATATTTTTTGCAACTCTTTTGCAAATGAGTAATTAACCCTTGATGTTGATGTTTTTGAGCGGAAACCCTTTTCATGAAAAATCTTTTGCTTTTATAAATTAATAGATCATTGTCAAGTAAGTTTACAATCAAATCAGGAGCCTGCTCGAAAACAGAACAACAGTCGGGAGAAGAACCACCCGCTTTAGCTAAAACATGACCAACACGATTCGTTGACCTTTTACAATATAAAATCTTAAAATGACTATGATTTTCAAGAATAGATCTAATATCATCAATAATAAGCTCTAAATAAGAGTGCACTCCTTGTTTGGAAACATTTTGAAACACAACCAGAGCATCCGTTTTAATCTCAATTTTCTGTCAACCCAACATGCATGCTGCGATTAAAGCCTCCTTGACTCTGTACGCCTCTGTGTCTATCGGTGACCAACTAGCTTCCTTTGCCTCCATATGTCCACGAACAAATTCCTTTTTTCATCTCTAGCCACCCATCTCCACGACCTCATACCCCTATGCTCATCAACCGCCCCATTAACATTAATTTCGATCCAATCCTCGCTCGGGTGGCCAAGCTCTTTCAACCGGCATCTTCTGCCATTCTGCCTGCATTTATGCCAGACCCCAAACTCACCCCCTGCGCTTCCCTCCACCCCGATAACATAGCCACTGCCCTCTGGATGACACCCTCCCCATCATGTGGTTCCTCCTTTCTCACCACCCCATTCTGCCTTTTCCAAACGATCCACATGCATGAGCATTACGAAGTAACATTGCTTCTCCACATTAACACTCTCAAAAATACTCCTTACCCATTCAACAAAAGAAGAAGCCCCAATTATGAAGCTTCCATCTCCCTGCTGCCACACAGTTTGAACACATGGACAACACCTCAACGCATGCTCCGTATTCTCCTCCCCGTTTCACATAATTTGTAGATAGGGGAAATCTGGACTCCCCTACTACAAACCCTTACTATTGTAGGTGGACACCACTCCATAACATGCCCAAAAAATAATTTAATTTTAGGTGGGATATTAAGTTACCATACCTTTGTCCACACTGTCCATCTCCCTTGTGTCGAGCGCCCCCTGAGATAGCGATAACAACTTCTCACTGAAAAAATCTCATCTTTCTCCACCTTCCACCAAAGTACACCTGGCCGGTCATGTCACTCATGTGTACTAATCGGTATACTAAGAACTTGTGTAGCCTCACTTGGAATAAAAAGAGATTGAACTCTCTTTGTATGCCATCCTTTGCCATCCTCCGTGCACAAAGCTTCCAAATTCATATTAAAAAGGGAAGGGAAAACTGTCAAATAAGTCCATGTATTTTTAATAAAAAATCAATTGAGTCCACCTACCTTTTTTTGAGTCAATCAAGTCCGTGTACTATAAAAAAGAGTAAAGGGTCCGTTTAGGGCTCGAAGTTGCATAAAAGGGGTCAAATAAGTCCTTATATAGAATATTCTCTCCGGACGTGCCATTTGAGGCGGTTCCCGGTGGAATTGTTTGATCAAAATTTTTTAGCATCTTATTCATTAAGTCTAGTTTACTCATACCAAATTTCAGATAAAAATTCAACCGGGAAGACATTCAAATTAATTCTTGAAAATACTTGCGCTTTTAACTGCACAATTATCTTCAAGAATTCATTTGAATGTCTTCCCGGTTGAATTTTTATCTGAAATTTGGTATGAGTGAACTCGACTTAATGAATAAGATGCTCAAAAAATTTCATCAAAAAATTCCACCGGGAACTGCTTCAAATGGCACGTCCGGACAGAATATTCTATATAAGGACTTATTTGACCCATTTTATGCAACTTTGAGGACCAAACTGACCCTTTACTCCTATAAAAAATGACCAAATTGACTTTTTAACAGGTATTCAACCGGTTACCCGGTTAAATGGCTACGTGGACGTCCTTGCTGGCATTATTTTATTGTTTTTCATTTTTTTTTCTTTTTCCCTTTCTGTCTTCCTTTTTTCTCTTTCTTCCTGGTCCGCCCTCTTCCGCGTTTGAACTCCTCCATCTCCCTGTTCCCTTCATTTGTCTGCAACTATAGATCTATGGAGCTGGAGGCGGCGGCAACTATGGAGGCCGGGTGGTTGGAGGTCGTTCCGATTGAAGATGCGGAGGTGGAAACCGTGGATGTGAAACTGGAAGCTGCGGGTATGGTGGTCAGGGGCTCAGGGTGGTGGCCATGGAAGCCGGCGCGGTTGAAGGTCACTTCATGGAGGAAGCGAAGGGGAAGGCCGCGGAGATGGAGGCCGGAGGCGGTGTGGATGAAGGAAGGGACAGTTGAGGACAGGATGGACTCCGGGAGCGGTGGGCCGGTGGATATGGAGGCTGGGTGGCGGAGACAGTGGCTAGAGAGGCCAGATCGTAGAAGTTTGTTCCGGTGGGATTGACTTGTCGGAGGGAGAGTAGGGAACTGCGGGACTACTGGGAACGGAGGGAGGCAGGATTTTAGGATTGGGAAAGAAGAAGAGAGGTCCGGAAAAAGAGAAGAAAGAGAAGAAAATAATAAAAGGATGAGAGAAAGGAAAAAAGAAAAAAGAAAAGAAGAGAAAAATAAAAATAAAATAAAATTGGAAAGCAGTAAAATAATGCCACTTCGGACATTCCACGTGGCATTTAACCGGGTAACTGGTTGAATATCTGTTAAAAAGTCAATTTGGTCATTTTTTATAGTACACAGACTTGATTGACTCGATAAAAAGTAGTGAACTCAGTTGACTTTTTGTTAAATGTATGGACTTATTTGACAGTTTTCTCAATCAAATTAGAGGTAAAAGGCACCCCAGAATTGTCACAAAGCACATCCAAGCTCATATTTCTTCTTTGTGAGAAAATGACTTAAATAAACATGTTGCAAATTAACTAGCCGATATGTCGAATTATAGAGTTAGGGAATTTTAAATTGGATCAGATTTAAGTTGTCTTGCTCTGGCGACAATGTTTGCCTGAAAGAATTTGTCAATTTCATTCCACAGCTGATACGAATGTTGACAGTGTATCACTCTAGTATGAAGAGATTCAGAGAGAGATGCTAAAAGCCATGAAAATAGCATCTGATCTTGCTGCTCCCAAGTGACATAGGCATCGTTCTCAACCTTCGTGCCTTCTTCTTCACCTGCGATGAACTTTTCAGGAATTTCAGGTTTCTCAACAAATTTGAGAAGTTTATGAGCACGAATTACAGATCTAACATGGTGTTTCCATAGAAGAAAGTTATTTGAATCAAGCTTAATTGGAAGAGGATGACTGAAAGTTATCGGAACTGTGATATTTCAGAAGTTTGAGAAGAAACAGAATTAGAACTTGAGTTTGTCATGGATAGAAGGATGGAGCTAGAGCTCTAGCTCTGATACCATATTAGGAAAAGGAGAAAATGAAATCTTATTGATTTAGGGAAAGAGTACAAGTATTTATAGAAGTCAACTAACCAACAGACTGGTCAGATAGACTATAACAAACTGTAACTGCCTAACAGTACAATCGGTTATTGACTAGGCTATTTACAGTATTTAACTAATACAATCTTACTAACAGGTAAGTACGGTACCCCATTTTTTAAATAGGTACCGGAGTTGTCAAACTTGAAAAAACAGATCATAATCCTATTCTTTATTACGGAGTATAAAAAAAAATAGAATCAAGTTAGAAAGGAAAGTACGCAGTTTTGGATGTTTAAGGCGAAAGAAGTTGAGATCGAGGTACAGCAGTTTGTACTTTCTAGGGAGCTGTGATTAACGCATAAATTGGTATTGCAAGGCGACGTCATTCGCCGGCCGATCCCTATCCCTCCGCCTGCAATCGACCACTTTATCGTTCACGACAACCCTAAATTAAGATTTCACTTCCTACATTTCTACCCTTAATCCCCGGAAGATTTTCGCCTCTTTGGAGCTCTAGCTGGTCGATATTTTCCCATGGCGGAGCCACCTAGAATAACCGCCCTCGGCACGGCGGAGAGGAACAACATCACCCAGCTGGTGCCGCAGACCAGCTCGCGGTCTGTGACCGAGACGGTTAACGGATCTCATCGGTTCGTGATCCAAGGGTACTCGTTGGCCAAGGGTATGGGCGTCGGGAAACACATTGCCAGTGACACTTTCACCGTTGGCGGTCACCAGTGGGCAATCTACTTTTACCCAGATGGTAAAAACCCAGAGGATAATTCCACGTATGTTTCCGTTTTCATTGCTTTGGCGAGTGAAGGGACAGATGTTAGGGCTTTGTTTGAGCTGACCCTGGTTGATCAGACGGGAAAGGGCAAGCACAAGGTTCACAGCCACTTCGATCGCTCCCTTGAAACTGGCCCATACAGTTTGAAGTACCGTGGCAGCATGTGGTAATCTCCTTTTAATTCACTATTTCCCAGAGTTTATATTTCTTGAATTAAGCTTGTCTGGCTCACGAGTTATCTGGTGTATATTTTAAAATTTAAATGACCTGATCACCTGAACCATTCTTTCAAGCGGGGGTGTTCGGTTCATGGAATGTGAGATCACTGAATGTAATATTTATCTATTTGAAAGCATATACCACACATATTTAATGGCAGAACTGGAATATGGCAATTGGCAAGGTACTATACTAATATTACTTTATCGAAGAAACCCAAGGCAATCAGATTACACCAATGTGACCTCATTTTCCTATGTTATAGTAATTCAAGATATTTGATAACCGTAAGGGAAACTCCCCGAAATAGGACTAAAACAGTTTTGAAAATTCCAAAATAGGACTGCCGTGTTTTTTATTCCCAAAATAGGAGTAATTACTGCCAAGTTTGGAAAATACTGCCATGTGTGGTACTGCCATGTTAAATTAGTCCTATTTTGGGAATAAAAACATGTCAGTCCTATTTTGGAATTTTCAAACCTTTTTAGTTCTATTTCGGGTAATCTCACATTAACTTTCTCTGAAAACCTTATAACTCAAACAAAAATAATAATCTGATACTATCTTCTCAAAATACCAAGCTAATCTTAGATAGCCTGAACTGAATGCCACCTAAGCACTTAGTTCTCTTTGTTTTTATAGAACAAAATATAAGTGAAGATAAAGACGCTTGCATGACAAGTAAGCAGTGTCATAGTTGTTTACTAATTCTCTGAGTTGTTCTCTAAGCTTTTGTAAAAATCTGAGAAGCGCAATTATTTTAGAGGTTCATAGTTGTCGAGAGATAAAAGGTGGGGAAGGATATGTTACTTGTGTATTGAAGCGAGATCAAATGCCTGATCTACTGGTTATATAGGCAGAAAAGAGATGTAAAGCATTGGGCTAAAACAGTGGACTGAAATATAAGCTGTCAAATCATTTGTTTGGGTTTTCAAATAATTAGTTTTCAAAGCATGTGGGGTTTGCGTTTAGTACTTCATTTGGTAGTTTAGTTTTCAAATCGTTAGTCTTTATTTACAATTTCAAAATTGATATTGTCTATACCGAAAATAGAAAACAGTTTAGATGATGTTGATATGTTGAATTTGTTGAACTACAATTAGGTCACCATTCTTTGTCATCATATAAAGTAACGGAAAGTTAATTCTCCTCTTGAACCACAGTTCATTAGCTGACTGCCAGACTGCTATATATGTCAAGCTGGGCACCTTAACATGCCGTGCTTTATAATTCTTGATCTTGATGGCCAAAATTTGATCAGTCATACTTATATGGGTAGCATTTGACATATTGCATTTGGTGTTGTTAAATGTCACCCTTGCTGGAACAGTGGCAGATTTTGCTAGCCACCATAGCGCCGGAACAATGGCAGATTGTGCTAGCCAACATAGGAAATATATGAAGGAGGATGTTGACTATGGGAGAGAATTTCCTAAATAGGAGTAAAAACGTTTTGAAATTCCAAAATAGGAGTATCATGTTTTTTATTCCCTGAATAGGAGTAAATTTCTGCCAAGTTTGGCATAACAAGGCTTTTAACATGGCATTTTTTCCAAATAAACAAAATACTACATTACAGTGGATATCAATCTCTCAGTCACTAAAATTTGTTGGGCACATGCGGCATGCCACAACTGCAGCCAGCATTATGAATGATGGCCAAAATTCTGTCATATGAAGCTGCCACCTTTTTAAATCATGGTTCCAACTTCCTCTGTTATGGTTTGATTTGGTGTTGTTGTTAAGAAAAGTGAAAGTGTGGTTGAGAATTGAGATTTATTTTAAAAGGAAAGAAAATTATCAATTATATAATTATACAATATCCTTAAAAAAACCATAAATCTGTAACCTTATTATTGGACAGACTGAAAAGGAAATGATGAACCTTAGTTCAGGACAACAGGAGCATTTATGAATATGAGATCTATTATTGGCTAAGAATAATTTAGTTATGTTTTATTTTTAGCTTTTTTTGAAGCATTAATTTTCTTATATTATCATTTTGGGTTATTTTCCATCACTTGCAATGGAGCCAAAGATTCATTATTTTTTGGCTTGAGAATATGATGGAATAAAGAAAAATGGCTCACCAAACTGTGTGCTCTTCTTTGTTAGGAAGCATCAGACCATCAGTCAGTCCATGCAATTTTGGACGCGATTTTCATTATGGGTCATCCGGAAACAGTCTCTCTGTGCTATAGTACAGGGGTAAGACCGCATACATCTGACACCCCCTACTCCACCGTAGGTGGGAGCCTTTGCGGCATTGGGGTAAATGATGATGATGACTATTTTGGGTTATGCTTTTTACATTCCTTGGGGAAGTTTTTGTTCGTCAGTTAACTAAAGTCTCATCGTTAGGGTGGGATGGAAATGTTTTCCTTGGGAGGAATTTGGGCTGACAATTTGAGCTGTCCCGTGTCTGCAAACATAAGATAAGATATATTTAGGCTATAATCATATATAAAACATTGATTGGATGAACATTTATCTTATTCATTACCTTTTTGGCCTAAACTGCCCCTGCCTCTGCTAATGGTTTCCATGTTAAAACATGTAGGGGGTACAAACGTTTTTTCAGGCGAGTAATGCTTGAAACATCGGATTATCTTAAGGATGACTGCTTGAAAATTAATTGTACTGTTGGAGTCGTGCGCTCTACTTCTACCACAGATTTTTTAAATCTGCCTCCTATTCATGTTCCTGTTTCGGACATTGGATCACATTTTGGTATGCTTCTGGAAAACATGGAAGGGTCTGATATTACTTTCAATGTTGCTGGTGAAAAATTTCGTGCCCATAAACTGGTAATGGCTGCTCGTTCTCCCATCTTCCGTTCAGTGTTCGTTGATCGATCGGAGAGTGAGGAGCAGGACATTGTTGTTACTAATATGGAACCCAAGGTCTTCAAGGTGTGAAGACACTCTTTCTACTACTGGTTTGTTTTCTGTAGGTTCCTTTTGGAGTTAAATTGCCATTCAATGTTTCCGTCCTCATGGGTTTCTACTTATTTTTTTGTCACTACCTTTTTTGTGATACCCAACAGGCTATGCTGCACTTTGTGTACACAGATGCTCTTTTAGTAGGTGATCTGGAAGCATCTAGCTCATCTAGTGTATCATCTTTGTCTGATACATTAGCAGCAAAGTTGCTTGAAGCAGCTGATCGGTATGAGCTGGGAAGACTCAAAAGGATGTGTGAAGCTTATCTGTGCAAGGATATATCCGTGGATTCTGTTGCAAAGACTCTAGCTCTTGCAGACTGTTATCATGCCATGGAGCTTAAATCTGTTTGCCTTCGATATGCTGCTGAAAACCTGGCTGGTATGTGTTTGGCAATTCCAACACCTTCTCTGTCCATGTTCAGAAATCTGTAGCAATAGTCATGATTCATAAGTACATTAATTATACCTTTTACTCATTTTTTCTACAACAATTCCTTATGTACACTTTCTTGTACACGTTTTGTACATGTTTGTGTACACACACAACTTCCAAAAAACACGTGCAAATGAATTTTTCTTTTTTCTAAACAAAAAGTCACTCTTCTAAGGGTCTGTTTGGAACCCGGGAAATACATAAATTATACTTTTACTCTTTATTTTCTGTTTGAAAATGCTAGAGATAGAAAATGATGAAAGTATATATGGTAAGAAACAAATTTTGAAGAAAATAAAAAAAATGGTTCAAATTCAACATATCAGTATATGACTATTATGTGTTCAACACTTTGTCTTTTTATATTCTATTATATGAAGACTTAGAGGCTGTGAAATCTTAATATATTTTAACAAAATTGAAATCTTTAAATTTGTTCTTCCTTTTTTCCCAAAGTAAGGATGTTTTTAATTGGGCTGAAATTTTATGGTCTGATTTGTTCTATTTAATTGGACTGAAATTTTATGGTGTGATTTAGTCTGGTTTGTTCTATTCAAGTCCGGTAATGTTTAGTCTCTATTGAAGTTTGATTTGTTCTGGTCTGGTCTGTTTAAGTCTGGTCTGGTTTGGTTTGGGACAGAAAAACAGTCCATGTAAAAACATCCTAAAATAGCAAAACCAAATATAAAGAATAATATTCCCTGGTGGTTTGAAATCTATAGTTTTTTTGTTTTGTTTTTGTTTTTTCCTTCCTTTCCATACCATCTTCCTGGTATCGAACATAAGCTTACATATTATTTTGCGATTTGCATGATTCTCCTAGAATTTGAACCCAAGAAGATTTCCATTTAGACGAGTCGGGTTTTAAACGGTTTATCCATGCACGTTTCTCTTCATTCATTCATTCACTGCTAGTCCATCCATACATCATTTAACCCCTCCATTTAGTGTGCTTCATTTGAGGAGTGTTTACATTCCTCGTCTCCTCATTACCAAGGATATTACCAGAAGTAAAAATACCTTGAATATACAACCACATACACATTTAGGAAACAGAAGGTTGGTAGTCCAATGGTCTTAAAAGCTCTTCACACAAGTACTTTAGCTTGGTCTTGCAACCCAGGTTCCAAGGCCAGCATAAAAGTATTTAAGCTTGGTGTTGCCATTAAGTCCACATGCCACCTAATGTGATCCTGTAGTCCCTCGGGATGTTTTAACTGTTGGCATGGTCTTACAGGGGTGGGTGTGCACGGTTCTGGGTTTTACCTCCGAGCACTAGTGGCGGGCTCCGCCCTTGCAAGGTGGATGGGTTCACTAGTATACATGGGTGTTCCTAGATTAGAAAAACACATTTTATGAATGAAGTTGGCACAATATGTGAATGGTAAAAGTTATGTTGCTGTTATTTTTGTTTATTATCAGTAAAAATAGTAATTTTGCGAGGGGCTGTCCATATATGTGCAGCTGTGATGCTATCAGATGGATTCAAATATCTAAAAGAAAACTGCCCGTCGCTTCAGTCAGAACTTCTGAAGACAGTGGCTGGCTGTGAGGAAGTTGATGGTTGCAGCAGTGGAGCTGGGAAGTCTCGTAGTGTTTGGGCACAGCTTTCTGACAGTGGTGGGGATACTGATGGCAGGAGGGTACGGCAAAGGACCTGACTTATGATCCTGTAGTTTTTCTACTACCACAGCAATGATCTGTTATAGTAGAATGGACGTGTAAAACCACCAAAACAGTGTTACATAACAAAAAATATTCCACCATCCTCGTATGTTCAGAAAATGTTTGTTTGTAATGATAGTTAGAGCCGCACCCCACCCTCTACATGTTAATATCACAAAAGCATGTTCAACACGATGTCAAACAACATTTTTCTGGGTTTAAATTGAAACACTTTTTGTCCCTCAGTTCATCGATTCAGCAAGGTAGCCACAAGGTTCTCACTAACATTGAACATGAGACTCTTGTGAGTTGAGAGATGTATATAGGGGTGGACCGGGACCAGGCCGGGGTGGGCTTCGGGCCGGGACTGGGCGGGCGCGGGCTTCAGGATTCCAGGCTCGGTACTGGCTCGGTTTTGTATCAAGCCAGGCCTGAACAGTACTGGGTTGGGCCAGGCTTTGGGATGGGACTGTAATAATTAAAAAAATGGTGCAATCGAGCTTGGGACCGGTCGGGTTGGGCCCTAAAAATTGAGCCCAAAGACTGCCCTTATAGCCACTAGGCCGGGCCCCGGGCCGGGGCCGAGCTTATACACTAGCAGGCCGGGTGGGTCAAAACAATACTGGGCCTAGGTCAGGCGACCCGTCCCAGTCCATCCCTAGATGAATTTGCCTAGGGGATGCGAGAAAAAAACATAACAAAAAATTGACTTGTAACTTAGTAAGTAGTAACTAGTAACCCACTTTGCCTACATTTTATTTGACTGTTAAATTTGGATTCGGAATAATGCTACTAGAAAGGAGAAACTACTGATCTTGAGCTTTTAATTCTCTTTCTCGAGTACATTTTGGACTCTGATAGACCCTTTACCTTTAGGCTCATTTGGCTAACTCAGAACATCTCCAATGTTACAATGTGCACAATTGCACATGTAGCATGAGAGAGATAGACACAAAATTGAATTTATGACATTTCTCTCACATTCTTTCCACGGTTTTATTTGTTTTTGGTAAGTTTTCCTCTGCAATGTCAAGCACAATGTCTACATCTAGACATTGTGCTTGACATTGTGAAGACAAACTTACCAAAATGATACAAGATCATTCAAATAAGGAGAGAGATATTCCATTTATTATTTTTTAATTGGCTATCTCTCATGCCACGTATGCACCGTTCACGTTTTACCATTGAAGATGCTCTCAGTTTTCCTTTTTCTTTCCTGACTATTATTTTGTTTCATCATAAAAGAAGAAATATTAGAAAGTTAACTAGGGAACTAACATATAAGGATATTTTCTCAACATATTCACCAAGATTTAGAGATCATTTGGTAATATTGGAAGTAAGAATGGCTAAATATGTTGAAATTGGTGATTTTCTAATTGAATCAATTGAATTAGTTGAATATATTGAACTATAAAAAATTATACTACGTATTTAAAATGTATTTTAATAATAAAATAAAAATACAACAACATCCGAGCCAATGTGTAAAATAAAGAAAATATTATATGAAAACTGAAATAGGTGTATTCAACAAATTTAATCAATCCGACCAAAAAAAATAATTGTAACGTTATTTATTTTGATTATTTCACTATTTAATGTGTGAAATAAAAAATTACGTATTTGATTAAAAAAAAAGTTGACTAATAAGAATGATAATCCGAAAGCATGTGCTACCAAACAGGCTCTTATTTTTTTTAAATACAACTAATATGAAAGTGTTGCAATCATACTACCCCGAGTACGTATATTATACAACCGGCTGTACGGTGAGCACTGTACAGCCGGCCCAGTAACAGGTCAAAGGGAAAAATAGCAAAATAATTCGGTGGCATTTTTGTAATTAATGTGAAAATCGCGATTTCTGCTAAATGAGCATTAGTCTACTGTTAATGAGCAATAGTCCACTTTTAATGAGTATTAAGCGTCCAATAATGAGCACCGTGTTATTACAAGAAAGTTGATATCACAACTAAAAAACGGTGGCATTTTCGTAATTTCAGTGAAAATCGCGATTTTCGTTAGATGAGCATTAATAAACTTTTAATGAACATCAAATGTATTCTACTGAGCATTAAGAGTTAAATAATGAGTATTGTAACATCAACTCCATACTTCTTATATTGTAATTTATTTTCTTTTTCTTATTTTTTTCTTTTATAAAACTCATTAAATTATATCTATAATCAATTCCTATGAATTCAAAACAACGCCCATATTATGCTCATTTTTAATTTGTCATAATGCATTTTTAAATTGTTATGACAATTTAAAAATGAGCATAACATGGGCATAAAATGAGTATTGCATCAACAACAAATGAGTCTACATAACTTATGAAATGAGCACCGATAATTAAAAAAAAATCATTTCACTGAGTGAGCATCGTGACTTATTTCACTGAGTATTAGAAGTCAAGTACTGAACATCGTGATTTCTGCTTCATACATTGTACTTGTAATTCACTTGTTTTTTTTTTTACTTTCTAAAATGTTTATAATGAACCCGTATGAATCCAATATGCGAATCTAGCGTAATATTCTATTTTTGAAATATGAATGAATATGACATTTTAAAATGAGCCATACACCAACATGGCGGCAACACCAAATGAGCATACATAACTTACTAAATGAGCATCGAAAAATTCAAAAAAATCATTTAAATCTTTAGTGTGCTCAATTATTGAATGAGCATACACAGCTTACAAAATGAGCATCAGAAAATTTAAAATGAGCATTACACCAATATGCATGAATATGATATTTTAAAATGAGTATTACATCAATATTAAATGCAATTTACGAAATGAGTATCGAAAATTCAAAAATCTTTAATATGCTCAAATGTTAATTCATATGAGTATAACATAAATAAAGAAGCACCATCCACAAATGAAATTGCAGTAATCAGCAAAAAACATGGAATCCCAAATAGCAATTAGTCCAATCCGGCTTTTCTAGTTACCCAACGATCCAGCCCCTGTCTAGCGTAGCCCAAACCCTTGTGTTTACAGAACACCAAAAAAATCAAGAATAACCAGCTCAATTATGCACTTCTCTTCCCAGCTAGGTTCCAGATGCTAGCAATAGTCAAACAAAGCGGAAGAATTCCTAATTTTAGGGGTGGTCAAGAAAGAAGGAGAATTCCCAAATCGAAGTACATCAATATATAAGTGGTCTATCAGACGCATCACCCCAGTCTTCTTCTCCAACGTAACTCTCCTGTAAGAAGGTCGCAGCAAGATGAAGATGTCCGCAGCAAGGTGTCCGGCAAAACTTCATCGAATAGAAAACACAGCTTGCCCCGATAATAACCCTTGATTCAGCAAAATATTACAAAAATACCCGACTGTACCAAGCACATGGTACAACCGGTTGTAGGATATAATTTACCTGCTACCCCAATCCTTGCAACACCTTAAAACTAAACAAATGCGCATCCACTAATCACTGAAGTTACCACTACTCTCAGTTAGTGTCTCCCATCAGAGGGAAATAGGGATGGGACGTGTCGGCCTGACCCAAGCCCAATCCAGTACAATTTAGCCCCAGCCCGTTACTGTATAGGCCCGATTCCGTCCCGCGGCCCGTCCTGGTGGCTATAAGGGCGGGCTTTGGGCTCATTTTTTCGACCCGACCCGAATCCAAACCTGACTGCACTATTTTGTACTCCCTCCGTCCCAGAATTAACTTCGGTTTTGACTGGACACAGAGATTAAGAAAGTGGAAAATGTGTGGTGGAGAGTTGTGCAGAGGAGAGAGAAATGTGTAAGAATGGTTGTGAACCACAAATCCTTTACTAAAAAGGGAAAGAGGAGATAAATTTGGGACGGACCAAAAAGGAAAGAATGAAGATAATTATGGGACGGAGGTAGTAATTGAATGCCCAGTCCTGTCCCAAAGCCCGACCCGGTACTGTTTGGGCCTGGTCCTGGTACAAACTGGGGCCGGTACCGGGCCTGAACTCCTTAAGCCCGAAGCCCGGTCCCGTCCCAGTCCATCCCTAGTGGGAACTGGGAAACATCACCGCTGCTCACATCAAAATCCATCAAACACCACTCCTGTGGACATCTACCTTAGCAAACCTCACGGTCAATAAGGCAAAAACATTCACCTTCATTGTCCATCACAAAATATATATGAGATAATTTCCATAAGAAGAAATGAACGATGTGCATGAATCACGAAGAAGACACGTTATGGGGAGGAAAATTCCGATGAATTCTTATAAACAAATCTGTATTTTATGCCTTCCATATCTGGGATGGCATCATGAAGAATAAGATATGCATGAATTGTCTACGGAACATTCTGGAGATGACAACACAATCACATGTGAGCCACACAAGCAGATATGACTATAATAGTGAGCTGGGAAGGAAAGAGAACGAGTGCTTTAATTTGCTACTAACAACATCAGATAAAAATAAAATCCCATTTGGATTGCTCTACAAAGCAAAGCTGAGTTCATCACCAAAATGATAGGCACAACAATCTTAGTTTTCAAAAGTAAAGTTTTATGGAAATGACTAAGAATCGAAAAACAATCAGTTGCAGGTTTGACACCATACAGCTTTTCAGTTTTTGATGTCTGCAAAGAACCAATACAACTAAAAAGAAAAAGAAGCAGGTCACACAATGTATCAGCTGATAAAAATGTTCTATTTTTTCTGTAAGGTGGCCAGTCATTCAGAAGGAAAAGCTGGGAATCTGAATTGATAATTTTTTCCTCCAGAAATGAAGGGGAAAGGATTACACGGTGGACATGGCATCCCATGGGCAAGGACAAGCTCCTGACGGAGTGGCCATGGATCTTAAGTTCTTGCATTCCCTGCTAAGATCATCAAACAGAACTGCCCCAAATACCTCTTTCAGTACAGAATGATTCTTATTGTGGTGGTTTGTTTGATGGCGAAAAGCGTTTGAAGCAAGCAAGTCTGTCCTGGAAAACATATACTGGTTTGATTCATCATACGAAATCGGGGGAGACCACTCCATCTCCTCCTCCACCTCCTCCTTAACTTTCAATCCTACAAAACCATAGTGGAGTAGAATCATCAGAAGATTCACAGCACAGTTTGCATCTACAAGAGAAACAATGACAAAAGAGACTAGCCTATTAATTAATTAGAAAATTGATTGAGACTATTGGGATGGCTTATGCTATAAATTCTTTTATAAGAGGTGCTTTCTCATCTAAGCACTAAACGTGCTTCTATGCTATTATAAGAGATCCTTTCTCATTTCAGCACTTAAAGTGCTTCTGCTTTTTGAAGAAGAAGAAAATTACCAGCCCTGTATTTCTTAAATAAGCACAAAAAATGTGTTTCTTTTATCACTAAAGCACTTAAAAAAGAGTAAAAGTTCTTATCTTCTTTCAAAAAGCACATATTCTTTGAATATAAGTCGTCGCATAGACACACATACTCACCTATTGCAGTCCCAGCTGAGTGTGGCTTGTCTGCATTGACAGGGGGGGTGTATTCACTAAACACAGAAGCAGATGAGTGGCCTAAAGGGGAGATTGGATCTCCATATGCTTCCCATCCTGTCGTCTCATTAAGATTGGAGCGTAACTTATTAGTATCAAATATGGTACTACCAGGGGGAACATCAGAAGTCTGTTGGTATGAAGTAGGAGTAGTATGATTGTTGTAATTCTTTGTGTGTGACTCATAAAGCACAGCATCCAACAGGCCACTGTTTCGTGGGGAAGGACTCCTTGTTTCAATTGAAGGGGGTGATTGAATCAAGGTGTCAACAATGGTGTCTGGTGATGAGTACCAGCTACCCATGTGACTTTGGAGTGAAGGGAGCTCCAGCTTCTTATCCCATGAGGAGGGCTCAGGAGAAGAAGAACAGGAGTTGCCATTTAATGAGGCATGGCTGCCTGGAATAACACCACCCAACAACAATGGATGGTGGTGACCAGAAGAAGAAGAAAGCACCCCAAAAGAAGATCCATGATCAAAATAATATGGGGAAATGCTACTCTGCTGGTAGGGACCGCATGCTGGTAGAAGATCACTGTTTGCACCTGGGAACAATGAAGCGGTCTCTGTTCCTCCTCTGAAACGTTTGAAAGGATGAACCGCAGATGAGATGAAATGCCTGTCAATGCACGAGGACTTGAGACCTTGTCCCAGCAGGTTGTTATCAAGGATTACAGGTGGTGGGTATGAATGCTGATGATTTAGTCCCAGGTTTTTGAATTCCACAGCTGGAATGTCAGAAGTGTTCATATGTAATATGTCTTCATTTGTAATTCCACCTGAAAATGTGCCCTGCATTCCTGCACTTATGGTTTTCAAACAGAGATCTGAAGGATAAATGGGCAGGCCAGCACGCTGTCTTCTCTTGATTCTTGTGTTCCAGTAGTTCTTTATCTCATTATCAGTACGACCGGGAAGCTTAAGGAGAAAATTAAAAAGCTAAGTGAGTGATAGTAGACCCTTTGGTAGAAAAGATACCAGCTCAAATCCCATTTTGTGTTTGGCAGTTTGGCTCATGCAACTGAGGCAGGACTCAAACACTTCACAACTTGAATTGTATAGCACTTCGCCAAAAAGTCACGTTTCAACAGCTAATTTTGCCCAAAAAATGTCTTATTTCATAAAAAGCTATTTTTCATGAAACTTTAGAAAATGATACAAACCAGGAAAATAAATTAATCTAATTAAATTAAAAATAAAGTTTACATAACGTACACATTTACCTTGTTGAAATAAAACAGTTATACCGTGACCAACCATGTTTTTTTGGACAGAAAATATTTTATAATGACAATATATTTTGTGTGTGTCTACACACATGTATGTATGTATCTATGTGTGTGTGCACAAGCACACCCGTTTACCTTTCAAAGAGATGATAATAGAAGTCCCATAAAATGTAAAAAAGTGACATGATAGATGAAAAGATATATTGAGAAAGATGTTAGAGTTCAAATGAGGAAAGTTCACATAATTTTGGGGCACACCAGAAAGAAAATTGCATCTAACGAAATAATAGAGATGAAGTGGATAAGTTTTCAATGATACCACTCCATGGATGACACTACTTTTTACCTAAACAATAAAGATTTCACACAAATTTTGATTATGATCATTCTGGATTGCCTAAATGATTGTGTATGTGGGTGTACAGATTTACCAAATCAATGTTGTAGCAAGTGCGCACACACACACAAACATGTAAAGTTATATTAAATAAATACTACGTATAAAATTATAAGAAACATTTTAAAAACAAGAAAAGAAAAATTAGTTCGACATATGAGTAAACAAAGCAGGTCAAATGTGAGAAAAAATTGCGAGTATCTAGTCCTCAATTCTAGCCTATGTTTTATCCGAAAACTATAGTGATTTTGAACTTAGCAAATGAGAACATTCTCCTTTTCTCTCCCTCGCTCTATTTCTTTCCATTCTTATAGCTTTGGGAAAAATAAATACAATGGTGGGGATACACGTCCACACTATTTCACTTATTTTCATCAAAGCCATACTATTAGAGGAATATTGAGTAAAGAGAAGCAATGGCCAAAAACGAACATAAATGCTGAATGTATCACTGATTATTTATATCATATTTCGTAATGAAGAGGTTAATATTTGGTCATTTGGAAATGAGTTCAGAGCAAGAAGTTTTAATAGCATAGCTTCATAAGAGGGGGGATGGGTCGATCACTGAGGAAGCAATTAAGCTGTTTGACTCATTCAACCATATGCACGAGCATTACAACAAATTCAACAATGAATAGTGGTTCTAAAACTTAGCAAAATCACCATCCTTATAATTTAATATAGAAATTCAAATATACAAGCAACAGCAAGTACTGATATCTCAATCTTGTTTATGTGGCATTCTTTACTAACGTACAGTGAGAGGATGATTTTTTAAAAAATTGGGTAAAAATGTATGCCAACAACATATACTTAATTAAAGGAGAGTAGGGCAAATCTCTATAATTTTATCCAATAAATAATACATAGTATATAATAATCATTCCTCGTGCTACTTTATTGACTTATTATTCATTAATCATTCTTCCTAAATTGTAAAACCTACAGATTATTTTATATTAGAGGAACCGCTGAGGTTTCAAATAGATTTTTACTAAAACCTGGACTTGACTACAAATATACACAGACATGTCAATTGATTAAAAGAGAGAGAGTATCCATACCTCAGCAGCCATTCGTGCCCATTTGTTTCCCATTTTAGCATGGAGTTCAATAATACGCCGCTCTTCCTCAGGAGTAAAAGCGCCTTTCTTTAAATCGGGTCTCAAGTGATTCGCCCACCGCAAACGACAGCTCTTACCACATCGAGCAAGTCCTGAATTCTTTTGCACAGCATTCCAGTTTCCTTCGCCGTTTCTTGTTACGTAATCAACCAAAATCGCATCTTCTGTGGATGTCCATGGACCTTTCTTCAGCGGAACAGTTCCCCCTCCAGCACTTGCTTCTTCAATAGATGCAGAACTTATGCTGCCTTTTGAAGTCATCATTTCCTCACTTTCACTGGTCATGCTCATCCTGGTACCTAGCTAGAACAAGAATAGGTAATTAATTCCACAAAAGAAAAAGGTAATTCGGAGACAGAAATAACACTGATATGCTTCCTTTGAGGGGCACCTTTCCAATTGTAGTAATCTCGTTTAAGTTGATATGTTCAATTCTCATCCATATATAGCAATAAATAGCCGGCGCAAGAATTGGTCAATGGTGGTCAGAGAAAACACATTTTTTAGATCCACAACGGCAACCCGCTCATCCAACACGTGACACAAAGTACTATGTGGAATGAGTTTGAAGATGCCGACAAATTTGGAAACGTTATCACAACAATAATTGTTGTTTAGCAACCGGCGTGAAAATGTAATATTCTTGACTTGACAACGGAAAGAAAAAGGAGCGCAAATTTGAACACCTTTAAGCGAAAGGATACTAATTTTTTTCCCATGGTTTAGTATTAGAAAGCAGTGTCCAAATAATTAGAGACTTGAAAACCACCTAATATTAAGCACATCAATTTGAGAGATATAAAACAATGGGGATGAGAGACCAACTATGCACAACACACACCTAGTTACCTTTAAGGTTGGCACTCATGGACCTAAGAAGAAAAGAAACACCCAAAAGCTCTTGTGGTTCAGATACAACAAAATACAAAATGCTAGCCATAATACTAAAACTAAACAGAGATTGTGCTTCTAAGGCCATGCATCAATTTCTATTGAGCACAACTGAAAATAAAGAATTAAAAAAGGTGAAGTGTTCATAAGCCAGCCAACACCGCGCAAATTAGAGGTGCAAATAGATCTCAAAGATTAACTTCATGATTCAAAAAATAAACTCATGCAATATTCCCACAATCGAGCATCAATAACAACAATTTGTTACCTGAGTGAAGAAAGCTGTTTGGAGCAAGACAGGGAGCAGCCACTGAGATCAGTCCTTCAAAAGCTCAGAAAAATCCAATCAAAATAAACCGACGAGTCCCCGACAGGCTAAATCCCCTCCGACATGAAAAGCTACCCAAAATGTCAAAAACAGAAATGAAGAAAATGGCACCCCCTAAGCAAACATTCCAAACCCTATAAGTCACAAAAATCTATATGTGTATATACGCATCACACAGTGACTCCACATCAATCATGAAGATCGCGGTGCTGGAGCTCAGAACCACGAAAGAACACGCACAGGAAGCGGGAGCGAAATGCGTTCTATGTACATAAATTATCAGCTTCCAGAAGAAATGAAAACAATACAAAATTTGAAGAAACAAGAAACTCAAATCCCATTATGAGCGTGAAAAGGGGGCGTGAAGAACAACAAGATCCACTTATTATTTCTCAGAGCTTGAGGAGAGAGAGAGAGGGGCGGTGAAGAAACCTCAGCTGATCAAATCAGAGAGAAAGAGACGGAGTAGGTGGCATGATCCCAGCTGAAAGAAATCAAGTTACAGTGCTTTTATTAATTAACATTCTTATTAGTATAATAAATACAGAACTGGATCATTTAATGTTTAATCATTTTGATAATGATTTCATTAAATAGCCGTTTTTTGCACATTCCCAGATGCTGCCTTTTAACTAAAAAAATTGTGAAAGTACGTAAGATTCGTGCACCGAAGTGTTTTCTTCAATTTAATCTCTTCCGTGCACGTACTTAAGAGCAAATGCACTCAGTCCCGTTCGTTTGTTTAAGCTAGTTTATGGTGAGGTACTTGCCAAATAGAGGAATTGTGATGTGAGGTTGCTATCCAAAAATGTATATCATCTTTGCAAGTATTTAAATAGGAGTCTTACTTACTATCTGTCAGTTTATGATTAAAGTCTAATTTGCATCTACTTAGCTAATTGTTCGACTCGTGTTATAGAGCCTTCAAAGAGGGGTGTCATCCTTTTTTAAGCCAGCCTCTCATTGTTGCAAGAGTTGAAATGTCAATCCTAAGAGCTCAATCTGACAGAGCATATTGATAAAGGTTATTAATCATGACAACTCACCTAGATATAGAGATTAAATCAAATACAGAAAGATGTAAACTTTCAATTAATTTGAACAACTTGTTCTTATAGAAAAAACCATCCATTGAATCATACCTATGATTCCACTAAATGATCACCTTAGATAACCTCATTGTTAGAAATGGATCCATCATTATCACATTGGAGCTGAGTATTATTCTTATGGGTATTACAGGCTAACTCCTACATCAATGCTCAAGATGAATGTTGACACGCGTTAGTCACTTGATGTAAATTATAATCCAATATATTATGATTTATCTTGTGTATCATGTTTGTTTATAACTAAGTTGTAACATAGAAGTATGTGAAGTTTGATATATACAGGTGATTAACGTTGAGAATTTAAATATGCACTAAGAGAATGAACATACAAGTACTGATGATAGAATCATGGGAACATATCTACTCTTGTAAATGTGGTGCGTGTGTGCTGTTACAGACGTCAATGATTTCTCTTTAGGTGAACGTGAGTAGTACCAGGACCCATACATGGATAAAATCACACTCATATATATGGGCGATTATCATTGAGCATTTAAACTGTGTACTAAAAGAATAAACATGCAAAAGTTGAACATGGAACATATCTACTCTTGTAAATGCGGTGTGTTAATGAGTTTTCTTTAGATGCACGTGAATCATTACATGACTCATACATAGATAAAATCACAAATTCAATGACATAGGAGTGAAGTATATTTAGGAGTAAAGTATATTTAGTGATTGATATATTATGGAATAGAGTATTGGTTAATGTTTAATTCTTGTGCATTTTTCAATTCTTATAGACTAGAAAAATCCTGCCGTTTTCATAATCAATCCTATTTTATCATTTTAAAGTTCAAGTTTAAAGCAATATTTGCCTCTACATTGAAAAAGTATTTTACCACTAATTTACTCACATTTCAAAACTAGTATAAGTTCAAGATTAACTTGATCATATATATCATCAAAAGAGTGAATCAAGTTATTGTTAAGTTCTCTACATAATATACTTTTTTATTCATTCCAAATTTATTATGCATTTCCTTTTATAATCTATATGCAAACTTCTGTCCACATTAATTCTCTATCGTCTAAATAAATCCCAAATAAATGTTTTTTAGTTTCTTAAACTTCTGGCTTGGTAAAAGTGCAAATTTTTAATAAGTTCATAAGATAATTATGTGTTGAGAATTGGTATGTACTTTTATTAAACTTATTCTTTTTTTTTCATATATGTTGCACTAACTTGAGACATGAGAAATAAACATACACATAAAGGAAAGTATAATTGTGGTTTTATATTAAATTCGTAGAGTAAAATGTTTTTTTCATACGGTTATTAGTAAATATAATATGAATCAGACATAGTAAGAAAGAAGGAAAGAAAGAGAAAGCAATAATATCGAGTTAGATGGATTGAAGTGGTATCTATTGTTTATTTAGTCGAAATGAGACTAGACAACAAACATTCATATCAACTCTAGTAAATTGTATCATATGATGTTATGCTTCAAATGTAAATAATTATATAAGATAACATGTACCAACATCAAACAAGATTTAGTGGGATCAAACCAAAGACGTTGATACCCGGTCAAATCGGAGTAAATAAAATTGGACAAGATTTAAACATATTCATTCGAAATTTGTTCATGATTAATAAAAATTTTCAATTTCTGATGAGTATTTGTGGGCTTGAATTAATCTGGGGCCACCTTCTCAGCATATAAGGATTTTAAGAGTGCCTCAAACGCAGACTTACCTTTCGTAGTCTTTTAGGAACTTGATTTTTCCTATAAAAATCGATGACACGTTTAAGAAAATGGTTATCGTTGAGGTGAATATATTTTGCAGCAGGGCGAGTATGGTTATAACCACCCCCAACTTACCAACTGACATCTCTATTAATGATGCTCAACCCCACTTATCAAGCATATGTTAATCTAATACTCTTATGCACATGATTCTAAAAAACTAAACTCTCACTTTGGTTTGCACTCCTTCAGGTGATTTCCCTTGTTATTCATTCTTTTTTCATATAGTTCATCAACTGACGTGAATCCACGGTATGATGCTAAGAGAACTCACAAATAACAAGAGCATTAAAGAATTTCATATTACATCCGGCCCATTGGACTTTGCCAATTTTATGTTGAGTGTGAAATAAGAAAATTAAAAATTATGTGATTGAGATTTGGACAGAAGAGCGAGAAACAAGTTGAACCACAAGTTCATTACTTTAAAAAGAATGTGGTAAAGTTTTTAGGTCAAATAAAAAATTAAAATTAAAAAAGTCTAATGGGATAGAGAGAATATATGAGACACTATTTCACTAAAGGTCATTATACCCTCAAAATTCATGAAGTCCAAAAGAGGAAGAAACAACATCCTAAGACATCTTATTTGACTCCAAAACGGTGATAATACTCATGAGTGAAATCTGTTTTCACCTTGAAAATTTAAATTTTAATTAAGTAGTTTTAAAAACTCGTTTGCGCTCTAAAATGTGTTTATTTTTTTCATTGTAATGTCATCTTATAATGTACTTTCATAATTTATATGCTACCGAGTATGTTTACAGCTTGCAATATACTAAATTTGGTATTAAGTTATTATCATTTCTGTTCTTACTATAAAGGTATATGCAAGATTATGTGAGTGATATCTAAACAGAAAAGTTATTCAATTTATTTTGAGATTATAATCATACCATCCATTTTTATTTTGTGTTGGTATTTTTTCAATTGATCTATCAATAAAAATGTTATCACCAAATTTTTATCCAACTGCTGACTATGTAAGAGAACACTAGTTAAATATAAGAATTGTTTAAATTGATGTCAGTGCCGATCGTACATAAACTTGAGCCAGAGTCGAGTTTTATAAAAGACTCCTATATGTAGTACTCTCAACTTGTTTGTGATTTGTAATATAACATATTTGGAAATAAGTGATTAATACTGCAAATACTTCACACTTAAATAAAATTCTTACATTATAACATAACGACTGAATTTATTTAAAAACCTGATTAAGTACAATTAGCTGAACAATTTTAGACGCAGAAGTATTATTCAATTCGGCATGACCTAGGTCTTCAATAAATTTCCTTTCAACTGATAACATAGACAATTCACTCAACCCTTTTTAGACATGGTTGATCGTGAAAATGTTTCTATAAGTTTGGTTTTGAGAAACTTTTTTGCACTGACTATTGTCACGAGTATAGTCGAAAAGATTTAATATGCAATGCGTGCATCACGAAGCATACACCCATTCTTTTTCAAATAATCCATCACATCGATCTTTGATTTTGATTCCCTAGGCAAAGAATACTTTAAACAGTGAAGAATTTTACATTTTTGTACGAATACAAAGCATTGTATATAGTTTGATTAATGGTGATTTGAAAATTCCACAATTTTTAATCACTGCACGATAACCTCAAATAAAAAATAGATCTCAATTCTCATATGTAAAATTTCACCAAGGTACGGCCCCACTTGACTACTTAATAAAAAAAGAATCGACTTGCTTATAATTTTTAAATAGCATTTGTTTATGTAAATACTTTAAATCTCAAGCAATAATATAAAAAATAGTCAATAATTATAGCAA
The DNA here is from genome assembly GCA_945859915.1 of Cuscuta epithymum. NCBI lineage: Eukaryota > Viridiplantae > Streptophyta > Magnoliopsida > Solanales > Convolvulaceae > Cuscuta > Cuscuta epithymum. Next base: position 3,155,062 of record CAMAPF010000040.1, read on the forward strand.
TTAGAAAATAGAAATTAATAAGTTCATTCATTCGATTATTAAAAAGTCAACAATTCATCACATTAGCGCATCAAATTAGCAAATCAATATGAAAGCTAAATTTTAAAAAACATATCAGCAAATTTGATAGTTCGGTTTGTATTTCACTACTTGGTTGATAACTATATTGTTTCGCCGATTTTGTTACTTCTATAGCGATGATTTGAAGTAGACAACCAACATAGCCCATGTTTTTTTGAATAAATGTAAACAATATAAAGGTACTTAAAATTTTGGCCCCTTGATTTTTGGGAATTTTCTATTTACACTCCACAAATATTGCTATTGACAGCCCCTCAATTAAATATTATAATTCCAATTCCTAAATTGGTCTTGACGCAGTCTCCTAACCGCTATCAACCCACTCCGCATATGACTCCTAAACGTTGTGCCTATCCTACGGTGCATAAATTTGAAAAAAATCAAATTCATTGAATTCCATTAAGATTCGATAATTGTTTACGGAAGAAAGACAAACAATTGATCAAAATCTCAAAAATAGCCATTTTTCATCTGTTTATCCTCCAGAAGGTTCAATTCAATACTTCGTATAATCATAAATTTGATCCGGATTTGTGCCGCATCAATGTTCAACATAAATTCTAATACTCAATTCAGTTAAATCTGAAGGGAATTGTGACTCTGTTGACTTCATTATGTTTTGAAGCAACTACACACAAATATCTATAATAGTGAGAAGTGAATATTGGAAGAAAATTTTCATCTTCTCCCGGGCACTCGAACTCCACCGCCCTGTCTGGAGTCACCAGGTTCACCGTGTAAGCGGCGGTCAGAGAGTCAGGCGCCTAGCCTTCTACCTCCCTTGTTGAAGCCATGTCGCCTCTTCATAGGGACTGTTGTCCTCTGGCTACTGCGGGCACTTGCCCTCTGGATACTGCCCGATGGCTTCCTTGAAAGAAGGGTGTGCTTAGTTGCTCACCACGATGCCGGAGAGAAGACGGTATTCTCTGATTGTTAATGGGAATGGGAAGACGAAGATTAGAAAATTACAGAGAAGTTATGATCATCAGTTTCAAGTGGTGCAGGCCGTGCAGTCTTCAATAGTTATGGAGGGGTTAATCCTTTAAGGATATAATTGGAATGGAAAAATAATTTCGCCAATTAAAAAAAAGGGGCTGTATTTAGCAAAAGTGTGGCTGTCATTAGAATTACCCCTGATTTTTTATTTTTTGGACCTTGAGGCCTCACAAGCCTTAAGAAAGGCACGACCCTGATTGTTACTTTGTAAATTCATGGTATGTATGTATTTTTGAAACCATAGTCTAACTTAACATACACAAATATCATATTTCACATGTATCCATAGAAACAGACATTTGGCAAGTGATCACCAATTCTACAAGCTACAACCATCATCATCCACTAGCACAATCATGACATCCACCACCTATGCTGACTACCAATAGACTTGATTGCCATTATTGTCAATGACCTTCCTATCACTAATAAGTTTATTAAGTATCATTGTTACTACTATCATGGACTTAGGGCACCATCACTTGGTGTCGCCACCAACTACCAAAATAATAACCCACCTTCAAGGGTAAATATATCATTTGCCATGTAAAAATGATTCAATTGCCATGATGTAAATGTAATTCTAGTATAAATATGAAACGGCATTATTTATAATCTGCCATATTTACCTTCAAAAAAAAGAAATCCACCATATTTAAACCCCAATTTGATAATGCATATAATAAACCTGCCACAAAAGAAGCACAAAACTATTGGTACCAACTATAAGTCAATCACAATTAAAACGTACAAAATCGAATTGAACAAAAACCTGAATGAATCTAATCACAATCATTTAAGTTAAAACTTTATAAAGAGAGTCAAAAATAGCAAAACCTGCTAATACAATCCACATATACAATATATTATTGTTCATCAAATTATGTTCAAACAACTGTGAATATAATACGGCGGATCACCCGTACCCCATGTCAAACACGACAATGAGTCATATAAATGAAAGCTATGGCTAACATATGAGTTACCCGATTCACTAATAGTCTCACGTGAAAAAATCAAAATGATAATAAAATTAGATGCTAATTCTCTACAAAAGAGTAACATTTAGAACTTGATTTCCGATCATAGAAAACATGAGACAATTTACTGATTTAGGGGGTCCCCAACACATATTTTAAATTATTATAAAAGATTGTAGATTCTATGGATTTTAATAGAATTCCACAGAGCCCATGAGATTCATATGAAATTCTATTTCATAGGGTCATATGGATTTCAATGATTTTTAATAGATTTGAAATATAGGTAAATTATATCCAACAGCCGGTTGTACCTTGAGCATGGTACAACCGGGTATTTTTGTAATATACTGGACTCTTGAGGTTGTTAACTAACAGGGAGTACATGAAGCGCAGGGAATACGATCGAGACTATAACGCTGGGTGGTGTGCTGTGGCACTGACTTCTAGAGCCATGGAGATAAGCGATTTGCAGGCTGAACTCCGATCTTTCAGTTCTCCGGACGATGTTGCAAAAGCTTTGGAAAGTTGCTGTCGGATTTGAAGAACAAGCTTATGTCGCTAAGTTTGTAGCGATGTGGACCGATTTGCCTTAGCTGGTTCGAATTACTAAAGATGTCTTGTTATTTGCAGAAGAGATCCCTAAAAATGTCTTCGTTGAAGACAAAATGGTTACAAAACCTATGGATAGTCCTCTGTCGTCTACACAAGCCAATTGGGATGATTTTTCCTTTAAACCACAAATTGCTACTCCTACACCATCATCCACGTCCTTATATTCATACACAAATTGGGATGATTTTATCTTAAGTGAGCATACACACATTAATATATATTTGAGCATACTAGATACTCCATCTGTCCCCTTTTAAATGTCTCGTTTTACCATATTGGGATGTCCCTATTTAATTGTTTCATACCTTATTTGGTAAAGTTTGTGTGGCTGAAAATCATTCTTACTTTATTCTTACTTTATCAATTAATATCAAACACACAAACCCACTTTTCTTAAAACTCGTGTCACCCTCTTCTGGGACATTTGAAAGGGGACGGAGGGAGTATTTTAAATGGGTTTTTTGAATTTTTCGATGTTCATTTCATAAGTTATGTATGCCTCATTTACTATTAGTGGAATACTCGTTTAAAATTTCATATCCATGCATATTAGTGTAATGCTCAACTTTTCTTAATAACTTAAATGAGATTTTAAAAGAGTTTTTGAATTTTTCAATACTCATTTTCTAAATTATGTATACTCATCCGATACTTGTGTTATGATCATTTTAAAATGTCATATCAATGCCGACAAAATCCACACGACCAGATTAGAGTTTGCTCACATAATCTCAATGTTCATTATCAGAAAACACGATACGTACTCAATGAAGATGTTTTAATGCTCAAATGAGCATAGACAAATGAGGGTTTGAGCAGATTGGTGATTTCAAATAATGTTTTGAATATTCTGATACTCATTTTGTAAGTCATGTATGCTCATTTGGTACAACATTATGCTCATTTTAAAATGTAAGTGAAGTAGAAGACATGGTAACAGAGGCCATAATACTCAATTGCATATTTTTAAAACTCAATAGATTAGGCTTAATTCTCAATGAAAATGTATTGATATTCAACTAGTAGAACGTATGGTTTTCATATCAATGCATATTTAAAAAGTGCAATATTAAAATTAATAAAGAAGTGCAATATTAAATTAAATTATCATATTGGAATTCATAATAGTTGATTATAGATACAATTTAATGGTTTTCATAAAAAGAAAAAACAAGAAAACGAAAGTGAATTAAAAGATATGAATTAGAGATCACGATGTTCAATATTAGACTCTCAATACTCAACACAATAGGTTTGATGCTCATTAGAAGTGTATTAATGCTCATCTGACGAAAACCACGATTTTCACTGAAATTATGAAAATGCCACCATTTTTTAGTTGTAATATTAGTTTTCTTGTAATAACACGGTGCTCATTATTAGACGCTTAATACTCATTAAAATTGGACTATTTCTCATTAACAGTACCCTAATGCTCATTTAGCAGAAAACGCGATTTTCACATTAATTACAAAAATGCCACCGAATTATTTTGCTATTTTTCCCCGGGGCTTGTTACTGGGCCGCACGGTGCTCACCGTACAGCCGGCTGTACAATATACGTACTCCAAAACTCCGAAGGTCTAGTAGGGAGAGGTGGTCGTCGGGGGATCTAACAGGGAGCAACGATGGTCGGCGAAGCCTGGGACGAGCGACACGAGGACTCAAGCCTGAGTACAGAGGATCTGAAGGTCTTCTTAAACCTGCAAGTTGAATTTAATTTAAAAAATACCCGGCTGTACGGTGCTCACCATACAGCCGGTTGTACGGTGTAATTTACCGGAGTTTTGGGAATCGAGTCAATTGACGACTATGGTTTTGGGGTTGAAACAGATAATGAGATAGGGATTTGGGGTTCTTACTTTGGTTGCCTCCTTTGCAATAGAAATTGATGATAGACATCCAATGAAGAAATTGTTAAGGCGATTGCTAGCCCCCTGCGCCATGGTTTACTTTGTTTAAGTGCGATAAATAACAAGCTCCACTACGAAGGCAAGCACAAAATTATTAAACATTATTGTTTTTTGTTGAGCATTTTTAATGAGCATTCGATTCATCCTGTTGAGTATTAGGAGTCTAATATTGATTATCGTGATATCTGCTTCATATTTTTTAATTTACTTTCCTTTTCTTATCTTTTCTTTTATAAAAACTTCTCATCTTAAATTATGTTTACAACAAAATCTTATAAATTTCAATATGAGAATCTAATTTAATACGGAGTATTATACTTTTGAAGTATTCATTTCTATGAAAATCGTAAACTCTGTTATTTGAGAATTTAGGGGCCTGTTTACTAACAGAGATATTTTCCTGTTTTCTACTTCTGTTTTTCGTTCTCCAATTTTCTGTTTTTATTTTTCAGTTTTTCTATCTCCAATTTTCTGTTTCTATTTTTTAGCTTTCCATTTTCAAATCTGAAAACATGTTCATCAATTTTTTCACCAAGTTCTCCAATTCCACACCCTTGACCCCTATCCTTACAACGATCTTCCACTCTACCCATACTCCCCCACAACCCTTCATACCCACCCATACCTACTCGTAGGGGTCGGGTAGGGAAGTTATGGGTGGGGGTGGGGTAAGGGGTATGGTCGGGGTGGGGTGGTAAGGTCTAGGGATAGAGGGTTGGGTGGGGGTAGTTGGTGGGTTAGGGTCGTGGTTAGGGGTAAGGGTGGGGTAGTGGGTAGGGTTTGGGGTAAGGTAGATGTAGGGTATGCAGTTGTGATAGGATGGCGGTAGGGTGGGGCCAGGACCAGGGTGGGGCTGAGGTAGGGAAGGGTAGGGGGTGGAGGGTAGGATGGCGGTAAGGGTGGGGGTAGTGGGTAGGGTTGGGGTAAGGTAGGGGTAGTGGGTAGGGTTGGGGTAAGGTAGGGGTAGTGGGATAGGATGGCGATAGGGTGGGTGCGGGATCTGGGTGGGGCCGAGGTAGGGGCATGTAGTAAGGGGTAATATACGGGTGGGGGTAGGGTAGGGTGGGGTGGGGTCGAGGTGGTAGAGGGTGGCGGTAGGGTAGGGTGGATCGGGGTGGGGCCGAGGTAGGGGTAGGGTAGGGTGGGGGTAGGATGGCGGTGAGGTGGGGCCGAGGTAAGGGCATGTGGTAAGGGGTAAGGGGTAATATACGGGTGGGGGTAGGGTAGGGTGGGTCGGGGTGGGGTCGAGGTGGTAGGGGGGTGGCGGTAGGGTAAGGTGGATTGGGGTGGGGTCGGGGTGGGGTAGGGTCATTATAGGGAAAAATGGGTATGCAGGGTGGGGTTGGGTGGGTAAGGTAAGGTAGGGTAGGGTAGGGTAGGGTAGGGGTAAGGGGTAAGTTACAAGGATGGAGGTACCGGAATGGAATCGACATCGGAGCGGGACCGGACCCACCACTAGGTGTAAGTATGCAAATTCATTGCAGCGGCACTGTAGCATCTGCGTTTTCCAAATTTGGAAAACTAGTAAAAGTCACTTCTCCAAATCATTAAGGAAAAGAGAGATATGTCTCATTTTTCCGTTTTGGAAAACGATTTGGTAAACGCGTTTTTCTTTTTTCCTTTCTCCAGTTTTCCAGGAATTTCTTTGGTAAACACGTTTCCTGTTTTCTGTTTTCCAGTTTTCCAGATTTCTAGAAAACTGGAAAATATCTCTGTTAGTAAACAGGTCCTAGACGTTTTCATTGAGCATCAAGCTCCTTTTATTGAACATATGAACTCTACAATTGAGTATACAGAATTTGAAAACCTTAGGCCCTGTTTACTAACAGAAATATTTTCTGTTTTTGGAAAATTTTGGAAAACTGGAGATAGAAAAAGTAGAAAACATGTTTACCTAGTTGTTCTCCAAAAGGAAAAAAACGAGAGATGTCTAGCTTTTTTCCTTCTGAAATCGAAAACCCACATTTAGACGTTTTCAAGTTTTAGAAAACGCGGTGCTACAATGCCTTTTTTACTCATTCGCCTTCCTCTGCTTTCACTGCGCTCAACCTTCCTCCCGTTCAACCTTCCTGCGAGTTAAGGTAAGCTTATCTTTACTCCTGGTCTTTACTGCGTTGTACCTAACCCTCCGCCTACCATCTTTTTAATCTCCGTCCTTCAATTTGAAGACCGTCTAACCACTTCCCTATTCTATTTAAGTCGTACGCAAGCTTCTTCAACACTACAGGTCGTGATTTCGTTCCTCAAAGGCATCGCACCAGCTTCGCCAAAGAGGGTGTCGCTGCTAGGAACTTACCCTGCCATCACGGAATCTCCTATTTCTTCAGTTGGCCAGTATTCTATCAACGAGTTCAAGGTAAGATCTCAAATTAAATGGCATTTTCACTTTAATTTATGGCTATTTCTGCCGCACTTGTCTACGTTTAGTGCTTATTTGATTTTTTTGATAGCTTATTAGTTTGATGTATATTAGTATGTTGGAATTGAATGTGATCCAAATTACTTTCCTGCCTAAGTTTGTTTATTGGATTGGCTGTGAGATTCATGAATAGTTTGTTGGTCATATTTATCTAAATGTTGTTAAAGAATGAGGAAGCAAAATCTAGTCTTGGAGAGATTGATAGCAAAAAGATTGAAATGGGGGAATAATGATTTGGAATTGTTAATACCTGGGCTGGGGTGTATACTGCTTGGAAGGTGTTCTACAGGCTTAAGATATTTTCTTCATTTTTTGATCTGTTTTTTGCATTTGTATATAGATATACATGTATCTATATCTAGAAAAAAGAAATTGGGAGTCTATTATGGATAGAATGTTTTTTCATTGCTTTAAAAGTCTCTTTTCATTGCTTAAGAATTCATATTTAAGCAAAAAGGCTGTTTTATGTTTAGTTCGTTTCCAAATTCCCTAGGCCCAAAAGGCTGTCCTACTCCATGTAGTGGATAATGAGCATGTTAGTTGTTCTTTTTTAAGCCCTACTTATGTAAATAGCATCACTATTTTTCTAGTTGGATTTGGTGCTCAACTATGAATAAACATGCTAATAGTTCTTTTGCTAAAAAAATTATACTTGTGTCACTTTTGTTCTACGTGAATGTAAATAATTCATCAAAGAATAATCCAAGAAATTGTTTTTCATTTATTCCTTCCCAACATGGAAAAAGAGAAGTGGCCAAAACATACTTTGACATTTCTGTATAAGATTTACCTTTGAGAATATTCTTAATGAATATCAAAGATATGTTTTAGCTGGAGCTTTAAGGTGTTCCTTGGAAAGAAAAAATCATTCGGTTAAACTGTTAAGTTTTTCTTCCTTCCCAAAACAAATTGATGTGGCCTAGAAGTACACCTTCATAGCTTGGTTTTGCTATTTTTTCTTTCCATCTTCGTGAGAGAATCTTTGGATAGGTTTTAGATGGTTTGTGCTATTTTGGCCAGTCTCATCCTTACTTTCTTGTACTGTCCATCAGGATATTATGATTGGGATTGGCCCACAGTGCCCTCAAGCAACCCTCTTCTTCCTCAGATTCATTAGGAATAGGTTGTAGCTGGGTTTTGCCTTCTTTTCTTTCCAGATTCATAACAGAATCATTGGATAGGTCATAGTGGGTTTAATGGATGGGAAATGTCATTCCAGATTTTTTGTTTAATGCTATTGCATAACGGCTGCTATATTTTATCTATCATCTTAACATGAGGATCCTCCATGTGGTTTAATGTTTTTAGATTTTTGTGCTGCATTTAAGCATATCAATCAACAGAAATCACTCTCCTATAAGTTGATATGTGTGTTTTGAGATAGAGTTTAGCAAGGGAGAGGGCTAGACTTAGGAGGAGTCTCTTTTGTAAGTAGAGCTTTGTGTTTGACAGAGAAAAGATAGAAAGATTAAAGAGAGGACTGAACTTTGCATATAAATGGATGCTAATGAGGATAAAATCTTATGAAATTATCTAAAGAGAGAACTGAACTAGTTTTTTTTAATAATAACTGATAATATTTTTCGTAACAGAAGTATAGCATGCTACAATTTTGTACTTGATCTTTTGGTATTATTCACAAGTGAGTGTCCATATTTGTTGTGGTAGATGAGTTTAACTCAAGAAGAAAAGGATGATGCCATATGGTTACCATTCTAGAGGAAAGATTTCCTATTCTAGACATACCACGTTGTTACCCATTGAGAAGACATGTTCAAATTCCCATAGCTTGTTGTGCATTGCATAACTTCATTCACATGCAAGATATGACTGATCGTTTGTTCATGGAGTACGATGAAGAAGATATGATATTTAACACAACAGCAAGTACAAGTGAAAATGGATCACTCGAATTTGATATGTCTCAACAATTACAAATGCACGAAGTTCGAGAAAGTACTGCAAATGCAATATGGGATGCTTACAATGTATGAGACGTTGAAGTACGGCTGTTGTTTGATTAAAAACATCTCACTATTTGAACTTTCAGTGTTTGGGAACATTTATGTTAAATTTTTGTGTTATTTCAAATGTTTGTAATTGTGTATTTCTTTTCCAAATATTAAATCAACGTTTTTTTAGAAAAAATGAAATGGAAAATTGAAAAACTCTGGTAAACATGTTTTCTAATTCGGAAAACAAAAAACTGGAAAACGAAAACAAAAAACTGGAGACTTGAAAACAGAAAATGAAAACAGAAAATTATTTCTATTAGTAAAAATGCCCTTATATTTTGTTTTGTTTTCCATTTAAAAAGAAATGAGCATATACAGGTAAATATTTGAGTATGTTAAACATTTAAAATGAGCTTTTGAATTTCTCAATACTCATTTTTGTAAGTTATGTATGCTTATTTGGTACTAGTTTCGTACTCATTTTGTAAGTAATGTATGCTCACTTTGTTCTGATATTATGCTCATTTTAAAATGTCATATATACATATGCATATGTCAAAAGTACCATATTATATTATATTCACGTAAGAGTTGATTATAGATACTTAGTAGATGATGTTTGATGTTCAATGAAAATGTCTTGATATTCAACTAAAAGTACTTATGATTTTCATATCAATTCTTATTTTATAAGTTAATAATGCTCAACGGGTATTCATGTTATGCTCATTTGTAAAATGACATATCAATGCATATTTCAATAAGATTGTTTCTAATAGAGTAATAGGTCCATATTTTATTTTGTTTTCCTTTTAAAAAGAAATGAGCACATACAAGTAAATATTTGAGTTTGTTAAAAATTTCAAATGAGCTTTTGAATTTTTCAATACTCATTTTGTATGTTATGTATGCTCATTTGGTACTAGTTTTGTACTCATTTTGTAAGTAATGTATGTTCACTATGTTCTATTGATTCTCATTTTATAAGTTATGTATGTTCAACGGGTATTCATGTTATGCTCATTTGTAAAATGGCATATCAATGCATATTTCAAAAGTATCATATTACATCAAAAATAAGGAAAAGAAAATAAATTCGAAGAGATGAAACAAAGATCACGATGCTCATTGTTATGCTTCTAATGCTCAACAAAATATGTCTCATGCTCACTAGACGTGTTTTAATGCTCATTTAGTACAAGACGCGAATTTTATGTAAATTACAAAAATGCCAATGGGTGTACGGTTCACACCGTACAACCGGCTGTACTATATACGCTTCCGGAGATAGAGGAGTCAGGGAAGTTATTTTTTTCATTTTTAATCCAGAGTATTAAGGTGAAGGGTAAAAATGGAAAACAAAAATAAAGTTTCCTAAAAAAGTGTTTAATGAGTCCCACGCACGGAAAAGATATAACTCAATCCTATTTTTGTAAAGTACCTTTAAATTGATCCTTTGGAGAGCAATTTTCTCACAAAAAAGACCTTCACAAATATAAATGGGTATAAGATGAATATAAGACCATTTGCAGTGGTAAGGTATTAGGAGTCTAAAATGCTAAAAGTGGAGATTTTAGACTCCTAATTTCTTACATTGGAGAGCATTATAGGAGGCCAAAAATGGAGATGGGAAGGGAGGAGTCCAATTTTAGCCAGCCCATTGACTCTATTGACTCTGTGGAAGTGCTACTTTGCCAAAAAGAAAGGAATCATGAGTGGTGGGTAGTTAGTGGGCTCCATAAAATAAAACCCCATCTTTCTTAAAATGGTTATAATTTGTTTTTTCATAAATCAAATTTAGAAAAAAATATATCAAAATTCATAATTTGTTATACTCTTTCATATGACACCAATATGTAATATATAAAATGAAAAAAATCTAAAATTTTAACTGTTGACATTTTCATGAGCCCCCAAAAAATACAAAACACAATTTTTTAATTCATGTAGCCTTCACAAATAACTTAATATTTCGTAATCTAACTTTACTTGAACTAAGTTCTTTTTTTGTTAACCAAAAAATGTTAAAAAATATTTAATGAAATTTATTTATTTTTACATCAAAATGTGTATTTTTACTTCAAAATTATTCAGGGATTAAATTAAAAAGAAAAATATTACTTATAATAATTTAATTAATATTTTACTAAATTGATATGTAAAAAAATGTGCAGAGTGTATTTTATTGACGGTGCTGGAATGCAGAAAAATAGGAGTCAAAACACTGTTTTCACATGGACGGAGTCCATTTTTGACATTTTGACTCTCAGCCAGTCCAATTGGTCTAAGGGTGAATAACAAAATTAGACAAGCAAACATTTGACAGGGAATCAGAATTTGTATGTATTAATGATCCAAATTCGCATGTTATTTTGCACCTTTCAAACGGGAGAGAAGCTGAAGTCATAATGCCGTGAAAAAGACCCAGCACTCAACCCTCTATCCTGTAATTTTGATTTCTTTTCATCCGCATCCTCCAGAGGTTCAGAAGAGTAAGGATTTAACAGGACTAGAGTAAGGGTAGTTTTCTTTTTCATTTGTCCATTGTTGATCTGTTAAAATTAAACTTCAGTAACTTCACGTGTCCATCCCCATTTGAATTTCTTCATACGTCATACAGTATTCCCAGCACTTCATCAGTTCATTCACACCCAAACGCCGAACACCCTCTTCGCCGATTGAGCGATTGTTGCATTCGATTGCGGAGTTGCTTTGATGGATTTTCAAGTGGTGGTGTTAGCAGGTGGCTTCTCCAAGAATCTTGTCCCTCTCGTTTCTAAGGTTCCTCCATTTTCCCGCCTGTTCCGAAAAATGTACACATGATTCAGATTTTCATTCTGATGCCAATAATTTTTCTGCGAATATATATGTAAAGATTTGATAATTTTCAGGACGTGCCAAAGGCGTTGCTTCCAGTGGCTAACCAGCCTGTTCTGTCCTACGTGCTTGACCTTTTCGAGCAAAACAATCTCAAAGATCTTATTGTGGTATGTTTCTTACACGCCAACAGTTTGTTTTAGTTTTAGTGCCTTTAGGTACTCATTGGCCAAATTAAGTATCTTAAATTTGATCCGGGGTATTCATGTGATGTGTACTGGGAATCAGTGTGGATATTAGGGAATTAGGGTTCCTAATTCCATTATTTTGACCATAGGTGGTTGAAGGGCAAGATGCAGCAGCTTTAGTGGGGGCTTGGATATGTAGTGCCTATGTTGACCGCCTACATGTTGAGGTATGCACACTCTCACTATCTATACAGATTACTCCTTTTGTAGGAAAATGAATGATTTTGATGCTGCATTTTTATCTTTATGTTATCCCTTTATCCTTTTTATCTTACCTTATCTTTCTTTCCTTTGTGGCTCCGATATCATGGATTGGTTCATGTTAGCCGACCCCAAAATCTTTTGGGAATAAGGCTTGGATGATGTTGTTGTTTGTTGTATTTGTGGCAAAACATTGAATTGATAAATTGAAGATTTGCAGGTTTATTATAGAATCATAAAAAACCTCTGAGATGAATAGATGACCAGACTTACTGTGCATAGTGCACCCCTTCCCTGTATTACTTTAATGGCTTTCAGGGCAGTGTCACTAAATTTTTCCAGACACTGCTAAAATAAGATTGTAAAAATGCTCAATTGGTTATAGACTTGTAATCCTTAAAGAGTGTTCGAGAAAACCTCAAAACTTTGAAACTACAATGTTTTGGCTACTCTGAAACAAATCTCAATCTAATCTCAATCTACACTGTATTTGCCCAATAAATTGCTGTTTCTGATAATTCTAAAAAATGATCTTGAGTTGTTTTTTCTAATAACTTACATGATGTTGCTTAAATAATCAATCAATCAATCATCATTTACCCAAGTGCCGTAAAGGCTCCCACCTACGGTGGGGTAAGGGGGGGTCGGATGTACGCAGTCTTACCCCTGTACTAAAGCACAAAGAGACTGTTTCCGGATGACCCATCCGGAAACAGCTCACAAACACTGATGAAAACTCATTAAGGCTTGGATAGACTGCATAACTTGTAAGCTTAGAGTAATATCTATACTCGCTAAGTTTTACTAGCTTTAGTGTTTCAATAATTGGATATTATTGTGTATGTTATGGACATTTTTATTCTTGCGTGACTGCTGGTGCTGGATGCTTAACTAATAAAGTAATTAATGTCTCACAGGTTGCGGCAGTTCCTGAAGATGTAGGAACAGCAGGAGCACTGAGGGCAATTGATCCGCACCTGACAGCAAAAGACATCTTGGTTGGTATTCAACTTGGAATTTAGCTTATACGTGTGTAGTAGGCTATAGTTGGGATGCAGAAAAAGGTAGAGTAAGGAAATAAAATAATCTATTTTTTTTTTTCATTAAATGCCTGGCTTTACCTAGGGAAATACAAAGAAAAATCATATTTGATTTTATCAATTAAATTTTTTATATATATTTAGATCGTGTGGGTGTTTTGGGAATATGGTTTGGATGTTGTTGTATATATAATTAGATCTTATAGTCTTTTTATACTGGAATAGAAATACATTAATACAATGAGTTTGAACAAATACCTAGAAATGATTTATTGAGTCTGAACCAAGTCCCCCCCTCCCCAAATTTCTTTTGTCACAGATTTCCCGACTATTTTCCTCCATATTTTGTCCCCCTAGCAATTTTACGGGTTCCAAATGTCCCTGAAATCTCATCTAATCCTGTATTGTGTAGGTTGTCAGTGGTGATCTGGTTTCTGATATTCCTCCAGGGGCTGTTGCAGCAGTTCACAGACGACATGATGCTATTGTTACTGCGATGCTTTGTTATGCTCCAGCTGGTGGACCTTCAGAGTCAGCGGGCTCATCTGCAAAGAAACCTGCACGCTATAATATTGTTGGACTGGACCCCACTAAGCAATTTCTTCTGCATATCGCAGCTGGTGAGACCTTTCTTTTCCTGGACATTGTTTTACCATCCACTTCTTAGTAGGCACTAGGCACTATTAAGCATTTCCATTCTTTCCCAGGATTTGAAGTTGAGAAAGACATGCGCGTTCAGAAGAGCATACTCAGAGCAGTTGGCCAAGTATTTTATTTTCCTGCACCTCATGCATTATCATATCATTTCAACCATCAAACAATTTAGTGTTGAATATAATTTGCAGAAAGCCGTACTCTGAAATTCGGATATCTAAATATGATGGTTATGTTTTGAATGCGAGTCTTTTTGCTACAATAGCTTAGGACTTAGGAAGGTACCTAACTTTGCATTGGCCTATTAAAAACTAGGTCTCCCCAAAACTCAAATTTGAGGTGCCAGAACAATATAATCATTTTTTGTACAATATTATGCATTTAAAATGTTTTCTTACCAAGTTTAGTGGGCCTGGGCCAGGTTCCCCCCTGCCTAGCTATTCAGATATGCTTAACCCACATAAATGCACTATTTTGGAGCACTATGAGACACTTCTGGCCCTGGAAGCTAATGGTTCTATGGTGTCTAGGCCTGCTCTTCTATCAACAATTATAATACAACTTAGTTGTCTGTCTTATTATATTTACTATTTCCTCCTTTCCTCAAGTCTCATATACAAATGTTCCTTTTAGATGGATATTCACTCTGATCTGATGGATGCTCACATGTATGCATTCAAGAGGTGTGAAGCACTGCCACTTTTTTTCACAGTTCACTTTGTTTTTCCTTTTATGGATTGAAGTGTAATTTTATTTGAATATTATTAGAACTGCCCTGCAAGAAGTTCTATCTCTTAAACCAAGCTTAACAAGCTTGAAGTGTGATGTCTTGCCATATCTTGTGAGAAGTCAGCTGGTTAGTACAATATACTGCACAGTGGTTTGATTTTTGGTTATTATTATTACTATTGTTATTATTAATAGTGTTAGTTTTGAACTAGTTTTTTATGACATTATATTTAGAGATCTGAGTTATCACTCAATGGAGTGCACTCCGAAGAGAATGGGAATCATAAGGATGCTTCACAGGTTAACAGTTCAGTTTCGTTGTCTCAACTTATGGCCAATGCTTCTGTTCAAAGTTTTCATGACCAATATACATTTGGTGGTCCTGAAAAATCTGTTCCAGTTCCTAAGAAAACCCATAAGTGCTGTGTTTATATTGCTAACAAGAGCAATTATTGCATGCGTTTGAATTCCATCCAAGCCTTCAGTGACATAAACCGAGATGTGAGCGATTTTGCTTCGTTCCTACTTTATTAACTTACGCTTCATATCAAATATCAAATTATATTGGCTCATTTTAATCTATAAATTGCTCAGGTGATTGGAGATGCCAGTCACCTATCTGGTTACTCTTTTTCTGCACATAACAACGTAATTCATCCTTCGTCTGTGCTTGGTTTGAAAACAACGGTGAGATGTGATGCACAAGTGCATTTTCAGATTTTTTTTCTTAGTGTCTATTTCGATGGGTGGTTTTGAATGTGATGACTTTGGAGGGCTTATCATATACGGAGTATCTTGGTATTTTGTAAATACAGGGGCAATGAAATTGATTAAAGCTGGTTGAAATGGTATGTGGTCACATATTATGCCAGTATTTCAGATGTGTAGAATCTAAATAAAAAATTTAAAGGTTCGAGAAATGGTAAAAACATCCAAATTCTCCCTTGCATTACATCACTCACTTATTCATTTTGTGGTAATTTTGTGATGATGTTATCATTCCCTGAACCTCTGCCTTCATAAACTATTATCCTTTTGCAAGATATCGATTAAGCCCTCCAAAGCCAATGCTTTTAATGCCTCCAAAACTCTATCCAAACAAATCTGTTGATGTTGATCTTCTCAACTGATGATGATTTATACACTGTTTTTGTTGATATCAATTCTGTAGGTGGGACCACATTGTATGCTGGGAGAGGGTTCAGAAATGGGTGATAAATGCAGCGTAAAAAAGTCCATCATTGGTCGCCATTGCCGGATTGGCTCAAATGTAAAGGTATAATATGGAGTAATCTTTATATGACATTTGAAAGAGAAGCATTCATACATATCATAGTAGTAGTTTGCGAAATGATGATAATAGATCCCTTTTGATGTACAATGGACTACTCACAGGTAGTGAATTCTGTTGTCATGAACCATGTTACAATTGGCGACGGTTGTACAATCCAAGGTTCCATTGTATGCAGTAACGTTCAGCTCCAAGAACGTGTTGTCCTGAGGGATTCCCAAGTAACCTCTCTCTCCCTAACAAGAATATGTGTGCGTGTGTGCTTGCCATTTCGAGTGCATCAATTTCTTAATTTTCTCTCACGGAAATTCCTCACTATACTTTGGTTTGCACTTTTCCACACAAAGGTTGGGGCAGGCTTTGTGGTCACCGCCGGCAGTGAATATAAGGGAGAATCATTGGCAAAAAAGGAGAAACAGTGATGTTTTCAGTTGGTTCATAGACGATGATCAACACTGCTGCTCAACTCTCAGTGCTGTTTCCTTACAGAAGGGGGAATTCACAGTCATCTATCTACTCGATTCATAATCTCATAGGCAGATATAAAGTTATGCATTTCCTAGTATACTCTGTGTTCTTAATGGTTGACATTTTTGACCTTTTATATACGTTTTTGTAGTACTTCCGTAGCTGTGTATACATGCAAACACCTTCAGCTAATTGTGGAGGGTTTGCATCCCATATCAGAAGTCTTTCCGTAGAATATTAGTGAAGGAATTTAATCATACCAATAACCTCATCCCCCAGTGTTATTATATACGGAGTATTTATATGCATACATATTTCCAACGGTTCAAATCGAAGTGACCTTTGCACACTGGCTGAGTGGCTGGAGCGATATTATTCACTTAATCACTTATAAGAAAATGGTCACATAAAAAACTGTTGCAGTACGCTTTAAAGTTTAAAAGTGTGTAATACCCCTAAACAAAAATGAACACCTAAAAGTCTAAAACCCACTTTCTCTAACTCTCTAAGTCATACTATCTCCACCTCTAAGATTGGAACAGAAAGAATCATTATCGATTTATTCTTTTGTACTCCGTATTAATCTTTCTCATGTCATACATGCACCATGTAACATTGACATCTCACGTGTAGATTGTAGAATAAACATATACAAAAACTATATACGAAACGCGAACTCATTACACTCATTAGTAGATGAAATAGCAACACCGAGGGCAAACATTACACATATATACCATGAAATGTCAGGAGAATATCAGAGATATCGTAAACATAGCTCTTTTTAGACAAACTGATACATAATTAGGACATGAACATTCCCTCAAAGTAGAAAAATAAAGACGACATGAATGATGAGAAATCAATTTAATGAATTTTGGTTGATAAGAGTTAAAGAAAAGATGCAAAGGAAAGGGTAGCAGCCAAGGCAAGAAGGGAATGACAGAGGTGAAAGAAGGTGGTTCTTGGAGCAGCACTGGCCCCCTTCCCAGCAGCCGGACTTGACGCTAACCCGCCACTACCATCTGTTACACTAGATGGACTTCCTGCACCTGCATTTTCAAGCCCACAAAATTTTGAACTTGGTATTAATAAAACATTAAAGAAACGACAGTAGTAATAAAGCTCAGAAAAAATTCCACTAATATTACTCTGGGAGAAATGGTAGATAAAAGCGTGACCTGATAATTTTTAATGACTATAGAAGTGTTCAAAGATACTACTCCATATGATTTAGTGACCATGATGTAAACTTTGAACCCAATCATAATCAGTAAAAAATCAAAAAATTACAAAGTCAAATTTTTATTCATGACTTTTTATTAGTAATATTTTAAGAAAAACCTCGGCTATCGATCTAAATCTCCATATTATAGATTTTCAGTGTAAAAAATTTCATGTTTATAGATTTTTTGTTGGGTAATACATGCATCAAACTATCAAACTTCTCCCCCTCGAGAGATTTGATCATACTGAACAAAAACAATCAAATTTTGTGCAGGTGGAATAGTGATTTTTTCAACATAGAAATAATGAATTGTTGAGTGATAATACCAGATGATGGCCCTTCAGCAGGAGCGGGAGCAGGTACTCCAGCAACGTTTATACCTAAAACTGCAAAGTGAAACAAAAGAGAGTTCAGTTTGTGTGATTGTAAATTTGACTCAAATAGATAAATTAGCTAGGGTATAACCAAATTGGCTGAATTACTTGAGAATACCAAAAAGTAATAAAGTTTAATATTCTCTTAGCAGGTTAAAGAACATTAAATCTGAAACATTTTCTTTTGGGACAGGCTGGGTTGTTGTTGTAATGTAGTTCAACAAAAAGAGTGACATTTGCATCTTTTAAAGCTGATGTTTGAATAATACAATTTCTACTGGCTACTTTATGGCCGGCTTGTGACTAAAACACAACAAACTTCAGATATGATAACCATTATTTTATGAATAATTACATATTTATAATTAACATAAAGGTTTTTTTACAAAAATGTGAATTCTTAAGTATAATGACTATATTAACTTTAATCATAGTAAATTATATTTGACCTTTACACTTAATGACCATGGCATGGTAACTTTAGTAACATTTTTATAAATAAGTTTTATTTTAGTAATGATTTTGAAAAAAACTCTTATTTTATGCCATCAATTTGAGCCATTCACTCTTAAAGAAGAAGACTTAACTCATTTATTTTTTTAAATGAGTGCATGTTTGCCAAATATAACTCACTATCTTTTAACTTACATGCAATTTAACAAGTCTTTAAAAAGCTTTTACTTGTATGTTTGGTACAACAATTTAGATGTGTTGTTTTAGAAATCTATGATTTTTTTTTAGAAGATGTCTAGAGCAGTTTTTGAGAGAAAGTGTATCCGAGAGAAACTATTATTTTTTGCCTCAATTTGTCACAACCTGTTATATATACCAGAGATGGGTCAATCAAAGCAAACTAACGGTTACTAAAAAACTTGTAATATATCATTTCATTCAATTGTACCTAACATACACTAAAACAAAACAAGTCATTTTTTAAGAAAAATGCATGCATAATTAGTCCTATTTGTGAACAGTTTATGTTTTGCTCCTATTATAAGCAATTTGGTAACAAAAAACATATTCAACGCATTTCATAACAGGAAACCATCCAAGAATTAAAAGTGAATTTCAAATATCCCATTTTATCAACTTATATTTTTGCGCAGTTATCTTCAAAAAATTATTTGACTGCCTCCCC
The DNA here is from genome assembly GCA_945859915.1 of Cuscuta epithymum. Lineage (NCBI taxonomy): Eukaryota > Viridiplantae > Streptophyta > Magnoliopsida > Solanales > Convolvulaceae > Cuscuta > Cuscuta epithymum. The sequence continues at coordinate 3,174,209 of CAMAPF010000040.1, forward strand.
GATCGAATTTTTAGCTGAATTTTTTTGTGAATAAACTAGACTTAATGAGGAACATGCTCAAAAAATTTCATCAAAAAAATTCTACCGTTAACCGCCCCAAACGGCGGCAGCCGGACGGAGGGTCCTGTCCCTCCGACTGGACAAGATCATTCCTCTATATATATACTAGTGAATTGACTCGTACGTTGCACGGATAATGAATGAAATTAATATTTCATGAAAACAAATACTCCCTCTGTCCCACTAAGAACTTCCTACTTTGACCTACACACATATTTAGGAAATAAATTTGACTTTACTGTAGAGTACACTGTTTCGAAACTGTTTGGCACTGTTTTGCACTGTTTGACACTGTTTTGATGTAGGATAACTTTCCATTTAGGGAAATGAGAATATCATTTTGGGACGGCTATAAAAGGAAAGCAGGAAGATATTAGTGGGACGGAGGAAGTAATACCTTCATCCCATAATATGTGTCTTATTTTGATTTGACATAATTATTAATAAAGTGGTTGAAAAAATAAAAAATGTGATTGAAATTTGAGTAAAATAAAGTGAAATCTTGTAAACCACATACGTAGTATTTCTTCTAATAATGTAATTAGAGTATTACTACGTATAAAATAGGACGAATGGAGTATATGCCTAGCATGTCTATCATTGCGATGATTCACTAAATTCATCACTGTATATACAACTAAATACACCGCATAAGTAGTTGGCAGTTGTGAAAGGTTGGCATACACACATTGAAATATACTCCGTACTAAAAACGGTCTCATGGGGAGCTGGCCATAAATTAATATTAACTCATACAATACACATTGAAAAATAGGTGCCAACTCTTGGCCTGACAGGATGAGGTTAACATTTATTGTTACCATTATTATATTATTATATCTCTCTGTTCTTGAATAAACCTCCAACTGGACCAGGTACACAGAATTAGAAAATGAAACCTTATCATTCTAATTTTGTTTGTAAATTAGAAACAAATAATAATGACCACACAATGTTTTGCTATAAGAAAATCAGCATAACTTTGGATTTAACAAAAAAGAAAATTATATACGGAGTACTACTATGTGAATTACTTGAGAATTTCACAAGAGTATTACTCTATTGTTTCAATATGGGATTTAAACACTATGAATCGATTATTACTCTATTTTTAAAAAAATATGTGATGTACACTATTTTATTTGTTTGTACCACATTTCTACTTTAAGTAGTTTTCATCAAGTACTTTAACATGTCCATCTCATAACAAATTTGGTGATTCACAATCATTCTTATTTCACAATTAATATCAATTGTATCATTATTTTTCGGGAAATTGACCTAAATAGGATTTCACAATTAATATCAATTGTATCATTATTTTTCGGGAAATTGACCTAAATAGGAGTAAACGACGTTGATAATTTCACAAAATAGGACTACTATGTTTTTTTCCCGAAATAGGAACCATTACTGTCACGATTGAAAAATACCGGCATGATTGAAAAATATTGCCATTAATTATAATAAATAAATATAGTCATGTTAAATGCATAGTATTGCAACTATTTGGTAGTCTTGACTAAAAGATGGCAGTAAAAATTATGTCATCTTACTCCTATTTCGGGAAGAAAAACATAACAGTCCTATTTTGAAATTCCAAACCCTATTTAGTCCTATTTTGGAAAGATCTACCTTATTTTTATTTTCAAGTGCTATAGTGCGACAAATTCTAAAAATACAAGATACTTCTTGTGTATATTTATAAATACTACGTAGTAGTAGTATAATTTATAAGAACATATTTAAGCGTGTATATGTATATTATATTTGAAAACTGAACTCATAAACCATTCTTCTATTAAGTTGTAATTGTTATTAAATTTTGAAATAAACAGACTTCAAAATTGATGAATATAAGCACGTACAAAATTCATTTATCCCTTTCCTTTTCTGCCTTTATTTTTAGATACATTTACCCGCCGTGATATAAGTATTCGTTTCTTTAGTGTCACAAAAGAGATTCTGAAAGTTAAAAGAAAATTAAACAAGACCCCGAATGGCCGAATGTACAATAAAAATATCGTAGAATATCTGAACTTTGTTCTGTTTTTGAACTTTCTCCTGTCTATTACTGTAGTAATAGTTCATTACCGGTAATCATCCTTGTTCCAAAGGTCGAATCCTCATTTCGATTTTTTTTTATAATTCGGGTGTTAGGGCTTACGCTCCCATAATTCTGGAGTCTATAAACTACCCTCCAAAGCTCCTAGACAGTTAAGTCCGATCTCATCACAGTCAGCCTCGTCAGTACTTGCTACCTTCATTACCATCTTCTTCCTTCTTAGCAAGACCTCCCTCCTCTCCCCTAAGTGCCGAGCGGGTTTCGAACCGGCTTAGGTAACCTTGCACCCAGCGGGCTGGAGTGCTCGGTTTGAATCCTCATTTCGAAACATTCACTCACCGACTCAATAGATCATATGAGGTTTGTTAATGATGATAACTAAACTCAATACAGAACTATGAGAAAATAGCTAACATGATCATGACAACTCCAATCAAGTCAGCCAAAAAGGTCATTCCAATTTTAGTTGTTTTAATTCAAAAGTGGCAAGGCTGATAAACAGAAATAAGGGATTACTAAATGACTCCAAAGTGGTCAAAACAAAAAACATGAGTTAATTGTGAGATTAAATTAAAATATTTTCGCTACACCTTCTGATTCAGTCATTTCGCAAATAGACAGATACGATAGTATATAACAGAAGTGTAAAAACAGAAAGAAAAAAAAAATCGTGAATCAAGAAAACCTAGAAAGAGTAATGATGTAGAAAAAGGAATTACTTGAGCAGAGGCTGGGAGAAAGGGAATCAATCTTGCAAGCAGTGGGGAGATTGAGGGCCTTCTTCACCTCAATTGCGATTCCCACACTGTTATTGTTGGGGTCAGCCAGAAGTTTGCACAAACAAACTGGGTGATTGTTCACTATATCTTTCAGCTCCGGGCAGCACCCTTTGTCCGGCTTCGTCAGGTTGCTCCCTGCCTCCACATACGTCAAGCAACCCGACATCCCCAGCAACTCCGTCATGCAGTCCTCCGCCGCAGCCGACGGAGCCCCCGCCGGCGCCTGCGCGTCGGTGACGGCCAGCCCTACCACCACTAGGAGGAGGACGGCGCTTGTCCTCGTCACTGCTAATGCCGCCATGAGAAGGGAATCGTGTCAGTGGGTATGTTATGTGAGAGGAGAAGAAAATGAAGGGTGTTTGAATTGTTATGGGTTTCCCGAGGCTTTTAATGGGGGAGATGAGGTACCCCGGCCGGCACCTCAAAATTTAATACTCCCACACCTACCGACTACTGCTAATGCTAGAGCGGATCTTACAGTAATACAGAAAGAAAATTCAAACACAGAAAAGAAACAAACAAAAACCTCCACGGACTTGAACAAAGAGTGCGCATTTGACATTCATAATTGCATAAACTTGATTATTTAGTGTTAATTGAGTACTTTCGTTAGATTAATACATTAATATGACTGAGTTGACTAACTGAGTGTTGTGTAAGCAAGAGTAACAGACCAACGTTATGACGCCGACCTTCACGAAGTTGACCAAAAAGGAAAAATCGACCTTCTGAGGTCAACTTGCGGGGATAATTGGCTAGCAGGGGTGCATCGACCAAGGGGAGTCGACTTGCGGGGGACTGACGTCGACCAAGGGGAAGTCAGGTCAAGGGTTGGGGGTTGGCGTCGACCTTCAAAAAGTTGATTTTATTAGCATTCTGTTAGCCAACTCAGACATATTAATATGTTAATCTAACAGGTGTACTCAACTAACACTAAAAAACCAAGTTTGTGTACCTAAAAAGATCAAATGCAATTTAGTGTACTCTTTACTCCACCTCATACAAGTTGATGTACTCAATTGACTCTTACTTCGAAACAAAAATATTGGCCCGTGGGTGTTGTTTAGCTGGGTACATAAGGGTGCCACAAGGACAAGTATCGGATTTGAATTCTCAAAACTGTAATCAGAGGTTATTATGTAAAATTGCATATACTTCTAAGTGTTTGGGTGAGAGCCCCACTCATTATTTGCAAGTATCGGGACCCTCAGGGTTGATGTGTCATACTTTTTTATCGTGGACAAACAGGTGTGGGCCCAATCTAGACATGCCCGAGTTCCAGTTCAACCTGAATCAAAACAGTCGGTTTTCGAAGGGCGTATTTCAAAACCCATAGCTCAGAATGGCGGTTCAGTTTTTATGTTTAGTGGAACTGAAAAAGTTGGTTTAGATTGACTCTGTATTATATACTCCCTCCGTCCCAATATAAAAGGCACATATTCCTTTATGGGCCGTCCCAATATATCAGGCACATTTCCCTTTTTGGCAAACAGTGCCAAATAGTGCAAAATAATGTCAAACAGTGTCCAAACAGTGTTCCTCCTAAAAATGTTTGAAAAAGAAAATGTGCTCTTTATATTGGGACGGATGGAGTACTTTGAACTATACGGAGTTATTAAATTACAATTGTTTGTTTAATATATTAATAAGAAAGTTTAATATTCTTTGAATTGTATTAAATTAAAAAACTAATTTCATACCAAGTACTACGCATAATATGCACTCTAAACCAAAAATGCAAGAGCTTTGTTGGAATTTAGTGTTAGTTTCGATGTGCTAACACCTTAGGATTCCTTAGTTTTGGCTGTTAATGAATACGTACACTGTAATGTACTAAATGGCTTTGTTAGTTAATTCGCGTATAATACACGACGCTTAAACGTATAATACACGTATAAATCACCCGCTTACGTATTTTTTCCAAAAATACGTTAAAATTCGCGTATTTTACTGATTGAACGTATTATACACGTACTAATTGTATTTATACGTATTTTAATTAGAAAATAGCTGAAATCGTGTTATTCGTGTATACCTTTCCCACTACTGCCCACAATCCCGGCCCCTGCTAGTAATCTAATACGGAGTATTGGACTATTGGTATGCGAGTGTGGTACAGCTGTCCAATAAAGCCTAAGGTTTTAACTATTCACTTTGCACGGTGACCAAAGCACTACCAGACTAGCACAGGAGAGGCGGCGGCAAGCTCCAAGGTAGTACGTACTCCGTATTGCAATTTTCAATCTCCATAGTGCTTAAACTGCCACATGATTGATGTATTATTTTTCAATTCACTCATCTCCATATACGGAGTATTAGGTATTTAAATTTTTAAATACGAGTATGAACTTTTAACTTTCAGTATTGTTTTTTAAAAACTCCATAGTGCTTAAATTGCCACATGATTGCTCTATTTTTTTAACTTTTTATCTCATTAATCTCATCAACGAATCTACTTTTTCATGTTTGAGGTTTGATGTCAATTTTATTTATTCAATTAAGCTTCAGTTATGTGATTCAATAATGAATAAAACCTTTTTTCTAGTTTTGAAATATCTAATTTCAAACGGTAATAATAATTTAAACATTATGAGCATTATTCTAAAATTCGGCCTAATCAGTCTGATTACTTGGAACTAATTGTGGAGGACTAATTGACCTAGTTGGCTAAAAATCGGGCTAGTAGGTGACTCGGCGCCTAGTCAGTGCACAGGAGCTAGGCGTCCCTCAACCGCAAGACTAGCGTCTAGCAAGTTCTAGAACATACATTATGAGGAGCAAATAACTTTATCATCATACATTTACTTTGTCAACCTGAGTTTGTTTTAGATTTTTATTAATTTTTAACTAGGCCTGGACTCGGGCCCGGTTCGGGCCCGGGCCCGGCCGGGCCTCGATTCGGAAATGTAAGGCCCGGGCCCGGCCCGCCTGTAGGCGGGTGCCGGTTCGGGCCGGGTGACCCGGCCGGGCCCCGGGCCGGGTGAACCGGCGGGTCGGGTCGGGCCTTGAATATTTTTTTTTTTTTTAACTTATAATTTTTTAACTTAACATCTACTTTGAATCTTGGAGTACATTTATGTGAAATAAGTAATAAGTACATTTTGAGAATTGAGAACAATTAATTCTAATACATTTTTTATTAAGTAATAATAATATAATATAATTAATTTGATGTAAGTTGTAACTTGATTAATTTGAGAAATGCGACATATAAAAAAATTTAACTTTTATTGATTTGAAATATGAACTACAAATCTACAAGTTCACAAATTACAATAGAGAATTGAGGATAAAATAATAAATTGTAAAATACTAATCAATCGGAATCCCCGGCATAGGTAGAAGCACCATCGGTTGATTCATCGATAAAGTCTTGGGAGGGGATGAGGCTAAGTTCTTGAGTTCTACGTCTTGCCTTCAACCAATCGTGGTAGCATATAAGCGTTTCAAGAGATTCGGCACTCAAACACGTTCTCGATTTAGTTAGGACGTTGCCGGCCGAACTAAATTCTTGTTCCACGGCAACTGTTGAAACCGGCATTGATAGTACTTGCTTAGCCATCCGTGCCAAAATCGGGAACGTTCTTTCTTTTGACTTCCACCACTTTAGGACGTCAAATTCTTCATTTTCTACAAACTCAACCTCATAGTTAGCATACAAAGCAATCTCATTAATTGTGCTTTGTTCAGTAGTGTGCGTTGTTTTAGCTTTTTTCATAAGATTGCCAAATGCAGATTTAAAAAAACCTTTTCCTTTAGACGAAGATGTTTGGGTTGGGGGAGGGGGCGCGTTGCCATATTGTGCACGAAACTCATTAAATAAAGAATAAAATAAACTACTAACCTCGTTGTATTCAGATTGCGGATCTATAGGGTTATCTTCATACATTGGAAAATCACCATAAAAAGATTGATAATAGAACTTGTAACATTGTTCCAAATTACCAAGTCGAAAACGAGGATCGAGAATAAATGCAATACCATAAATATGTGGAATATGTGCATAATATTTTAAAAACTTTTCTTTCATAAAAGTACAAAAATAGCTCACATAATCGGCATTTTGAAATTCATTAAAAGCACCGGCGAGATTAACAAGTTCACGCATAAATTCGTTTGAAGTAGGTTTATAAACATGACTCAAACTTTCAGTTGCATTATTAAAAAATATCAAAACATTACAAATTTTTTCGCAAGTGTCGATGTGAGCGGAGTTTAAAATGTAGTTATCATATTCTTTTAAAAAAGCAGGAAAATGTTCTTTATATCTAATAAGAACTCTAATTAATTTATAAGAACTATTCCACCGAATAGACAAATCTTTAGGAAAAGCAACATATTTCACATTTCTTTCATTCAAATAATTTTTCCATTTTAATTTAAGTTGACCATTAGCCCAAATACGTCTAATCCCCCCCTTCGCTACCTCCAAAGCATCTCCCAACGCTTTTAGACCATCCTGCACACATAAATTTATTATATGGCATGCACATCGTTGATGAAAAAATCTACCCATCAAAGTAGTAGAACCACACAATTCACGCAATCTAGGTATAGCAGCAGTATTATTAGTAGCATTATCAAAACCTATAGCAAACACCTTATCAACCAAATTATACTCAATTAAAATACGCTCAATCAAAATATAAATATGTTCGGCGGTGTGACGATCATTAAATTCACGAAAAGCAAGAACACGTTTATGCAAATTCCAATCAACATCTACATAATGTGCAGTCAAACCCAAATAATGTAAATTATGATAGGTGTCCTCCCATATGTCAGAACAAACAGTAACACGTCCATCATAGCTTGCAAAAAAATTTTGTAAGTTCAACTTTTCCGCCTTATAAAGCCTTATAATTTCTTTTTTAACCGTTTTTCGACTATAACTTCGAAATTGAGGATTTAAACAAGTTTGTGCATACTCTTTAAAAGAAACACTTTCAGAAAACAAATAAGGTAAATTTTCTTCAACTATAAAGTTAGCCATACCAGTCAAATTTTGTTGATCATTGTATGAGAAATTACCATAAGGTTGGTTATTTGCAAACCTCGATATTTGTGTTTGCTTCCCCTTGCCTTTCTCAATTTTTGCGTACTCCACCTTGTGCTTGCCCATAAGATGCCTTTTGAGGCTCCCGTATCCGCCCGAAGTTCCCAAACTGTACACCTTATCGCAATGGTTGCAACTTGCGTACCATTTCTCGGTGCTTGGGTCTTTATACTTTTTAAAATTATTTTCTATAATAGGAGATTTAGATTTCGTACCTATTTGGGATGAACCACCCTCGTGGTCCGCCGCTTGCTCCTCATCCGGGGTGCCGTGACTCCCATCGCCCCCCGCGTCCTCCTCCGGATCGTCATCCTCGAGCTCTTCTTCGTCAATGGTGTGAATATCGTCCGGGAGGACCGGGATGTCTCGTTGATGGAAAAATTGAGGATTTTGAGCCAATAGTTGTTGTAGTTGCTCGTCGGACATTCTTTCGCCATCTCGCCGTTGGTATTCCGGTTCGTCCTCCCATCCACTTTGAGAAGAAGATCCGGACTGCCCGCTTTTTTTGCGCAAACTAGGATGAGTTCTCGCAATCTCCTTCTTTCGGTTGCGTTGGAGATTTCCGATATCCAAAGAATGTCTACCGCGCTCCATCTTAACAAATATAAAAGTATATCAAATATTTTAATATGTATAAATTTACTAAGTGTACACTTAAATGACAAATGCAACAATTTAACTAGTTTTATACTTTAATTAAAATGTCTAAATTTACCACTTGTACACTTTAATGAATAATGCAACAAATTAACTAGTTTTATACTTTAATTAAAATGTCTAAATTTACTAGGTGTACACTTAAATACAAATGCAACAAATTAACTAGTTTTATACTTTAATTAAAATGTCTAAATTTACTAGGTGTACACTTAAATGACAAATGCAACAAACTAACTAGTTTTATACTTTAATTAAAATGTCTAAATTTACTAGGTGTACACTTAAATGACAAATGCAACAAACTAACTAGTTTTATACTTTAATTAAAATGTCTAAATTTACTAGGTGTACACTTAAATGACAAATGCAACAAACTAACTAGTTTTATACTTTAATTAAAATGTCTAAATTTACCACTTGTACACTTTAATGAATAATGCAACAAATTAACTACTTGAATATAACGCCATTAATGGATAAAAGAAGAGAAGAGTACCTTGGTGGATTGGCCGATTGGTTGATGATGAATAAATATTAACTAAGTAGACAATAAATATATATTAACTATTAAGTAGATAATAAATATATAAGTAGATATAATAAATTAATAATAAGTAGAGATTAAGTAGATAAGGAATATAAGTTATATAATATATATATATATATATATATATATATATATATATATATATATGTAAAGTATCTAATTATAAGATAATAAATATATATTAAGTAGATAATAAATATTAGTAATGTAATATATGTATATATAAGTAGATAATAAATATATAAGTAGATATAATAATATTTATATAAATAATATATATGTAGAGATAAATTGGAGAAGAATAGAAGATGAAGATGAATGAGGATTTTAGAGATTGAGAGAATAGAGAATTAGAGAAGATGTAAAAAATGTATAGAAAATAGGAGTATAAATAGGTTTTTTTTTCTCCCCCCACCCCCACCCCCCCACCCCCCACCCCCCACCCCTCCTCCAACGGCTATAGAGCCGTTTGGAGGCTCCCAAACAGCCCCAACGGCTACAAAGGCCAAAAAAAATTGAAAAAGAAATTTTTTTTTTTTAAAAAAAATTAGCCGTTAGGCCCGGACCGGGCCCGGCCCGGCCGGGCCGGTTCAATAAATTAAAGGCCCGAGCCCGGACCGCCCTGCACCCGGGCCGGGTAGGCCCGAACCGCCTGGGGCCCGTTTGACCGGGTCGGGCCGGTTAGAACAGTGAGCGGGCCGGGTCGGGCCCGGTTCGGTCCGCCCGGCCCGAGTCCAGGCCTATTTTTAACATGTTTTACTAAATCAGTATATACTCCCTCCGTCCCCTTTTAAATGTCCCGTTTTATCATATTGGGATGTCCCTATTTAAATGTCTCATACCTTATTTGGTAAAGTTTGTGTGGCTCAAAATCATTCTTACTTTATTTTTACTTTATCAATTAATATCAACCACACAAACCTACTTTTCTTAAAACCCGTGTCACCCTCCTCCGGGACATTTAAAAGGGGACGGAGGGAGTACATTTTATAATCTTCTTACACAACTATAAACCAATTAGAGTGTTGTGTTTTAAATTTTATTATGATTATTTTATTTTATCTAAAAGTGGGTTTGTTAATATTTTTATAAATATTACGGAGTATTACATTTTTAAGAATTCAGTATTTGAGAATTTAAACTTTTCCATCCTACATTTATCATATATGTAATTATGTTATTGTCATATGTTTTTTTTATAGAACCATGGTTAGAAAGAAGGATCCGCTCTGGATACATGCTGACGATATGAATGGAAAGTTCGAATGCAGGCATTGTCAGCGAGTTTTTCCTGGTGGTCTAACTAGACTCAAGTTTCATTTGTCTGGATTAAAAGGCAATGACATTGAGATTTGCACACAAGTTTCTTCAGAGATACGATCTCAAGTGTGTCAAACCATTAGCCAAAACTCTTCCAAAAGGATGAGAGTCGATTCAATACAAGGGGAGGTATGTCTTCTCGGCCCTCATTGTATCAAAGTACTATGCCTGAAATGGTAAAAAAACTTGACAAGACTGAGTTAGATGACTTGCTTGCTACATTTTTCATTCAAAATAATATTTCTTTTAATGTAGTGCAACAAAAGTCATTCATCAATCTTGTAAAAGGAATTGGCGAGTATGGCCCTGCATATAAATTGCCCAGCTACTCAACTTTAAGGACTAAACTTATTCCAAGAGCAAAAAAGCGTGCTGATGAGTATGTTGTAATTGTTAAGAAGTCTTGGGAAGACACTGGTTGTTCCATCATTCCGGGCCAAACCGGGCCGAGCCGGGCCAAACCGGTCCATTTTTTTTTGGTTCTCCTATTTAACCCCCTACCCCTCCCCCTCAACCCCAAACCACCTCAAATGGCCCAAAATACCTAATCCAACCCAAAATTTAAAAAAAAATCAAAAAAAAAATAATTAAATTCCGGCCCGGACCGGGCCCATCACCCGGGCCGGGCCAAACAGTAACCGGGCCAGGCCGGTTCCGGGTCGGGCTGCCCGGCCTGAGTCCACCCCTAGTTCCAACCCAACCCGGTGGCCCATTCAGTGACCGGTCCAGGTAAGCCCGACCCGCGAGGGTTCCAGTCCGGGCTCGGGTCCCCCAAATCCTGAACTGGCCCGGCCGGTTCGGGCCCGATTCCGGGCCTTTTTAATTTTTTTTTTCAATTTTTTTACTTTTCAATTGGGGCTGGGTACTTTGGGCCATTTGGGGTGGTTTGGGGGGGGGGGGGGGGTAACTAGGAAAAGAAAAAAACAACAAATACCTGAGGCCCGGCCCGGCACGACCCGGGGATTACCCGGGCCGGTTCCAGGGCCCCCATTTCATAACCGCTGGCCCGACCGGGCCTAGCCCGAGTCCAGCCCTAGTTGAGATTGTGTGGACTTTTCCTTCATAATAATGGAACGCATAAAAACAAATCTTTAAAATAACAAAACTCAATGTGTAGATGGTGTCATGGTGTTCCTGCCGCAGAGGGAACAAAGGATCCAGAGATTTTTCAAGAGACATCTCAGACCTATAAACATAACGAGTCTAATCAATGGTACAGTTTTTAATTTCAAAATAAGAATCTCAACTTACAAATATGCAATCAATCAAAATGGAGTATATAATAGTACATTGATAATTGGCCAAACGCCGCGTTAATGCCAAGAAAAACTATAATCATCTCCGATGAAGGGTGTAGACTACGCCAAAAGTCATCTCCATTCAGTTTTTGCCCACTCTCCACGTACAAATCTCTCTGAGAAAATCAGCATTTTGATCCTCCAACTCTTGCGCATTAGGTAATGGTCCTTGATAGTCAATTTACACACACTTTAGCCCTTCAATTGTTCACGAATGTCATCAATCAAGTCCATCTTTTGAACAATTGAGTGGACTAACCCTGGCGACACTTCAGAGCAATTGAGAGGCTAAATTGCATGAATAAATTGACAAAGGACTATCGTGTATAACTAATTCGTAAGTGAGGGACTAAAACAGTGGTTTTCCCACTCTCGTCATCTCCAACTGTTCATGATGACTACAAGCTCCTGTAATCTATCACAGTGACTTCATCTTCTGGTGCATCAAGATCTTGATAGCTATAAAATGTCAAACTGATGTTAGTATGGAATAAATATAAACCGCAAATGCGAGCTGAAAATGCCTAACATAAACTTCAGATGATTTCTCAAGACAGTTAGCATTATCAATTAAGTAAGTAGTGTGTGCCAAGAGGTGCATTTTAATGGCTGACATGTCAACCAAACCCGTTGGCCATATCGGTCCTCGACTATTTATTGAATACACTAACAAGGAAAACCCTTCTTCCAGTTCTCATTCTTCCCATTTCAAATCTTTGAGAGGCCTTGTGTAGCCTTCCAGAATATAACAGGAAAACAATTTAGCAATTATAACTTTAGAAGCACTACCAAATAGCTTCCAATCCTCTTATATTTACTTAAAAGCTTCAAGAGAAGCTTTGCGCAGAATATCTAAACCCTGCCGTCACCGCCATCAAGCTTCAAGATACATACACCTCAAAAAATTGATCCACTTCTAATGGTGCCTTGACTTCTTTGTGATTGTAAGGGAATAGAGTGGTTAAGAGGATACTGTCATTCCAACCACCCATCACGTAACTTTAAGAACAGTAAGCACTCTTATGCAGCTTAAACACATGATATATTGATAATAGCAATCTCTCCTTGCACAGTTGCAATTACCACTTCCTCTTAATTTTTGTAATTTTTAATAGATACATGTAGTGGTTATATTACTTATATCTACTGATAGAGACCTAAGAACATTATTAAGTCTTTTAATATTTTGTAATAAAAAGGGTTTAGGCCTTATAACTAAGTAGAGGTGCGCTGGCCCATTAGAGAATGAATAAATAAGGTGAGTGGGGAATGGAAAGGGGAGGTTGGAATTATCTTAGGCTTGGGACTTGGGACTGGGAGTCGGAACCTTGTTACGACTTGGGAATTGTAATCGTATATCTCAGTTTAATCAATAAACTTCTGCTTTCGATCTTCTTCACCAATTTTGAGCTCAGAATTACTGATTGAAATACCTGTTCATGATCGGCTGATCGCCACCAGAGGAACGATGGAAGCTAGGCTGGAAAATTTTAAACGCGCGCTGGAGAAGAATCGCAAAACAATGCGCGAAGAAGCCTGGCAGTTTCGCGATGAGTTACGCGAGCTAATCGTGAACTGGAAAGATAGTCAGTCGCGCGAGGAGATGCGCTATGGTTTACGAGAAGAACATCTACGGTCAGAACTGGCCGCATCTGGTTTGCGCAAATTGGAACAAAACCGCAAGGAGATGGGGAAGACTCGCGACGAAGTGCAGAAGACTCGCGATGAAGTGCGGAAGAGTCACAATGAAGCCGGAGGTAAGAGTCGGGCACTTCTTCTCACAGTTCGCATTCCACTTCGCACCTTAGGAATGCAAGAAATTACGCCAGTCCAGAGGAATCACAAGATTTACCTGTATTCAAAGGAGATGACCCGCACAGATGGATAATGAGTATGGAGCGATACTTCAGAATCAACGGTACTGCTGAAAAATACAAGGTTAGAGTCGCAGAAGAAGCAATGGAGGAAATAGCGTACAATTGGTTTCAATTGTGGGAAATTGGAATGAGAGAAAAAAATTGGGAAGTTCTAAAGGAAGCAACAATTCGGAGTTTCCAACCTACACGCAGGCGGAAGACAGAAAACCGGGAATTATCACGATCGAAAAGAACTTCTCACAGTTCACATCAAAGTGCGACGCGATCAGCCCCCAGTTCGCAATTTGAAGTTGATGTCCCCAGTTCGCAATTCGAAGTTGATGCCCCCAGTTCGCAGGTGTCTTCGCAGATTATATCACAGGATTCCTCGCTAACATTTTTTAGCAGTTTGGAAGTTTCATCTGGAGTTGATGTTTCCAGTTCTCAGACTTCTTCGGGAGCCTATTCTTCATCACCCAGGGCAGAGAAAGTCACAGAGGGAGATGATGAGAGCGAGGAGAATTCGCCAGTGACCATTGGACGGGAAGATGGAGCAATTGCTAGTTTTATCAAGTACGAGTCCATCAAGTCAGACTCAAGAACCAATAATCTCAAGATTCTTCAGGTACGTGATACTGCTGCTTGTGTGGCCAAGTCCAAAATGACTTCTAGGTTGGTACAGGAGATGAACTTGCCTAATGTGTTAAGGTCTGAAATGGTGTACTGTCATTCAGTAAACATTACTTTGGAAGGGTTAAAGTCAGTGAACCAGTTTGATAGATTCATATGTGAGGGTGTTACTTCAAGGATGGATAATCAAAATGGGTTGAAAGGAGGAATTATTGGGAATTGGAGGGAAAAGGGTGACTATGATACTGATGATAATGATAATGCTGAGATGTTCGTAAGGGTTGACAATGATCTTATTCCTGGTCTAGTACCTGATGCATTATTCATGGGTGAAAGTTTTAGGGAAATACCAGTATATTGTATACCTGTTCAAGATAGAAGTGTAGGTTTTGATTACAGGGTTCACATGGCAAGCACGGGTCCAAGGCTCAAAATACTCAGTAAAAGAGATAAGGAGGGGGAAGATGATAGGGTGTTGAGCACAATTGTTTGTAGGATCTGGATGGAGAATTTTGTTGCTGATATTGACAACCAGCACCAAGTCACCAAGTCATTGAGGGTACAGATGTGGTAATATTCCAGGGTACTTTAGCAAGACTACTGGGGCAGAATGATCCACAAAATTGTGCAATTGAAGGATCAGTCCTCACTCACTTCAATGTCAAATCTGGGATGGCAATTAAGGGCTGCAAGTTGATGCTGTCTGCAAGTTTGGGTTCCTCTGATTCTGGACTGAGATGGATTGATGAGTTTGTTCTTAACAGCATAGTTGAAGGAAAAGTTCAAAAAGTAAAGGAATTCGATGAGGTCTCCGCTTTTAAGAATCTGGAAATCCTTCTTCTCAAACTTATTCTGGTTTGTCAAACTACTCCACTCATTAGTGATACAAACTATTTGCGCCTTGAGCTTCCTTTTTGGAAAAATAAACTAGAGAGCTTTGCAAAAAGCATGCTACTGGATGGTGGATGGAATCAGAAGACTACTCTCACAACACAGGCAGGGCTAAGTGGAGAACTAAAACCAGGCTGTGTCACTATAGATTTGAAAGGGGAGGTTCCAGTTCTGCATGAGAAATACAGTGACAAGAATTACTATATATGGTTTGATACAACAATGGGGTGTTGGTCAATCATTTCAGGTTACAGAGATGAATGGGATAAAGGGAGGAAGAATCCTAGGAATGTGGATCTCTTCCAATGTATGGGCATGAACAAGGAGCCTTTTCATACAATAATAGTCCCAGCCAGCCTACTGGGAATGGAGGAAAACTTGAATGTTATGAAAACTATCAACCCAGAACACTTGTACTATGAAGCAAGAAATGATTCAAAAAGAAAAGGTGTTGGAGTCATTGGAAATGAGGTAAAATCAAATAGTGGATCACCAAGTGATTTCAGAAACTTCATCAATTGTACCCTGAGTTTTATGGCCAAGGATTCAGTTAATGGATATGGTTTCCTCATTCTTGATACTGAAGGCAAATGGAATGTCCAAGCCATGACGTATTCTGAAGAGTCTGGTGCAGAAAACCTCTATGAAATACCCAGAATTGTAGGTATCTACTTCCAGGAGGAGTGGCAGCCAGTTGTTTCTGCTATTATTGAGGAACTGCCCAATGAGAATGGTTCTATAGGGGTTGAAGCACTGGGAGTTGGCCAGGTTTTAATGAAGTATCATGTAACAATGCACTTGCCTCAGCTGCTTGCTATGGAAAAAGTAATGGAAATGGTTCAGTTCATGAAGTTCAGGGTCCTGAAATTTGGAAGATACTGGGATGGACGAGGCGCAAAGATGAGGAAGAAGCTGTTCATTAGAACTGCCTCCCATGACCCACCTTGAGGACAAGGTGCTTGTCAAAGGGGGGAGTGATGATAGAGACCTAAGAACATTATTAAGTCTTTTAATATTTTGTAATAAAAATGGTTTAGGCCTTATAACTAAGTAGAGGTGCGCTGGCCCATTAGAGAATGAATAAATAAGGTGAGTGGGGAATGGAAAGGGGAGGTTGGAATTATCTTAGGCTTGGGACTTGGGACTGGGAGTCGGAACCTTGTTACGACTTGGGAATTGTATTCGTATATCTCAGTTTAATCAATAAACTTCTGCTTTCGATCTTCTTCACCAATTTTGAGCTCAGAATTACTGATTGAATTACCCAATACCTAACATCTACTACCACCTTTTTCCCATAATGTTCTTCCAACTTTTCTTTTTGAGATGTCCCAAAAAGAATTATGATTTCCTTAAGGAAAGATTTGTGTGGTTGGTATTGTTCCTCTCCTTTTTACATCAAACACAGCCAAACATTTATTTTCTTAACAAGTGTCCCAAATCAAATTGGGATTTTGGGAAATATGGTGTGTGTGTGTGTGTGCAACTGTGTATTGTTTATATCTTGCTAGATATATTTCATGTCACCATCTATATTAGGTAATTTATAACTTAAAAGTATCACCATTATGTACATGTATTACGACTAACACGCTGCCCTCACCGCCCAAAAAAAAACTTACCTTCTTAGGCGCCTAGGATCCTGTCGAAGTCTAGGAGGTAAAGCAATGATTGGGGCAGACCCATTCATATGTTGACCTGACCTGCCATTTCTACTGCCTTCAAAGGAAGCAGCACCACCTTGTTCTCGAAACATCTGCATTGCAACTTCCGGTGGTGCTGGAACAAAAGGCCCCAATGGACTGGAAAAAACATTATAAAAATTATTATAACATGGAGACACAAATAAATTGACTAGAGAAAACATATTTACTAGAAAGCCAGAAAAGGGACTCAAAATTACCCAGCCCCAGGAACAGGCATCAGCACAGGGGGAGGAACTATGTCAGAAGGGAAACCAGCAACAGGAATTCCTTGTCCACCAAAGCTATCATACATTTGTTCATCAGGATTAGTCCCACCATCATTGTTGGACTGGAAATCTGCCAGCTGTGAGCTGTCATTCCTGTCAAATCTTTCATTAGAGCGATCTCTGCGCCCACCTCTATCATCCTTCAGTCGGCCCTCTAGACCAGGTCTGCGTCTCTGTAGCCTCTCTTTCTGCAAAATATAAGCACTTCAATTAATATGGAAAATGAAACTATATACGAGTTAGAAAAAAATTAACTAAACCACCAATAAGGTTATCAGGACCCAAGCAAGTTTTCGAAATATATTGCAAAAAAGTCAATGAAATAAACAAGCATGCAACAGCTTAATACATTCCTGCACAAGGCCACACCATTCCCAAGGGTTACAGATGTTGATTTAATCCACAACAGAGGATATTTTTGCAGAAGCAAACAAACTGTAGAGAAACAGTTATCAAGGAAAAGTGATGACTTGAAGAAGTCTTATTTCATTAGAATTAGATAGATAGGTTAGTTGAAAACTATTAGTTGATACTTGTTCAAGTCAACTACTTATTCTTAATTAGACTATTAGCATTGGGATTTAGTTCTTATATTCGTGTGAACGATTGATCTCTTTTCTCTCTCCTTTTTCTTTTATCTTTTATCTTCCTTATCTTTCTATGTTCTTATGTTATTTTTATCTTTTATCTTTCTTATGTTCTTTTATCTTTCTATCTTCTATCTTCCTTATGTTCTTATGTTATTTTTATGTAATCTATTTTATCTTACCTTATCTTTTTTCTCTTTTTGGCTCTGATATCTTGGACCGATTCATGTTAGGCTGTTAGCTGACCCAAAAATCTATTGGGAATAAGGCTTGGATGATGTTGTTGTATTAGCGCAAGCCTTGGTTATTGTATTTAACTTGGACAATGGACACCCTCATTTTATAATGCGGCCTTAGATACAATTCAGTGGAGGGAGAAATTCAGCAGAAAACCTAAGGTGTGTCCCTCAGAGTTGAGAGGCTTGAATTGAGGTGCATTGGGGGAGCTGCGGTGCAGGCTTTAAGTGTGTGATTTTAGTGACTTCAAATTTCTCAAGTGTAATTTTAAAACGTTTTTAAAACTGCTGCTTAGGTATTTAGATAGCACAGGTTGTGGCCTGTGAGGCAGGGATAAAGTTAATATTTGTGTTGGAAAGGGAAAAACTGAAGACTTTGAGCAGCTCCAGGGAATCGAGTTCCTTCTGCTGCACCCCTTTCTGCAAAGTGCAACACACCAAGCAATGTCTTTTCATTTTTGATAACCCACACCTCGAGCTAAAACCACGTCTAGTTGAACGAAGACACCTCAATACCCATTTACATTTTTAAAAAACACTGCCCCTCGAAATTAGCTCGTGATTTTTTCAGCAAACCCTCAAGTAAATCTAGTCACAAAGAGACTAGAGAAACAAGGTTTAGCTGCATTATTTCCAACTACCAAGATCAGTCACAAGAAAATATGTATGACACAAAGCAAGATTCTAGTACATTATATGCACAACATACCGGTAGAGATGGCAGCATAACAGGAGTCCCCCCGGGTGCATTTTCATCACTGCCATAATTGAAAATTGTAGTCAGCTTTGTGGGGAAGAGATAGAGGATAAATTGCACAATGTGCTTGCACTTACCTCATATAATTCTGAAAGTACAAATCTTCACGCACTTTAGAAGTCAACTCCAATACCAAGTCTGGGTGCTTTAACTTTAAGTGTTTATTAACAAACTCAGAAGCATGAAAAAGCTTTGTACAACCCTTGGCTCCACAGCCATACTTCCACCCATACTTCTCATCTTTAATTTTCCTTATATATGGATCTAAAGCTTCAACAGCAGCTGTATCGATCTTCTCCTTCGCTGTCATGACCTCCAGAGGATCCTGCCCCTGCAGTCTTGATTGCCAGTGTGAGTCTAGTTTACTTTCCCATTCAGCACCATTACTATTAGAATCAGAAGTCTTCCCTTCGAATCTCACATGTCTGAGGCCCTTCACTTCATTTGTTTCAGTCACACCATAGTAATCTACTCCATGAATGCGCCAGAGATAAGTTAAAAGGGTATCCAGAAGTTCAATACCCTCAAGACCTTTAACTGATGATAAGCCCCTTACTATAACAACAGGACCAAAAGAAACTGCATGAGACTTATCCCTGATCCCTCTATCAGTATCAGACCGAGATAATATGTTGTCCTCGATTCCTTTCTCTGCATCAAGCTTTCTGACAAGTGCTTGAGCCTGCTCAACATCGGTATGAGTTCGTCTCGGCTCACAACTCACAGGGTGAGCCTTTGGAGCAGTTGAAAGTAGTTTAGCGTCTTTGGTTGGCCCCCTTCCATAACGTCTTCTTTTGTCATTGACATCTGCTTCATCATCAGAATTAAGCTCACTAGACGGTCCTGGTTTATTTGCCGTGGAGGTAACACCAGGACCTCTATTTCACATGCAAAAATGTATTGTTTTAGTAAACAAAACAACAATGAATAGATAAAGATGTTTTTATTCCAACAGATCCCCAAGATGAAATAACTTCTTACATATCCAATGTTCCACTCTGTAGATCAAGAATGAAATCTTTTGCCAATTTCCGTGCTTGCTCATTCCTCCTGAGAAGACCACAAAGAGAAGGAAAGAGTAATTATTACAAAAAATATTACACGCATAACTGCATAAGCAATTGCAAATGGAAACCACTACCTATGCAAAAAGAATGTCTTCTGCATTATGGTAAACTCTTAACAAACACAGAACATGACATACCTTTCTATAACAGTAACAAGGTTCGTAGGATGGTATTTGTCCTTCAACCTGAGTATACAAGTAACTATCATAAAATTTGAAGCAAAAGATGAACTGAAAAAAAAAATGTGGTAAGATAAGTTCATAGTTACCAATCTTCATCCTTATGTGCATCAAAATAAGATCGCTTTTGGGCCTCTATATATCCTGACTTGTACTCTTGATACCTGCATAAAATATAGAACACGTCCACACAATTGTTCAAGAAAGCAAGTACTTATAGTCAGGGGCGGAGGCAGGACACTGGGCCGGTACAAAGAATATTTTTGGAAAAAATTTCACACGGAATTTTTTACACTAAAAATATAGAGATTTTTAAAATTTGGGCTGGGCCAGGGCCAGGGGTGGCCACCCCCTAGCTCCGCCCCTGCTTATAGTTAGAAATCATATATATAGGGAAAAATAATTAAAATACCCCAAACTATGAAGGGGTGTGAGATAAGCACCCCAAACTTGCATATGTAATTTAAATACCCCAATTTTTATATAAAATGTTATTTGAACACCATGGTCATGTTTCATTTCTTTCAAAAATGTGGATTTATGATGTTAATTGCATAATTTAAAATATCAAATTGAAAACTTTGCAATTATATAGAGTGGGGGTTAATACTATTTATTTTATAATGGAAGTTTAGAATGTTAATTGTATCTTCATGAATGCTAAAGTATTTTAAATTATGAATTTAACACAAAAAATTGACATTTAAGGAAAAAAATACATGACTAGGTGCTAAAATAACTATTTATATAAAGTTTGGGGTATTTAAATTACATATGCAAGTTTGGGGTGCTTACCTCACACCTCTTTAAAGTTTAGATTATTTTAATTATTTTCCCTATATATATATATATATATATATATATATATGGAACAACAAAAGTGTGGATCATTAATGGCATAAAACAAAATAATAAAAAAACTAGAGCAAAAAGGAACACTAATTACGACCTGCGTTCAGCTTCTGCGGGTAGGATATCATCTTCAAGTTCCTGAATGAACTGCTTATAAGACTTCAATCCTTCTCTGCATAGCAAGCCGTGGAGCAAGTAAATTCCAAACTATCAAGTCAACAAATATTATTTTTATTCTAAAACAAACATTTTAAAAAAAATGAGAGGATGAGAAACTGATTAAGTTTAGCCGGATAACATCCCCAATTTCTTACTACAAATAAATAGCCTAATCAAGAGCCCGTTTAGTAACCCAGTTTTTCAGCTTATCACAAAACTTTTTTACCACACACTTAGCTTTTGATTTCATGTTAGATTATATAATAATAATAAAAAAGTAAGAGTGGAGTTCCTCAATTTGCTAAAGAGGACTATTTTAGTTTTTTATAATCATTTTTTCTCTAGTTCCTTACTAATTTTATTTTTTATTTTTTCATACTTCAGAAGATGCAGCTATTTCAGCCATAATTTCAGCATTTTCAATAGATTCAGCTAATTTCAGCATTACCAAAGAGGCTCCAAGTAAAAGAATGGTGATATTTGAGAGCATCAACAAGAAAATGTGATTGCATCTGAAAATGAATGAGTTTGGAAGAAATGAAAGTTCTTGCATCCTTTAATTGAAGAGAATCCACAAAACAGACTTTTGAGATTGCTTGCATGCTCTAGTCTTCAGCCTTTGAGTTCTCTGACTTAAACTTCACAGAAACTGTGGCAAGGGTTTTCCATGAAGTTTGACCATTTCCTATGTTGTGATGTTGTCCTTCACTTATGAAAAAAATTGCAATACATCTTCACTGACCTCTTCCTTGACTACCTAACATGCCTCATCCTCTCCTGTTGTTACTGGTTAGGTCGAAAAGAAAGACCCGAATGATCGAAATCATTAATTTCTTTTAAACCAAGGAGGTTCAAAACAGTCTCCTAAAAGATTTTGTGGTATTTGGTAGAGAGTTTGCAGCAGCTACTCCATGTCAAACTTGAACATATTCACATCCAAGAATAACATGAAAAATTATCACAATGAACTTATCCCTTTGAGCTAGTTGTTCTGTGAGTTTATTACAGTTTATCACTTGCCCTTGGAATTCTAGCAAGTTGATTTTCTTTGGATTCAACATTTTTTTTACAAATCACAACGAAATAGTACTAAGACATGTGTCGCTAGTGTACGTTGTACAACACCTAGCTTGTTTGAATACTTCAAAACAAGGCTTGAGCAATTGAGGCTGTCCAGTTGAGTATCCACCCTCTCCTAATCATTTCTTTCACCTTGAATCTCTACATCCTCCCTAGTTATGTTGATCTTCAACTTCTTGTTCAGGGAACTAAAATTTTACTCAGAGGATCATTCTTGATAATGTTGGGATCAGCTTAGCTCTTAACTCGGACAATACATGGAAGATTTCAATCAGAATTTCATAATGAACTAGATCAATAGGAAAGAGTTATGCTTATGCACTGGCACGTGTCTGTTGGAGCCGCTGCAACGGTAGGCACGTGAAGGTGGAAATGATGACCAGCTATTCAGGCTCGTCAGCAACAAAAGATGCCTCTAGAGAAGCAAGTAGGAAGAAGAAAAATTGAATTTGAAGAAAATGAACTGATGAGCAGCACTATTTAAGAGCATTACTTCAGAAAGGCAAGTGATATTTTCTCAGAGCCAAAGAATGGTGGTGGAAAGACAAAGGAATACAAAACTTACCTACCCAAAGTCTAATAACTATTCGAGAAAAGGGAAAATACATTAGACAAGCAGATAGTCTTAAAAATAACTTTAAGCCAAACTAGCATGTAAATCCGTCACGGTAACTGTTTCATACAATACATTGAATATAGTTTTCTAAAAAAAAAACTATGAGTATAGGTTTCTAAGTATAGGTTTTCTAAGTATAGGTTTTGCTAATATAAAGCATTAATTAGTACCAGGCAAGTCTATATAAGACTATGAGTTTATTGTTTGTCATTTGCATGAAAAGGGAACATCAATACCTTTGGGTGCTCCCTGATACAAACGCATCACCAATTCCACCACGGCCAGAATCCCAGTCTTGAACGAAAACAAAGAAGTTATTACAGAAGTTCCGATACAAACTCAAGATAGAACCATAGAAAATTAATGCACTACAAAGATGTCCTTAACTATAGGTTCTCCATTGCAGTTTAGATTATAATTAGTACGAAGCGTAGGGAACATCAAAGAATCAACTGACCTCACTCAAAATATATTGAAAAATAATGGGTTTTTAATGGAAAACATGATACTGCTTTACAAACCTTTCATGTATAGTTTCAGGATTCCCATTCAGAAAACAGTGAATAGAAGAAGCATACGTGAAAAAGAAAATATTCAAACTTCAAGCATGCAAATAAGAAAAGCAGCAAACAGCTTGTACTCCACAAGTCCACAAGACCATAACAATGCCATATTGTTTCTTTGTAAGTCATCCATAATATATAGGAATAAATGAGTAAGGTATTCTTTTTTAAGATAAGCACTAAGCGTTCTCCTACAATTATCCTTAAAAGGCCAACATGTTGTCCAGAGTTTACTAAGTTGTGGCCCAATAATACAACTTATGTCAAGGTGTATTTTTCAAACTTTTGCCATTCACTTCTCACATAAGTTACCCCACAGGGTGACCATTAAGGGAACTAGGATTAGTTGAAACCATTACTAGTTCGAGTTTTGATACATTGTTGTCAACAACAGAAAGATTCAGCGAGAAAACTGGTTTTGCATGATAACATCAACACGCTAAGGCTACTCTAATCTAACAACGGTCCAAATGACCAAAAAACATGTATTGGTTTTTTACTCGTGACTTTTCCTACATCAATATTGCAACAGGCATGCCTATACCAAGAATTTTAACCGATCAACACGTCATGATACTTTTCATGGAAGTGAAAAAACATGGCCATGACAGTTTTGAAATTTCACCTCATTCTAATTTTTATGTCATTAAGAAGGTTGAAGGCTGCAAAAGGAATGACAGCCGACATCAGACTATCAATATGCTTTTTGAATGCATTTATAGAAATGATATTAACTAAATTGATCCTACAAATTACCTATCCTAACATAGTTGGATTAAAAGGGCGGTGATGATATTAATTGATGAGCTCATGGATTTGGTTTGATTTCAATTATATCTCTTACGCACAGTGCTCTGAAACTATGCAACTCTTTAATAATGACATGTCTGAGCACTCTGATGCATATTTGCAAGGGATAAAAAAAACTAAAGTTCTAAAATGAATTTTATTGACACTACTTCTGAAAAAGACTTTCCCACGAATGTGTTTCCAAATCCATGACATTTCCGAGTAACTAATGAACCCATCACAATTCACAAAAAGAAGGATAAGAAGCACATCACATATTTCAAAAAGAGAAAAGCACTTCAAACAAAACATCACAGATATGAGATATTCACCTTGGTGCCCACCAGATGAACGGCTAGTATATCGACCATGGTGCCTCTCATTGGGATATCCGTCCCTACCTCCCATTTCACGCTCATAACCAGCTGAATACTCATGGCCACCAAACCTGCAGCATCAATGCCTAACTAGTAACATGAATGCACATACTCAAGTAGAATACTCCAAGAAAAAAAACAAAAGGAAACAAAAAGGATTTCATAACTTGTGCCAAGTAAAACAAAAGATAAAGATGTGCTGTAATACACTCTTAGTGGTACTGGTAGTGGTCAATGTGGCGTTGTTTTCTCAATTTCATGTTAGTTATTCAATATTAGTTCTTGTATATTTCCATATTAGTCCAAGATTGCTATTCATGTGGGATTCTTATTGTTTCGTAATAGCGACTTTGTTCCCAAATTAGTTTCTGGTACTTGTATTTCTGTGTACTTGGCAATCTCTTGAAGAATGCATGAAAGGTGACTCCATGGTTTGAAGAATGCATGTAAAAATTTATTAATTAAAAAGGAGGTATTGGGTTCTAAACCTGAGTTAGGATTTCAAAAAAATCTCAACCAAAACACAAATTCACATTCGTTGTATATTTCCATCTTCTACGCTAACCAACTTGTTATGTTTCAACAGATATGATGTGTGCTCAAGTTAGCCATTACTATTTGTTCTTCCTCAGTGTGATTCTTTTGGCTGTTTTTTTCTTAAGCTTATTTTTACTTCCCTTGATTTTGATTAACATTTGAATTTGAACTAGCCAATTCAATATTTCTGGTTTAGTAATTTAGTTTAATAATTATATTTGTTTCAGAATAAAATTACATGCAATCGAAACTTAATTAAAATACTGTGCATTTGATCCTGTTAGTTACGATTATGCAATTTCAAATTTAGAAGTTTGAAATCTATGTCAATACATATATATTCTATTTTAGCCAACATCTGATGAGTGATGATCCGTGTTACAATCCTCCAAGGCTCCAAGTCAGGATCTTTCGGCCAATCAGCCCTAACCCATTCCCAGGTAGGATCTCAAGTTTGACACTATTGGTCAATTTGATTTGCATACCTACCTAAACTGAAATATATAAGCACTGCTAAATGTTTAACTTCAACTACTACATCTTTTAGCCAGCATTTAAATTTTATAACTAATTGACCTGGTCCTAATTATTCAACAGGTAGAAATGGAATAGAACAAATACATCCATTAGAAAAGTATAGTTTTGTCCCGGATAAATGGCTTTTCAGCTACAATAATGTGTATCTGGTGAAGGAAAAAAGCAAAATAAGAGTAAACCATGAGAAAGCAGTGGGGAAAGAATCACCAAGGATGGTGCAGAGAACTCAATTTTGACATAGAAGGATGACAATTGAGACTACGATAGAAACTACAAAGTAGTTTGCTAATTTATTCTTCAGTTGATAATTACAAACCATTTTTTATCTTAACTGGAAGCCCAAAAACTGAATTTGAATTACTCTAATAGTTTAATGCTAAAAACAATCTCTCAAGAGCCAAGACAGAGAACAATTAAAACTCAGAATAACTTCTAACATGCTGCACTGCATGCTTCCAATTTCTTACACAGAAATATTCTTCAAACCCCCCTATTGTCTACCAATTCAAAAGTCCACGAATCTGTTATACATATCCGTTGTACATAATCCAGAATTAAATATCATGAGATAAATCATTGATGCCTATGAAATCCCCAAAGAGGTTACTATCTGGTTCAAATGGCTAGATCCCTCTATTTTATAAAATAAATAAACCTCATTTCATTTTCATTTTCATTTACCCCAGTGCCGCAAAGGCTCCCACCTACGATGGGGTAAGGGGGGGTCGGATGTACACAGTCTTACCCCTGTAATAAAGCACAAAGAGACTGTTTCCGGATGACCCATAGTGAAAATCGCGTCCAAAATTGCATGGACTGACTGCTGTTTCATAACAAAGAAGCACAGACAATTTAGTGAGCCATTTTGCTTTATTCCATCATATTCTCAAGCCAAAAAATAATGAATCTTTGGCTCCATTGCAAAATAAATAAACCTAATGGTAAAAAATATTTCTTCATGCCAGGTCGGTCTTTAAAAAACATTATCAAATCTTAAGCACAAAAATGCACTACGTTAATTATACTCAGTATGCAGTCCAAATCCATAAATTACGGGTTTAATATACTTTTATCGGGTCTGGCAAGATATGATGGGAGCCATGACTCTTATTCATATATAATACATTAATACTACCTCTGTCCCATTTTATGTGTCTCATTTGGTTTTGGCACAATTTTTAATGAAGTGATTGAAAAGGTAAAAGTCGTGGTTGAGATCAAGGTAGTCAAAGTCGAGCGCCTGGGCGCTTAAGCACACCAGGCGCAGCGCACAGAAGCCTCAGCGCTTGAAGAATGATCAGGCGCACCCCCCCCCCCCCCCGCCTAAGGCGCAGCTTAGGCGCAAAAGTGCTGAAGCGCAACTGCAATAAAAAGCGCTCGCTGTTTGTGCCTGATAGGGGAACACGTTTTTTAAGTTTAATAAGAAGCCCATATTTTTAATAAAGCCCGTCTAAATAAGGTCAAAACAAAATATACCTACGCTAAACAACACACCTACGCTAAACACACACCTGTCAAAATATACCTATTCGCTCCTCCTCCTGTCCTCCACATCAACTGCAGAAGTTGGCAGCAGTAAGCTTTCTTCTCCATCGTTCTATTTTCTTTCTTTTTTCTTTTTTCTTTTTTCTTTTTTCAGTATCTACTACTTATATACTTTATACAACTCAAAAATATATATGTAAACTACCAGTATAATGGTTGGTCATGTGCAAGAACACTCTTCATGTGCCATTTTCTTTGTTCTTTACTTTTTCAGCATCCTTCTTATATAGTTTATACTCTATTACTCTAGATACCTAAAATCTAATTATGTTTTATTTTTCAGTTTGAAAGTTTAAGACTTTAAGCTATGAATTCTGAATTTGGTTGTTTTACTTTTGTGAATCATGAACTTTTTTGGTTAATCATGACTTTATTTTGGTGAAACATGACTCTTTTTGTGAGAAACCTGACTTTTTTATGTAATTAGTTCAATATGGTGTTATATACATCATGTTTTATTATTGAAGAAGAGTATATGTGATACTTTCTAAGCAATGCGCCTGACACGAGTCAGGCGAGCGCTTTTTTGCGCCTTGCGCCTCAGGCGCTAGGAATACCCTATCGCCTTGAATGCGCCTCATGACTTTGACTACCTTGATTGAGATTTGAGTATATAAAGTGAAATGTTGTGAACCACATATTTCTTTCCAAAAAGGGAAATGTGACACTTATTTTGGGACAACCCAAAAAGGAAAGTAAGACAGGTAAAATGGGACGGAGAGGGTATGCACTTTACCCTCTTTACCTCTATAATATTAATGCATAAGTATATAATTAAAAAATACTATTTGTATACAAGGGCCTACACCTTGTGTAGGCTAATATAAATATACCCCTACCTCTCACTTCCCTCTTCTCACGCCTCTCTCCATTCTCTCTACCGACTCTCTACACATTTTTATCCATTTCTCTTTCGGGCATCCTCTCTTCTCTTCATCATCATCCTCTTTTTTTCAACGTTCTCCTCTTCTCTACCATTTCATCTCCAAATTTTTTTCTTTACTTGCACAATGTACCTCTCTATCTCCCTCTTTCCATCCTTTTTATTATCTTTCGAGTTTTTCTCAAATTACATGTGTAATGGTCACACAAACAATTGCACCATTATTTTGCGTCTACACACAGTTATAAATTTTGTTCACGTAGACAGTTAAAATCAATCACACAGACAATGCAAATTGATCACAATGAGCATACAACTATTGTCTGTTTTTATAAAATTTGTATGAAAATATCATAATTTGGTCTATGTACAGTGTTTGTGCACAGAGACACTGTAGACATAGAGATTGGTTTGTACATTGTACGCCAGCATTAACTTGTGTGCTGTCTTGTGCACCTATAGGGCGGCTGTCAGTGTGCTTTGGACGGACAAACGTGCACACAAAATGTAAGCCTAAGACAGCTTTGATATAATTACCCCATATCACACTAAAGATAAATCAAGATAAATCACTTCGTGTATTGGGCATATGCTGCAAAGAAATGACTTCAATACATGTCTCCGTTACAAGAAACTCACCTCCTATCACCAGAACCATAGCCACCTCTGGGTCGACCATCATAGTCATTCCTGCGAGAACGCTTGTAGGATGGATTAGGAGACGAGCGCCGGGTAGGCGAATGTCCCCCTCGGCGGTCACGGTAAGGTGGGGGAGGAGGGCTAGGGCTAGGGCGGCCGCGCTTAGAGTCACGCTCTCGAGGAGGAGGAGGGGGCGGTGGAGATCGGTCGCGATCATTGTAGTCTCCACGACCACCTCGTCTATCAAAATCTCGCTCATCCTTGCGTTCGCGAGATTCCCGGTCGCGACCTCGCCTTGCAGGTGGAGGAGGAGGAGAAGATTCTACATCCTCCACAGATTTGGTGAAATTCTCCTTGCTTGGCTCATGACCAAGGTCAGTGCCATCCTCTAAGGCATCCATTGCTTCAGTCATGGTGTAGGTGGTGGTAGCTGACTCGGAAGTTCTGGTTAACTAAACCCTAGGACATTGGCTATGTATTCGTGTAAAGGAGAAAGAATGAATTTGACAATTGACATGAGGACTGCTTAGTTGTGACATGTGAATGAGGTCACTTTGTACAGTGTTAGAGGCCAAAGTGACAACACACATAGAGACCGTTGTCCAAGACTACACTAGATCAGACTAGGCTAGATCAGACCAGATTTGGATAGTTATAAAAATACAAAGAGACCAGACATTACCAGATCAAACCAGTTCAAACCAGATCAGATCAGACCAGCAAATTACAGTCCAAGTAAAAACATCCTAAATGTAAAAAAATGAACTCCGTCCATATGAAAATGGTGTTTTGACTCTTATTTCTCTGTATTCCAACACCGTCAATAAAATACACTCTGCACATTTTTTTACATATCAATTTAATAAAAAATCATGAAATTATTATGAGTATTGTTTTCCTTTTAATTTTTTCTCTGATTAATTGTAAAATAAAAAAGACACATTTCGATGTAAAAAAATCATTAATTTTTTTTGCGTTTTTCGATGAAGTGACTCAAGTGAGTTCAAAGATATTGGAGCATTGGATTGTCTTTACAACTTGTGTGGTTATCCAGAATGGAGATCCTCTGCCCGACTAGGACCGTGCCTTGCTCAACGGACGGATGAATATGAAGAAGAGCACCTCGAGATACACAAAAAATGGCCTCCAATGATCTCCGACCGTTGACGGTCCTGATCCGACGGTAGCCCTCGGCCAGGCACCCTACCTTGCTGCTAGAGCAAGGCAGAGGCCCCAAATCCGGTTATCCATAACACATTGGATCCCCTTTTCAACTTATTGTGTCTATTCATATCACATTGGATTCTCTATCGCTACAATAAAACAAGCCTTTGACAACGCTTTCAAAATGTTTCATTAGGTCATTAAAATGTTACAAAAGGCTAATGCAACACTTCTATGGCCATAACTTCAGGTCTCGTTGCATAAAGTCATATGCAACACTTTTTCTCTTATTATGCAACACTAAATGAAAGTGTTGCATAAAAACCTCAAATGCAACACTTTTTTGCAACACTTTAATGTGCATTTTATGCAACACTTTTTCAAATAAATGTAACATTTAAGATATGACTTTAGGCAACACATTTTATTATATATGTAACATACTTGCTATACTGAGTCCCGTTCCTATCAGGAGCTCCTGAAGAGAAGCTCCGTGCGGACAAGCCCATCAGAGGGTCTTCCTGGTGGAATTTTTGGATGAATTTTTTTGAGCATGTTCCTCATCAAATCTAGTTTGTTCATACCAAATTTCAGCTCAAAATTCGATCGGGAAGGCAGTCAAATAAATCCTATAAACATACTGCACATTATATGTGCGCAGAAAGCGCCATATTTTACCAGGATTTATTTGACTGCCTTCCCGATCGAATTTTGAGCTTAAATTTGGTATGGACAAACTAGACTTGATGAGGAACATGCTCAAAAAAATTCATCAAAAAATTCCACCGGGAAGACCCTCTGATGGGCTTGTCCGCACGGGGCTTCTCTTCAGGAGCTCCTGATGTGAACTGCCCTCTTGCTATACTATTTTGCAACACTTATTATATTTCGTAACACTTTAATGAATACTTTATGCAACATTTTATTCAAAATTGGCGACACTTCTCTAAAATTATAAGCAACACCCTTATCAATATTTATATTAACCATTTTGTAATAACTTTTTATAATATAATATTACAAGTATTAAAATATTTATAATTTGTAATAAAGAAATATCCAACATATCATATGCTAGAAACAATATCTTGAATGCATCTCAAAGAATGTATCGTAAGCTAAAAAGTAACATGGTCAGCTTGAAAAAATATCACAACATTGTAAAATAGTTCTGATAAAAACTACAAATCTTCTAACTGGTCAGAATATGAATAAACGGAAGGCATGCAACTTCATTTCTTCAACTCATTTTCTTTAGCATTGTCTTCTTTCTCATGTTCCACATCAAAGTGCTCATAATTGTATCTACATCATTTGATGTCATTGAATACGAATGTTCGGGCTCTTTTTCTTTAGTAGTGTCTTCTTTCTCATTTTCCTCTTCACATTTGTCTATATTTTGGGCCTCACATGCTCGCATTTCAACCTACAATATAAAACAATAAACCGTACAAAGAGGGAATAGTGGCAGAACCATAGAGTTTTATAACCCTGTGACTTCCATCCCATTATTGTTATTACACTTTTTTGCCTAATTAACTTGTTTCTTCATATGACCATTCTTTGTTCCAGTGAGTCATATTTCAAGGAAAATGACAATTTTGGTTCGATGATTTGCAACTGGGATGGAAACTGAAATTCTCAAACAACATCCACAAATAACAGCTATAGAGCCTTGCACACTATTGTAATCAATATGCAATAGTAATTAATAAACTGAAATAAAGAAATATTTCCCAGTACTCCTTTTGAATTATCTTCGTTTTCTTAATCTGGGCCTTATAATCTTCCAGTACTCCTTTTGAAGCATCTAAAGCTGATTTAGAAATATGCAATAATTTCTGCATATTCAGTGTTATATGTTTGATGACATAAATACCAGCCCAATATGGTAAGCCCGATTGAATGTGGGCCGAGCCCGTAAATGATATGGACAGGACGAACATGGACATCAGGCCCAATGAAATACATGGTCAACACACCGGGATGAGAATAATGGAGTCACATTTACAAAGATATGGCGCGCTGAGCATGACATGGTCTTATCTTTACAATGAGGCTTAGACATGACATGCTGAGCACGACACACTCTTACCTCTACCATGGGATTTGAATATGGCCTGCTGAGCATCACATGGTGAGCCTCAACGCGCGTGGTGCACAAGCGCTTAGACCATCGTACATGCATGATGCTACTTCCCAGAAGCTACGTGACCAACAACAAATCTCGGAGATCACGGGTCAACTCGCAATCAGTCCTACAAATCAGAGGATGGTGGCGCGTCAGTTCAGGCATGGCGACCACGTCGCCCGAATATTTGTTGTCTCAATTTTGTATTATAAATTCATGTAACTCTTGGAAGAACAATCAAGCTGAATACACTGAATACCTTGCATACATTTATCTCTCTAAAGATTATCCTGAGCACTTTAATTATTTTCGGCTATCTCTTATTAATTATTTTCCGGTGGATTTACTACCATCATTTTGGTGCTTTCATTGAGAGCCGAAGAAACACTCAGGCAATTTCAGACGTGGTAACAATGGCTACTACCAGGGCCGAGAAGGAGGTACCCGCTGATGGACACACTGCGTCCAACTCATCGGATCAGGATCTTCGTAACCGACTCAGTCGCCCTGTGGTGGTTCCCATAGAAGTCCCTGACGTCCATGGTGCCATCCTAGGGATGACCAAGATGTTAGGTACTCTTGCGAAGGACGTACGCCGTGCAATTCCTGGTGCTCAAAAGCCTCCTCAACCACATGGAACTCAAGCTCCAACTAATCATCCAGTGGTGGAGATGGAGGTGACATCACCAGCGTCGTCTCAAAAAGATAGAGAGAGAGAAGAGAAGGACGAGGGATCCCTGCCCCTTCGAACCAACCAGCTCGAAGTGAAACCTCGGTGTTTAGCAGGTTGGGAGACAGGCGACGCTCTGCTAAAGACCGTATCGGACGGTCTCACCATGTGGAGAAACAAAGGGATACACAAAACCACCGTGGACGACGCAACCATGATGAGGAGAAGCGTGCGCAAGTTCCCAAAGTCACTCATGTGACTGCAAGTCACCATTCACTTGGGCACATGACCGAGCATATCGATGGGGCTGAAAAACGGTCACAAAGACCGAGGAACGCAGAAGTAGAGGACGGTGGTAAGAAACATGTGAGATACACATAGACAAAATCGAGAATGATCCGAATGATGTGGAGGTGAGGAAGCTATGGAGAAAAATTGAGGACCTGCAACGACGTGTAGATGCAGGAGATGGACACACAGACGCTAAACTGAATACGGTGACCCCGTTCACCACACGGATCATGGCGTACCCGTTACCAGTCGGCTTCAAGGTGCCCCATGTCAAGGCCTATTCGGGAACCTCAGATCCCCAGGAACATTTGTCACGTTATTATGCTAATATGATTATGATTGGGGCATCAGAGAAATTGATTTATCGATGTTTCCTAGCTACGTTAGAGGGAACTGCGTGTGAGTGGTTCAATTCTCTCCCCCATGGCTCGATTGATGAATGGGAGGACTTAGCGCAAAGGTTTCTTCAACACTTTGCCGCAAGCAAAAGAACCAAACATCACTACTCACACCTCCTGACCGTGAAGCAGAAGAAGAGTGAGGACTTAAAAGATTTCGTGATACGGTGGAGGAAGGAGTCTGCTGCCGTGCATGGGGTAGATGACCAAACTCGCCTTGCCATGTTCCAGGCAGCGTTACGAGTTGGGGAGTTCGCCTCAAGTCTCATTCGGGACCCACCAAGGTCGTACCAGGCGGCCCTGCAGAGGGCCGACCGATACGCCGATGCGGAGATTTGAGAGGTGCAAAAGAAAAAGGATGAGTCATCGGAACCTTGGAGGGAAGGGTCTACCCCTCACCACAAAAATCAAAAGAAAAACAAGAAAGATTTCAATTATGGTCCAAGGCAGATTTCTAATGCGAGCCCAGTGTCCCTAACCCATCCGGTGGGCACGATCATGGACTATGCCGAGCGTACAGGTCTCATGCAAGGACCGAGGCCAGAGGGTGAAGTGTACGCTGTCTCTGGTGCTAAAAAGTATTGTCGATATCACCGGGTTGATAGTCATGATACGGAGGAGTGCTTCACCTTGAAACGAGAGTTTGAGAGACTGATCCAAAGGAGTCATTCGAATAATTTCGTCAAGGGGGCTATGCAACAACCCAACCATGTATGGAGGAAGCCTTCAGAACAAGTGGCGTGCACGCAGCAGGAGACACACATGGTAGGGAAAAGGCATATCGGGAATGAGAGTGACGAGGAGGCCTCGGAAGAACCAGGGCCAAAGCGGGAGAGAAGGCACCATGACATCAATTTCATTTATGGAGGTAATGCGGGTGGTGACTCTTCATCCCTTTGGAAGAAATGGGCCCGTCAATTGTATATTGGTGAGGTTATGCACTATCCGATGAAGAAGAAGGTACGACGTGAGCCTATATGTTTTACTGATGATGACCTACCACCATGTCCAAGCCCACACCGGGATGCCAAGGTTATCAAAATGGAGATTAATGATCTTGCACTACTACAAAAAGGACTTTTCACGTCGGTTATTTGTACCCTTTCACGTCGGTTTTCCAAGTGACAAGGAAAGTGGGGACGTAATAGGCACGGACATTTCACGTCGGTTCTATAACCGACGTAAAAACTAATAATTTTTATACATAAAAACCATTTTACGTCAGTTTGCAACGGAAACCGACGTAATAAGTTATCTTTATATTTAAATAAAATTGTCTTTCACGGCTGTTTTTCCATGAAAACTGACGTTAAAACCATATAAAAATAAAAAATAAAAAATGCATTAACGTCGGTTGTGGGAATAACCGACGTAATATCCATTATTAAAATTTTTAAAAAATGCAGCGCCTATTATACATTTAATCATATAGTAATTATTCGTGTTTACAAATACACATTCCAAAAGTTGTAAATTACACAAAATGCATTAACTTCTACAGTGTAGAGTTCCATCTGTCCCTATGCAAGGAATGGTCTGTTCAACTCCATGTACTCAACTCTAGAGCCAACTGATGTTTAGAGCAGATGAAGTAACTCCAGTCCACATCAAGTGTATTTGTAGAATGGGTATACATACTACTGTCGATTCGACCATCTGTAAAAAGGCAAATTAAATGAGATGACATGGTACAGTGAGATGTTTGATTTGAAGCAAGAATGTACCAAACATATATAAAGTTAAAACCATAATCAATGTTTTAACTTGAAAGAAGCCAAGTGATTCAAGGTTAAATGGCAGATGATGTATTTAAACAGTATCTGAGGCAAAAAAAAAATGAATGACACTAACAGGTACAAAGTCACAAACCTTATTTATGTTCTCTAGAAAAAGTGAATATCTTGTTTCACACCTGATTCATATTCTACATTGATCAGCATTGCTCTCCCTAAAACATATTATTTCAACTGTTGCAAGTATGATAAATTACTAGGTATAGTATTAAGAACTATATACTTCCAGCAGTCTAAAAATTGGAGAATGGGGGAGTGGAATGAGCAAGCGGAGACTGGATATACAACAGTGGAGGCAATTTAAAGAAAAACTTGTACAGTCATACCATGCAACAAAAGGAAAAATAGGACCCATCTAAAGCCAGCAGCATTCCTAATGAATGTAAAAAAGAATTTACCAAAAAATTGTAAAATATTACAAATAGTATCTCACATAAAACAATCACAGAGAAGTACTCCCTTACCATTAGCAAGTGAAAAACATATGAACTTATCCTAAAAGCATCAATAAGCATGCAGATATATGTAAGTTGCGTTTAGTTGCATTTGATAAAAGAGAAAGTACATGTGCATAGTGCATATATACCATGATTTAACTAGCCCGCTCGTAAATAGAAGTGAATGAACATCACCTTGCCCATGAGGTTTTGTTTGAGGCAGAATAAAGGAGAAGCATCAGATAATTGGCAATTAGTCACAATATGATACAACGTAATTACAATGCAATTACCTGGATTTAGTACTTATTGTGAGGATCCAAGGCAAGCTGGCAAGGTGGGCATCGTTATCCTCTAAGCAAGCAACTCTTTCCTAGAATAAATTGGAACAACATATAACTAGTAAAAGCTGTGTTCTCAACATATGTAAAATATTTGAGCTTAGTTGAGCAGAAGTACAACTCACTTGTACCTCTTGAACCATTTTGTGCTCCAAACATATCAAATGGTCTTGAACCCTCTCGATCATTGCTACTGCAAGTAGTAAGTGATTAACAGAGAACTAAAGATGCACAGAGTACTATCCAAATCAAACAAGTCAACAGAATCTTGTTCAGCTAGGTAGATGTAACTTTACCTTAAAGAAATGTTAGAAGACGAGTCGTTACAGAATTAGTTGGAATAATCTCAGACAAATGATCACTTTTAACTAAAGATTAATGGAAAAGTTTGATTAGCAGTGTAGCACCCAGGTGATGAAACACAAAGCACCGAAAGTAAATCAATTGAAGTCATTGTACCTGAAAGAATGTGTTGCCGAGAATCAAGTTTCATATTGACATCAAATTGGCCGGCAACTAAGACGTGAGATATAAGAAACCTGTTTAAGCAAACATATAGCCATATCGGGAGAAAAGCTAAGCTTCATTTATTGACATGAGTGTGTTTAGGTTATTTAAAACTATATTCCATACATAACTTTCAGAATTCAGAATGGAAACTATTAAGTACACATAAATATAGAGTAAATGCATAACTAACCATATTTAGATACATTCTGTCTAATCACACGAAAAAGATATGATATTGATATCAATTCAGATGGAAAATCAATTTAGAACAATTCAGACAAGAATCAGTTAAACCAAAGGAATGCAAATGCGCTCACAATCAAATCCGCTAGCACAATCGTGGCAGGATCTTCTTTACCACCGATGAGTTGTTCCACACAAAATCATAGGCAGCAATTTCTAACATCCACCGGTTGCTAATGTCACTTAAGCATATTACCACCTCGCTACTCCAATGCAAAACAAAATTTATAGATAGACGAGATCAGAAATATGAAAAAGTAGTATATAAATTATAAAGATCTCAATTGGAATTTTAGACCCAGCTTTTGACCTGACTGGTGTGAATCCAGACTCAGCCATGGTTGAGGCTTTAAAGTTTAATCCTCATAGTCAATGTTGCCTGTTTAGATTACGACCTCATTGTTATGTATCTCGCAGCCTCTAATTTTCTTCAGATGATTGACTGGAGGTAAAAGTAAATTATAACAATACAAATCAGAAACTGAAATAAAGCTTAATAGGAAACCAGAAATAGATCTTACCTATATGAATTATAGCAAAAACTAAATTGAAAGTAAAGTGCTAAAAATCATAAACACATACTTGCAAATTAGAAACCAACGAGGCAGTCCAATAGTGACTCGTGAGGATGGAGAAACAATGAAGCCTGATGGCGGAGACTTCTTCCGCGACATGAATCGCAGGTCTGGAAGAGCTGAGAGATGAAGACGAGTTAGGATTTAGGGTTGCCGCTGCAAATTAAAACATATACATGTACTAGAAGTCTAAATCTAAAGTTGCAGAACGTTCCACTCTAAGGTTGAGATTTGTTCGATGGAAAACCCGTGGCTCCAGGGAGAGAGGAAAAAATTGAAGCCGCTGCACAAGCTAGGAGGAAAAATATTGAAGTCCCAGATGATGAAACCTGATATTGGAGAATAATTAAGCATCCGGAACCGACTAGCGTCTTCCACGGACGAATTGGAGCTCCAGGCCGGGAGAGAGGAAGGTGAATGGTTGTCTAGGTTATCCACTGAGAATTAAAAATGTACACAGCCTATCAGGACGGGTTCCGTAAAACGACGAGAGAAGTTATTTCCACTTTTCCAGAGCCGCGCTAAAAAATGCACTTACGACTGTTACGAAAGAAACCGTCGTTAGAAACTTAAAAATCCGACAAAACAGTACATCTAAGACGTCTGTTTTGAACTAACCGTCGTTGTATATTTGAAAAAGGCATGGCCTTTTATCTTTTCTCGTCGGTTTCTGATAAAAACATACATAAAAGACTTTTTAACGACGGTTTTTTTATAACTGTCGTGGTACATGTGACGTGGTATCTCATATTTGTAGTAGTGTTGTCATACACCGTACCCTGGTCGACACGGGAAATTCCGTGAACATAATGTACATCGACACTTTCAAGAAACTGAAGTTGTCCAAAGGAGAACTCCATCTGATCAAGACCCCATTGTCTGGGTTCATGGGTGACTCTATCGAGGCAGAAGGAGTCACCACAGTCCCAGTGGAAGTAGGGGACACGTCCCACAAAGTGAAACTCGACATGGAGTTCGTAGTCGTTCAATTGGCATGTGCACATAATCTTATACTCGGACGACCGGGGCTGGAAGATTTGCAGTGCATTGTGTTCCCGACACATCTCTGTATTAAGTTCCCAACACCGACCGGAGTGGGGATAGCACGCGGGAACCAGAAGCTCGCCCGAAGATGCTACATAAAAATCCCAAAGAAGGTGGGGCGTCATGACCTCCAGGTAAACACTATCGCCACACAATATCTACAGGATGAAGAACAAAGGCCCCGTGCTGAACCCGCAGAAGGGACGGAGGAGGTCACCCTTGACCCCGAAACACAAGAGCGGAAGATTAAGATAGGAACCGGATTGGGGACTGAGTTCCGCGCTGAAATCATAGTCGTCCTGACCATGTACCAAAGTGTATTTGCAAGAGGGACAGAAGATATGCCAGGCATCAATAGAGACGTTATCTCTCGCCTGGACGTGGATGCCACGTCAAAACCAGTAAAACAAAAGAAGCGTTACATGTCCTCGGACAGACGGGAGTTCGTAAGGAAAGAAATGGGCACCTTGTTAAAAATCGGACATATCAAGGAGGTTAAATACCCAGAATGGTTAGCAAACATGGTATTGGCACCGAAACTCCCAACATGGAGGATGTGTGTTGATTACACAGATCTCAACAAGGCATGCCCGATGGATCCATTCCCATTGCCTAACATCGACCAGTTGGTGGACGAAACATCGGGGTGTGAGCTGATGAGTTTCATGGATGCCTTCAGTGGATACCACCAGATTCGCATGCATGAGGAGGATGCAGAGAAGACCTCGTTCATGACACCAGAGGGCGTTTTCTGTTACTTGGTCATGGCATTTGGATTAAAAAACTCTGGGGCAACATACACCCGCATGATCTCTAAGCTTTTCAGACCTGTCCTAGGCCTCACCATGGAGGCCTACGTGGATGATATGATTGTGAAGAGTAAAAAATCGAGCACACATGCCATGGATTTGGCAGAGGTATTCAAAATCATGGAGAAATTTAATCTACGCCTCAATCCGAAGAAATGCACTTTTGCGGTGCAAGGCGGGAAGTTTTTAGGATACTTGGTGAGCCGGAGAGGAATTGAGCCAAATCCAGAGAAGGTTAAAGCCATTCTGGACATGGAGCCTCCTCGTAATGTTAAGGAGGTCCAGCAATTAACAAGACGCTTAGCAGCACTAAACCGCTTCTGATCAAAACTAGCTGAGAAGGCCACAACGTTCTTCCACATCATGAAGAAGTCAAAAGGTTTTGTATGGACTGAGGAGCGTCAAACTTCGTTCGAAGGATTGAAGAAATATCTCTTATCTCCTCCGGTGTTATCTAAACCAGAGACGGAGGAGACCCTTTATGTATATCTCGGGGTCTCCCCGAGTGCAATAAGCTCTGTCTTGGTACGTGAGGAGGGTGGTGCTCAGAGACCTGTTTACTATGTCAGCAAAACCTTGAGGGATGCTGAGCTACGGTACACTGCCGTAGAGAAAACTGTTTTGTCAGTGGTGTGGACAGTCAAACGACTGACGCAATACTTGCAAGCTCACCCCGTTCATATTTTGTCACACCAACCTCTAGGCGCGCTGATGAGGAGTCCCACAGCATCATCAAGGATGGTCAAATGGGCAGTATACCTTAGTCAATTCCACATAGAAGTGAGGCCTTACCCTTCAGTCAAGGGACAAGCTCTGGCGGATTTCATTGTGGAATGCACAGCACGTAAAGAAGCGACGAAGACAAGGCATGAAGACCATGATTTCGAGTGGTGGATACTGTACACGGACGGCTCCTCCGCGGCCAAATCTTGTGGCGGAGGAGTGGTCCTCACCACGCCCGAAGGCTTTAGGGCCTACTATGCCATCCGGTTCAATTTTAAAGTATCTAATAATGAAGCGGAGTATGAAGCTCTGTTATGTGGTTTGCGCCTAGCGGCGAACATGCGAGCGGAGAAGGTAAAGATCCGATGTGATTCAAAGCTAGTTGTGGGACAAATCACAAGCGAATTTGAGGCATTAGAGGAACGCATGAGGTAGTACCGCGATGCTGCATTGGAACTCTTAAAATTGTTCATAGCTTATGAGATTGAACAAATTCCGAGGGGACAGAACGTTGAGACCGACATGCTGTCCAAAATCAGTGCAGAGACCCCTAAGAGGATCTCAAGGATCGCAAGAGTGGAAGAACTAGACACTTCTAGCATATATGTGTGCCCGATGCACACCATAATTGCTAGAAATGAGGACTGGATGGACCACCTCATCAAATATATTTGTGAGGGTGTACTGCCTCCTGAGGAGGTTGACACCAAGGTGATCAGGATGAGGGCACCAAGTTATACGATTTTGAATGACGTGCAATATAAAAAGTCTTACAATGGCACACTCCTCAAGTGTCTACGACCGAATGAGGCCATGGCTGCCATGGAAGAGATACAAGCAGGAACATGCTCAACGCATCAAGGGGCGCACACCATGTCACGAAAGGTAATTCTACAAGGATTCTTCTGGCCAACCATTGTAAAAGATTGTGCAGTCTTTGTTAAAAGGTGTGTTGTGTGCCAAGAGTTTCAGAAATCTCTGGGACGCCCAGCAACGCATTACACCCCCATCAGCATGACCATACCATTCACTAGATGGGGAATCGATCATATCGGGGCCTTGCCGAGGGGGATCGGGAGCGTGAGATGTGTTATTGTGGCCATAGACTACTTTACCAAATGGATCAAAGCGATACCTTTGGCGAGCATCACCGAAGGACAATGCAGAAAATTTGTCATGAAACACATCCTCTGTCGTTTCGGAGTGCCCCAACAAATCATAACCGATAATGGGAGGCAATTCGGAGCATCTGGGTTTAATGACTTTTGTGAGAGGTGGGGAATCAAACACAGCAGTGCATCGATCGCTTACCCTCAAGCGAATGGGCAGGTGGAGAATGCAAATCGCACAATTATGGATGGTCTGAAGAAAAAGCTCACAGCAGCCGGAGGCGAGTGGGCTGAGGAACTGCCACAGATACTCTGGGCATACAGGACCACGCCGAGGAAGGCAACCGACGAGACACCATTTGCCCTTGCCTACAGTGTTGAGGCGAGGGCGCCAGCTGAGGTAATGTTCCGTAGCCATCGAGAGGAAGAGTATGATCCGGAAATAAATGAGGAAATCATGACAACCGAACTTCATTTCATTGAAAAAAGAAAAGAAGCGGCCTTCTGCCGCGCAGAGAACTATCGAAGGCAAGTCAAGGCATACCACGACTCTCGGGTACACAAACGAAACTTTGACGTCGGAGACTATGTCTTGAGGAAAAGAGAAGTGAGTAAACCCTTGGAAGGCGGAAATTTTTCAAAGAATTATGAAGGTCCTTACATCATAAAATCAGTGATCCGTCCGGGGACCTTCAAACTTCAGACACCTAAAGGGAAGGAGATCGAGAGGACCTGGAATGCTGAGCACCTAATCAAGTTCTACCAGTAATATACTTCTTTTAGTGTTTTATCTCACCAATATAATGCAAGTTCAACATCTACTCATCAATAAAGTACTATGGTGTGCACGGTCCGTTACCGTCACCATTACTATGAGAACGTTTCGTACAAAAAAACACCCTCCGTGGTCACTATGGGAGGATATTCTAGTACAATATTGATAATAATAAAAGCTTGGGCGACACTCAATGTGTTACCATAAAAAAGAGGAGTATGCCATGGGCATGTTCCTTACAATGCCTAACCCTGGGGTTGTATGGTCAGGATGCGTATATAGGAATCCCTAGGCGCGACCATGTTTCCCAAAAGACGTCGTGTGCCCTGTGCAAACCTAGTCATCAGGTTCGCTCACTCAACATGGCTCTGAGGTCATATTTGGGCGTGGTCGTCCGACACGTAATGTCACAGTATACCAGCTGACCCCACACACATGCTTATGAATGTTATACATACAATGTTATGAAGGAAAGTGAGTGGTTACCTCTGCTGCAGCATGAAGACAATCATCTTCCAACGGTCCATCAGCCACACTCTTCAGTCCTTCCTTGAGTGTGACATCACGAGCACCACTAGTACTCCGGGTGATGCGCCACGTCTCTTTGGTAACCGGGTCGTTAGTCATGGGCACAGAAGGGGACGAGGCACCTTCACCCTGCAAGGAGGGTACAACCTTTTGCTTCTTGCTCGGTGGGTCTTGGGTAGACGCATGTGACCCTTCGCCATTCATCTTCTTGAATCTCTCCGCACGGGACGTCATACCTGTAAGAATAAATCAATAATATACACATATATTAATTTGTTAATCAGGGGAGAGATCTTATTTCTAAAGGAGCATGGTGAGCGTAGACAACCTGAGTCTAAAGAAAGGGGGACGAGGACATCCAAAGGTGAGCACAAGCCCGAGGTGAGGAAATCAAGTCCGCTCAAATGGTCCTCGGTAGTATATGTAGAAATGCTAAACAGTCCGCCCGCTAAGAACTTTTCCGGCCATAACTCTTGATCGGCGGGAAGAGTGAGACGCGCAAACTTCTTATAATGAGGCTGAAAACTGTGGGGAAGGGGAGAGCATGTCTGGTAGACACAAAGATGAATTCTTCCTTCCAATTACTGATTCTACTGTGCAAAACTGTCCACGCGTCAAGGTGGGTACGTTGGGAAATAGATACCCATGACGGGGGACTATTAGCTCATGAGCATTGACCAACCCTAAATAGGTGCTTAAAAAGATCTAGAGACTTCTTAACCTTGATCTCCTTACACCGGGCCAAAAATGCCACCAGGTACTGGTGACCAAATGGGGTGAGCTGGCACGGAGGAATCTCAAGCTTACATAGGAACTCAGTGATGAAAGGATGCATGGGGAGCCTAAATCCTAGTCTCACTGAGAGGGTATGTATCCCGAAAAAATTACCCTCAGGGGGCTCAGTGACTATGTCATCTCGGTTCGGGATAACCATGGTAACATCGGGCGGGAAAAGTCCCCGATGTCACGCCCGGACCTCCCCGGACACGTCAACAACCCGCCGTACAATACGAATAGTCAACCGCAGTCCAACACATTCATATTATACAAGGCGTCATGAATATCATTCACACATACGTCATCCATAAACAACATAATAAGTAATTCATAAAGCAGCGGAAAACATTGTTTAAAACAAAAGGGCCACACAGGGCTATTCATGAGCACGCAGGCTCTATAATAAAATATCCATGAGCAAATTTGTTAATGTTTCAAATAGAATGGAGGAAGCACGAACCAAGTCTTCTCTCCACGGATTCACCCGATCAACAAGCGCAGGGTGCAAGCTCAAGCCTCAACCTGAAATGGTGGTGGGACGCCCCCGAAGGGGTCAGTACTCTATACGGCTATAAAGTACTGGTGTGGCAGACATCTAATAGATATACAACAAGTATTTCAAACACAAGACCCTCAAATAGGGTGATA
This sequence comes from Cuscuta epithymum, assembly GCA_945859915.1. Taxonomy (NCBI): domain Eukaryota; kingdom Viridiplantae; phylum Streptophyta; class Magnoliopsida; order Solanales; family Convolvulaceae; genus Cuscuta; species Cuscuta epithymum. The sequence goes on from CAMAPF010000040.1 coordinate 3,217,712, forward strand.
GTACATTATGATTGTAACCCTAAGTTACCCCGTTTAAAAATATACTTACTTTATATAAAAGTCAAGTAGCCGGCCCGTGGGCCCATGTTCATTTGGAAAATCACCATTCCCAACCCCGTGACTATAAGCCACGACAACTCCTAGAGTCCAACCCTAGTACATGACATTGTATTCTAGAGCTCGGCTCTACCACATCACCATACAATTCATATACCTCGGGTCAATTTCCCTACCTTGCGTTCTAGAGCTCGGCTCTATCACATCACCACGCAAGTCCTAGAGCTCGGCTCTAGCTATACAATACATAGACTCCAAGTCTACACCTTACATGCATTCTAGAGCTCGGCTCTATCACATCACCATGCATTAAGGTCCAATTCTCAAGCAACCCTATGCCTAGAATTTGACATATCATTAAACTACCATGGGTCATCCTTAAAGACTTCCCATAACTTAACCTTAGTTCCTTACTAAGTTATTAGATACACTTGAACTACATTCAAGTATCTTTCATACAATCCAATCCCTAGGATCAATTTAATCAACAAGTTCCAATAATCACTAACTAGTATTTCAATACTATTAAGATTATTATTATCATACCATTATCCTCATTATTTGTAATTCTCTACATAATTATAATTATGTAGCAGCAACTTAAGTATTCAATCTCAATACACAATTATTCATTTATGTAACCACATAATTCATACATGAGCAAAATGCCTATTTCACAAAAATAGTTCATTTATACTCATTTAATCTCATAATATTCATGCATTCTCAAATCATTTCAAATTTCATTCTTTGGCAACTATATCAATATTTCATCAATATGTAACCATCATAATTCATGAAAAATAATGATTTAAGCATTTAGGTAATCTCATGCTTAACCTACAAGTTGTAAGCAATTAGATGTCAATCCTCACCTCAATTGAGCTTTAAACTTTCCCTTCTTGGTCCAATGGTCAAAGCTTTGGTCAAGGTGGATTTGGAACTAATTCCTTGCTCAAATATGAGTGTTAAACAGCCTCCTCAAAGTGCTAGTTCAACCCTCAATCGTTGATACGAAAACAGCCCCTAGAACGGGTGTTTCCCGGTTAACTCGTTTCCTAGTTTTTCCAAGATTTGCTCTAGGTTAGTATCTAACCTTTTCATCAATAAAATAACTTTATAAGGACATATTATACACTTGGATTAGTGTATAATAGTCCCACCAATCGTTCATATCATTTGGAGAATGAAAAGTAAAGTTTTGGGGTTAAAACTCACTTTAGAAGATTAAATCCTCTCCTGCGAGGTTGTGTTTTGCTCGGACGATTTGGAAGCCTTCCACAACTCCGATTGATGCAAACCAGACCTACACGGATTCCTCGTCTTGAGAGCTTTCTTTTGGTATCTCACACGCTTTAATTGGATTGTTAAAACTCGAGATATCAACCAGACAGTCCCAGCACTCCCACAGCTCGAGTTCACAGACCACTGCTCGTTCCAGATCGATTTTTGGATGATTGCTCTCTCCTATCGAACAGAGACCACTCAATTATAAAAATAGACTTCAAAATCTATCCAAGGACACCTTATACACCTCATTTGGCCGAGTATAACCTCACTCATGAAGGGAGACAAAACAGCACACCTGTTTGTGCGAAAACAGTGGTGGTGGCCCCAAAATTTGATCCCAATTGTGTCATGGGCAATGCTCCTCCATGTGGTGCGACCAAGGTGAGTCTTCTAACCCATTTTCCTTGTCTTGCAGGTACTCAAGCCACATGGGATGCCCCCCCAATTGATCCCAATCAATTTGAGGTCCAAAATATCTACCAATACTTCCAAAAATGGGAAGATGGGTCCTATTGTTTTATCTTTGTCAAAGATGTCCTTTTGTACTCATCCTAATTTATTTAGAACAAGTCAACTTCCTAAATCACATTATTGATCTCCAATATGTGTAGGCTCATCCCAATAATTTACTTGATGGATATTATAGAAGGAAAATCCTACTCCCATTATTTAGCTCAAAAATGCCAAAGATAGGGTTGTAGGCATTGGTATTCTTCTTTAATCATTCGATCACTTATTTAGATAATGTTGAGCTCTTTTATTTATTAATAAGTCCCGAAAAGCGTTTGCAAACCCGACACTATCATACGAGTTTGAACAGCACGATATTCAGTCATGCACTACGTAAAACATTAATCGTTTTACAATTGTTTGGCAATCGAAAATTCAATACATAAATGTTAAATTTTTAAATCGAATTTTTCAAGGACGTTCGGGTGCGGTGTCACACCCGATATCTTTCAAACTCAGAAAATGAAAGTCGTGATTCACATGATTCAATGTGAGTCGCATCTAAAGGAACGTATAGCCCACGAGGGCGACATTTTTTCAATCTCACCAAGTCAACTATTGGAGATTCTGGACTAGCTACCTTGATGTCAGAATTATCATATATCCAAGGTACATTTTCTAAAGTCGTTCCATTAACCGGTTCCGAAAGTTCGCTTAAGTCTATGGAGTCCAGTACATCCATAAGATACGGAAAGCTAAAATACAAATAAATAGAAATTAGCAAAACATAAAATAAAATTCTTCTTCCGTTCTTAAATAAATGCAACGGTCAACATTTCACACTTGCCGAGACACAACTGTGACCATTAATATATATAAATTTATATCAGTCAAAAGGTTTAAAAAAATTAGATATTGAAAATTTACAATGAGACAAATTTCATAATATTTTTTTTCATAAAAATATATTCATACATTAGTAAATAAAACGTAGTCAAAATAGACCATGTGAATAGTGTAAAATTTCATATGTGGCATTTATTTAAGAACGGAGGTAGTACATTTCAGTAGCTAATTACCGAAAAAGGGGAATCAGCAGCTAATTACAAAAAAAAATTGAAAAATCATTGATTAATTACAAAATAAAGTCTTTGACTAGTGGTAAAAAAAGAGGCAATGAAAAAGGGATATCATCTCTAAGTGCTAACTACGTATTGATATGAAATGCACATTACTAATAATATAAAAAAGAAGGAAACAAAAAATAGAAGTCAAAATTAAATATAAGTCAAAATTAAAAAGAAGACAAAATAAGAAGATTAGAAGAGAGGTTACCTTTCTCTCGTGAAATGAACGGACCAGGAGAACCTCCACACGCAGCATCAAAATACGAGGGGCTGAGGTGAAGGCGACGACGGCAGGCTGGAGTGGCGACGAACCAGGAACGATGGGAGGTGGCCGCGGTCGGCAGTGATGGCTACGGTTTTGCGTCGAACTTTTGACCTCGTCAATCGCTTGCAGTATGAAGGAGGAGCTGCACCTTCTCCGGCCGCGGTCTGAGTTCTATGAGAGAGGACAATGGTGCCGAAGATTGTGTCCAGTGACGAGAAATAAGGTGCAGTAGGTGTTTAAGCAAGAAACTAACAATTTCTCTAAACAATTAAGAATAAAGTAACTAGGCTTCGCACAAGAAATTACACAAGTATTGTGCTAGAATCCGGGTATGAAAGCTTGTAGAATACGAATGAGTTTCGTCAGTAATGGAGTAAGTAGTTCGAGTAGTAATTGATAAGATCAAAAGATGCCCTTCTATTTACAACGTATCCTATTTAAATTGGCTTTCTCCGCTCTTATCAGCTCCCTAACTGCCCGTCGAAATAGGCGGCAGTATATTTGAACGTGTCAAGCCATTTCTTTTGCTCCAAGTATGATTCACTCTTATCCTGGCCGAACTGGACTCCTCTTGCTGGACTTCGTCTATACTGCTTGGAAAATGGGCCGCATGCCTTAACTCATAAATCCACTGCTGGGCCTCTTCACTTGATGGAAATTTCCTGGCCCAACAATTGCCCCCAATTCGATGGAGTAATTGGCGCTGAGAGAAGTGAACCGTCTGCCCAATTGCTACTTCGAATTTGAAACCAAACCGTCTTGGAAGTTGTGTAGCCGACTACCTTCTCATACTCATAATTACCTCCACCGAATTACTCGCCATACTCCTTTTCCTTCTTCGAAACCCTTCTTCTTTCTTTCCTCTGCAACCTTCCCGTCAGCTCCCATGGCTTCCCAAGGCTTCGTTCCGCAGCACATCCTCGAACCCAAAAGTGCTAAACAAGCAAAACTTACTGAGGAACAAGTAGAACTTATTCAAACTTCTGTTGGCTTTCCCCCTACTGTGACTATCCGTTTTCCGGCGGCGAACGAGCGTATGGACTGGTTCTGCCCTGGCTGGGTGAATTTCCTGTACTACCCCTTCAAGATTGGGATGAAATTTCCCTTCTCTCCCCTAACCCGGGGCTTCTTGGAGTTTGTGAACCTATCGCCTTCTCAGATTATGCCTCAGGTGTGGAGGATTCTTCGTGCACTGGAATTTGTGAGTGAAAAGTATGGTATTCCCTTCGAGTTCGAGGACTTGGGCTTCACCTATGAACTCCGAACTTCAGGGCCTGGCAGGTTTACTTTGGCGATGAAAGATAGGAGACCGAGGCTCATTCACAAGGTCGACAAGGCAAATGACAGGGGCTGGATGCATTGGTATTTTTTTGTTCTCAAAGACTCGCTTGGCAGCGAAGGGTCCTTTCTTGAAGATAACCTGCACAAAGGTAAACCACAAAAACTTCTGTATCTTTTGTGTTCGTTTGTTGTTGTCTCCTCTTTTTTTTTTTTTTAAAGCATGTGTTTGAAATTTTGTAATCAACCCTTGATTTTTCAGAAAAGAAAACAATATCCATCCCTCACGGACCAAAGTCGGAGGAGCGAACAGCCCAAATTCAAGTTATCCCTGTTGAAGAACGTTGGTTTGCAAACCTGGTCGCTGAATCTCCAGGTATGCCCCCCCCACTCTCACTCCTGATAGATCTGTTGGGTTAAGGCGCTCTAATCGCAATATGAAGACTTCAATTAATCTGATGCAAGGCTCGTCTGTAGTCTCACTTGACGACTCAGATCAGGAATCAGACACTTCGAAAACTGGTGCTGGTGAGAATGCAGACATCTATACCCCAATGCAGGTCGTCTTTCCTGTGGGTGATAATCCTCAGATGGTTCCAAAGAAGTGTCCCCTTCCAGCTACTGGTAAGCACAGTCACGCCCTTTGACTGGGGTTTCTCAATATGTGGTGTTTGTTTCATGATGCTTGTGTGTTTGCAGCTGCCGCATCTTCGTCTAGCTCTCGTTTGGTTCCCTCTGCTCATGAACTGCTTGCTCTGGCCTCTAGGAAGAAAAGAGTCTCTCCTCGACTAGCTTCCACTCCCCAGAAGTTTCCCAAGTTAGCTGTTGCTGCTGAAACCAAACCAAACGTACCGCGCCCTCACGAGGTCAAAGCAGTTCTGACCTCCAAGACATTGGATGTAAAGGTGTCACTCTCCCCTGACTTTTGTAGTTTACAAGACGTGTCCCTGATGAGGGGAGAAATGCACAAGCTCATGCTTCCTTCCTCTCCAGATGTTTTCAAATGCCTGCCTCTCGCTGGACTACTGTCTGCGTCTTCGGCCTACGCTTTTCAGGTAAACATGACTTTGTTTAGTTATTTCTTTATAAGCAGCCTCCTGATGTGATGGTATGTCCTGTCAGAGCTTACAAGCGAGTTTGGTTGCTGCTGAGAGAGTGGCTTCACTGGAGAAGGCTCTTGACGAATCCAGGCATAAGGAGTCGACTGCTCGCTCCTTGGCAGAAGAAAATGCAAAACTGGTCCAGGACTTGCAAAAGGAGGTGTCAGCTCAATCTACTCAAATCTCAAGGCTCGTCGACAGGATTAAAGCGCTGGAGGCTTATGGTCGGAGGAAAAAACAGGAAGTCACTGACGCGGCTTGCTACTATGTCTGGCAAACGAGGGGAGAACTTATGGCTTCCTTTCTTGCGGGTGAGTCGTCTGGCTGGAATGCTGAGGAGGATATTGCGACTTGGAAAAAGGTTCAAGAAGACATGGATCCTCCCATTGCTGAAGACGGCTTCGACGTAGGACAATCTGATGGCGAGGCTGATTCCCAACATGCTTAAGTTGCTCTGTATTCTTTAACATTTTTGCTAAAACATCTCTGATCTTGCTCCCGGTATCCTGGTGGTTTATCCAGGACGGGATGTACTCTTGACTCTTTATGCCTGTGCACTTGGTGGTTTATCCAAGGCCTGACTTTCATTTTGCTATGTTTGATGTGAAAAACCTTGATGTGTCTGTTTTTGTATTCTGTGTGTGCGCACTAGTGCTGTATATATATGTGATGTTATGTATGTGTGTTGATTTTGGCCAAAAACATATATGTTGTAAGGGCCGGTTGGGACTGTAATCCATGATACTCTCATGGGCAGCCCAACCCTTTCCCTCTTTTTTATGTTGATGTACAATACCCAATTGGTAAGGGTGTAAATGATGCTTTCCATCCTTCGTAAATTGGTCCTCTGCCGCTTGTCTCAAGTTGACCCTGCACCCACTACAAACCGTCAAAGTTGGCCGTCGGCTTTGAGCCAACGGCCCTCCGATGGTTAAGTCAGTAAGCAATTATGCATGTGTTTTAAGAACGAAATACACACCATACCTTTGACATGTCACAGCCTTCCTTATCTACCATCTCTTTAAGTGAGCCAAGGACTTACCAGGTTAACAAGTACAGAATATTTCGAAGGAAAATTAGAGAGACATCATTTAAACTATCCCTAACGTATTCTAATCCAATCATTTCGACTTATTCTTGATATGAAATTTTCCAGAGTAAACTTACTGATCCGTCAAGGATCAGCTTGAAAGATAAGGCAAAACTTCAAAGTGACACGCAAATTAATCATGATGTTGTGACAGATCCGTCACACCCGAAATGTCATGGCCCTTACCAGGATGTATGACGTATCCAAGGGTCCTACCCAGCGCTTCACTTGGCTTCCTGCACTTCAAAGTTTTGTTATGTCTGGCCGTTGGCTTTTAACCAACGGCCCTCCGATGCTTAAGTTAGTGACTCGCTCTAATCGGATCATTAAATAAGATATGAAAAGATTTAAAAATGGAAAAGTTTTAAGTGTACCGCATTCCAGCTTCTAGGAACCTGTTTACCGTCGATTGATTCTAAGCGATATGCCCCCTGTCCAATAATGTCGACGATCTTATACGGACCTTCCCAATTGGGACTGAATTTCCCGCTTGCTTCATTTCCGAACGCTCTTCTCAAAACCCAATCTCCTTTCTTGAACACCTTTGCCCGAACGTTCTTGTTAAAACTCTTTGACACCATTTGCTGATAGGATTGTAGACGGATCTTAGCTTTCTCTCTAATTTCGTCGATAGTGTCAAGATCATGTATTAACTCGACGTTGTTCCGTTCTTCAGTCATAAGCCCGTATCTTGAAGATGGCACTTCAACCTCTGCCGGTATGACCGCCTCACAGCCATACACCAAGGAGAAAGGAGTCTGTCCGGTCGCATTCTTTGGAGTCGTCCTGTCAGCCCACAAAATCAGGGGTAACTCGTCAGCCCATCTGCCTTGTGCTTTCTCGAGTCTTTTCTTCAAATTGGACACAATGATTTTGTTGCTAGACTCGGCTTGTCCATTGGATTGCGGGTACCTAGGAGTCGACGTCTCCAACCTGATGTTGTACCTTTCGCAGAAGCGTCGGGTTTTTGCACTTATGAACTGGGACCCATTATCGCACACGATCTCCGACGGAATGCCAAACCTGCAAAGTATATTACGTCTAATAAAAGATATTACCTGTTCATCGCGTACCTGACAGAATGGCTCAGCTTCCACCCATTTTGAGAAATAGTCCGTCATTGCCAACATGTAAACCTTCTGTCCTGGAGCTTCGGGCAGCTTTCCCACGATGTCCATTCCCCATTTCATAAAAGGCCAGGGTGAGAGGACCGGATGAAGCGACTCAGGCGGCTGATGACGGATCGGTCCGTGCTTTTGGCAAGCCTGGCAACTTTGGGTGAAGGTGACTGCGTCGTGCCGCATGGTTGGCCAGTAGTATCCAAAGCGGAGAGCTTTGTTGGACAGACTTCTCCCCGCAGCATGGTTTCCACACTCGCCTTCATGAAGATCTTTGAGCACCCTCATGGCTTCTTGAGGTGCTAAACATCTTTGGTATGGACCTGCTTTAGATCTTTTAAACAGTACATCATCGATTAATAAGAATTTGGTTACCTTGGAGAGGAATGCCTTAGCTTCCTTTTTGTCTGATGGCAAGATGTTATGTCTCAGGTATGCTATGTATGGCTGCGTCCAGTCATCTTGTGAGGACGAACTGATTGTGCTGACGGACTCCAACCTGTCAATTGCCGGACTTGTCAAGTGGACGAAGGGGATGTTACTATTGACCTCTGCCCCCAGACATGACCCAATCGCGGCCAAAGCGTCTGCCTGTGTGTTCTCTTCTCTTGGTACTTGTTCAAGTGTGATTTCGTCGAACCATGCTATCAACTCCGTGACGATTTGCAGGTAGGACGTCATCTTGGAATCCTTTGCTGCATAAATACCATTAGCTTGGTTAACTATTAACAAGGAATCACATTTTACCTGGAGTAGCCTGACACCCAAATCTTTTGCCAAAGTTAAGCCTACGATCAATGCCTCGTACTCCGCTTCATTATTTGTGGCATTAAAATCACAATGAATGGCTTGAAACATGGTGTCCCCCTGTGGCGATTTTAGCACTACGCCCAGGCCTGCTCCGTTTAAGTTCGACGCCCCGTCCGTGTGCAACGTCCACTTTTGTTGAGGCAGATCGTCTGTGATGATGCATGCTTCTTTTTCGGCTTCAGACTGGAGTTTAGGGCTAAAGTCTGCCACAAAATCAGCAAGCGTCTGGGACTTCAAGGCAGTTCGTGGTTCGTACCTAATGTCATAGGCTCCCAGTTGGATTGACCACTTGGCCATCCGACCTGACAACTCTGGTTTCCTCATGATTGATTTCATGGGATAGTTAGTGCGCACACAAATAGTATGTGATTCAAAATATGGACGTAATTTAACCGATGCAGTAATCAAAGCTAAAACGAGTTTTTCAAGTAAAGCGTACCTGGTTTTGGGTCCATTCAATGATTTACTTACATAATATACCGGTGTCTGCATTCCGTCGTCTTCTTTGGTTAACACGGCGCTGACAGCATGTTCTGAGACGGCCAAGTACAGTTGAAGCTCGTCGCCCTCCTTTGGTTTTGTCAACAACGGCGGGGTTGTCATATATTCCTTTAACTGCTGGAGTGCCTGCTCGTGTTGATCTGTCCATTCGAACTTCTTGTTTTTACGAAGTACGTCATAGAAAAGGCGACACCTGTCAGATGACTTGGAGATGAAGCGGTTCAGAGCAGCAACTCGAGCTGTCAACCTCTGCACATCTTTGACTGACTTTGGCGATTCTATGTCAATGATGGCTCGGACCTGCTCTGGACTTGCTTCTATTCCACGTTCACTGACAATATAGCCCAAGAATTCCCCTGAGGACACACCGAAGGCGCATTTCGACGGATTGAGCTTCAAGTTGTATTCCGTCAACTTCTTAAATGATTCTGCCAGGTTGCCAACGTGGTCCTCAGCTTTCCTTGACTTGACGATCATATCATCTATGTATACTTCCATGGTTTTCCCAATTTGATCTTTGAACATCATGGTGACGAGCCTTTGAAACGTTGCACCTGCATTTTTTAGACCAAATGGCATAACAATATAGCAATACGTACCTGTTTCAGTAATGAAGGCCGTCTTTTCTTGATCATCAGAATGTAGCTGAATCTGGTGGTAACCGCTAAAGGCGTCCATGAACGAGAGCATCTCATGTCCGGCAGTCGCATCTGCCAATACGTCAATGTGTGGCATGGGGAATGAATCCTTTGGACATGCTTTGTTCAAATCGGTGAAGTCCACGCACACACGCCATTTCGCCTTTTTTCCTTTTGCTGCCTTCTTTTTGATGACAACGACGTTAGCTAGCCAATCTGGATATCTGACTTCTCTAGCTTTCCCGGTTTGGAGAAGAGCCTCGACCTCTTGGTTTATGATGTCGTTCCGCTCCCTTGCAAAACGTCTTCTTCGTTGTCTGACTGGTTTATATGACGGATTGACATTTAACTTGTGCGTGATGATCTTCGGGTCAATTCCCGTCATGTCTTTGTGACTCCAAGCGAATACATCTTTATGTTGTCTAAGAAACTGGACCAGTTCAGCTCGGAGGCTTGCTGGCAAATTTGTCCCGATGCGGATGACCCGTTCTGGATGCTCGTTGTCGATGACTACTTCTTCCGTTTTTTCGTCATCTTCCTCCAAAGCTGGGTCACCCTTTAGTTGCTATGCTGAAGTTGGAGGGTTTGCTGTAGGCTTCATGGCCGTCTGATAGCAAGACTTGGCTACCACCTGGTCTCCCCGAATGGACTCTATTCCCCAAGGCGCTGGGAACTTGACGACCTGGTGATATGTCGACGGAATGGCTCCCATTTGATGCAACCATGGCGTCCCTAAAATCATGTTGTAAGCTGGGAGGTCCTCCACTACATCGAACCTGACCTGCACATTAAGACCGTTAGCGTAAACAGGGAGAGAGATATTACCTATGGTCCGGCTCGGCTCTCCGTTGAAGCCGACGAGTGTAGATCCTGATTTTGCTATGTCATCCTCTTTGATTCCCATCTGCTCCAGCATCCTCATGGTAGTTATGTTGGCCGTGCTTCCGTTGTCAACAAGGACCCTCTTCACTTCAAAGTTTGCCACCCTAAGGGATATGACCAGAGTGTCATGGTGGGGTTGCATAGGGTCTGGCATATCTGACTCGTCAAAAGCAATAGCCGTGCTTCTCCAGTCGTCACGTCGTCTTTCTACTTGACATACCTGCAATGACTTGTCTCGGGAATACTCCCGAGCGTGTCTCTTGGCAGCAGAATACGTTAGGCCACATAAATCCGATCCGCCATTAATAAAATTAATTACCTGGCAGGGAGCTGAAGGTGATGGAGGTCGTGTCGCTTTAGTTGACGATTTGTCAGTTCGTCCTAAAAGAGCTTTAGTCCGTTCTGACATGATTTCCGTCAGATACCCGTTCTTCAAAAGATAAGCGACCTCCTTTCGCAATGCGACGCAGTCCTCGGTGTTGTGCCCGATGTCGTTGTGGAAGTCGCAATGTTTGCTCGGGTCTCGCTTTCCAGCTGGCTTGTCGGTTCTTTTGGGCCATCTGACTTTCTCTCCTAGCCTTTCCAACGAGTTGATGAGCCCCGCTGTACTGACATTAAAGCAGAAGTCAGGGATAACTGGAGGTAGATCAGGATCGTCGAGCCAATGCGTCGTTGCCGCAATGGGTCGCTCTTCAGCTTTGGCGTAAGGTTTGCCGGTTCGGTAGTCATGCCTCCTGGACGTACTGGACTTGCGGTGCCCCCCTTCATAACCGTCATCACGTGGTTGTGCCCGCAAATCCTCTTCTAACCTGATAAAGGCTAAGGTTATAGCCTGGACGTCTTCGAATGTGCGACAAGGAAACTTTGTCAACTCTCTGTATAACTCTGAATCATTCTTCAATCCCCTCCGGGATGCCTCGATTGCCGTAGGTATGTCACACCTTGAGATTGATACCTTTTCCCTGTTGAAGCGGTGAAGGTAATCTCTCAAGGACTCGTCGCGTTGTTGGATAATCCGGTACAGGTCGCTCGTTTGCTTTTCCAGGGTGCGGCTGCTTGCAAATTGTTGTGTGAATGAGTCTACCAACTCCGCGAACGAGTCGATCCCTTCATTCGGTAGGTTGACGAACCAGGTCAAGGCTGGTCCCGACAGCGTCGTCCCGAACCCCCGACACATGCAGGCCTCTCTTTGATCCGGGCTAAGTGCTACGGCCAACATGCGCTGTTTAAATTGAGCGACGTGTTCCACCGGATCTGACGTCCCATCAAACATCTTCATGGCGGGAGCAGCGAACTTCCTGGGTATCTCGATGTTGGTGATGCGTCTGCTGAAGGGAGACTCCGCATAACATGTTCTGGACGCTCTGTCCAAAGGTGGGGGAACACCTGGTAACCCGTTGATTTTATCCTGCATCTGACGCATCTGCTCTCTCAAAATAGACATTTCATTTGCGACGTCCGGGTAGATGGGAACTGAATATGGAAGTGTTGGTGCTGGCGTCTGGGCGTGCTCACGACGGATTGTCTCACACGTCGTCTGCGCTGACGATACGTCGGGTTCAAAGAAACGTCGTGGTTGAGGTTCCAAGAACGACACACTAGGCCCGCTTCTCCTGGCATCCTGCATAAAGTTCGACGTACCGGCATCTCCTTGAGTTCTGCTTCGGTAGTGGGGGATCGACGGATCTGACGGGATATAGGTCCTACGGGTCGACGTATTGACACCAGATGGTCCAGCATCTCCACAAGTTCTACTCCTGTAATGGGGAATTGATGGCTCCGCTGGGAGGGAAGACAGAGTCGTCGCAGGCATACTCTGGGTTGCTGAGTGCAGGCCTGATCCGCTTGCTCCGACCCGAAGGGACTCCGGGAAGAAACAAACCGGTATATTGGCTGGTGGAGTAGTTGCTGGTGTGAGGGGCGTGTAGGGGATGACCTGCGAGATGACCGTCGAGAACGGTTCCCCGGTCGGAGTCGTTGACAGACCCAGCGTAAGGGAAACTGGATCCGTTGACGTTGCTGGTGGATTCGTCGCCGCGGTTGATGTATCTCCCCTCTGGTTGGGCCTCGAGTTTGAAGCTATCGAGACTGCGGATTGTACCTGGGAACGAAGTACGTCGTTCTCGCGCTGAAGAAGGGCCATTCTTTCCGCCATCTCGCGCCGGAGCTCTTCTCGGACCGTCTCCAATTGTTCATGGAATTCAATTAGCAATTGATTCGTTCCTTCCATACTTGAATTCTTTCTTGCACGAAGCCCCACGGTGGGCGCCAAATTGTTTAAGCAAGAAACTAACAATTTCTCTAAACAATTAAGAATAAAGTAACTAGGCTTCGCACAAGAAATTACACAAGTATTGTGCTAGAATCCGGGTATGAAAGCTTGTAGAATACGAATGAGTTTCGTCAGTAATGGAGTAAGTAGTTCGAGTAGTAATTGATAAGATCAAAAGATGCCCTTCTATTTACAACGTATCCTATTTAAATTGGCTTTCTCCGCTCTTATCAGCTCCCTAACTGCCCGTCGAAATAGGCGGCAGTATATTTGAACGTGTCAAGCCATTTCTTTTGCTCCAAGTATGATTCACTCTTATCCTGGCCGAACTGGACTCCTCTTGCTGGACTTCGTCTATACTGCTTGGAAAATGGGCCGCATGCCTTAACTCATAAATCCACTGCTGGGCCTCTTCACTTGATGGAAATTTCCTGGCCCAACAGTAGGCGGGCTGTTCTGGCCGTTCAATAAGTCGGCGGCAGTAGGAGCTGCACCTTCTCCGGCAGCAGACTGTTCTGGCCGTTCAATAAGCCGGCCGCCGGCGGTTCAATAAGTCGGTGGTTCTGTTTCTACGGAGATGCGATGACCTTCTTCAGAGCAGCGATGTTTAATTTTTCCCGGGGCAGCGGCGGTCACGTCTCCGGGGCAGCGTCGGTGAATCTCTCCGGAGCGGCGGCAGGGATGGATTTAGGGGGGGCGCGGGGGGCGACCGCCCCCCTTGGACATTCAATTTTTTTTTACCATATATGTAATATTTTCATAAAACTTTCATAATTTAATTAGATTCGCCCCCCTTAGCTTTTAATTTTCAAAATTAATATATATGGTCTTACATAATGTAATACTTAATTGGAGATTTAAAAGAAGAAAAATCTAAACTAATTTACATAACTTAAACAAATAAACAATAAAGTAACTCGTTATTTAAGATTTAGGATACTTATTATATAAGAATTCCTAGTTTTGTAATGTTTAATTATCTTTATTAGATAACAAGTACTGGATTTCGTAAAACATATATCAAACAATATTAAATACCAAACACACTAATTACACAATTTTTAGATCACGTGAAATGAATCCAAAATATAAATATTTATAGACATTAGATTACATAATTCATTTACTTCTTGCTTTCTAAAAATAATTTATTGCATGGATAATAAACTCTAAATTATTATAGAATTAATAAAAATATTAAAATATAATATGCACCATATATATATATATGTGTGTGTGTGTGTGTGTGTGTGTATGTGGTGCATATTATTCCAAAAATAACAATCTCATACATACTAGTATACTACTATTGTAATATTAAGAAAACTTCTCACGAGTCATGACTCACGAACACCCTCCTTGGTGGACAAAAATTACAATTCAATAACCGATTCATGAGGTTAAACAATGTAGAAGTTATTAAAAATGTATTGGTTGATGTCTTTGTCATCGTCTAAACTTAGAATGTAATAGATTTAAATGTCGTTCGGGATGTGCAGGTATTAATGTCATTTTTTGGAATAAAAATAGCCGCATAGCCCTACAGTAGCGAAAAAAATTTGCCCCGCTATACTAGGAAAAAAAAATTCACCCCGCTACACTAACAAAAAAAAATTCACCCCCTACACTAACGAAAAATTTCGCCCCCCTTGACTCAGAATCCTGGATCCGTCCCTAAGCGGCGGCAGCTTGTTCTTCCAGATGTAACTATTCTGTTTAAGTTGTTGAAGGATGAACAATATTGGGTTAATAAATTACATACTAGGATGAATTCTGGTTTCGTATATTGGTCCTTCAAAATTGAAAAACAATGGAGTCAACTATGGATTACATGTCTTTCTAAATTAATGATTGGGTAAAAATGGTTGAGTAATACATAGTACTCCGTAATATAATGACGTGGTTTGGAGCAACGTACATGCTCACCATGTAAAATTAAAGGCTATTCCTTTTCTTACTTTGGAGGACTTGTTCACCACATACATGCTCACCATGGACAATATGTATTATTTGGGGCAACACTTTATGAGTGACATGCTCAGCATACATCCAGAGTGACATGGTCAGCGTTTACGGTACTTGGTTTAGCGCCTTATGAGTGACATGCTCACGATGAGATTATTTTTCGGGTAACACGGACAACATGGAAAAATGAAGACCTTTGGTGTACTACCTGAGTGGCATGCTCAGCGTGGACATTTATTTATTATTTGGTGTAACATCTTATGGTTGACATGCTTAGCAGGCTTCAGGAGTGACATGTTCAACATGAATGATTTAAATATTATTTGGATAACACCTTACAAATGACATGCTCAGCGAGTCATAAGGGCGACATGCTCAGCATAGACGATATATTTATTATTTGGTGTAACCCCTTATGAGTAACATGCTCACCAAGCCTTGAATTTGGAGCGACATGGTCAGCATGTACGCCTTATTTGTTATTTGGTGTAACACCTTGGGAGCGACATGCTCTGCAAGCCTTGGGAGTGATGTGATCAACATGTGCGAATTATTTATTTCTTGGTGTAACACCCTATGGGTGACATGCTCAACACAGACGGAAGGGACGACCATTGGCATACTACTCTCAGCGACACGCTCGACATGAACGTTCTTAACACAGATGAAATGGTGGTCTTATGTGGCATAATATGACTTTATTTGAGTAGTTGATGTATACTTCCTCTCACCGATTTATTACTCGGCTCGGAAAGTGGGGGGCTTGTGATGACATAAATACCAGCCCAATATGGTAAGCCCGATTGAATGTGGGCTGAGCCCGTAAATGATATGGACAGGACAAACATGGACATCAGGCCCAATGAAATACATGGTCAACATACCGGGATGAGAATAATGGAGTCACATTTACAAAGATATGGCGCGCTGAGCATGACATGGTCTTATCTTTACAATGAGGCTTAGACATGACATGCTGAGCACGACACACTCTTACCTCTATCATGGGATTTGAATATGGTCTGCTGAGCATCACATGGTGAGCCTCAACGTGCGTGGTGCACAAGCGCTTAGACCATCGTACATGCATGATGCTACTTCCCAGAAGCTACGTGACCAACAACAAATCTCGGAGATCACGGGTCAACTCGCAATCAGTCCTACAAATCAGAGGATGGTGGCACGTCAGTTCAGGCATGGCGACCACGTTGTCCGAATATTTCTTGTCTCAATTTTGTATTATAAATTCATGTAACTCTTGGAAGAACGATCAAGCTGAATACACTGAATACACTACATACATTTATCTCTCTAAAGATTATCCTGAGCACTTTAATTATTTTCGGCTATCTCTTATTAATTATTTTCCGGTGGATTTACTTCCATCAATGTTATTGGCAAGCATGCATATAAAGATGAAATATACACATCAAGATCAAAGAAAAAGATCAAACAAAGTAACCACATAAAAATGGCTTAAAAGACATTTTGAAGCCAATCACAGAGAGAGGTGAATAGAAGAATTCAGGGACAAGTTCTTCTCCATCAGCTAGAAAATCAGAATGATGATAAAGTTATCATAATGTAATGTGTATAAAGCACATCAGTAGAATAACTAGGTCAAATGGATGTAGCTGGATTAACGTCACTTCTATCTATTAGAATCTCTAATTCAGAAACGTAAAACCTAGGGATGAAAGAGCAGAAGATAGTTCACCTGCTGAAAGTATTCCGTTTCGAGATTTGTTCGAGCTCAGATCATACACTGCCCTCCACATTATTAGCAGCATACCCACATTTTTGTATTTTCAAGATTGAGAACTCCAACATGACTCTTCAACTAAGAAAACAAAAAAACAAATTATATCTTCAAAGTCACAGAAATTTATGAGATGGAATTATTAATGAGGAAAATGAAGTACCTCTGATGGAGTGTAGACTGTAATCTGAAATGAAGTAATATGAACATAAAAAGTGTCCGTCCACGTAGCCTACCTATATGATTATCAACAAGTTCATTATGAATGATAAGAACCCAATTTTTAGATGTAATAGTCTAAAAGCTACATTCCTCAGTAAAAAAAATGAATTAGATGACCAAGTACAAGTACTAGCACTTACAACTACATAAAACTTTGTTAGTCATATTCCCCGGACAAAAAGAACACTAAAAGGCCAATTGAACTTGAGGCTACAAATACATGTCACCAACAACAAAGTAAGGTAGTGAAAACTTATGATCCCTTCACTTGATGCAATAAACTACAGAACTTACTTACGGTTGCGTTTATAAAAAACAGAAATTGAACTTCCTAAGTACTCCATATCTTTTATGACTAGAAATATTTACTTTGCCAAACATTTCAACCATCACTTTTTATATGAGATAACATATGAAATAGTGGCAGACTGGCAATAAATAGTACCAGTTGAATTTAGCAAAGTTTATTAGGGATTATTATTTCAATTGAGAGAATGTCTCACTCAGACATTCTAACAAACATGATATAGACATTCCCAAATTCGGAGTATCATGCAAACTCTACTCAGAGCATGTAGAAAAATCAAAACATGATAAAGAAAATTGATGCACAACATGTAAAAAAAAATACAGACTACAGAGTATATATCTGGATGCTAAATAGAAATGTAGGATATGGGAGTAATTGAATTATTGTTCATAACAATCCCATGTAAGACTTTATGATTCAGAACTTTAGATATATATTACTCCCTCCATCCCTAATAAAACTTCCAAATAGGTTTGGCACGCAGTTTAAGATAGTGGGTATTGTGTGGTGGAGAGTTGTGCAGAGAGGAGAGAAATGTGTAAGAATTGTTGTGAACCACAAATTCTGGTCAAAAAGGGAAAGTGGAAGTTTTAATTGGAACAGATGAAAAAGGAAAGTTGGAAGTTTATTTAGGGACGGAAGGAGTATTGATTAGATCATTAGATTACAAAAAGTTCTGGTTCTACTTTTTTACCTACACGAACGGCGGTCAGAAGTCATAAACCGGTGAGCAACGGCCGGTGACCGGTGAGTGGTGGGCGACAACCTTTCTCGTTCGACGATTCCCAGTGACCGGCGATTTCATGTTATAGTTCGATGATTTGGGCTAGCTGGCTACCTCCAGTATCCAGATGCGATAAATCAGAACGATTGAAGTCCTAAAGTGTTGCACAGGTTAGGGGTACTAGTGCCGCCCGTTTGGTACGCTAACTGCTAAAGCCGGAGTAAAGGGGTTAACGGGCTAAGTTGCCTCAGGCCCAAGACATTAATTAAAAAAATTACTTTAAACAACGGGCTGGGCACCCAACACTTTTTTATTTTAGAACCGGCCCGGACCTAAAAAAGTCGATACCCAAACATACCTGACCTGTTTTTTACCAACAACAAATGGAACCGGTCTGTTTTGAACCCGAACTGCAATTACCTGGATCAGACCACGATTCTAATACCCATTTGCTAACCCCTAAACTTGACTGTCTATCATTAAAGGTAGTGTTATGGTGTTAGAAGTTTTTACTTTGATTCATTTTAGACCCATACCAGACTACACTAAAACAAACCAGACTTAAACATATCAAACCAGACCAAATATAAATAGACCAAATCAGATTAGATCATACTAGGCTTTGACAACTACACCAGACATTGATGAAACAAGACCAATTCAGATTAAATCAGGCCAGCCCAAACTACATCATAAAATATTAGTACAACTAAAGTCATCCTTAGACTTAAATGGTGTTATGAGGACCTAATAATTTTTTTTGAAGGAAGGACATAATAATTTTTTAAGAACTAAATAAATAAATTAAGAGTCGTTCAACAACTATGGCTCATTATAAATAAATTAAGAGCCGTTCAACAACTACTTAGATGTTTTTTGTTTTGTTTAATGCAACACTTAGATAATAAAATTAAAAATGCAACACTTAGCAAATAAATGTTACATCATACTTAATAATATGCAACGACAGAAAATAAATGTTACATAACACATTAACACTGAAAATATGCAACATCTTTCAATAATTGTTGCGTAATTCTCTGCTTTGGAAGTTTATGCAACAGTTATAGAAGTGTTGCATAAATTGAAGTCCAAATGTTATATGTAACATTAAATAAAAGTGTTGCAAGCAAAGTGTTACAAAAGGTCAATTTTGTTGTATTGTCTTTTCCATTATGTGTGTCATTTCATAGCACATTATATGGCATTGGATTCTCTTTTCCACTATGTGTGTCATTTCATAGTACATTGGATGTTATTCTCCACTTGGTTTATCCAAACATAATAAATTGGATGTATCCTCCACTTGGCGTGAGCATCAAAGAACTATATTACTATAAATACATGATCTCACTTGACATTGGAGTCACACACCCAGGGGCGGATGCACAGCCATAGGAGAGGGGGCAGCTGCCCCCAATAAACAAACACTATTTTGTTATAATTCATTAAGAAAAATCTCATTCCATATAAATGCCCCCAATTAAAAAATATAAATGCCCCCAATTAAAAAATAAATGCCCCCTTATCTATAGTTCAATAAACCCAAACAGCCGCATCCCCAAAATCCAAATTAAAAAACTTTTCAAATTCTTTAATCGTGAAGGCTGTAGATTCTAAAATTAGAGCAATTCAGCTAACGACAAGCTGGAGTAGTTCTCTCGTTAGAGCCTGGTCTAGAAAAGAGAAGAACGAGTGTAGGTTTCTCTCTAAACCAGTATTAACTATTTCACTATTGTATAATTTGTATTTATACAATTTGTATGTTGTTTAAACCTAATGTGTAAAATTTATTCGAATTTATAAAAATGATAGGGGGTGTATTGTATTAAGAATTAGTAGTGGCACAATTATATTTTATTTTTATATATTTATGACTAAAATGAAGATTGTTTACAAAAATGTGATTAATGACTTGAGTAGTAATGATATCATAGTAACTTATGTATATATTTTAAACTTGAGTTACAATGACACCACATTGTAATAACTAATAGTCACATTTGTGTAAATAAGTTTTACTTTAGTAATATTTATGTAAAAACAAACCTTTTTGATTTGGATATATCTTATTGTCCTTTTGTTTTGTACTGCCATTATGTAAGTCATCTTACTATTTTCTAGGTATAGAGCCGGGTCAGTCCTGGGCACGGGTCTAACTGGTCCAGCTTCTAAATAATTGAAGTCCGGTACCGACCCAGATTGGTTTTGGTCTGGGTCCAAATAGTACCGGTCTCGGATCAGTACCCACCCTCTAATTAAAAAAATAAAAGTATATCCATTGAGACTGGAACCGGGCCCAGGACCGGCCGATCCTGTCCCAAAATATCAAGCTCGAGCTCGTCTGTTTCTACGTTAGTCCGTGTAGCGTCGGTACCGAAAAACTGGTCCCGGACGGTCCTAACAGTACTGGTCTTGGCCTGGGTTGGTCCCGGGTCGGACCGCCCGGACCCGGTCCATCCCTACTCTGCCCCCAATAGCTTTGAATCCTGGATCCGCCACTGCACACACCTCATCTTTACTTCTCCCATTTTCAAGTATTCTACAACAAGGCGAAAAAATCACAAGTTCTTTTCCCGCATTTTACAAGCCCATTAATGGAGATGAAGAAGCCTATTCTGACTGCATGTGCATGACTTTGATGGCTTCTTTGGTTGCAAGTTGCAACAAACTCCAATAGTTGTGAGTACATAGACCGTGGTCGAGAAGCTGGACAACGTTTGTTGATGGATGATTAATTGAATCCAAATCCCACCTACAATGCACGTATCTTCCTACGTTGTTATCACTTGCAACTGACTTTGTTCAATCGAATCAAGAAAGATATCACGACTTTCGAACCCTATTTTCTAAGTATAATAGATGCAGCAAACAAGGTATCTCTTTCTCCTCAACAAAAACTCACTAGTTCGATATTTATGCTCGCCAATGGTTGCTCGGCTGATTCATTAGAACCGTTATGTCGTTTGAGTGAGACGACCACACTTTTGTGCATAAATAAATTTTGTAGGACAATTGTTAGTGTGTATGGTTCTTGGTGCCTACAAACCCCTAACTCGAGAGATATGCACCGTCTTCTTGAAAAAGGCCGCAAAAAGAGGCTTTCCTGGGATGATTGGATCCATTGGTTGCATGCACTGGGAGTGGAAAAAACTGTCCTATATACTCGATCTTGAGGAGGGATATTATATACTTTATTAATTATAGGTATGTATATATATATATACATATCTCAAAAATATTAATACAATGTGTGTGTGTGTGTATATATATATATAGATTATAGATAAAAGATCAAATATAAACCATGCTTAAAATATTTACCTACAAACTCAATAATATGCAACACTTTGAACTTTAATATTTAATACAAATAATGCAAAGATGCACGGTTTGTGACAATTTGTAGGTTAGCATGGGAGAACTAGTTTGTATGTGATCCCACCCATGTATATGTATATGTGTGTGTGTGTGATCCAACTTGAGGTACACATTTTTACACACATCTACACCCTCATGTTTATGAAGAGTTTTTGAAAATATGTTATGTCTGTATACAGACAAAAAAACTCTTTACAAACGTAACACGAGTGTGTAGGTGTGTGTATGAAAAATGTGTACCAATAGAATTTTTGGTATGTGTATGTGTATGTGTATGTGTATGTGTATGTGTATGTGTATGTGTATGTGTATGTGTATGTGTATGTGTATGTGTATGTGTATGTGTATGTGTATGTGTATGTGTATGTGTATGTGTATGTGTATGTGTATGTGTATGTGTATGTGTATGTGTATGTGTATGTGTATGTGTATGTGTATGTGTATGTGTATGTGTATGTGTATGTGTATGTGTATGTGTATGTGTATGTGTATGTGTATGTGTATGTGTATGTGTATGTGTATGTGTATGTGTATGTGTATGTGTATGTGTATGTGTATGTGTATGTGTATGTGTATGTGTATGTGTATGTGTATGTGTATGTGTATGTGTATGTGTATGTGTATGTGTATGTGTATGTGTATGTGTATGTGTATGTGTATGTGTATGTGTATGTGTATGTGTATGTGTATGTGTATGTGTATGTGTATGTGTATGTGTATGTGTATGTGTATGTGTATGTGTATGTGTATGTGTATGTGTATGTGTATGTGTATGTGTATGTGTATGTGTATGTGTATGTGTATGTGTATGTGTATGTGTATGTGTATGTGTATGTGTATGTGTATGTGTATGTGTATGTGTATGTGTATGTGTATGTGTATGTGTATGTGTATGTGTATGTGTATGTGTATGTGTATGTGTATGTGTATGTGTATGTGTATGTGTATGTGTATGTGTATGTGTATGTGTATGTGTATGTGTATGTGTATGTGTATGTGTATGTGTATGTGTATGTGTATGTGTATGTGTATGTGTATGTGTATGTGTATGTGTATGTGTATGTGTATGTGTATGTGTATGTGTATGTGTATGTGTATGTGTATGTGTATGTGTATGTGTATGTGTATGTGTATGTGTATGTGTATGTGTATGTGTATGTGTATGTGTATGTGTATGTGTATGTGTATGTGTATGTGTATGTGTATGTGTATGTGTATGTGTATGTGTATGTGTATGTGTATGTGTATGTGTATGTGTATGTGTATGTGTATGTGTATGTGTATGTGTATGTGTATGTGTATGTGTATGTGTATGTGTATGTGTATGTGTATGTGTATGTGTATGTGTATGTGTATGTGTATGTGTATGTGTATGTGTATGTGTATGTGTATGTGGATGTGGATGTGGATGTGCATGTGCATGTTATATACCACATATAATTTAAGTTAATATGTTTGTACATTGTTTATATGGAGTATATGTGTATATGTATGTTTGAGAATGTATTTATAACGGGGAAGGGACGGAGACGGGGGCGGGGGCGGGGGCGGGGCGGGTGTAGCAATTCCCGTCCCCCGCCCCATATTTTAACGGGGTAAAAATTTCCCTCCCACCCCCACCCCCACCCCAAGCCCCTCTCCATCCTCCCCCCGCTAGGCGGTTCCCCACGGGTCCCCGCCCCCATTGCCATACTTAGACATCCCCACCTGAAACCAAGGTAAATTTCACTTCCAGACGACTTTTTCCAACATTGACATTCAGCTCATTGGTTGAGCATGACTTCCCTCTACATCAGGGTTTGAGTCTCGTCTCCACCATTTTCGTTTTTTCTTCTTCTTTTTCTTCAATTTGCTCCTTATTTGCTTTGAAGGAAATTCCACTTTTATTGACATTCAACTTGGAATTTTATTCTCTTCTTTTCCTTATGCACATATGATCCAAATAGCATCAAAAGTAGTTGAAAATATAAAATACACATATAGGACCGCACTAAACAAACTAACAACAAATAATAAAAAATATGTACAAAAATACAACTTTAATAACTAAAATGATCAATAAACTAAATCTAAAAAGTGTGCAAAATATAAATACATCAGTTATAAAGCATGTCATTAGATAAATAAGTCTAACACTTATTCCAAACATCTTTTGATGAGGTATATGGCTCAGAGACCCCGGCCCACATACTCCTACTTCGCCCAATGAGACCAATATCACAATGACTTCCTTCGAATGTGACAAATACACATTTACAAAATTCAGTCAGTGGCCAAAAAACCGTCACTGACAAAAAATCATTAGTGACTTGTCGTTGCCTGTCACAGTTACTGATCCGTAGTGACAATTTTTCAAACCGCCAACGCCACTGCCTATCACCACCGTCTCCACACTCAATAAGCAATGTTGCTCCATCAAGTCGCCGCCGCCACCCTTCATAGTCACCACGACCGATAGTGACTCCGGTGACCACCAAGCATATCCATTCTCTGGCGAGTGACCTCTGCTCCACTACTTCCGGTGACCACCCCCACCATCGTCCTGTGGCTGCCCCCTCCCTAGCTTCCCCAGCCACCTCTCCATTCCCCCTCCCCAACTTCGAACAGCCCAACCCAGCCGCTCTCCAGTGACCTCCGTCCCACCTCTTCCGGTGACCGCCACCACTGTCGTCATGTGGCCGCCGCCCTCCATAGCTTCCCCAGCCACCTCTCCACCCCCTCCCTATCCCCGATCTACCCTTCTCTAGCTTCGAACAGCCCAACCAGCCATCCTCCATCCGTCTCCAGCCCCATCCCAGCCCGATCTAGCCCCAAACACTAGTCATCCAGATCAGATCTAGACTGTAACTGCCGCAATGAAGCCTAAGACACCATAAATGGAACACTATTATTATCAGTCACCTATTACCTTCCCTACGACCAAACAGAACGAGAAGATAAAGAAATCGGCCAAAGGTAGCGTCGAAGGCGACGACGTCACATGAGAGAGAGCGGTGGAGCAACGGATGGCGGTGCAGTGACCGTAATGGTGTGTGACGCGAGGTGGTGGCATGCGTGATGCAGCTGTGCGACGGCGCTTTGCCGTGAGGAGAACCAGACTTAGACGAGAAAGAAGAGATGCATAGTTCCGATCCGATCAAGAAGCGATTGCAGAGTTGTTGGGCTTGTACGACCTGTTTGGATTGAGTGTTAAGGGGTGTTAGTAAAAGAAGTGTTATGAAGTGTTTATCTTAACACTTGTTTGAGAGAAGAATTAAACGATTTTAAAGGTGTTAGTAAGTGTTTGAGGGTGTTAATCATAACCTTCCTAACACTTATATTTACCATTTTTTAACAACCTTTGCCCTTATTATTTCTAAAATAAGGGCCTGTTTGGATGAAGTGTTTGGAGGTGTTAGTAATGGAAGTATTAGTAAGTGTTAGTAAGGGTCTGGAAGGGAAGAGAAGTATAAGGGTTGGACATAATTTTACCTTGTTTGAGAGAGCCAAATGTATGAAGTGTTAATTATGGAGTTATTAATAATTTTACTTTGAGGCAAAAGAAACGAGTAAAGAGAAGAGATGAAAAAGATAGATCATGAGACCTGCGGGAAAGAGATTCAAAGTGAAATGTCGAAGCATTTTATGTTTTTAGGATAAATAAGAAGGGTAATAATTGTCCAACACCTCAAAACACTTCAAATCAGACTGTTCTAAAAGTGGACAGTTGAGGTGTTTGGGAAAATTATTATTATTAACACTTTCTAACATTTACTAACACTTCTTAACACCTCTTAAATTTTCTTCCAAACAAGTATTATTACCAATACTTACTAACACTTCCATTCCTAACACTAAATGCAAACGGGGCGTAAGATTCAATTATACGGAGTACTTTATACCCCACGTTCTTCCCCATTCTTCATCCGCAGCGGACAGAGAGCCGATTTTTCTTCTTCTTCTTCTCAGATTTGTCCTCTCTTTTTTGTCTTCTCTTTTTTTCGGTTTTTCTATGGACGGTTATGAAATTTGGGATAACAGTTCCTCTATTATTTTTTGGACTGTGAAGTATTTTAATATTTCGTATATAAAGCTGGACAAATTGATCTTATTCAACTATCGAATGGGGTAGGTCAACCCCAGTTCTTCACAGACTGTTGTAAAATTTTGGGTCTTTTCTATGAAATACATATGGGTTTCATTTTTTGGTGGCATCAATCTCAGCTATTGATTTCTTTCATCACAATTTTAATTATCAAATGTACGAATAGTTAAAAGTTGCAAAATAGAGAAGATGACCGACCTGGCGACCTGTGAGTTCTAGATGTCCAGGGGCTTCTTTGATTTTTTCATCTACTCGTATTATGCAATCATGGATACTTAATACTCTATCCTTTCCCAAAAATACTTCTCACTTTCCTTTTTAGGCCGTTACAAAAAATAGTTCCCAATTTCCCCATTTGGACAATTTATATGATTCACATTCATTTTACCTTTTTCTTACACAACCACAACCACACATTTCTACTTTCTTAATAATCGTGTCATTCAAACTTGGAAGAATTTTTAGGAACGGAGGTAGTAACAATTTAAAAGATATAAGGATAATTTTGTTAATTTAAGTGTAAACACTTCCATTAGTAACACTTCTTTTTTTAACTCCCTCAAACAAGGTAAGATTATGTCCAACACTTACACTTACCTTCCCTTTCGGGCTCCTGCCAACTTTTACTAACACTTCCATTACTAACACCTTCCAACACTCCATCCAAACAGACCATTATTTGGACGGGAATTACTTGGAGGGCACTTTAGTCTTTTAATTTTTATTTGATCTGTTTTTTGTTCATACGGAAATCTAGTCTCATTTTTGTCAATTGGAAGCCTCATTGTATTATTTTGGTCATTCTTTTGAAGGAATAGTTATTGAAGTTTGATCTGATCTGGCCTATTTATGTCTGGTCTGGTCTAGTTTAATCTGCTTAGCTTAAATCTAGTCTGATCTGATTTGGAACTGAAATTAGTCCAAGTACTTAATAGAGAGTAAATACATTTTTAACCATCTTGATTCCATTTACCCTCCCCTACAAATGACCCAAAAGATTTATTGGAAATATAACACACTTTGTTTTAGGTCTCTGCAAAACATTTTCTTTGTTTTTATCCCTCAAATTTATGTTGATTTTCTTTTTAGACCATGACTAATGACACAACCTCCGCTTGACAACGAAACAATCCCGGCTAACAGGTATCCTTTAATTCTTTGTCATGTCATTCAAAAAGTATTTAATTTCATTTTTTGAGGATTTTTAATACATATTTTCAAAATGCAAATAATTATTTTTCATATTGTTTTAACACTCTTATTAGCCTTAAAAATTATAAACTGATAAATTTAGAAGTTTCTAATAGATATATGTAACCAACAATAGAAAAAAATCCAAGTCGAGTTGTTTCGGAGTTAGAGATGGACTAAAACCAAAATATCGCATATTACAGGGATGAAAAATAAAGAAAATATTTTGCAGTGACCTAAAACAAAATGTGTCATATTTGCAAGGATTAAAACCATATTTAAACCAAAATAAAATTTAATTTTTTTTGAATGAATGAATAAAATTTAATTTAATAAAAAAAAATCAAAATCAAAGAACGAGAAGTAATTCTATTGACCATTTGAATTCTAAATTGACAAAGTTTAGAGCCCGTTTGGTAGCACGAAAATCGGTTGTTTTGGCTGATTCTGCTGAAATTTCTGAAGTTCTGGCTGAAGTGACTGCATTGACTGATTCTGCTAATTTAAGAAACAATTATTTTTAAAATATATTTTATTAATAAAATAAAGAAAAAATTATATGTAAAAATAACAAAAATGGTCATCTACAGTAACTTCAATCAAAACAGCCAGAAAAGTAACTTCAATCTTCTTTTTTCTGCTTATTACACAACTCAACGCGCGAAAGTAAAAATTACATGTTTGGTGAAAAAGTTGGCCGATAAGCCTGATAAGCCGAAAAATAGTACCACCTCATTCCCGTAATAAAATTGGGAGAAAAAGTTAACAAATTCTTTAAGGTGGGATCATGTAAATTTTCTTTTTTTCAATCTCTTTTCTTTCTAAAAGGGAGAATTTTCTTTCGGAAAAGCGGAAAGAAACAGAAGTGACTATCCCAAGACAGATCACGCACTTTGAGAGTTTAATGTAAAGTTACAGTGATTCAGAGAGTGGGCCCACGAGTCAACACATCAGCCATCACCTCCTTAACTCAGTTTTCTTCCTCTCAGCTGTTTCCTCATACCTTCTGCATGGTCTGGGCTGCTATGGCGACTCTTTCCCCTTCATCTCTCAGGAAGCCAGGAGTCTCAGACTTGTATGTTGTATAGATAGATAGAATCCCGTATCTCTCTATAGGTC
This sequence comes from Cuscuta epithymum, assembly GCA_945859915.1. NCBI lineage: Eukaryota > Viridiplantae > Streptophyta > Magnoliopsida > Solanales > Convolvulaceae > Cuscuta > Cuscuta epithymum. The sequence continues at coordinate 3,245,345 of CAMAPF010000040.1, forward strand.
CCCAACTTCTCTGTGTAGCAATTCTTGTCGGCTGGTCATTCCTTTTCCGTACCGGGCTCTTCACTAAAATCCAAGATCTTCCCCAGTTCCATCGTTCAGGTACTGTCACCAGATCTCATATTCGTTTTTTTTCAGTTTCTTTGGTGCTCAAATTTACCATTTTTGTCTCTTGAATTCATATATCAGGTGATCAGCTCTTCAATTACTCCATGTTTTCTCTGTGATTGTTAGGTTTTCATCTCTTCATTAATTTAATATTTGTCTTTGTGTTTTTTTATTCAATTTCGGCTAGTATTTATTTACTTTTTCTGGAATCGTGTTAAAGTTAGGAACTTTGTACAGTTTTCTTTCTCCAGTTGTAATTCCCCTGTCTTAATTAGAATATTGTTTTCTCTGATTTTAGGTTCAGCTATGTTTTACCTAGACGCTTGTTTGATCTGTATGATGTTTTGGTTCAATTAAGTTTTTTTTTTTCAATTCTTGGGTGACCATTTATCACTGTCATTCTCCTGTATTACATCAATCCCTGCACTTGCTAAATTCTTTTTTGGTATTTAGGACTTTTAATTTGATACAGAGTCATTGGAACCTTGAAGAATGCATGTGTAGGTTTGGCACATAGATAAATTGATCTTAAATAATTGTGGAGGTTGGGTTGTGGAGACTTCTATGGGGACTTCTAATTCTAGGGCTGAAGAAAATAAGGCCTTACAGATATGCCGGGACAGGAAAAAGATTGTCAGACAAGCACTTGACGGACGGTGTTCTTTGGCAGCTACTCATGTTGCTTATATAGATTCTTTGAAAATAACAGGAAATGCTTTGAGGAAATTTGTTGAACCTGAAGCTCCGTTTGAATCTGCAATCTATACTCCAACTGAAAGATCCCTTTCCCAATTCTCATTCTCTCCTGTGCCTAAATCATCACACCATGTGGATGGCAGTGAGAATGCATTGCCGTCTCCTTCACCCTCAACCTCAACGAGATACAATGCAAATCACATGAAATTTAGCGGTACCTTCTCAAAGAAAGTTGAAGAAACCCCCGCTGTTCCAGTCACTGTCACTGTTACCTCACTCACTCCTCAGAACTCGATGCCTCATTCCACAGGAAAGCACGAAACATCACCATTTGAAACCCCTCCTTGGGATTTTTTTGGTCTTGGCCACACATCTGAAGATCATATTAGAGAGAATGGGGAGGAAGGCAGCGAAATTCCTCTGTCAGGGGATGATCAACAAAATGTTTGGTCACCTGGAAGAGATTCACCACACGAGTCTGATGATGGGTTTGATGATCCATCTACAGAGACACTAGTTAGGAAGTTTGAAAATGTCAACAGGGCGAATGAAGCATCTGCTGCTGATGATCAGAGTGTAGCATTGGTAGTGAAGGGCGTGGATGGGGAGAAATGTGGTTCCCCTGAATTGTCACCACTTGGACCCGAGTTTTCAGGGGTTGCCACTGCTGAAGATGATGTCAAGACAGTAATGAAGGAAAATGGTGTTGAAAATAAGGTTGTACCTAAGGACTTTTTTTCTAGCATGAGAGACATTGAACGGCTGTTTATAAAAGCATCTGAATCTGGAAGGGAGGTTCCACTGATGCTGGAAGCGAATAAATTTAATTTTCGCCCTATTATTCCCGGTGCTAGAAGTAATCTCTCTCTCTCTCTCTCTCTCTCAGAGACTCAGACACACACTCTCTTACTCAACCACATACATGTATATGACTAAATTGTTTTTACTGGAAAATGTTTTCTAGGCACCATTTGTTTTCAAGGAAATATTGTCCTGAAAAATGTTTCTCTAGATTTTCTTGTATTTGAGATTGGAACACATTTTAAAGGATAACATTTTTTGTGGTCCTTTGAAATTTTGTGGAGAATGACTTCTTTTTTGAGTCATTTTCCTGTAACTGATTTATGTTTTCTGTTATCGTTGGTTAAACATTGTATTACGGAGATACAGAGTATAATCATAACAACTTAGTTTTCCAATATTTACAGAAAAAGTCATTTTCTTTTCAATGAAACAAGTTACTTCCCCGCAATAAAGAGACATATGTGCATGTACATATTGTAGGTTGTTTCGTTAAATTTCTTGGCACCGTTAATGGCAATGGTGCAGAATATTAAGCTTCTTTGCATGAATGCGTAGTTTCAATAAATATTTTTCATTTGAAATTTGGACTATGCTTGCAGCAGACTAGTTAGGGTTGAAATTTGAAAGTTGGGTGAGGGGATTGTCCGGGATTTACATTTTGTCAATTGTTATAAGAATATGAGATTTGTTATGAACTTGAAGAAATCCTTAGTTACTTAGTTCCCGATATAAATCGTATGGACTTTTTAAGCTAAGGTCTCTATTTGATGGGGGATATCTGTTTTATGTAGGAGTTTCAATTGCCAAGACATTGCTAAGGTCTTGTTTCTCTTGCGGTGCAGATCCAAGCCAAGTTCCAGAAGGTAGGCCCCTCAATTTTCTATTATGGTTGGCTTTCCACCATAATGGCATACTGTATTTTGTAATTGTTGGTTTTACTTAACCATCACCATCACCTCAATCCGAATTATGTTGGGCTAGGAGATATAAAATTTATAATGTTAATATATTTTTATATTTATGAAGTGTTTTTAGGAAGATCCTTTGCAAATGAAGTACATCATTTGGAATAAAAAGGGATTAATGTTTTTCCCTTGTTTGATAATAAACCATTATCCTTTTTGTTCATATTAAAGATATCTCCTTTAGTTACCTATCTTGTTTTGAATATCCTTACCCTCTAAGCCCTATTTAAAATGTCGACGTTGTTTTTATCTCTGTTCAGAGAAAGAAGAAGCGCCTCAAAGTTCCCCCAAGTATATGACATGGCATCGCACAACTTCGTTTTCTTCTTCATCAAGAAACCTGCTGGGTGTGAACTCAACTGATGAACACACCAAAAATCTCTTTGATAACTTCTGTATGAACTCAGGAAGTCATGCCTCAACCTTAGACCGGTTGCATGCTTGGGAGAAAAAACTCTATGACGAAGTCAAGGTGTGTATACTACTATACTTCATCAGTCCCAAAAAAGAATCCTGTTTCAAACACTTGTTTTGTCCCCAAAAATAAAGCCACAAATAAGTTGCAAATAGTAAATTTAGTAGACTGGTACAACAGCGGACTCGGGCCTGGGCTGGCCTGGGCTGGGCTATCACTGTTTTTTCGCCACTGGTGAGGCCCAAATCGGGCTTATTGGGCTGGACGGGCCTACACTTTTCCCAAGTCCGTCCATAATGACAGCAGGCCTGCCCCCGCCTGTCGGCTGAATATATAAGTCCACAACGACCTGTTTTTATGGATGTGTTGGACGGAATGAACAGGCTGGCGTGCATTTGTACTTTGTACAGATCTAACATTTAGTTAAAATAAAAATAGCACGGTTCATAGGGCAGCCCGGTGCACATTGGCGTCCTTGCAAAGCGAGGGTCCGGAGAAGGGTCCCACCACACAAAGCCGGCTTTAGGTGGGAGGCACCTAGGCATATGCCTAGGGCACCACTATCACATGGGGCACCAATTTTCAAAAATAAAACTACTATTATCAGATAATTTATATATAGTATTTGGGAGGGAAATTACACCGTACCGCCGGCTGTACAGTGCTCACCGTACAACCGTTTTTTTTGTAATTAAATATGCGATTCAGCCAGGCAACTCAGGGATGAAGACGACGAAGGACAGCGGATCGAAAGTCGGGTGCAACTCGCGAACGCATAACGCCGATGGCCAAGCTTCCAAGTGCCCCAACTTCGGACTCGCAAATACCGATCGATAGAAGCAGAGACGGCTAAGATGCTTGGCCGATGAAGAGGCGACTTTACCTCTGCGATTCCGATTTTCACAGCCCTATTTTCCCCTCTTGCTAATTTCTGACCACCTATGTGCTGCCACAATTTTTTATTATAAAAAATCTATTACTCCGTACATTCTTAGTAATATTATAAAAATGAGTTTAGTTTTAAACTCAAATGAGTATATGCCTAAAAGAAATGAACTCATACAAAATAATATTGAACACATCGAAAATGAGTTTTATATTAAACTCAAATGAGTATACGCCTAAAAGAAATGAACTCAACAAATTAATATTGAACACATTGAAAATGAGTTTTATGTTAAACTCAAATGACTACAACGCCAAAATGAATGAGCATACACAAATGAGCTTTTGAATTTTTGTAAGTTACATATGCTCATTTGATATTGTTTTATGCTCATTTAAAAATGTTTCACATTTCAAACGCATCATTGGATTCAGATATTGTAATAATAAACGAAAAAATAATAAAAAGAAATTGAATTAGAAGATATGAAGCAGAAATCACTGGTGCTCATTGTTAGACCCCTAATACTCAAAAGAACAGACTCGATACTCATCACAATCGCATAATGAAAATCACTGGTGCTTATGATTTCAAGTTGATGCTCAATGTCTTGATGTTCAATTAAAAGTACTTATGTTTTTCATATCAATTCTCATTTTATAAATTATTATGCTCAACGGGTATTCATGTTATGCTCATTTGTAAAATGACATAGCAATGCATATTTCAAAAGTATCATATTGCATTAAATTCGCATCCTGAAATTCATAAGAGTTGATTATAGATATAATTTAATAAGTTTTTATAAAGAAAAAAATAAGGAAAAGAAAGTAAATTTGAAGAGATAAAGCAGAGATCACGATGCTCATTGGTATCCTTCTAATGCTCAACAAAATTTGTCTCATGCTCACTAGACGTGTTTTATTGCTCATTTTAAAAAAATGAGCATTAAAAACATGATGCAATAAAATGTTTCCTCAGAAAACACTACTCTATATGTAGTGGTGGATCTTGCAATCGAAAGTTGGGCGTTTAAAAAAAATCATGATTAAAATGTTGCACAATAATATTATTTGATCCCACAATTTAAAAAATGTAACCTTTTCAACAAAAAATTAGCAATAAGGGTTAAGCGTAAAAAATATTATATAAAAAAAACAATGTATGTAGAATACATTATTACATCAAATTTTACACATGTATTTTTTTCATTTTATTTTAAAATTTTTGGGAGTTCGCGTGATTGACGTGAACACCCCTGAACAAATGGCGTCTGCTCTTGTATATATATAATTTATTGTGTAAAAGATTACTGACTAATCTGAAAATGTAATTTTAGTTTTTGTCTGGGGCACCAAACCAACTAAAGACGGCCCTGCCACCACAAAATTAGCACGGTTCATGATTAATGAAAATTATACCTAACTGAAATGGACAAGGTGGTCTTAGGACTGTCTGAACTTCGAAACTGTAGTGACTAAAATACCAAAACACATAATCTGTTTTCATTCACTTTATAGTGTAAATGTCACGTGTTGCTAGAGGGAAATAAGTTATCATTTAATACTCCGTATTAGTTTGCACAGAGGTTTTATCTGTAGCATGAGTGCATAACGTGCTTAGCATTTTGTTGGCCATTTCTTTGTCAAGGCTTGTGAGATTATTCGAGTAGAATATGATGCAAAACGGAAGCTGCTTAGACAGACAGAATCTTTGGGAGAAAGTCAACAGAAAATTGATAAAACACGAGCTGCTGTGAAGGATTTGCATTCGAGAATTGGTGTTGCAATTCATAGAATAAACACTATCTCGAGGAAAATTGAGGAATTAAGGGATGAAGAACTACAACCTCAGCTAGAGGAGTTGATTGAAGGGTATGCCTATTCTATTAACCATTTTTCAGTACTCCTTAGTTAAATTGCTTAACTTCTCTTTTGGTTAAGAGCATGGATAATAAAAGTTCATACCCTTTGATATCTACATAAAACAACATCCGAGCCTTAATCCCAAAAGAGTTTGGGGTTGGCTACATAAAAGTTCATACCCTTATATATCTACATAAGCCAAATATACCCAACGTCATATAAGAGATGGACACGAATAATATAATAATTACAAAATTATTTCTTAGTTTACAACTTTACACATTTCTCTATATTTTTCGTAATTTTTCTCCACAGTATTGAGCACAATGTCTAGAGTTAGACATTGTGTTTGACATTGTGGGGACAAAGTTACCAAAAATATTGAAAATCTTGAAAAGAAAGTGAGAGAAATTATGCTTCTTGATTGTTATATCCCATTATCCCGTCCATTTCATGCTATGCCGGGCACTTCATTGCAACGGAGATGCTCATTTCAGGTAGTGACATGAAAAGATTACCAATGTGAGATACTCTAAGAGCTCCACATGATTGGTGAGCGGGTAGGGGGTAGGGTTGGGATGGGGTCATGGGGTGTCAGTTGAAGGGTATACGAGAAGAGATGGGTACGGTACACACGGGAAGAGACTCAACTAGTGTGTGCAGGCCCGTCCTGAATAATAATGCAGAATTTGAAAAATTTTCAAGATGCTTCAATATTGTAATATTTTTCTACTCCTGGGAATGTTTTATTTGATGTTCTTTTATTGACAGATTAAGGAAGATGTGGGAGGAAATGCTCAACTGTCATGCAATGCAGCTCCATATAATTTCAATAGCACATTTACCTGGAAACAAAAAGCTACCCATAGATTCAGAGTCTCACCGGCAAACGACCATCCATCTCGAGCACGAGTTGATTTCCCTATCTTCAAGCTTTACAAAGTGGATTGGTGCTCAAATGGCATACATGGAAGCTATAAATAAGTGGCTGTTGAAGTGTGTTTTGATGAAAGAGCAATCCTCCAAGAGGAAAATAAGAGTGCAACACCAACCAAATCTCAGATACTACGGCCCACCTATATATATGATATGCGGCGCCTGGTTGGATATGTTCAATCTTTTGCCTACGAAAGAAGTCGCTGATTCTATGAAGGCTTTAGCAGCAGAAACAGCCCATTTCTTACCACGGCAGGATAAAAACAAAGGGAAAGGCGCGAATGGAGATGCAACTTTGGATGAATGGATAATTGATTATGATCAATTCCGTACAAGTATGGCTCTTTTCCTTGGTAAGCTAAATAACTTCGCAGAGTCATCTGTGAAGATGTTCACCGAGCTCCAAAATTCTGTTGAAAAATCAAAAAAGAATTACGCTCACGTAATGCCAGCAGACCAATAATATTCCTTTAATATCTTAGTGTCATTATCAAAGCTGCATAAAACAAAAAACTACACGAACAGATTGACAGTCAGCAATTGTGGGATCAGTGTACATAGGAGAGGAAGAAATAAATGCGGTAAATGAATAAAGGCTGAGGAGCTCAGTATAGTTTATAGAGATTATATTTATATGATAAATCAATACAACAACATCCAAGCCTTAATCCGAAAAGATTTTGGGGTCGACTAACATGAATTGATTCATGATTTATATGATATATCAATAAGCAACAAATTTTGTTTTTATGCTCTTATTACTTCTGCTGTACATATGGCCATATGGGGCTTGTATAGCATATTCTTTTTGGTGTTTTTCTTGATGAATACATATATTATATACCAATATGCAGGGGCGGAGCCAGAAAAATACGTGAGGGGGTCAGGATTTATAAAAGGGTTTTTTACAAGAATATTACTAAAATAAAACTTATTTACATAAATATGACTATTCATTACTACAACGTAGTGTTGTAGTAACTTACGTTCAAAACATGAACATGAATTACTATGATTTCATTACTACTCTAGTAACTAGTCATATTTTTGTAAACCATCTTTATTTTGGTCATATTTATGTAATTATTTCTTTATAAAATTATACGAAGTATACTGTATCAAAATGATGGATAGTTATTACACAATACTTGAGTTAAATGTTTCATATGTAGCTGAGATAAATGATAGTTTAATGACCATTTTTCGGTTAATGTATTGATATATATGTAATGTATCATAATGTTCACACAACTAATGACTGGATAAGGTGTTTTATTTTTAAATTTAAGAATATAATCGACGTCACACATCAAATTTTGTTTATTTCGAATTAAGATGTTGCTGATTTTTCCAGAAGTCATAACTTTTTACTCGTAATGAGTTACGGGACCCATAATATATCAAATCGAAGGTATTTCAGAGCTCTACATTCTTGAACATTCAGCGGGGTCGGCTGACCCCCTGACCCCCCCGGGCTCCGCCCCTGCCAATATGCATAACGTATTGATGCCTCGTTTCAATTGATCAGTCTGTAGAACTGCATCACATGTTTTATTCTTTCATTCTCAATTGCGTTAAAAGCAAATGTCTCTTATTAAATGGAGGGGGGTGGGGGGGGGGGGGGTGACTTTGATATCAGCTTGCTTGGTTTAAATGCCTCGTTTCAATTGATCAGTCTGTAGAACTGCATCACATGTTTTATTCTTTCATTCTCAATTGCGTTAAAAGCAAATGTCTCTTATTAAATGGAGGGGGGGGGGGGGGGGGGTGACTTTAATATCAGCTTGCTTGGTTTAAAGAGAGAGGAAAAGAATATACGAAGTACAATAATCTATTTCACCATTAGTAATAATTAATTAATATTTTAACAATCATAATCACATTTAAAAACTAAAAGGAAGCTCTTGAGCTTTTTCTCTCTCTAGAACCGCCGCCTAGGCCGGTCTAGGGTTTGTCCGGAGACGGCTCTCCGCCGTGTCTCCGAGTCCTTTATTCGTTGGATGTCTCTTTGGATTGTTTGGAAGACGTTGCTTGTTGTCGAAGCCGTTGTCCGGGTTCCTCGGTCCGAGCTATTGAATGAAGGGTTTCAATACGGGTGCAGATAAGAGTTCTCTCGCTGTAACCCCGCTTCGTCGGCGGATATGGAGGTGGAAACGAGTTTCGGATATTCGTTTGAGTTTTCTCTTTTTGGCCTGGAAAGCTTTGTGGACAAGTACAAGACGATGGAGATTGGCGCAGAGGAAGAAGAACTGGATCTGAATAAAGCTGATGTTGAAATTGTGGCGGATGAACGGCGGACGCGTCTCCCTCCTGAGCCGCCGCCATGGAGTGCAAGAAAATCCAGGGTTTGGAAGAAGATGGATGAATTCGTTTTTAATTTCATTTTACTCGATTTGTGTTTTTCTGTCGAATTGTTTGTTGTTTGGTTCTGTTTTGTTCTTTGTTTTTGCTTTCCTCCAGTTGGTAAGACATTGATTTTGGATATGGGGGATGAGAGGAATATGGTAACCGTTTTTGGCTTTTTGTTTCCCAATTTTGGATCAGCGAATTTTATTGCTGCGGCGATTAATTCCGAGTCTGGTTCAAGGGATAACGGTTGTCAGATTTCTTTCTGTCTTTTGACCCATACTTTAAAAAATTATTGGTTATTAATATAAGCCGAATTCTTCCAAAAAAAAAAAACAATCATAATCACATTTCCATCATTTGAAATGGAGCCAAAGACTCACTATTTTTTGGCTTGAAAATATCATGGAATAAAGCAAAATGGCTCACTAAACTGCCTGCGCTTCTTTGTTATGAAGTTGCAGTCAGTCCATGCATTTTGGACGCGATTTTCACTATGGGTGTGACACCTTAGAAAAAATAAAAATAAAATAATAATAATAATAATAAAACAAATAAAATTTATCTGCTAAAAAAATAATAGAAAAATATATATTAATAATAATAGAAATTAAATCATAAATCATATATCATTTATTTGATAGATTAATCATATATAACCCATTTGATAAAACTAAAGTTTTAAAGATGATAAAATAAACTAGGTACTTTGCCTACACTACATACATGTAACGTAGAAACAATAATAATAATGTTAATAAAGTACATCATTATTAAGGAGTGAAACTTTAGAGAGTACATTTTATGGCGGCATATACTCCTTATAATCCATACATGTATATCTACATAGTACATACATACACATACTAATATTCCACATTTAGCATGCATGATCATATACCATTACTTGGAAGGTAACGGACCAGGAGTTAAGTCCACATAATAACCATTATTAAGATCATTATAATGCTAATAAATAATAACCCAACGGACTGCCGAGCATGGAACGGTCATGAGACTGCATATATATGTACGCACCCTTCGTGGCTTCCACATGACCGACCACATGCGAACGAGTGAGCAAAAGAACTAACAAAAAAAAAGAGAGATGAAAGTGAGAGAGAGATTAGAGAGGAAGAGAGGGCGTCGTCTTCCGAGAAGAAATACGCCGATTATCACGTCGGGATTGCCAGGCCGTTTTCTCACCGGAGAAGAGGAAATGCCGGACTGTTTTACGACGGGGCTAAATCATCGCTGCCGGACCGAGTTGCTGCCGCCAAACGTTGCCGTCGTGACGCCATTTCTATAGGGAGGAAGACCGCCTGGACTGGTGAAGCTCGCCGTTGGTTATCCTTGTTCGTCGATCGTCGGTGGTTCTGACTCCGAGGGGGAAGCAACATAACTGTACGTAGCTTCTAACTCTGTATTATGTTTTAGTTATTTTTGGGCTGGGTCCTTTATTTAAAAATAGTTGGGCCGGCCAATAATAATAATAATAATAATAATAATAATAATAATAATAATAATAATAAAAATAATAATGATGATAAAAATACTACTACTAATAGTAACGATAATAAGAATCATTGCAATAAAAGTGGATTATGTTAATATTGGACTACTACTTATCTATATTGATCACTTCTAAATTGTCACTTTTAATTAGTTGTCATCTTTCTAATGAAATAAGTGTTTACTATAGGCCTGTTGTTAAAACTGAACGTTATAGATGGAGAAAAATAATGAAATAGGCTAGCGATGTAATTAAATAAACTACAATTTTGGACGAAGGTGGATAATTAAAGGTGAACCGTTCGTGAACAATTAGACCATTACTAATATTATATAACAAAAAAAGGGTTAAATAGACGGATCATGTGGAACCGAATAAATAAATTATAAGTAAATCAATATTTAAAATGCACTAATTAAGTGTGAAGCTAAATTATGGACTGCTATACAGATTAATTATTAGTAAAGAAATGAAGCCTTAGTAGTAGGAATTTATAACGGAATTTAATTATAAGTTGGGTAGATAATTGATTTGTAAATTTTTAATAGAAGGTGACTTGAGTGAGGAGCAAAGTAGGAGACCTAACTAAAAGTATTTGGAGTTCGAGGTAAGTTTCACGTCAACCGAAATTAGTTCTTTTTGTTTCGTTATTTCTTTGAATACTTTTGTGTGTATATTTGAGAATTGAATTTATGTGTGCTGAATTTGATTAAATATTATTATGTGAAAGGGTTGTAATTGAGATATTAGTTGATATATTGGTTTGTTAATATAAGTTACTGTATACGATTTTGGGAGATTTTGTAATAGTACGTAATTTGTTATCTTTGTGGGAATTTGATGAAAGGGAAATTTTTGAAGTATAAACTTCGATTGATTTTGAGAAAATAAAGAAAAACTAAACATTTGCATAAGAGGTGAGCCCCACGGGAGAAATCCGTGGTGTCGGTTTTTCACGTCCCTTAAAATGTGAAGGATGGTTAGGTCTACTACTACTCAATTTTTGGTGGTGTTGGTTTGAGGTGAATTGACGGTCGGTAGAAAACATCCCGGCTTTTGAGTAGTAGTGGTAGTAGTAGCTTCTAATCATTCAGTTTTTGAGGTGGGGTAGTTGGTAGAAAACATCCCGACTACCCGGATCAACTTACTAACCCGGAGGGCTTGGAATACCTTTAGGGGGGTGTGCACACTTAAGGTAGTTGTTTCCGTTTCCATTGAGCAGTTGTGGTACCGGCAATAGTCCCGGGGTGGCCGTACATAACAACGGACCACCGGGCTCAACCAAAGTGTTGAGCACCGCCCTTCTAAAGTACTAGGGAGTTAGTTACAAAATGATTTTTGAGAGAAATTCAAAAGAGGAGAAGCTTGGTGTTCATGTATTTTGGGATTATTATGGTATTTGCAAATTGTGTGGTTGGGATTTTGTATAGATATCATTTACTTATGATTTATAAAGTGTTTTGAAAAATATTTTATGAGGTTGTACGAATTTCTATATATTATTTAGGGAAAAGGTGCAAATAGGGCCATGTACTAACCAAAAAAGGTCAAATAAGCCCTTATTTAGGAAGTTTTGTCCGGCCGTCGTCATTTGGGGTGGTTCCCGGTGGAATTTTTTGATGAAATTTTTTAAACATCTTTTTCATCAAGTCTAGTTTACTCATACCAAATTTCAGCTAAAACTTCAATCGGGAAGGTATTCAAATGAATTCTTGAAGATAACTGCGCTTCTAACTGCGCAGTTATTTTCAAGAATTCATTTGAATGCCTTCCCGATTGAAGTTTTAGCTGAAATTTGGTATACATAAACTAGACTTGATGAATAAGATGCTCAAAAAATTTCATCAAAAAATTCCACCGGGAACCACTCCAAATGGCGACATCCGGACAAAGACTCCTAAATAAGGGCTTATTTGACCTTTTTTGTTAGTACATGGGCCTATTTGCACCTTTTCCCTATTATTTATTATTATTTTAAAAGGTTAGGTGGAACTTACTTAGCATTATTGCTAATGTTTGTTTTCTTTTTATTTTCTTTTGCTCGTTTCTAACAGGAGGCGATCATGTTGATTTTGATGCTGGAATGTTTGAGAGCGCGAATTAGAAGACCTTATTGTAGTTCACTAGAATAAACTTTAATATTTGCTTATGATTCGAACATCTTGATTTTTATTTAAACTCATGTTTTGGCAGATAGCCTTAGCATCCAATCATTCACGGATTGGATGTGGCGGTGACATACCCCTTTTCCAATATTTTACTTATTTCCGCTGCAAACATTTGAATGTTTAATTAATAAATAAAAGTTCATTTCTATTTCAAGGTATTATTTTGGGTGGGGAATTTGGGGGGTGTCACAATGGGTCATCCGGAAACAGTTTCTCTGTGCTTTAGTACAGGGGTAAGACTGCGTACATCCGACCCCCCTTACCCCAGTGTAGGTGGGAGCCTTTGCGGCACTGGGGTAATGATGATGATGATTTAACAATCATAATCACAATGAATGATTGTAATATTAAAATATGTTTACTTGCAATCGAAAAGAATATACAATAATCTATTTCACCATTACTAATAATTAATTAATATTTTAACAATAATAATCACAATGAATGACTGTAATATTAAAATATGTTTACTTGCAATCATATTTATTACTCCAATATGTTTAACTAGTACTAACTCCGATCTTCATCTGGTTACAATAGTTTGACTATTACACTATTCATTCTATTTTAACAACACTTTTATTTATAAATGATATGTAATTAACTAATAATATTATGTACAGTATATTTTTTTAAAAAGAAAGCAGCTAATATTACCAAGAAACTAGAGTTTAGGTAAGTAACAGAAAGACAAAGAGTCGCATCTCGATCACTAGCGCTCGAATTAGATTTAAAGTTCATACCTTCACATCAGTAATACAACTCTCTGATCCTATAATGGGTACTACTGAACCAATATTGATTGAAAAAACTCCCACATCGCCCACCCTACCCTTCAAAGTTTCCAACAAAATAGAAAAAGATAACTCAATGACCGAGTCTGAATCAGAAAAGCAAACCAAATAAAATAAAAGCAAATGATAGTAGCCTCCACAGAGCACACCAAAGCTGCAACATGTCAGAGAAGCACACCTCACATACCCTGGCAGGCCTGGTATCCCGACCTGCCTCCCTCCCATTATTTGGATTGTGAGTGCCAACTCCTCACCTGTCAGATCCTCTCCTGCTTGTGCCTCCCAAGTTCTCCTTCTCTTCTAGTCTCCTGCAACTTCCTCTCTATTTGCTGGTCATGATTGAAACCATCACTTCCAGCCTAACTGGTTGTGAGGTTACCCCTGCATAGGATAGGTCTCGTGTTCGAGTCCCACTAGCACCAGTGGAACTATGCTCCCCCAAAAAACCGTTCAAGTGGTAGGGCCAAACGGTGTATACTAACCCGTAGGGCCAAACCAAAGTTGGGTTTCTGGGATAAGGGGCCGTGAAAGCGGTGGAGCTAGTCATCATAAAAAGTTTACCCATACCTTAGTTTCACCGGTGGGCGTAGCTCAACTGGTAGCGAGGGAGTGTCACAAGGGTTAGGTCCTGGGTTCGAATCCCGACAACTGCGATGAGAGGTTACTATGCTAAAAATGCATAGGGCCTCTGCAAGTATCGGGGACGGAGCCCCACTCTCTATCTGTCAGATTGTAATTATAGTCCAATTTACATCCCCATCGTGCCGTCCGGTCGGTGTTGGGGCCCCTCAGGGATGAGGTGTCATCCTTTTTGTTGGTCATGATTGACACATGAGAAATCCACTCATTCGCCTGCCCCAGTAGCATCAAGCCTTGCTCGTCTGCACTAGAATCCCAGCTGTCTCCTGCACTAGAGAACCACGTTGTGCCCCCTGACTCACATGCTTGTCCTGTCTTTTCCTGCACTAACCACTTATTTCCCTTAGTTGGACGAGATCCCCCCCGCCCCACAGCCCTGAGTTCTGGTCCAAAAAGTTTAACCAATCCCTTTGTCCCTTGCTCATAAGCCATAGACAATACCTATCTTCGTGACCAATAAGCCTACAAACGAAACAAAAATAAATCTTTATACTCCGTAGTTTTTCGCAATAGTAAGCTAAATCTAAAACTCAAATACGACCAAATAGGACTAGACTAAATCAAATTGGGACACATGACCTAATTCAACATGATGAGATAAACCGTAAACAAATCAAAGTAGAAATAAATAAATTAGAATGGACCTGTTAAAGTTAGACCAAATCAAAATAATTCAGACAAAATATATATGAGGGTAATATATACTTCGTATATTTCAATTAAAATCTCTTATTGGGGGATACCATGACAAAATATGCCATAAACGTTTAGAACGTTGGCCGTTGAACCCAATCCTTTTTCTGCCCGGGTCCACTTCTTTTTAATGCCATCTTTGAATGAGAATAAGTATATGTGTAATACACGATGACCAGAATGATCTTTATTCAGTGGCGGAACTAGAAAAAAATTTAAGCGGGGGCACAATCGAAGGTATATAAATATATAATCATTTATTGAATTTCTTAAACCCGGATTGCCAATTACTTCATTCTCAAGGAGTCAAGCTCATCATATAATCTAGATCTTTTTTCTCTCCTATCATTATTTGTTATCGCATTTCCATCAATAATAGATTGTCTAATCCTACTCCCACTCCCGCTACCATCCGTGTCTATAGGTGCAGCTCATATAGAAACATTTGAAGAACTAGCACCCGGACTTAATAGTGTTTTTTCCGGGGGGAATATTTCTCAATTGATTCCCTAATAATAAACATTGAAAACAAAAAATAAATAATTCAAACTATTATAAATACTTAAATTAATACAAATAATACATTAACTCAATAACACATAATCATTAGTTTAATTCAAACTATTTTACACTACATATTTTTCAAATCATAATTATGAATTTTAAAAAATCAATAGTGAAATACCAAAATTTTAATTTAATTTAATAGAGAAAAATAGGAAGTCGGAACATGCCAAATCGGGGAACTGGTGGCTGGCGGTCCGTGTGGAGGCGTGACCGACGTCCGGCGTGGCTCACGGCTGGTCTGCTGCTTCGCGGGTTTGAGTGGTTGCTGGGTTTCATGGCTTGGTCCTGACTGGGCTGTAGGCTGCTGGGCATTGGGCCTTCCCTGGCCCAATTCACCCTTCATTTTTTCCCCAAATTGGAGTTAAGAGTACGCCACTTCTTTCTTGACCAGCAGCCGGCGAAAAGTTCCTCATCAATCCAACAGGTCACCGGAAAACTTCAGCAGACAGCTCCGGCAGACCCCCAAGCTCCTACCCATACCCTAGCTCGGCGGCCGAAGCAGGGGCACCGGCCCCCCTGCCCCCCCTGGCAGATCCGCCCCTGTCTTCATTCTAAATAAAACTCTCGATATGATTCAATTTTTACTTGTACTTATTTCAGTCTCAGATTAAATCAGATCAGATTAAACAAAGTCAGATCAAACCAGATCAAACTTTGCCAACTGTGAAATATACGAGGCCAACATTCTCCAAGGTCAGACTAGAAAATTTCAGCTCAATTAAAACACTGAGATGATGATTGGCTAAAATTAATTAGGATGGCCTTAATGCCTCATAACAGTAGTGCAGTACTGTGTGGATTACACTAATGTGATGATTCCTCAAGCATACTAGGCATCAAGCCGCCTTTTTATAGGATCTTTATGATCCGCCTGGCCCGAGACATGGACCCACCTCGTCTTGCAAATGGGGCGGGTCTGCCCCGCCCATACAATGGGACGGGTCAGGGTATTAGTTTTGACCCGCCCCGCACCGACCTGCTCTATATATAAGTACACATACATTTTTTCAAAAAAAATATTGTACAAATATGCTTCTACATACATATGTGTGTACAAAAATCATAAATTCTTTGGTCTTATAATATATTAATATTTATATTTGAATGAGATGAACGATGAATTATCAATGCCTTTTTTATATATAGCATTTTAATTTATATATTCTATTATTAATATAAGAGAATATATGATTTTATACGGAGTATATAATAGAATATAGCATTTTTATACATCACTTTCTTAATTTTTGAAATTTTTAGCATATTTTGACTTCGATTTAGTATATATTATGTTTTAATAATTATTTAGAGATAAATTTTATGTAGATTCAAGTGCTAACAACTTCACATAAATAGAAATACATACTAGCTAATTAGATTACGATGGGGCGGTGCGGGGCGGACCCGACCCACATGGGGCGGGGCATGGGTCAACAAGTTTGGACCCGTGCGGGTCACAGGGCGTGACGGGTCCACACAATGAAGTCACGGGCAGGGGCGGAGCCAAGGGGGGGTCAGGGTGGTCAGCCGACCCCGCTGAACGTTTGAGAGTATAGAGCTCTGAAATATCTCCGATTTGATATATTATGACCCCCGTAACTCATTACGAGTAAAAAATTATGACTTCTGCAAAATCAGCATTATCTAAACGTAAAATTAGCAAAATTTGATGCATACTATAGATTATTTTTCCAAATGTTAAAATTAGAATCCACTCAATACTTGCATGCCATGACTCAGAAATAGAGCAAAGACAATCTATCTTTTTTGCTACGAGTGTCTATTTATCTAAACTACATATGAAATATTCAAATTAGACATGGTTTAAAAACGATCTAACATTTTCATTCTATATATAGGTTGAGTTTCGACCCCCCTGAATCATTTTTCTGGCTCCGCCCCAGGTCACGGGACAGGTCCGGATCTTGCAATACCCGTCCCGTCCTGACCCTTTGCCATGCTCCCATGCCTAGTTGAATTGGGCAAATGTGTGGACTGTGGAGCACCACAGACGAGTGATTCTACATTTGAGTCCGAAAGAAACAGGATATACGTAGTATCGTATTAATCTTGATATAGTTTTATTTTGCAAAGCATGCACAAAGCTTTTGTAATGTTTGCTCTGAAAATCTTTTGTATATTGTTTTTTTATCGTGAGGCACTTATATCATTAAAATAGCAATCAGCAGGAGTACAAGAACGTGAAAGGACCACATGTAACCATCCGCCCATGACCGAGACTGTGACACCGCACCCGAACGTCCTTGAAAATTTGATTTAAATATTCAAAGTTTACGTATTGGATTTCTGATTCCCAAACAATTGTAAAAAGATTAATGTTTTACGTAATTAATGATCGAATATTGCACTGTTCGAACTCGTATATTAGTGTCGGACATACAAATACTATTTGGGACTTATTAATAGATAAAAGAGCCCAACATTTTCTAAATAGTAATACATGACCTTTCAAGACAATTTGAGGAAGGTCGGGCGGCCCAAACATTATTTTGGGCCCAACCTGCTAAAAATAGCAAGTATTCGAGAATGACGTTCTAGACCCACTCGGGAGTGACCCACACGGCTAGTAGCCCAATAATATGTATGACAAATGTCAAATGGGTGATAGAATGATTAAAGAAGAATACAAATGCCTATAACCCCATCTTTGGCATTATTGAGCTAAATAATGGGAGTAGGATTTTCCTTCTATAATATCCATCAAGTAAATTATTGGGACGAGCCTACACATATTGGAGATCAATAATGTGATTTAATAAGTTGACTTGTTCTAAATAAATTAGAATGAGTACAAAGAGACATCTTATGACAAAGAGATCAAAAGTGAGACCCACGTACCCATGTCTAAAAACATCTCATGGAGACCATACCAATTCATT
The DNA here is from genome assembly GCA_945859915.1 of Cuscuta epithymum. Lineage (NCBI taxonomy): Eukaryota > Viridiplantae > Streptophyta > Magnoliopsida > Solanales > Convolvulaceae > Cuscuta > Cuscuta epithymum. The sequence goes on from CAMAPF010000040.1 coordinate 3,263,637, forward strand.
TCACTCCACACAACTTATCCACCCTTATTGAAGGGTCTTGGACACTCCCTTAAGCCCCTCATTCGAACTCCCAAGGATAAGGGAGAAAGAGAGAGCCACACAACCAAGAAAGCTAGAGGAAGGGGAAGCTGCCGCAGGTTCGTTTTCCAGTGCGTAAGGTTACTTATTTGCTTCATATCTCGAGTTATACACATCCAAATAAGGCGTGCGAGATACCCACAGAAAGCTCTCAAGACGAGGAATCCGTGAAGGTCTGGTTTGCATCAATCGGAGTAGTGGAAGGCTTCCAAATCGTCCGAGCAAAACACAACCTCGCGGAATACGTTTTTGTATTCAAAGTAAGTTTGAATCCAAAACCTTCCTCTCTATTGTCTAAACCATATAAATGATTGAAGAACTATTATACACTGATTGAAGTGTATAAAATGTTATTATAAAGTGACTTAAATTGTTGGAAAAGTTAGATACTAATCTAGACAAAACCTTGAAAGGTTAGGGAACGATTTCGTCGGGAAACACCCGTTCTAGGGACTGTTTTTGTGTCTTCGGTTAGGAGTTGAACTAGCACTTTGAAGAGGCTGTTTAACACTCAATTCCAAGCAAGGAATCAGTCCTCAATATTTCTTGGCCGAGGCTTTGGTCATTGGATCGAGAAGGAAAGTTTTAAAGCTCATTTGAGGTGAGGACCGACATCTAGTTGCTTACAACTTGTAGGTTATGCATGAGATTACCTAAATGCTTGAATCATGTTTTTGTGAATAAATATGCTTGAACATGATATGAATGATAAGTAATGGACTTGATCATGAATTGAAACCATATTGATGAATATGGAGTTATGTGAGATAAAAGTATGCTAATATGGTAAATTGACCTTCCAACTCATGTATAAATGTTATGTGTACGTGAATGTATAATTGTATGATGATGCTTAGCACATGGGAGGTTGCCACATATCTATTGATATGGAGGGGCTACCATAAATGATAAATGAGTTGTAGGAATAATCTTAATAGTATTGTGATGCTAGTTAAGGATTGTTCTAAATGTTGATAGAATCAAACTTAAAGGTTGAGTTTGTTTGTGATGAACTTGAATAACATTCAAGTGTCAATTGTGATTTCATAGAGTAAGTGATCTATGGTGTGATTGTATGAAGTAGGAGATCTATGGTGTGATTGTATGAAGTAGGAGATCTATGGTGTGAATACATGAAGTAGGAGATCTATGGGGTGAATACATGAAGTAGGAGATCTATGATATGATTACATGAAGTAGGAGATCTATGATGCGAGTGCATGATGATGTACTCGAGCCGAACTCTAGAAATGAGAAGTTATATTAGGGTTGGACCCTATGTATGTCGTGACTATTAGTCACGGGGTTTGGGAAATGTTTTATAACAAACATGGGCCTTTGAGCCGACTACTTGACTTTATATAAAGTAAGTATATATTTTGAAAGGGGTAATTTGGGATTACGGTCTATACTATATTATCACCCTATTTGAGGGTCTTGTGTGTGAAATACTTGTTGTATATCTATTAGATGCCTGCCACACCAGTACTTTATAGCCGTATAGAGTACTGACCCCTTCGGGGGCGTCCCACCACCATTTCAGGTTGAGGCTAGAGCTTGCATCCTGTGCTCGTTGATCGAGTGATTCCTAGGAGAGAAGACTTGGTTCGTGCTTCCTCCATTCCATTTGAAACATTAATAAATTTGCTCATGGATATTTTACTATAGAGCCTGCGTGCTCATGAAATGCCTTGTGTGGCCTTCTTGTTTTAAACAATGTTTTCCGCTGCGTTATGAATTACTTATTATGTTTGTTTATGGATGTATACGTGTGAATGATATTCAAGACGCCTTGTATAATACGAATGTGTTGGACTGCGGTTGACTATTCGTATTGTACGGCGGATTGTCGACGTGTCCGGGGAGGTCCGGGGCGTGACAGAGAGTCTGAGTTAATCACCTTAAACAAAGCAATATAACTCGCTAGATCGAATTTGGGCAAATTAAAGCTAACGACGCTTACCGCAGACCTTTCAACCTTCAAACCTAATGCAAGAGTTTCCCAGCAGACAAAGAAACAAAACATAAAAGTAAACTCGTGGAAATAAAACCTAAGACAGAAAATAAAATAAACACCAGCACTCGAACTCGTGATCAAAACCATCACCTGCAAACACGGCGGGTCTAGGAGATCTGGCCCGCCTCCTCCCCATTTTTTGACCATCAAGCACCATGTCTTCATCCCCTGTGGTTTCTTTCAGCTTGTCTTTCCATATCCTCCTGCGCTTGGTCTCTCCTTGTTCCCCTCCCATATCATTCGCCCCTTGTTTCGATGCACTGGCACCCGTCTCAGCCGACTGCTCATCCTTTACCTCAGTCTTCCTCTGCTGTCCGGAGCCAACAGGATCTTGTACAAGCCACTTATTATGTCCTCCTGAGCTAGTTTTTACCCCCCTCCTGCCCTAAGCTCAACTCCATAGGATTTTTCAATAATAATTCCCTCCTCATATTTTAGCGGGCAGAACTTGTCTGAATGCCCAATCACCCCACATATGAAACAGAAACTGGGCAATTTTTCACACTTGAAATCAACCCAATGTCCCTTTCCTTCCTTCTTTAGAGAAGTGCCCTTCTTCAGGGGCTTCCTAATAGGGATAAGGCTCAAATTGGACACTATGGTTTCATCAGAATCTCATATTAGACACTAAGGTTTCAAATGGACCAAATTAGACACTATGGTTTCATATATATCTCATAAATCAATCATCATTTACCCCAGTGACGCAAAGGCTCCCACCTACGGTGGGGTAAGGGGGGGTCGGATGTACGCAGTCTTGCCCCTGTACTAAAGCACAGAGAGACTGTTTCCGGATGACCCATAATGAAAATCGTGTCCAAAATTGCATGGACTGACTGCTGCTTCATAACAAAGAAGAGCAGACAATTTGGTGAGCCATTTTGCTTTATTCCATCACATTCTCAAGCCAAAAAATAATGAATCTTTGGCTCCATTGCAAATGATAGAACCTTAATATATATCTCATATTGGACACTAAAGTTTCATAATTCACAGTTTTTGGACACTCACTTATATTGGATAAAGATCAAATTGGACACTCACTTATATTGAATTATGAAACTTTAGTGTCCAATATGAGATACATATGAAATCATAGTGTCTAATTTGGTCCATTTGTAACCTTATTGTCCAATATGAGATTCAGATGAAACCATAATGTCTAATTTGAGCCTTATCCCCTTGATCCTAATATCCATACCAACTCTTATTCTAAAAAAAGATTTCTATTTAACTCCATAACTGTTTTCATCAAACTCTATAAAAGAGCCAATAAAATTCCCAATTCGCCTAGCAGAATTCAAATTTCTAAATTTTTGAGGAACATTATGCACTTGAACCCAAAAGTCTGCCTCAAATAAAACTAATTTTTTAGGAATACTACTTTCAACAACACTAAATCTCTCTCAAACAACCAAGGTCCATCTTCCAGCACGCGGTTCATATCTAAAACATGATTAAAAGTAAATAGATACCTTTTTTCATCTATTTCCTTGATGGATACTCCCTTAATGGGACGCCAAACTGAAGTCAGCACCTCCTGAAGCGCCTGAAAATTAACCTTCTGGTCGGTGATCACCGTCCCAACCACTGGAAAACCGAATTGTTCATCGGTCGTCTCTTCCTCACCTGCTTCCCCAGTATCGAAATCAAGTTCGTTGTTTGTCTCCCCAATCACCATCCTTTTATAATTATTAACAATATCTTCCATCACAAAAGCCACTGGACCAAAGCAAACTTTGATCGTTGTTCCCTAGCCAAAAACAGAGCACGTCGGCCAGAAAATCGAAAACAAACAAAACGCCGAACTTCGATCAATAAGATCGAAATCGGAAGAAAGCCTAGAGGCGGCGTTGCCCTAGGAACTCTCGCGGGGTGTATCTTTTATATATTGTTATAATAATCCGGTTATAAAAAAAATTACATTTGACGCTTTTGGACAAAATTATTTTGGGCTGGTCTGAACTAGTATGGTTTAGCCTAGTCAGAATTGATCGGGTCTGATTAGATTTAATCTGGTATGAGTTGATATTATGTGTGTGTATTTTATTTTCATAAACATAGGTTTTATAATAGCATAATATATATATATATATATATATATATATATATATATATATATATATATATATAGATTAAGGATCACATACAAAATCATCCTAATTTACAAAGTGCAAACTAATCTTGACCATTGATATGGATGAGACCAATGGTGTGGATGAGAAAACTCCCCATAAATAGGGTTGCCGCATGTAGTGGATAAAATTTAAAAAACTCCTCCATCAATACGGCTGATTTGTAGGAATCTAAACAAATCTTAGCCTTGATTTTATAAAATTAGACGGGTGAGATGACTTTGCATTTTGTATGGGAAACACACTTTGTATCTGATCTTAACTATATACATATATATATATATATATATATATATATATATATATATATATATATATATATATATATATATATATCATTCATATTGCAGCTTTAAAATACAATTTTCTTCTTTGAAAATGTTATTTAAAAAACGATGACATAAGTAAAAGTATTTGTAAATAATAATATTAGACTTTTAGTAGTAGTAGAAATGAAGGGTAATAATAAATTACCCTTAATTAAATATGAGATTAATGTTTAAAGATATACTAAACTTTACTTGCTGATTGGAAACTTGTTTTTATTGTTAAATAATACTTAGGAGCTATAATATGATAGGAACTACATTAACAAATTTCATATATAATACACATAATTTTATCTTTCACTATGCTAGATGCCAAAGTAATACGGAGTACATAAATAAGGTATATCTTGTGTGCAAAGGAAGTGAAGCATCATTTTACTGCTCATTTTCTTATACATAAATCCAAAAAATCAAACTATATATATTTCCTATAAATAAAAGAACACATGCATCATAGCAGTCACACCCAGATTCCAAGAATTAGTAGCTAGTTATAGAAAATAAGGTAAGAAGGGAATAAAATGGCTTCTGCACCTGCCTACAACTATGAAGATTTGGATAATAATCTCAAATGTGAACTCCTGAATGAGCCTCAAACTGATACTCTTATCCTTCATTTAAAAAGGCGTAAGTTTTTTATTTTTTTTGAAGGAAACGGCATGAGTTTGTTTGTTCAATATAATACTCCATATTATAATTCCTCCAAATGAATTTAGAGAAAATGATTGGTATACTCAAAATTTTCTCAAAACATGATTGGTATACTTATATTTTTGAAAATTTTGATTTTTGATTTTTGATTCTTTTAATAGGGCTAAATAAGTCATATTTTATGAATAAAACAGATTTAGTCCTTTTAAACTTTTTTTTTTGAGGAAAGTATAGTATGCTTTCTTTGTCAGTTGCATAAATCTATTAGAAGTATTTAAATTATGCTTTTATAATTTTTTTAGGCTAATATGAGAGCTAAAATAATGTAAAACTAAGTATTCATATTTTTAAAATATATATTAAAAACCTTTGAAAAAAATAAAATTAAATACTTTTTAATAACATATTAAAGAATTAGAGGAAATCTATAAGTCAGGATTAGTTTCAGATCAAACGGGTGTTGGTATCATCGGTGATGGACCAAAAAGAAAACTAACATAAATTGCAGGGACTTAAAACAAAAAGTTATTTTTGCAGAGATGTAAAACAAAATGTACTACATTTTCAGGGACTAAAAATATATTCGAACCTTTAAACTTTATAATGTAACTAATAAATGTGTCCCCATTAAGGACTTGCCGCCGGAAAATACTATTCCTAATATGAGTGACAACTTTTTGTGGTGACTTTGTACAAAAGTGGGTATATTGACTATATTCATGCGGAGAAGTTCTCAAAGTGGACAAAACATATGAGAATAAATAAGGGAAATTCATAGGAATATAAACGTTTCAAATTTCAAAATATGAATACTATGATCAACCAAAAATAAAATAGGAGTACTATGTTTTTATGCACTAATTTGAGTAATTATGATTACCAAATTCGGAATACATTGTCATGTTTAAATTCATAGAAGATTTGAGAGGGATTTGCCAAAATTCATAGAGTATTTGGCAGTGATATACCAATTTCATGCCAAAAACACTTTGGCACAAGATATTTGACAAGAAATCATATGTCAATCCATATCAAATCCGTACCAATTTCATAGTTTTTTTGTACTGAAAGTCCGATAATATCAAAACAAATTTCTAACTATTCATAAACATTTGTACTCTTACTTAAGACAAATTCTTAAATAAATACAGTTACATAACTAATAACAAACACTGACAAGATTTAAGACTAAATCAACAAATGTTTGCTTTTAAAATCTGAAATTAAAAAGAGGATCTATAGATTAAACATGTTTATAAAATTTGAGCTTATTACATATATGCATGTTTATGTACAGGCTTTCAGACAAAGAATATTGTATTAACAACCCATGAAGGAGGATACATGGTGATCAGCGGACATGCCCAGGGCGAGGGCAACAAGTGGATCCGGTTTAGGAAAATATTCACGCTCCCTTCCAATTCTAATTACGACTTATCAGATTTGGAAAAAATTATTGGGATATTAGATTATACTGAAACCATTCTTAATATAATGCTAACCAAACTTCCCAAAAATAATGTGAATGAGACATTACAAAATGGTCAAGTCAAATTATGGCCGCCGAAAAACCATCTAATTCGTGTCATGGTCGGGCTGTTCACTCATTTCCCCTCCATTAATTCATTACCACTCTTAGGTAATTGTTACCTTGATATTGATCCAAAGTGTGAATGGAAGGATGATGGTACTCTTCAACTTCATTTACCAGGTAGTATTACTTCAGCTGTTTACCTTTTGAAGAGAATATTATTATTTTATCTTCTCCACAATTTTCACTTTATTAATTTTCGCACAACCAAAATTTGGGTTTATTTAATCAAGGTCGAATAGTCGAATGAAATGTGAAATATTTAAATTTTGATTCTATTGTGCATTTATGTTTACTATAGTTCCTCTAATGTCTAATGCGGATGATCGAGTACATGGTGCATTTACTAATTAACTTTAAGAAAAGACAAAAATTGTTATCTTCCCCAATTTATAAAAATTGTATATGTAATATAGCATCATTTCTTTATTGCCAAAAAAATAAAATTTATTTATGACATTATAAAGCAGATAAGGACTCAGACTCAAAATTTAGCATGTGACAAAAATATTGGACTGTATTTTTTTCATGGAAAATGAGGCAACCAAACGATCGACCCCTACTTATTTATCAACATTGAATATGGGCTACGATCAATATCCTCTTCAATACTTCCAAAAAAGTTATTTCCCTTGATATTTTTGTACTGTGAAATTTTTTATTAGCACATTTATAAATTTATGCATCCTAACATGTGACAACATTAACACATTGTTTTTGTTAGCGTAAATGAGGGAGGGTGATGGAACATATACACCATACATTATATACTATGGAATAAAATATCACCTCAGCTCTTTTAAAACATTTAAACAAATATTAAAAAGTTAAACCAAATACACCCTTCCATCAAATTATATTTCAAAGAAGGGTTACATGCTGAGTTATACATTTATTAGAGAACATAGATAATTCTCAACTATAAGGACAAGTATAGTATACTCCTTCTGTCCTATTAGGTATTGGAGATTTCAAGATTTGTGTGAAAAATGATGTGATTGTGCAAATGAAAGAGAGAACTAAGCAGCCACACATATAAATTAATTAACTTAAGGAGAAAATGACAAAGTATTTCGAACGAAGGAAAATTGCTTTAACTTTTAGACTCTTTTTCTTTAATCATTCGAAAACAAACTCGCAACTTAAAGAGTATAATACTTCTTTAGTATCTTTTTTCGGTGTATAGTTTGAGAGTATATTTGTATGGGAAAGCAACTCTAAACTAATAGTAGTACGAAATACCCAATACTCCTTTTGTCCCAAAATGATTAGCAAAGTCTAACTTTTTTTTTGTCAGCTTTGATAACTTTGTGTGCTTATTTAGCATATCATTTTTATTATATTGTAATTTTAATTTTGCGACATAATTGAACTTTCAATGTAGGATCCGAATATGTAAATTTTAATTATTAAAACTGATTTAACTATCAACAGAGATGATTTAACTTAATTTTCAATCAACTTTAAAATTCTGCAAATTACAATTCAATTTGGGATGGATGAAGTATTTATATCTACATTAGCTAGATAATGAAAGAATAAGCACTTTTCATGCAGGTTTCACAAATGAGCAGTTAAGCATTTATATAACAGAATGTAGGCAGTTTATGTGGATTAGCGGACACAAGCCGTGTGAAAAGGGTCGCCATGATTGGACCCGCTTTTCTAAGCAATTCCATATTATACCTACCGACAATGACAACGACGATGACAATTGGCCCGATGTAGATTACAAACCCGGCTATGTGCACGTAAAGAAACCAAAACTCTCCATCTAGCTATGGCACCGCCGGGGATGATGAGAAAAGAGAGAATGAGGATACGGTTGATTAAAATAATAATGGTGGCTGGCTGTGACAATAACGAAACTTATGATGAGCTATAGATATGAACTGAAGATGAATGATGAATGTCCTGGGGGAGGGTCTCTTATTAGTTCTCTTCAGTTTCTATTTCACGGTGTATTCCATACCCTACTTAAATATGTTTATATCTTAATGGTACAATCTCATATATGCTTCATGTGCTCAAAATTGTATAAGTATACACATTATGGAATACTCTTTTACGATTAATAGCATAATGTCAAGACTCGGGGTTCCATCGTAAAAGGTCAACCTGATAGGAGGAGTAGCCCGTGTGTTAATATAGCACTTTGTTCATCCAAATGTTTCCGGTGTGGGACATTTTACACCCCTCCTCACGACCAGACACTTCGTCTGGATCGTGTAATCATTATATTTTTTTTTTCATCGGTCCATTTTTTTTCATCCGACCGTTTTTTATAATCGTGTCATCATTTTTCATAAGGGGCCCCACACCATGGACCGATTTGGCTCTGATACCATGTTAAGACCCGGGGTTCCATCCTAAAAGGTCAACCTGATAGGAGGAGGAGCCCATGTGTTAATATAGCACTTTGTTCATCCAAACGTTTCCGGTGTAGGACATTTAACACCCCTCCTCATGACCAGACACTTCGTCTGGATCGTGCCATTATTCATTTTTTTTTGCATCGGTCCGTTTTTTTCATCCGGCCGTTTTTTATATCGTGTCATCATTTTTGATAAGGGGCCCCACACCATGGATCGATTTGGCTCTTATACCATGTCAAGACTCGGGGTTCCATCCTAAAAGGTCAACCTGATAGGAGGAGTAGCCCGTGTGTTAATATAGCACTTTGTTCATCCAAATCTGAATGGAACCCCGAGTCTAGACATGGTATCAGAGCCAATTCCGATTGTGATTTGACGGCTTGTTTAGCACCCATGATTAAGAGTAGCTTGTTAAGGGTTTGTTTGGCCCGTTTATACACCTCGATATTGTCCAGCCCGATTCAGGCTGAGGGGGCGTGCTAAAGCATTTGTCCCACACCGGAAAGCTATAAAACAATTAAACACTATATAAGGCTTTGGGCTAATCCTCCTATCAGGTTGACCTTTTAAGATGGAATCCCGGGTCTTAATACATAATTCTCGATCTAATAAAATACATACATCCCCAATTATATAAAACCCGTTATATATAATGATGATGAACATCAAAACTATTATATTAGTAGCTGAATGAATATATATACTTTGAAATGGATAACATCAATGGATGAGAAGATAAAATAGATGGGAAGAAGATTTGAAATGTTGCCGAAAAATGATGACACACCATCTATGAGGGTCCCCTAGAAGTGACTGGACAATTATTTAGCAGGATGTAAATTGAGTTTTGATCACACACTGATGAAAATAGAGTGAGGTTTCATTCTAAGTTATTGCTTGGAATTAAACCTGAAATCTCTCCCTTATGACTTTCTCTTCCTAGTTCCTATCAGGTGGGCTACGCTCCCGAAGAAGCACGTCAAAACCTAAATGGAAAGAAACTCAAAGAAACCACATAGGAGAAAAGAGAAATGAAAAGAATGACAAATAAGTTAGTGAAGGAAGTATAGGTATCACACAAATGAGGATGAGAGAAGATGGTCAAGATAATATAGTGAGAAAACAAAAGCATTTCAAGATGAGAACTCTGAGAAGTAAAGAGAAGAGGATTGGATGATAAAAAAGAAAGAAAGTAACATGATGAAAATGCATGTCATAAATTCCCACTTATGATTGAGTGGGATGGACTAATTACAAAAGTGATTGGTGAAGTTGCTTCATATGACTGAGTATTTTGAGAATGACATAGTAATTCATCTATAGTCTTTCTGACCACCAATTTTTAGGAATAACTAATTGAATAATAAATTTAATCTAATTGAGTATGTTTGACTCACCAATAATTTGACCGATCAATTTTTGACCACCTTTACTTGAGTATGTTTGAGAGTTAGATTTTGGAGGGAAGGTGAAGGATAAGGAGGCTTTATGACCACCAATTTTTAATTAAGTTCTCACGAATTGAAGAGTTTTGAAGAATAACTAATTAAATAATAAATTTAATCAAATTTAAAATGAATAGAGGTTCGACTATTTGAATTCGTCATATCTGTGAATCGATTTTAATTATAATTCATCTATAGTCTTTCCTTTTCCAAATTTGTAACCTCTAAATCTTAACATAATACGAGATCCAAATTCATCCAAAGCCATGGTGTGCCAAAATTCATCCAAAGCCGTGTGAGGCTGCTCGTATGAAATGGGAAAGAGGTTATGACGATTATGGGGTGTTTGGAACTCATTCTGCTTTTGCATCTTTTTTTAAAGCAGAATCAGAATCAGAATCAGTTTTCAGAAGCTGGTCTTCCCCGGCTTCTAAAAAAACTGATTCTAGGTGTAAATTATAGTACCAAAATCACTTCTGCACTTTCACCCAAACCCTCCAACTTCAGCTTCTGCTCCTTCAAAGAGCTAAAGGAGTTTTAAGAATCAGATCCAAACACCCATATGCAGAACCAATGAAAATAACAAATGAATTAGGGCACGACGCATACGATGTGTTTGCTCCTGAAGATAGATGTTGAAGAAGTATTTCACACACTCAAAAAATATGAACTAATAAACTAATACCCCGTATATAAAATATCAGGCTCCTCAAATTGACCTCAATCTCGGGAGTACTCCTAAAATCGATTTTTCAAATCAAACTCCGAGTCTTGGTAGTATTTTTTTAAGCAAAGATAGCACAATTAATGAATTCTTATCACCAATATTGTGTGCTCTGCACATGCTGCTACTCTCCCAGAGTCCTAGGTAGGCATGGACCCGGTTCGGGCCGCCCGGCCCGGGACCGGCCCGGTTCTCGGGTCTGGGTCCGGGTCGGGCCTAGGCCCGGTGGGGGGGCGGGTCCGGGCTCGGGCCTTGTATTTGGCGAACCGGCCCGGGCCGAATTGATTTTTTTTTTAATTTTTTTTTTCATTTTTTGGGGTTAGCCGGGTTGGGCTTGATGGTTAGGAGGGGTTTGGGGGGGGGGGGGGTGGGGGGGGGGGTGAGTGGGTTAGGAAAGCAAAAAAAAAAAATTATGACCGAACCGGATGCCTGGCCCGGCCCGGCCCGGACCGGACCCGGTGGCTACCCGGGCCGGTCCCGGGCCTTCCTTCCCAAAAAAAAAGCCCGGCCGGGCCGGGCCCGGAACCGGAACCGAAACCGGCCCGGCCCGGGTCCATGACTAGTCCTAGGTAGCTACAATCAAAATTAAAGCAAAGCAAGGGACTAAAAACAATATCCTTACGGGCCGGTGCTCAAACCACAATAATAAATAGGGATACGGATGCGATCCGTCTTGGTCTGAATCGGATTTTTGCTAAATCAGGAAATTACCCGTAAAGTCACATGTTATGAAAATTAGGGACCAAAAGTCAAAATAAAGCCCATTACATTCAGTCCGAGTCAGTTTTTTTTGTAGCCCGGGTTCGGTTTGGGTTGGGCCAGTTAAAGCCCGAACGTGAATTCATCTAATTGTGTTTTTATATTTTAAAACCTATTTTCAAATAAAATAATAAAAAATAAAACCGCAAATAACAACATAAATATTAGTCTTCAAAATCACCAATAATTCTAATCCAAAGAAGGTAATTATCTTAATTAAGCGCCGTAGAAACTTGTTTTCCTACTAGTGTAATATTTATTTTAAGATGCATATAAATAAATAATATAGGTTTTCTAAAAATATTACTAAACAAAACTTATGAATAAAAGTGTGACCAAAGTTACTATAAATATATTTTCATGGTCATTACGGTATACAAAATTGAACATATTTGTAGTCACTAAAAGTTACTAAGTCATTTTTTCATCCACCATGATTATAATAATAGATAGGAATTATTTATAAATTAGATTCATATATTATATTGATTTTATATTGAAGTTAATTGTTTCGGGTATTTAACAGTCCGGGCCGGGCCGGTTATAGTTTTTTTTGAGTCCGTTTATGAGTTTGAATTTTCGGGTTCAGCCTGTGTTTTTTTATTCGAGCCGGTTAAAAAGAAAAAACCCGGATCGGGAACATCATTTGGGCCGGGCTTGCAGGGTCGTTTTCCGAGTTTCGATTCGGTTTTTCCCACCCGGCCCTAGTAATAAATGCTCTCCATAAAGTAGTGAATCGAGGTATGCTACAAGCTGAAGTGGACCTGTTTTCCCTTGGATACTTGCACACTTACACATAACATGGTCTTTTTTTTTTTTTTTGAATAACACATAACATGGTCTTTGATGAGCGAATATGGAGAACACATTATCGAAATAATGTAAAAAATAAGAGTTGCGCCTTTTGATTGGACAAAAACAAGACCATTTTTTGAAGGGCAAAAAAGACCACACCACATACGAAGGACCCCATCTTCATTTCTACGAGCTTGAGCGACAGAAGGACTCAATAATCTCCATTTAACAAAGTGAAACTTGTTAGAAGATTTATTTAAAACAATGTGATGCAGTGTATAGTCGTGCCCCTCGACCCATATACTCGACCATTAGCTTCCACACAGCTGAGAGCCACACGTACCAATATGCGGAAATAAAACCGACCCGAAAGAATCTGATCCACAAAGACGATGTGAGAAGATGATCAGGATAATATAGTGAGAAAACACAAGCATTTGAAGATGATAACTCTGAGAAGCAAACAGAAGAGGGTGGAATAAATGGAGAGGATAAAAAGAAAGAAAATAACATGATGAAAATGGATGTCATTGAATCCCATTTATGATTGAGTGTGATATAATGGACAAATTGCAATGTAGATCTCGCTTAGAGTATGCTTTTGAGTATGTTAAAAGTTACGATCTTTTCTCAGATGCTACTCATGGTAGCATCTCAAAAAAGATCTTTTATTTAAAAAAAAAACTCTTAAAAGTTGTAATAATGTCAAACATTCAACTAAAAGCTTTAAAAACTTTAAATAGTACTCCCTCCGTCCCAGAATTAACTTCGGTTTTGACTGGGCACGGAGATTAAGAAAGTGGGAAATGTGTGGTTGAGAGTTGTGCAGAGGAGAGAGAAATGTGTAAGAATGGTTGTGAACCACAAATCCTTTGCTAAAAAAGGAAAGAGGAGATAAATTTGGGACGGACCAAAAAGGAAAGAATGAAGATAATTATGGGACGGAGGGAGTACAAAAGTTAGAAGTTATGAACTTATGCCTATCAAATATGCATCTCTTTTATTTTTAAAAAAGCTTTTAAAAATTGTCATGATAAATATTCAACTAGAAGCTTTTAAAGACTTATTAAATAGTACAAAAGCTAGAAGGTAAGAGACTTATGCCTACCAAACATGCACTAAATCAAAGTCATTTTTTGAGATGCCACAGTTAGTAGCATCAGAAAAAAGTCTCTAGCTTTTAGCATTAATTAGTCCAACAATTTGTAATTTGTATGTCAAAGAGAACTAAATTAAACTGTTAACTTTTTATCAAACAACTACTATCTTTTTCTTTTAACATCTTTTCAGTCCTTAAAATTAAAGCTAACAATTACTAAAAAGAAACTTATAAAAATATATTTTTAGTGCCAAACATACCCTAAAATTTGAATGTTATTGTCTTTGTATTACGAGTATGATAAATCATGGAGTAAATTTTAAAGGTAGATTCTATGGTACCCATAAGGTACCATACTTTTATCCACATGGACCAATGAGAATGTAGTAGTTGAATTATTTAAATCTAAATTAAAAATGATAAAGTGATGTGGTCCAATCAAATGAATGGGAGGTACGGTACCCTGTTTTTTTAAAAGGTACCGGAGTTGACGCGTCAATATGCTCCATACTTAGTAAGTTGACGTGTACCATTTTAATTTTTGATAAATAATGACCTTGACTCTTCTTAATTAGTTCTTATCACTTGCAACAAACCGTGTTATTTTTCTGTTAACTATGTGACATGGTGGATTGGTTGCTAATCAGAACCATATATACCCGATAATATACTTTGATTAGTACGTAATGACGCTTCAAACATTAGGTCTTGATTCTGATCTTGACGAACTAAAATTTCTTTCATGTAGACAAGTTCAACTAAACACGTTTACGTTTTATCCAAATTAAGTATATATGTAATATGTTACAGTAGAGAAAAGAATGAAAAAGAAATATTGTTCAACGTCTTTGAATGGAATTAAAAACAAAGTTGGGTACGTATTCCAATTACTCTTGCCATTTCCGAAAATGGAATATTCTATATATGTTTCTTTTCTTTTTTTTGTACTGTAATATTCTGTTTCTTTAATAGGCAAAGAATATTTTTTTTAAAAAAAATTGAGTTAATTCGAAGTATCCGTACAATCAATCTATAATCTAATTTAAATTTAAACTAAATACTCCCCCGTATTATAAAGTTTACTACACTTTCCTTTTTGGACGTATTTATAAGTTTGCTACGTTTTTCTTTTTTGGTAAGTTTTTTCATTAAAAATACTTAATTACTTTTAATTTTTCTACTTTTTATCTTTCATATCCTACTTTTACTACACTATTCATTACACATAATATTTCACCCTTAAATGATATGTCCAAACCTATTGTAGAGAACTTTCAAATACAAGAGTATACTAAAAGTCCAGAATAATAAAATAAAAATATAATAATTCAAGTTAGATAGAATGTCTTGAAAGAAAGCTAGATGCCATTAATTATATACTCCCTATACTGTGTACATTTCAAGCAGTTGCAACTTGCAATTGCTATTATATTTCAAGAAATGCCACTGCTATTCATTAATTTTTACATAAAATTCAAATAAACAAAGTGTATAGTTTCCTTAAGATCAAATCATACCACTCACAGAAAAAAATCAAATAATACAACGAGACAGGATTTAGCAGAAATTAAAGCAATGGATGATGCAAGTCCAAGTTCTCCATCTTACATTTATGAAGATTTTGATCCAAAATGCAGAATCCACAACAAGGCAACACATGACGCTCTCACCTTTTATTTACCACCCGGTATGTTTGATTAGTTTCTTAATTCTAGCTTTTTAATTAAATAAGAGTTTCCAGCATTCATAATGTGATTTTAGATCTAAAACAATGATGCATTTTATGTTATCGATATTTTGACATCAATATATACTTCGTATAATATACTCGTACAAATTACTTTGCTAAAAAATATCTAACACATTAATTAAAAAATAGCTATCTATCTGGATATGATATCCGAGTATTTCAATGTCACGATGATTAATTAAAATGCTCGTAAATTTGTGAAGATACCTAAACTATATATACAAAACTGCTAAATAATACTTTTATTTTATTACCACTGGATGTAGTCACTATTCTTCCAGAATATTAGGCGTGACTGCATGAGCAATTCTAAAGGAATAGTTCACCTGCTATTCCTTTACGCCTGCTGCAGGCCTGCTATATAACCACTTTTCTGACAAGATATAACCATTTTTATTCAGCTTCAATCAATGATATTTTTTTACCTTTAATGATATTTTCTTTTAGACAATCGGTTGAACTAAATTGACTTTTTGACTTTTAACTAATTTTTCTTGGTAGATAATCAACTTTGACTAATAATATTTTTTTATGCGAGACTATTTTGAATATGAAAGTTATATATATTAAAATGTCCCTTATTAAAAATATTTTACATAAAAGTATAAAATTTATAAATTATATACAAGTATAATAATTAAAATTATTGTTCAGAAATTGTCATTGAGAAGGACAAGTAAATATGACAAACATTTTTGTGACGGAGGTAGTATGTGATCTATGACTAGTTATATATAT
The DNA here is from genome assembly GCA_945859915.1 of Cuscuta epithymum. Taxonomy (NCBI): domain Eukaryota; kingdom Viridiplantae; phylum Streptophyta; class Magnoliopsida; order Solanales; family Convolvulaceae; genus Cuscuta; species Cuscuta epithymum. The sequence goes on from CAMAPF010000040.1 coordinate 3,280,123, forward strand.
GCGACAAGCTAGGTTTCTCACTGGACCATATCGCTCTTCTATCAATCGGGATTCCGACACAAAGCTGGATACAGATCTTCGGGCACAGGCCGTGTGAAGATGAAGGCTGCCCCCAGAAGTGGATCCGATTTTTCAAGGAATTCAATCTTTCAAGCAACTGCGACTTGAGGGGCGTCCGTATGAGAATGAAACTAGATGATGACAACGATAATCATAATCTGTACATAACCCAACACAAACCGCCATCCATGTTTAATATTCCGGCCGTCCGGGAAGAACAAATGTCAATTTCTCTCCATGAAGACATCTATAAAGATGTTGATGATGTGGTCTGGGAGCTGAAGATGGGATCGCCTGAATTTGATACTCTCCTCCTCTATTTACCGTCCCCAGGTACGCCATCTCTTATTTCCCCTTGGTCACTAATAAGGAAAAAACTAGTTGTACACGAATTATGTACACGTTTTATGCACACACCCTCTAGTTGCTTGTGTTTACAAACAACTCGTTCAAAAGCTGCCGATTTACGCAGGCAACTAGGAGTGCGTACACGAAATGTGTACAAATTTAATGTAGAAGTAGCACATTTGCACTAATAATGTCTGATATCTTTATATTGTAGTCTTACATCATCCATCACATTGCCTCAGTTTTTGTAGTCACTAATAATGTTCATTGTCCCCTTTGTTGGAATTTCAGTTATATAAAGCAAATTCAATTCTCAAAACTCATTTTATTGTACGATGTTTTTATTTGGACTATTTTTAGTCCCAGACCAAATCAGACCAGACCAGATCAGATCATACCAGATCTGGACAATTATAAACTACACATGAACCCAGGGGCGGATCCAGGAATGAAGAGTGGGATGGGCTAAGCAGAAAAAAATGTTATTGCAAGTAAAAAGTTCAGCTTATTTGGGCGGTTATGAAATCGAGCGTTTTTCAAACTACTCGACTTCGAGCGTGATTTAGAATTTAATTCAATGACCCAAGCTGAACGAGATATTTTGAACTCGATCACGGGCTAGATATTGAGTTCGAGCATAGTGATATTCGGTTCGATTCAGACTCGAGCCTGTCGATAACTCATAAATTATAGAGATAATTTTTATTAATCTTAAAATTTAAATATTTTTAGTGCAATTTTATAGATCTATTTAAACACTAAAACAAGAAAATTAATACATCTATTTTATTCAAGTCTAGTTCGAGCATAAACGAATAAACAAGGGATTCAACAAATTATTTAAAAATATAGACAACGGACGTAGGGAACACAACGGCAGGTGACGTTGCGACTGGGCCCCGTGTTCATGATTTCGTGTCTTCATCTCTTTACTGAGTTGAGTCCTTCCGACTTCGTGCTTCTTAGTCGCTTTATAACAAAAGTATATATCTAGAGCACTAAAAATCACAGATAGTAGTTCTAACTATGCTTGTTGCAAAAATTAGAACTAAATAATGAACTGGAAATAAAAATAAATAGTAATAACAACAACAACAACAACAACAGTAATAGTATATGACCAAATAAGGATACTGGATAAAAACGACGTAGTTATTTTAATGATTATAATTATGTTTAAATTTTACAATTAGAATGCTTATAAAAGTTACTCAATGGCTTGAGTAAAAAATATTCATATTTAATGTTAGTAATATATTGGAACAAAACTCATGATAATAATAGAAGTAATAATAATAGCAGTGTTAATGTTATATTAATAATATAATAATATAATATTAATCATAAAATCATGTTGTAAAATAATGTTGTAAACTAGTAATATAAAATACAATTGATTGTGGGTGAGTGGGTGAGTGGGTGAGATGGAATTGCATAATAGGCTCCCAATGTAATCCTCCTTATACTCCTCCGTATGTAAAGTTTTCATCTTCTCAAATTTTTCCCACACCGACTCCAAGGATGGTTAATCCTCCTAATTGCCCTATATTCGTTGAGTTGAGTTGCTACAAGACCATAGCTCCGCTATTACGCAACTGGATCATTTGTTCCCATGGTTACGCACCTCGGTGGCGCTTTTAGAGCTTATATTAAGTTTGGGCTGGGCTGAACATCAATTTTGGGATGGGCTAAAAATAAAGTCCCTTTCTATACTAATAAAAATAAGTTGGGCTGGGCTGAAGCCCACCTCTGCCCCTACATGGATCCGCCCATGCATGAACCAGACTTTACCAGATCAGACCAGACCAAAAAAATCCAGTCCAAGAAAAACATCCTTAAACCTAAGGCACTTTTGAACGATATTCCTAACAGAAATTGCCCTAAATAGGAGTTAAAACGTTTTGAAATTCCAAAATAGGAGCAACATGTTTTTTATTCCCTGAATAAGAGTAATCTGCCAAGTTTGAGAAAAATGACATGTTTAAAAGTCTTGTAATGCCAAACTTGGCAGAAATTTACTCTTATTCAGGGAATAAAAAACATGATACTCCTATTTTGGAATTTCAAAACGTTTTTACTCCTATTTAGGGAATTCTCTCTATTTCTAAATAGAAATATTTAGGAATATCTAATTATTATTTAAAAGCTTCTGATTGTAATATTTAAAAGCTTCTGATTGTACGTTTGATTTAACAATTGTAAATCCGTAATCTCGGGTCGGTGTTGGGACCCCAGGAATGTGGTGTCATTTTTTTTTTTTTTTTTTTTGTAAATCTGTAATCCATTTTATTTCAGGTTTCACTAAAAACCAAGTAAGCGTTCGATTAACGGAATCTCAACGGCTCCTCGAGATCAGTGGACATACATATGACTTAACGGCATATTCCGGCGGACAACTCCGTGTTCCGCCTGGATTTAAATTGGTGACTCGGTTTTCTAAGAACATCTCCGTTTCATGTAACTACGATTCGGACCGGATCGAGAAGAAAATTCAATACGGTATCCTGTACATAACACTTCCCAAAGTCATTACGAAGAGAGAAAATCCGATTTCTACATCCCAACTGATTAAAAAGTTACAGAACATGATGAATGGGGCTCTGACCATCTGGTTAAATTGTTGTACTTGGTCAAAGTAACTATTACTCCGTATTACATTTCTCCTTCTATTGGCTTTGCCAATTTTCAATTAGGTGGGAAAAGTTACTACTCCCTCCGTCCCTTAAAACTTTGCCAACTTTCCTTTTTGGATGTCCCACTAACTTTGCCACTTTCTCTTTTAAGTAAAAAATTTGTGGTTCATGTTAATTCTCTCTCCTCTGCACAAACCTCTACCACACAATTTTTACTTTATTAATCCTCGTGCCGGTCAAACTTGGCAAAGTTTTAAGGAACGGAGGTAGTATTATCCTCCGTTTTTTCTATAGTAAGAATTTTACACTATTCATATGTTCTTCTTTGACTACATTTTAAACTACTTCCTCCGTTCTTAAATAAATGCAACGGTCAACATTTCACACTTGCCGAGACACAACTTTGACCGTTAATATATATAATTTTGTATTAGTAAAAAAATTAAAAAAAAATAGATTTTGAAAATTTACAATGAGACAAATTTAACAATATTTATTTCACAAAAAATATTAATACATTAATAAATAAAACGTAGTCAAAGTAGAACATGTGAATAGTGTAAACTTTCATATGTTGCATTTATTTAAGAACGGAGGTAGTATTATTCTATGAAAATAATATTTTTTTTTTAAAATATTTTTCAATTCATCTCATGACAAATTTTCAAAATTTGATTTTTGAATTTTTATACTAATACAGAATAAGATATATTTACCGTCAAAGATATGCGTTGACAAATGTGAAATGTTTACTCTTGCAACTAAAAAAGAACGAAGGAAGTATATGATTGAAGTTTGATCATATATACATACAACACGACATAGAAATGAGTAGGAGTAGACGCGATCCAGAACGGTCCGGTAAATTAGCGAAATCTGTAATGTACTAGTGAGATTTTAAACGGTTCGGTACGGTCCGGTTCTAGGGATGGAACCATTTGACGCCATGTAATTTCGGAATGGTACAAAACAGTTTGATTCAATGCCAACACATGCTAAAACATTTGGGCAAATCTTGCAATTAGTAGATATAATTAGGCATGTCAATGATCTAAAACTGGCACTGTATTTGAGCGTGTGAGTCTAAATTTAGAACCATTTCCCGAATCCATATCCGAACCCATTACATGAGAGAGAGAAGTGAGTTGGATCTGGACTTTTAAGTTCCGGCTCATTTTAAACTCGATCTGTGATGATATAATTATAGTTATAATTTTACACACACATACACACTATATGCATAGAAATATTTAAACATAAAATAAGGAAAACAATCAAACATAAAAAGTGATTTAATGTTTGTAGGCTTAGTTAGTGGTTGACCCAGTATATATAATGGGGTTTTCCCTAATGAGTTTAGGGCTTCAGGTCCTCTTGATATATATTAACCCCTTTCTTGTTTCACAATTTTGTTTTTATCAAGTTTGAGATGTATAGATTAATGGAGAGAACAACATTTTGTTCATTTATATATGATGTTTACCAATATGATTTTTTTTTGCTATTTACAATATTTGTTTGCATGTGTCAAGTTTTTTTTTTTGCGGGTAGACTCGGCCCTGATATAACTCTTCATATTTGTATTGTGATTTGAAAAACTTACAACGTTACCAAATTCAAAAGGAATAAATGAAAATTAATTCAATGTCCTGAAATAGATGAAACTACAAAAATAAACTATCGTACATATATACTCCGTATATATTACATGAAATAATAAGATGGAATAATGGCTCACCCTATTAGGGTGTCCTGGTGGTTTATATATAATAATAGATAAATAGGAAAATTACAAACATGTCCCAATACCATAGACTATTACACCCCCTTAATCTGTGCAGGGGAAACAACACGCAGATGGGAATGTAAAAAACTCAAAATGCTGACTAGATAATTTCTTAGTAAAAATATCAGCTAATTGTAATTGAGCCAAAACATATTTGACCACCAGATCTCCATGAGCAACTCTTTCTCTGACAAAGTGGTAATCAATCTTTATGTGCTTACTACAATCATGCTGAATGAGATTCATAGCTAGATAGGAAGCAGACACATTATCACAGTGGAGCTGAACCGGTGTAGAGAGTCGAATACCCATCTCGGACAGAAGTGAGTGAATAAAGAGAGTGTCCTGAACGGTGTAGGCTATGGCACGATACTCAGCTTCAGTGAAAGATTTTGAAACAGTGGGCTGCTTCTTGGACCGCCATGATATAAGATTAGGCCCCAGAAAAATAGCATAACTTGTGGTGGAACGACTGCTGTCTGGACAACCTGCCCAATCAACATCTGAGTAGGCCACAAGAAGAGAGATGTCACGATTAGCTTGTAGCCACAAACCCTGATCTGTACTACCATGCAAATATCCGTAAATGCGCTTCACAACCAAAAGGTGAGTAGTATGTGGTGCATGCATGAATTGAGAAACCAAATGTACAACATAAGTAATATCATGTCTAGTTAAAATCAAATATTGTAATGCACCTACCATACTGCGATACTCAGTAACATCAGTAAGAAGTTCACCATCTGTGAGAGAAAGAGTAGTGCGCGACAGTAGTGGTGTACGGACGAGCTTAACCGTTTGGATATGGAAGCGACATAATAAATCAGAAATATATTTCTGCTGAGATATGAAAAGACCCAGGGGTGTACGCCGGGTTCGAAGGCCCAGGGAAAAATCAATATCGCTCAGGTCTTTCATGGAAAACTGAATGGACAGAGACTAAATGATAAAGTGGACAAGAGGTAGTGATGAGCCAGTGACTAAAATATCATCCACATAAAGAAGAATGTAAACGACCTGAGAGTTCTGAGGAAAAACAAACATGGAAGAGTAAGACTTACTCTGTGAAAAATCATGAGATAGGAGAAAACCACTGAGCCTGTGAAACCAAGCTCTTGGAGCCTGTTTAAGACCATATAATGCCTTTTTGAGGCGACACACATGATGAGGAAAAGTGGGATGGACAAAACAAGGAGGCTGACGCATATACACTTCTTCTGTGAGATGACCATGGAGAAAAACATTTTTAACGTCTAATTGATGAATACACCAACCAAGAGACACAACAATAGACAAAAGAAGACGCACAGTGGTAGGTTTAACCACATGACTAAATGTTTCAGTAAAGTCGACACCAACATGTTGCTTAAACCCTTGAGCAACTAAACGTGCTTTGTGGCGCTCAACAGTCCCATCTGAATTATATTTAGTCTTATAAACCCACTTACAACCAACCACATTTTTCAAGCCATCCCAAGGTACCAAATCCCAACTTTGATTAGAAAGTAGCGCATTAAATTCATCCGCCATGGCAGCCTGTCAAATAAAATGTTTTTCATCCGGGGGTGAAAAAGCACTTAAATTAAAAATTGCTTTGGGCTTAAAAATATCATCCTTGGCTCTAGTTTGCATCGGGTGTTGGTTAACTAAAGGCTGCAATTTGAGAGTGGGAGAAGAACTGGTCGTTGGGTTGGTGGAAGACCGGGACTCAGGAGTCGGAACTGGACTAGGAGATGAGCTAGTGGGCTGGTGGCGGGGCTGGTTGCTAGACCAGAGAAGGAGATATGAAGTGGGTTGGGCGTACATGGACTGATCGATGGGCTGTGTGGGGTGGGACTGTGTGGTGTGGGGCTGTGCGGTGTACTGAGTTTGTGCGACAGATGCTGGGCTGAAGTCAGATGACCTGGGATTGGGGAATTAACAAACATAGGTGCTGGGAGGAGCAGGCGGGTAGGTGGCAACGAAGAAGGGCTGGGCGTGGGTGAAATGTTAGAGGAAGAAAAACTAAGTGGGAAAGGAGACAGTGTATTAGAGGCAGGGTCGGAGGAGATGGATGTGTTCCTAACTAGCCTACAATAGGGAAAATCATTTTCAAAAAAATTGAATATCTCGACTAACATAGACCCGAACAAAGATAAGATCTAGACATCAGTAACTCTTATAACCCGGAGCATATCCAAGAAAAACACAATGAATAAAATGAGGTGAGAGCTTATGAGAGGACCTGGCAATAAAGTTAGGAAAACACGCACATCTAATAATCCGAAGAAAGGAAAAATCGGGGGATTTATTGAAAACTTTTTCAAAGGGAGTTAAATTATTAAGTATGGGGATAGGCAGGCGATTGACAATATAGGTAGCAGTATACAGAGCATCAACCCAAAAAGTAGAAGGAATTGAGGAATATTTAATCAACATGGTCCTAGTCAATTCAAGAAGATGCATGTGTTTAGGATCAGCAACACCATTTTGAGCCGGAGTATCCGAACAAGACTTTCGGAAGAAAATACCGGATTTTAAAAAATGGTGTTGTCAAATTCACCACCCCCATCACTCTGAAAAGTCTTGATTTTTTTAGTAAAAAGATTTTTCACAAGAGTTTGAAAATTACAAAAATGAGTAAACACTTCAGACTTGCGCCACATAGGATAAATCCACGTATAGCGAGAAAAATCATCAATAAAGCATACATAATATTTAAAACTCAAATTGGATAAAACAGGCAATTGCCAAACATCAGAATGAATAAGTTCAAGTGGTGCAATACAATTATGAATAACATCCTGAAACGGGAGTCTGTGGGATTTACGCAACTTACAAGAGACACAATAGTGAAGAAAACTACTAGAAACTGAAATTAATTTATTTTTCCGAAGTCTTTGTAAAACTCTATCACCACAATTCCCCAAACGTTTGTGCCAAGTAGGTCCAGGAACTAAGGTTGCTTGAAGAGAATGGAAAGGATAGAGATGGTCTTTATTGGAGCCCTGAAGAAGATGCACCCCCGTCAGATTGTCCTTAATAGAAAAAGATTTTTTTATTAAAAATCATTGTGCAATCATTATCCGCACACAACTTATGAATAGACAGTAAATTATATTTTAAGTGTGGGACATTATAAATGGAGTTTAAAGAAAGCATGCGACCAGAAGTAAAAATTTTAAGACTACCAACATGAGATATGGGTAATTTGGTACCATTAGCAACTTGCACTGAATTAGGACCGGTGTAAGGGAGTTTACAAGAAAGAATACCTTCATGAGGGGTCATATGAGATGAGGCACCCAAGTCAGGATACCACACAGAAGCATTAGTCTCGCCCGAGGGAAGAGTAGCCTGAGCGGGAGTGGATGAACCAACAAATCTTAGACACGTGAGAGCAGAGTGACCTGGGGAGAAATAGATTTGGCAAACAACTGGTGGAGGAGGATAGGGGTTGTGGCATACCGTTTCAAGTCTCGAGCTAAAGAAACGAATTACTGAAGCACCAGTTCTTGCCCTACCCACACAAGGGATAGGGTATGATATATATATATCGATGCTAGCATTCAAGGGCTTGGGTGTGTACTAATGCAAAACGGTCGGGTGATTGCCTATGCTTCTAGGCAATTGAAGAAACACGAGGCGAACTACCCTACCCACGATCTAGAGTTGGGAGCGGTAGTGTTTGCACTGAAGATTTGGAGGCATTATCTCTAATTGGGGAAACATGTCACATTTTCACCGATCATAAGAGCCTGAAGTATGTATTCCCTCAGAAAGAGTTGAATATGAGACAAAGGAGATGGATGGAGTTGATCAAGGACTATGACTTGATCATCGACTATCATCCCGGAAAGGCCAATGTAGTGGCCGATGCACTGAGCAGGAAGAGTACGTCGGGGACATTACTCACATGTCTACGAACTTTGAGGGCACAAGTGGAGGTGTCCACGAGTGGGGTCCTCATTGCTAGAGTCGAGGTTAGGCCTACATTGCTGAGTGAGATCAGTAGATGTCAGACCACTGATGAAGAATGTCAGAAGATCCGCAAAAGGATCCTTGAAGGGCCCGTGGAGAACTTTCGAGTACATGATGACGGTCTTTTACTGTTTAAAGACCGTGTATGCATACCAAAGAGTGAGGAGCTCCAAAAGTCCATACTAGATGAGGCCCATTCTTTGGCATATGCTATGTATCCAGGAGGTACTAAAATGTACTGAGACTTGAAGGAAAGTTACTGGTGGTCGGGTATGAAGAGAGACATCGCAGAGTACGTGAGTCGATGCCTTACTTGCCAACAAGTTAAGGCAGAACATCAACACTCGGCGGGGCTTTTGTAGCCACTGACCATTCCGGAATGGAAGTGGGAGCACATGACCATGGACTTCGTGGTGGGGCTACCACGAACAGTGAACAACTACGATGCGGTATGGGTAGTGGTTGATAGGCTCACCAAGAGTGCACACTTTTTGCCTATCAACATTACTTATCCTCTTGAGAGGTCGGCAAAGCTATACACGGAGGAGATTGTGAGACTACATGGAGTCCCGATATCCATTGTCTCGGATAGGGATCCACGATTCACATCTCGATTTTGGCCCAAGTTTCAAGCATCTTTGGGTACTAAACTGAAGTTTAGTACAACTTTTCATCCACAGACGGATGGACAATCTGAGAGGGTGATACAGATATTGGAGTACATGCTTAGGGCATGTGCTCTGGAGTTCCAAGGAAGTTGGGACAAACATTTGGCTCTAGTTGAGTTTGCTTATAACAATAGTTATCAGGCGAGTACTGACATGCCTCCATATGAGGCGTTGTATGGGAGGAAATGCAGAACACCATTGTGTTGGGACGAGGTTGGCGAGGCCAAGCTCGAAGGGATTGAACTTGTTGAAATCACCAAGGCTAAGGTGAAAGTCATTCAGGATAGACTCAAGGCTGCCCAAGATCGGCAGAAGAGTTATGCCGACAAACGAAGAAGGCCATTGGAGTTCGAGGTCGGTGATAAGGTCTTCCCAAGGATTTCTCCTTGGAAGGGTATCATCCGATTTATATCAAGGGGAAAGCTTAACCCTAGATACATTGGTCCATTTGAAATCTTTGAAAGGATAGGGGCTGTGGCATACCGTCTCAAGTTGATGCCGGAACTTGAGAAGATACACGACGTGTTTCATGTATCGATGCTCAAGAAATACGTGAGAGATCCATTTCATATTCTTGAGAAGCCACCGATGGAGATACGTGAGGATCTACAATATGCGGTGGAACTGGTAAAGATTGTGGGTCAACAGGTGAAGAAACTGAGGAATAAGGAGATTCCTATGGTAAAGGTTCTTTGGAGGAGTGATCGAGTCGAAGAAGAAACCTGGGAGATTGAGGTCTCAATGAGGGAGCAATACCCGTTTCTTTTCGATTAGACACGTGGATTTCGGGGACGAAATCCCAAATAAGTGGGGGTGAACTTGTAACACCGTCCCCAAATGTATTTACTTTTAAGTGAATAATGTATTGAACCTTATGGAATGGTTAATGAGTATACGAAGTTGTGAATTTCTATTGACTCTTTTGCGTGAATAGTAAATTCGCACGTGGGGCCCACACCGGGAGCGGGGGCCGCCCGAAATTTCCGAAACCATATATTTCATTTATCTTGGTCAAGATAATATTTATATAGTGGTGGATAATTTAATTGGTCCAAGGGAATGACATAATGTGGACCGTTTGGTCAATAGTGGCTCAATTACCGGTATTGGTAATTTAACAGATAACAGCCCGAAATGAATTTCGGGGGCTTATAAATTAAAGTTGGGGAATGTATATTCATTATAAGGGTCATAATTATTGAGAACTCATAATATATTTTATTTGACCCGATAAAATAAAATGTACTTAAAACAGTCCGAAAAATACAACTTTCGGGACCGATTGTACACTTTGGGACACAAAGGGATGACCTCCCACATGAGTGGGGGCCACCCCACGTTTTATGTGTTGAATTAGACAAGAGAGGGGCTGGGTTGACAAGGAAACATGTGGAGGAGGTACAAAGGGGCCTTTTGACCTCACTCATTGGCCAAAGGAGACAAAGGAACACCCCCAACTCTTTCCCTTTGCATTATTTCGGCCAACCCATCAAGAGAGGAGGAAGAGAAAGCCCTCAAGCCATACTCCATTGCTGCTGCACGAGCTCAAGAAGGGGTAGTCCAAAGAAGGCGTTTTAAGAAGGAAAAAGCTAGGAAAAAGTGAGAAAAGTTGAGGTAATGGCCTTATCATAACTTTTCCTTTATTTTTCCTCTACCATATGAGATATATATCATATGAAGAACCTTGAGGATTGTTCTACATGACTTAAGTGTAGAATGATGGGTTGGAAGGTGGTTCTATGTCCGAAAACGGACTTAGAAGCCGAAACGGCCGGTTTGCCGGAAAATAACCTTTTAGAGGTTATTTGTATTGATTAAGGTTTTATGATGTTAAAACCTTGTTAGGAACTTGATTAAAGTATTTTAGAGCTTCGCCGGAGTTTCGCCGGAGTTGGTCAAAGTTCGCCGGAGTTGGTCAAAGTTCGCCGGAATTAGTCAAAGTTCAATCGGGGAGCGTAGAACGCGCTTAAGGTGAGGATGACCGACTATATTGCTTATAATTATTGGGTTAATTTCATGAGATTACCTAAATGAATTAAATGTGTTTGGCATGGTTTATAAATGATTAAAAAATGCCTAAATGAAATTATTATTGTTTAAAAGTAAAAATGCATAATATACAAATTTATGAATAAATTGTGTATGATTATGTGTTATGAATACAATGGCATGATAGTTGTATTAACCATGAATTTCATTGTGATAAATATACTTTTACCTCATGTAAAGAAGTCATGGAAGGATAAAAGTGATATTTTGATATTAGAGCCAAATTATACTTGAATGTAGAATTAAATTGAAATATACGAACTATTATGAATTAGCATTGGTTGTATTAAGATTAAATGACTAGTATAGAAATACTAGTCGGAAATGTTAGTTCAATGGTTCTTTGGAGCTAATCCCAAGATATTGAATTGTGGTGGGTACGCCCTAAGTAACCTTAAAAGATATTTTAAGGTGGACTTTATGAACTCAAGTTACATTAGGAGTAGGCCTTAAGGGTTACTCAAAATGGATGGAGCCTAGACTAAGAAGTTGTTTAGGGATTAGATGACGTGACTACGAGCCGAGCTCTAGCACGTGGTAGTATGACTATGAGCCGAGCTCTAGCAAAAATATAGTATGACTATGAGCCGAGCTCTAGCAAAAATGTAGTATGACTATGAGCCGAGCTCTAGCAAAATGTAGTATGACTATGAGCCGAGCTCTAGCAAAATGTAGCGCGACTATGAGCCGAGCTCTAGCAAAATGTAGTGTGACTATGAGCCGAGCTCTAGCACAAATTAGTATGACTATGAGCCGAGCTCTAGCACGAAGGAACACGAGTTAACTATAAAATAATAACATCCTAGATTGAGGGTCTTGGAAATTGAAACTTTAATTATACTTAGTATAGTTGTCATTGTACTTGTCAAATGCTTCCAAGTATTGACCTCCCCTTCACGGGGGAGGCCACCTCACAGTTTCAGGTAGAACTTGAAGGTTGCTACCATCGCCGTTGCTTCGAAAGGATCCAAGGAGAGGAGACGTGGTTCGTGTTTCCTCCGTTCCTATTTTACAAACATTTTAATTAATGCTCATGGATATTATTTTTAAATATTTATTTGGGGCTTGTATGCCCATGTTCGCCAAAGTGTGGCATGAACACTTGTATCAAATGTTTCCGCTGTTTTGAATGAATATTTTACATTATGTTTGTTTATGGATGTACTATGTGTGTCCGATGTTCCAGACGTCTTGTATAGTATGGATGTGTTGGACTGCGGTTGACTATTCGTACTGTAAGGTGGATTGTTGACAAAAAGTATGACAATAAAATGCATCAATCAACTACACCAATATTAAGAAGTAATACGATTCTTAAAAAAGTAATATGGTGAATTGCAATATTTGTAATATTAAAAATAAAATCCATATGACATCAAACTAGAAGCAAAGCTATCACAAATAATCGTCATCTGATGATTTCTCATTCCATCATCAACTTGTGTAGTACTAGCTCGAACATCAGGAATAACGTCAGGGGGTATAAATTCAGGATTTTCATCAATTAAATCAAAAGCCGGATCAAGTTTGCTTTTTCTTATGTAGTTGTGTAATGCAAAACATGAACATATAATTCTGTTTTGATCCACCAATGAATAATTTTGCATTTTTTGTAATATCTTCCAGCGAGCCTTAAGAACACCAAACGCTCTCTCAATACAACTTCTTAAGGATGAATGTGCTCGATTAAATACTTCTTGTGATCCTCTTGGTCATGATCCACGAAACTCTGATTGATGATATCATGTCTTAGGGTACGGAGTCAGCTATCCATATCTTTCTGGATAACCTTTGTCAACCAAGCAATACTTTTACAAAGAAAATAAAATCAACAAGTATAGCTAAAATTAAAATTGTAAATTAAATGATATATGGTATGTAAGAAAAAATAAATTTTAGTGAACTACCAATCGGTGGCTTTGGAAAATCAATGCTTGGATTGTTCACTATGTCTAGGAAAATGTGTGAATCATGTGCTGATCCCTCCCATCCAGTTAGAACATATGTGAATAGCAAATCAATGTCACAAACTGCTAGAACATTCGTTGTTGGTATTCCCTTTCTTCCTCGATAGCACATTTGATCTTCCTCAGTTACGGTTATTACAATGTGTGTACCATCAATAGCTCCAATACAATCCTAATATAATAATTCAATGATTATATTAATATTTTCTCTTCATAATAATTTATCATGTGTAATCAATTTATGCATTTACCTTGAAATGTGGCATATGAGATCAGATCAGGTTACATTACCTAGAATATAAAGGATGGTCTTACTTGGACTGTTTTTCAGTTCCGGACCATATCAGATCAGACCAAATCAGATCAGATTGGACCAGTTTAGACCATATCAGACTTGGATAATTATAAAATAAAATACACAAAGACCAGACATTTACCAAACTAAATCAGACCAATTCAGACCAGACCAAATCTAATGATAAATAAATATAATTAAATTTATTTATTTATTTATTTAATTAACAATGTCATGAAGTGGGAAATTAAAAATTCTAGTGACAAACAGAATTTGGTTTCTTCACAGGTTTATTAGAATTGATGTATCTAGCTGTGTTGGATACATATTTATCTTTCGAGAGCGTGAAGTTCAAGACCAGACATGAACATACCGGTTACTGGTTAACCGTAACCGTTTTTTCTCACGGTTGGTTAACCGTCAGGTGTGGAGACAGGGAGGGGCTGGAAGGGGCCTTGGCCCCTGCAAGGAAACAAATTCTTAAGTATATATTATGTATAAATACGTTTAATCTATAGAAAATATGTTGATATTTTAAACTTTGGCCCCTGCAAAGTAAAATTTTCAAGAACCGGCCCCTTTAACTATAGACTTCTGGCTCCGCCACTGTTAACCGTACCATGGATTTAAAAAATTGCGGTACGGTTAACCGGAAAAAACAACGGTTTTTCGGTTTTTAGGCGCGGTTATACGGTTACGGTTTTTTATGTCCACCCCTAATTATTGTAGCTAGGAATCGTGAACATGGCCAACTGACACAACTAATTTCACATGCTCCTTTTGCTTCTTCGAGCAATGCATCTATTAGAATACAAACTAATTTCCAATAAATTGACTTCCAAACATAGCACTGCTATGTTGCACGGAAACGCAAAAATCATGAGGAAACGGGAAACGAGAAACGTCAACTTTTGCTCAAAAAAGACTTATTTGGAGAGTTTCCAAAGAGTTTCCGAGAGTTTCCGAAACGGGAAACGTACTCTTTTCCGAGAGTTTCCGTGCTACATAGCATAGCAGACTAGCAGTACGTGTCGGAATTCAAGACACACTTCCATTTTTTTTAATTGATAAAACAATGCATTGTTTGTATTCTTGTACGAGTATGTAGCTTGTTCGAGTAGGACGAAGAATTTATGCCTTCTATCTTTTGTGAGCCCTATAAATAATTTCTATCATTGTAATTTCTATCACATTTGACCAGTAATTTCTATATTGGTCAAATTCATTATAATTTCTATCACATTTTAGCTGAACAACGGTACTATATCTCACACTGAAAAACTATAAAACAATTAAACACTATATAATGTTTTGGGTTACTCTTCCTATCAGGTTGATATTTTAGGATGGAATCATGTGTCTTAGCATATATTACGTACACTACTATACTTTCACTCCGTTATTTAATTTCGTTTTCGCACTCTAAACACAGCTAAGCTACTTCACCGTTATACATGTAGCATAACATTAAAATTTATACTCCACCTATTTATACTACTACATCGGCACCTTAAAACTTTGCCATGTTTGATTTTTCAAGTCAATAGTGGTATAGTTTAAATCATGATTTTGATTAATATAATATTTGGAAGATAATAAAATTTATATTTTTATGAAAGTACTTTTAACAAAGAATATTTTCATATCATTATTATATTATAAATAACTTCCTATACAAATGTATATAATTGGTCAAAATTGAACTTGGTTGACCTAAAAATTCAAAAATGACAAAATTTTAAGAGACGAAGAGAGTACCATATAAAATGGAAAATAATTGTATGAAAACAAGAAGTGTCATATTAGGTGTTATATATAGGTGGAGCATATAAATCATGTAGGTCTGCATTTTCTAATGTGATCTGAATGCTTCTAATCTAATTTAAATGTTTCGACTCTAGTCTAAACCTTTTTTATTTAATTTAAATGTTTCTATCTAATCTGATGTGAATAAAATAACAATAAAAAATATAAATAATAAAATTAAGTCAAACACAATAACTCCTTAATGTCCCTTAGAAGTGATGCTCAAGGAGCATTGGTTTCTTTTGGTAATTGATTTGCGCAGTATTGGAGTAACATTTTTTAGTGCTGATATTCTGATCAAGAAGGTGTATTGTTTTATATAATAAAGTAGTTATAAAATAGAGTAACATGTGTTTCTCTTATTGGCCTGGTTAACAAAATTTAATTAAAATATTTAATTAGAACAATAGATTAGTTGAAAAACGGGAGGAAAACATTAAATAACAGGAGGAAAAGTTTGAGAAAAAACGTAATTATACTCTGTTTTAGCAATTTTTGTGCTAATTTCTAAAAAAGCAAATAAATGAAAAGGATGTGTTGGGCTACGTACAAGAAATAAAATAGTATAGATATATCGATAGCAATTGAATGTGAACTTGAGAGCTTTGTTCCTAAATATCTCTATTGATAATCGGGGATCAATCTATTAATAATCATTGAAGTGGGAAGTGCCAACACTTTACATGTAAAGCACAACAATTAAAACAAAATCTAGATCAATATCAAATATCACAGCTATGGAAATGGAATTACCCGTAGTCCCCTTATGTTCGACCTTTTATTCTATTTATACAAGTAAATTCATCTCATTCTAATCCATCATCTAACTGCCCGGCATGTTCGACTCCTATTTTGTAGGAATAGGGAGTTAGCTCTTTGACTATATCACTTTGCTCCACTTCGTTAGCTCCAAGCTTCTTATTGTTATCCGTTCCTTGAATTTGCATTTCTTAAGCTTCTATCTCTATTCATGGGCCACACCTTTATTTAATAAGTTTTTCGTGGCCCAACAATTGCCCCCTTTCGAGAAGTTGAGGCGTATGGACGCACATGTCAAACCGTTAAGCGTCAACTTGTCGAAATCTTGAAAACATCTACACACGTCATCCTTGAATACTGCTCTTATAAACTCGTCATTTGTCTGATGAGACGTCATCCTTGAAAACAAGACACTTGTCAACTCATCATTTTTCTGATGACATGTTTCCTTCATCTCGTCACTTGCCTGTCTGGACGCTTCTATCAACATGTCACTTTCCTTGCAAGTAGTTTTTAGATCGAATTTGTCTCCTTGAGTGGGGTGATGCAGAACGAAGGTTGGTCTCCTGTCATCCTTATTATTGCACATATCAGCTCGTCATCATTTTGACAAGACATGTCGTCAATCTGTCACCCGTCTGGACGCTTTCGTCAACTCGTCAAGACGCTTCTATCAACTTGTCACTCATTTGACGAAACGCTTTCTTCAACCCGTCAATCCTCAGATAAGACGCTTCCGTCAACTTGTCACCTTCTTTGCAAGTAGTTTTTGATTGAATCCGTCTCGTTGACTGAAGCAACGAAGAACGAAGGTTGATCTCCTATGCTCTTCCTCCAAATTTAGGTAGTGCTGACGAGTTGAAACTTCGTCCAGATGACGAGTTGGATTGTGTGAACTTGACTCATATCCTGCAAAAACTTTAAATAGCGTTACGTTTGTCGTTTGCACTATCTCCTTATGTTGGAGCATGTGTTTCTGTTGTGTAGTTCTGTATTTTTTTGTTGTACGCATGTTGTCATATATGTTTTGGTTGCACGTGTGTTGTCATATATGTTTTGGTTGTACGTGCGTCGTCATATACGTGTGTAGGTTTTGGCCAAAGTATATATGTCGCAAGGGCCAGCTGGGACTGTGATCCATGAGATATTCTCATGGGCAGCCCAGCCCTTTCCCATTTTGATGTCTATGTATAGTGCCCAGTTGGTAAAAGCGTGATTGACGCTTTCTTGCCTTCGCGAATTGCCCCACAATTGCTTGTCTTAAGATAGTCCTGCACTCATTACAAACCGTCAAAGCTGGCCGTTGGCTTTGGGCCAACGGCCCTCCAATGGTTAAGTCAGTAAAGTGATAAACCAATCTTTAGGAAGGGATATAAACCTTACACTCAGTACGTCACAACTTCCTTAAACAAGATAGCTATAGAACACTTTTTAAACGAATCAAGAGCTTATTAAATTCAATTTAAATAATCAGACAAGTTGTTTGAGATTAAAGTCAATGTTCTGCCCAGGATCAAGTCAGTAAATGAGACAAAGCTTCAAACAGACATATAGGTTGACATTGTCAACTTTCATTATGACGCCTTGACAGATTCGTTGCACTTGCTACGTCGTTGGTTTCTAAACTTACAAAGAAATGTGAAGTATCAAAGTAACTTACTGGTGGTGCTCCGCTTTACCTGACGCGTTGTTTAGTCTTCTGAATTCAAAACGTCATTAGGTTCGGTCGTTTGCCTTAAGCCAACGGCCCTCCGACGATTAAGTTAGTGACCTCATTTATAGATAAATGAAAAATAGATATTAAGAATATGTATACCAATCTAGATAAGTTATCGCCATAACATGTCTACCGTAGGACGATATGCCCCCCGTCTGACGATTTCAATTGTTTCATCACCGAAGTGACTTATCACGAAAGTGACTCGTCGCGGAAATGACTCGTCATGAAGGTGATTCGTCACGGAAGCGACTCGTCACGAAAGTGATTCGTCACAGAAGTGACTTGTCACGGAAGTGACTCGTCAAGAAAGTGATGCATCATCAAAGTGATTCGTCATCAAAGTGATTCGTCACGAAAGCGATCCGTCACAGAAGTGACTCGTCATGGAATTGATGACAATATGCGAAAGAAAGTAACAAACTAAAAATGAAACAACTTTTAAGGGTTACCGTATTGCAGCTCTTTAGAATCTGTCTATCATCGGATGATGTGCCCCCATTCATGCTCAACATGTCCAAGACGGGATCGTAAGTCTTCTTCTAGACGGATGAAAGCCAACGCCTTTGTTTGGACATCTTCGAAGGATCGACAAGGGTATTTCGTCAGCTCTCGGTATAGCTCTGAATCTTCATATAAACCTTTTCGGAATGCTTCAATGACGGTAGAGACGTCACATTTTGGGATCAACACCTTCCTTACGTTGAATCTGTGCAAATAATCTCTAAGTGATTCACCATGCCTCTGTGTGACTTGATACAAGTCACTGGTCCGTCTTTCCAATACCTTACTACTCGCGAACTGTCGATTGAAAAGATTGACGAGTTCGGCAAATGAACCGACGCTTCCATTCAGAAGATTGACAAACCATGTCAAATCGGGACCGATCAATGTTATGCCGAATCCTCGACACATACATGCCTCTCTTTGTCCCGGTCTAACGGAGACGGTCGACATCACTTGCTTATATCGCGCGACATGTTCTCCAGGATCCGTGGTTCCGTCAAATGGCTCCATGATTGGTACGTCAAATTTATTCGGCAGTTGGACACGAATGATCGAAGCGTCAAAAGGTGAATCTTCATAACACGTTCGTGACGCTCTTTCCAAGGGCGGGGGTACCCCTAGCAATCCGTTGATCTTGTCCTGCATATGACGCACTTGCTCCATTAACATGGACATCTGATCTGCTACGGCTGGGTGGATTGGTATTGGGATAGAAGACGTTGGTCCTACCATATGGATGACTTCAGGACGGGTTGGTGATGGGATGAAATTCACTTCGGGGCGTCGCTCTGGAAGCGTCGACGCTGATGTCGTGACAGGTCTGCCAAAGCGTTCCGTCAGAGGCTCTAGAAATGATACACTAGGCTCATTCCGTCTGGCGTACTGCATGAAACTTGATGGACCAGGCTCCCCATAAGTTCTGCTCCTGTAATGAGGAATTGACGGCTCTAGCGTGAGGGAGACAGGATCCGTCACTGTTGCAGGTGGATCCGTCGCAGCTGGGGAGAAACAAATATCCAGCCGTGTTGCGGCAGTCATTGTGTCACTCCTCCGGTTGAGTCTTGACTTTGAGGCTATTGATACCGCCAATTGCACCTGAGATCGAAGCATATCGTTTTCCCGTTGGAGATGAGCCATCTTCTCCGCCATCTCGCGCCGGATTTCATCTCGGACCATCTCTAATTGCTCATGGAATTCAATCAACAATTGATTTGCTCCTTCCATATGTGATCTTTTTCTTGCACGATTTCCCACAGACGGCGCCAAATTGTTTTAGCAATTTTTGCGCTAATTTCTAAAAAAGCAAATAAATGAAAAGGATGTGTTGGGCTACGTACAAGAAATAAAATAGTATAGATATATCGATAGCAATTGAATGTGAACTTGAGAGCTTTGTTCCTAAATATCTCTATTGATAATCGGGGATCAATCTATTAATAATCATTGAAGTGGGAAGTGCCAACACTTTACATGTAAAGCACAACAATTAAAACAAAATCTAGATCAATATCAAATATCACAGCTATGGAAGTGGAATTACCCGTAGTCCCCTTATGTTCGACCTTTTATTCTATTTATACAAGTAAATTCATCTCATTCTAATCCATCATCTAACTGCCCGGCATGTTCGACTCCTATTTTGTAGGAATAGGGAGTTAGCTCTTTGACTATATCACTTTGCTCCACTTCTTTAGCTCCAAGCTTCTTATTGTTATCTGTTCCTTGAATTTGCATTTCTTAAGCTTCTATCTCTATTCATGGGCCACACCTTTATTTAATAAGTTTTTCGTGGCCCAACATACTCCATGGACCATACGGCGTAAGGATGTTTTCTTTTGGACTGTTTTCAGTCTCAAACCAGACCAGATCAGACCAGACCATACCAGACTTCCGTAGTTATAAAATACACAGAGACTAGACGTTTATCATACCAGACTAGATCAGATCAGACCAGACCAGACCAGCAAATTTCAGTCCAAAAGAAAACATCCCAAACCATACAAACATAAGCATTCAGAAGTTTTTTTGAAGAAAGCATTCAGAAGTTATAAGGCTGTCCGCATCCCTCGAAGTGAAAAACTAAATTTAGCATATTCACTCTTAAAACTCCTCCAATCCATGTATTTGGTGGTCTCAAATTGGTAGAATGGCACCCAAGGGAGGGAGAATATGGCACCCCATATTCACGGCCTTTGTAGAAGAAAAAATGGGGAAGTTGCTCTGATGGAGACATATAGTGTGGACCCCAACAACAAAAAAATCTATTTTTATTAAAAAGTGTTACAACTTTTTTATTTGAACCTAATTTTTTTCAAAAATTATATTCAAATTCTTAATTTTTTTATATCTTTCATATGATATCAATATCATATTTCATATGATATCAATATCATATGTATAAAGTTAAAAAAAATTTGCAATATAATATATTGACGGTGGTTGGATTGCAGCAAAAATTGAATTGACAGTGTGAATACGTATAAAGTAGTGGGAAATTTGATTTATTGACGGCTGCGGGTTGCGGTTAGCCTAATTTAAGGAAAAATGAAATTCGTAAAATAATCCACTAAGGAACTAGGAAACCCAATGTTCAAAAAACAGTTTAGAATTTAATAATATATATTCAAATTAACATATAAGTTAATAATGTATTAAAAAGTTCATATGAAAGTCAATATTCATTTAGTTTCTTCCTTTGTTTTCTGCACGTGCAATACTAAACACAATTTAATTAGATATTAACTAGGAAAAATATTATATATTTGAGATTTATTTTTTGTTACAACATTTTATTTAATCATATATCTATATCGTTCATTCATTTGGATAATTGGAGGAGGTCCGACATAAGTCATATCCCATCATTTTTACTCGAACACTAAAAACATTACATTACATTATTCCACTTCAAAACTTGCCTTAATTCGACTGGGAATTTGTTTTCACATCGTCAAACAACCCCAAACAGAGAGTTACATATGTCTGGAAATCGAACTTAATTTATGTTACGTTGCTGAAGAGCAAATCGGGCTAAAAGGAGTTTTTTTTAAATATAAAATAGCGGTTTTTATATTAACATCGATAAGAATAAAGACAACCTATAAGAATAAAGACAACCAGGGCCGGTCCTGACAATTTATAGGTCCTGGACAAAAGACAAAAAATAGGCCCCTAATTATATATTCCGTATATTATAGAAATGTATTACAAAAGCTTCAAGTCAAAAATAAAATTCATTACACAAGTAAATGTTTTTGTTCCTAAAAATACTTGGTATCATAAGCCATACAAAACAATTCTTTAGGCATTGTTAAAAGAAAATTTTAATTTTAAATTCTCGGCTTTTGTGAGGAAGGTAGAAAGTCATCTAGTTGTGTTTCGTGTGTAGCTCTGTCGTTGTGGCTCAGTCTACGGATATGAGGATTGAGGGGTATCTTTTACGGAGTATTAGAGATTTAGAGTATAAGGAAATGATTTGGTGAGGCGCACTTGACAAAATGATCTGGTCAATTTTTTTTAATAAAATTTTGTGGGCATGTTCTTCATAAAGATTAGATTATTTACACAAAATTTCAATTTCTAATTCAATTAAGAAGTTAGTTAAATAAATTATTAAAAAACATTGCGATATTTAAACATACATAAAGCTAGGGATGGACTCGGGCCGGGCGGCCCGACCCGGAACCGGCCCGGCCCGGTTACTGTTGAGCCCGGCCTGGCCTGGGAACCGGTGGGCCCAGCGGCTCGGGTCGAACCGGCCCGTCCTTTGGGCGGTTCGGGCTCGGGCCTATGTTTTGGTGAACCGGCCCGGCCGGTTCGGGCCGGATTTTTTTTTTTTTTTTTTTAAATTCTTTAAAGTTTTGGGTTGGATTAGGTATTTTGGGCCATTTGAGGTGGTTTGGGGTGGTTTGGGGTGGAGGGGGAGGGGTAGGGGGTTAAATAAGAGAAGAAAAAAAAATAAAAATCCGGGTGGCCCGGCCCGGCCCGGACCCGGACCCGGAACCGCCCACCACCGGTTCAGGCTCGGGACTCATTTTTCTGAACCGAGGCCCGGCCGGGCCTAGGCCCGAACCGGCCCGAGGCCATCCCTACATAAAGCACACTGTTTTTCAATAATTTATTTAACAGATTTTCCGATTGAATTTTGAGTTGACATTTTTTTGACCTAATCTACACTTAATGAAAAACATACTCACAAACTTTCATCAAACAATTTCATCCAAAAGCGTCTCAAATATATTTGTGGGCCCGAGGTGAACGAGACTCAATATATATATTACTCCTAAATAATTTATGGGCCCTTCTTCCTGGTGGGCCCTGGGCAGCCGCCCATCCTGCCCCTATATCAGGACTGACCCTGAAGACAACCTATTGTAAGCAGGGGCGGAGCCAGGAGGTGAGGGTAGGGGGGGCAAAATGCTATTACATAATATACTCCTCTTAAAGTTTATTAAATTAGTATCCCAATTTTTTCTTATAATTCTTTTATATTAGATACTTTAAGATGAATATCTCCAATACTACTCCATAATATATTATTAATAATATAATTTTACATATGGAGTACCAAGTATTATTTATGGGGTAATAATCACTTCTTCAAAATATAGTGTTATAGATTAATATTTTCCAAAATGACTACTTCTAGAATATATAATGTTTTTATACATATGATATTTTAATGAAGTATTGAAAAATTATAAATGTAGTACGGAGTATAACTATAAACATATTTTGAACTACTACACTACTAGAGGAAATACAATTTTTCTTTTTTTTTTTGGGGGGGGGGGGGGGGGGGGCAAAAAAATAAATTACAAGCCAATAATTAAAAAAATAAAAATGTTGGGAGGGGCAATGGCCCCCCTAGACTTATACATAGTTCCGTCCCTGATTGTAAGCTGTAGAAATAAACACAAAGACAACCCCTCATGCAAAGCAATCTGACTTCTAGATACGAAATGGACTATTTTGAGCCTAAAATGACCGAAATTGAAATATTGTCTATAAAAAATACTCCATAAAAAATCCAAATATCCAAAACAAATATATTTGAACTAAAATAAAAACAAGTACTACTAAATAAAAATATTAGTGGGATAAAGTCTTTTCCATAAAATTCTTCCGGACAGGTCTAGATGAGGACGAATGACTGCCATAAAAGCTAACAAAGAGTTTCAAAACCAATTTTATATCGGTGACACTACAAGTATGTATATGGTACAGCCGGCTGTACGATGAGCACCGTACAATCGGCCCAGTAACAGACCCAAGGGAAAAATAACAAAATAATTCGGTGGCAATTTTGTAATTAATGTGAAAATCGTAGTTTCTGCTAAATGAACATTAGTGTACTGTTAATGAGCAATAGTTCCACTCTAATGAGTAATTAAGCGTCTAATAATGAGCACCGCGTTATTACAAGAAAGTTGATATCACAACTAAAAAACGGTGGCATTTTTCGTAATTTCAGTAAAAATCTTGGTTTTCGTAAGATGAGCATTAACACACTTTTACTGAGCATCAGACGTATTCTACTGAACATTAAAAGTCGAATAATGAGTATTGTGATATCAACTTCATATATTGTAATTCACTTTCTTTATCTTGTTTTTTCATTTATAAATACTCATTAAATTATATCTATAACCAATGTCTATCAATTTCAATATGTGAATCTAATGTAATATGGTATTTTTGGGATATGCGTTGTTATGACATTTTAGAAATGGGCATAATAGAAGTACCAATTGAGCACACGTAACTTACAAAATGAGCATTAATATGAAAGTCATAAGTTTTTTAGTTGAGCATTAAGATATTTTATTGAGCATCAAACAT
Organism: Cuscuta epithymum; assembly: GCA_945859915.1. NCBI lineage: Eukaryota > Viridiplantae > Streptophyta > Magnoliopsida > Solanales > Convolvulaceae > Cuscuta > Cuscuta epithymum. Next base: position 3,304,519 of record CAMAPF010000040.1, read on the forward strand.
CCTCTATTGAGTATTAGAATTATGCGGTTGAGCATCATGATCTATGCTCTCATGTCTATAATCAAATATTATGTAAAAATATAATGAGCAGAAGACCGGTACCAAATGAGCATACACAACTTACAAAATGAGTATCGCAATATCAAAAGCTCATTTGTGTCTGCACATTCATTTTAAGAGTTATACACTGTTGAATTTAACATAAAACTCATTGTGATGAAGTGGCTGCGAGAGCCACTTAAGCTGACGTGATCACACTTACTCTGCAGACCCATAAATGTATTAATATCTAAAATATTTTATAATACATAAATTAAAAAATAAGTCAGAAGGTTAATTGAAATAAAAATCCAACATTGATTTTTTTTTGAAAATAACATTAAATAATATTTTATATTTTGCATTTTCATTTTAATTGAATAAAAAATAAAAGCAATCAAATATTGTTAAACGGGTTTAATGCGCCAAACCCTCTCGTGAAATATAAATTCGGCGCATTAGCCCCCGGTGATTTAAAAAATGCGTCAAACTCCCTTGTGTTATAATTAATCATGCGCCAAACTCCCTCCAAGAACAAATTTTACAATTTTGAAATTAGTTTTTTTTAATAATATGGTTGAATATGCAAGTAACTTTTTCAAAATTTCTAAATTCTACAAAAAACTAATCAATTTTCTTTTTTTGGAAATTAAATTTGTTCTTGGAGGGGGTTTGGCGCATGATTAATTATAACACAGGGGGGTTTGACACATTTTTTAAATCACATGGGGCTAATGCGTCGAAATTATGTATCACGAGGGGGTTTAGTGCATTAAACTCATCGTTAAACTAAAAAGAAAAAAGAAACGAGAGGGAGTAACAAGTCAGAGCAACGTACGGAGAAACAAAACAAAAAATAGAAACAAAACAAAATCAGGAACGGCCAAACAGAGGCAAAAAGAAAACAGAAAGAAAGAGACGGACGGAAACGACGGGAAACAGAAGGAAAGCAGGGAGCAACTGGTAAGATTAAGCCCGAAGTTGTATTTAATTTCAAAGATACCCAGTTATACGGTGAGCGCACTGTACAGCCGGTTGTACGGTATAATTTACCGTGACACTACGGAGGCATTGCTCTGGACTTTATACGCTAGTATTCTTTACTCCTATTTCCAGGCGAGTAAATGTGCATACAATTTGCCATTCATAATACGGAGTATAATTTATTTTTTGGTCAAGATGACATTTTTGTCTTGTAATGTCACTTTGACATAATTTAATTATGTAGCATAACGATGACATTCTAACTTTGTACAACACTCTTATTACTTGATGACATTAATCAATGGACTATGTGTATAATTCTTTTTTATAATGAATAATTTTTCTAATTGATTTCACCTTTACTTCTATCAAGTGACAAGGAAAAATCACATTCTTATCATTACATTCTCTTAGTGCTTTAGCCTTAATTATTTGAGTCATTTTCTTCTCCTAATTTTGTTTCTCAGAATATAATCTTAGATTTTGACCAAGAATGATCTTCATAAGAATTAACTTCATTCTCAAATCGAGCTTTATAAGCTTGATCTATCATTTAGAAAACATGGGATACATAATAAGAAAATGAGATCTCGTTATCAAATTATCAAAATACCTATACTCGTTACCGATTTCTATAAATAACTATTTGTTTACAGTGTTCTGTTTTAATTTTTTATTATATACTTCGTAATTCGTAATATAAATGTCCGTATTTCACTAGTCACGACTCAAGCTTTTATTAGGGCTTGTTTGCAAACACTTAAATTAAGTGTTTGTGGTTTTTTTTAAAGAAAAAAACACTTATTTTACCAAATACTACCAACTTTTATTTTCTCGGTTTTCGTGTAGAATCTGCTTTTTACTTTTTCTACGGGGTGACAACTCCGGTACCCATTTAAAAAATGGGGTACCGTACCTACCATGCATTTTATTGGTCCAAATCATTATATCCTTTTTAATTTAGATTTAAATAATTCAATCGCATCAATCTGATTGGTCCATGTGTACAATGGTACAATACCTTAAGGGTACCATAGAATCTACATTTCTACGGAGTATTTCACAAAAAGCACTTATTTTATCAAACACTACCAACTTTTACTACTAATCACTTTTTCCCAAAAAATACTTTTATTTAAGCACAATCACTTGCAAACAGATCCTCAGTCAAGCAACAAGAAGTGTCATTTCATCACTTTACAAGGAAAAGTCATCAAATTAAAGGAGATAATGATAAAAATAAATCTCCTTTGCTTTCAATGGAATGCTGAGAGGTTAGGATGTGAAGTGGGAGTATATGCCTAATTATATGCCCTACAAGTTGCTTTTGAAAAAACGTTATCAATTCTGTTATAATATGGAAGGAGATAAGCAGAAGATCAGGGAGAGAAAGTATAGTATGAACACTTGGTGATAATTATGTTATTAGAGTGTGATAATGGTGTAACCATGGTGTTTAATTACAATGGAGAAGACTCCTACTTATAGGAGAAAAGTTAAGCTTATTAGGATTAGAGGATAATTGTGAACCACACAATTATCATCTAGAATCATAATTATGATTTCCTGATTATTTATATAACGGTGATAATAATTCCTAATCAGGAATAGTTGGAAGATGACTAATTCAATAATATTTCAACACTCCCCCTTGAATGGTCATCTTCTAATTATTCTGGGGTATTAGTTTCATAGTATTATAATGTACTGTCTCGTTAAAAACCTTTGTCAGGAAAAACCCAGTGGGAAAAAAAATCCTGACGAAGGGAAAAAGAGTGCAGTGCATTATATTACTCCCCCTCAATTCAACATATATCTCAAAGATGATACATTCCAATTTTGTGGACAAGTTCTTCGAATTTCTTCGATGCCAATGACTTTGTGAATAAATCAGCAGGATTGTCACATGACTTGATTTGTTTGACATCAACTGTTCCTTGTTTCTCAAAATCATGTGTGGAGAAAAGTTTTGGTGTTTGTACGCTTTGTTCTCTCCCCTTTGATGTAACGTCTTTTGACCTGCGCTATATCTGGCTACCAAATTTATAGAAAAAGCTAGAAATATCTAGTCAAGTATTATATTAGCCAAATACATTAATGCTTCAAATATCTGGCATTCAAATATATTATTTCACGACCAAGGTTTTATTCATCACGTTCACAAGGTCGGAAAAATCATCATTCATATTAAGAGATCGAAACATCATTGAAAAATTGAGCGGGTGTGGTTTATTCATGTAAAACCGCTTCAAAAGTTTCTTGGTATATTTTGATTGATGAATAAAAATACCATTTCTCAAATGTCCAATTTGAATGACGAGACAAAATTTTGTCCTCCCAATACCTTTCCTTTCAAATTCTTTCATGAGATATTCTGCAGTATTTTCAATTTCAATGAGAGTTTCAATAGTGATTAAATAATCAACATATACTGCAATTGTGGTGAATCCTGATTCGGATCGCTGAATGAAAATACATGGACTAATAGGATCATTTTTATGTCCTTTAATCAAATATTCACTGAGACGGTTATACCACATGCGTCCAGATCGTTTTAATCCATATAATGACTTTTGCAATTTTATAGAAAATAAATCTCGAGATTTCGAACTATAAGCATTAGGTATTTTAAAGCCTCCAGGAATTCTCATATATATGTCTGTATCGAGTGAACCGTATAAATATGCGGTCACCACATCCATTAGGCGCATTTGCAGCCTTTCAAAAACAGACATGCCAATTAAAAATCTTAAAGTTGTAGCATCAACTACTGGAGAATACGTCTCATTATAATCGATTCCTGGCATTTGAGAAAAACCTTGGGCAACCAGTCGGGCTTTGTATCTAACGATTTCATTTTTCTCGTTGCGTTTACGCACAAAAACCCATTTAAAACCGACAGGTTTTACGCCTTTTGGCGTATGGACAATTGGTCCAAAAACATTACGCTTTTCTAGCGATTTTAATTCTACCTGAATTGCTTCATTCCATTTTGGCCAATCATTTCTACGACGACATTCGTCAATAGATTTAGGCTCATTGTCATCGTGTTCATTCATTATATCTGTGGCGATGGCATATGAAAATATATCATTAACATCAATATCATTTCTATTCCATTGTATTCCATTAGAAACGTAATTAATTGAAATTTCAAAATTATCGACGTTTCTATCTTTATCTGGAATATTTACCTCTTCGAAGGTGATTGGATCCTCTTTTGAGGTATCATTATTGTTGATGTTATCTTCAAGGCCGATATTTTCAAAATGTTCATTTTCTTCTTGAGAAGGTTGAACTTCTTTGGCATTACAAACTACAACTTGCTGTTTAAATTTTCTTGGTTTCAAATCTCTTGAACCACGTGGTCTACCACGTTTTTTTACGTATCATAGATTCATTAGCAAGAGTTCTTTCGCTAATCTCCGCAGGAATTTCTATTCGAGAAGGAGCATTCATAGCTGGAACATGTGACTTTGTCACTTTCTTTGAGTCTATGAAAGCATCAGGCAATTGGTTTGCAACATTTTGTTAATGAATAATCTTTTGAATTTCTTGTTCACAAGCATTTGTGTGAGAATCAAGAAAAGATAAATTTGTTGCATTCCAAGTAATATCTTTCGTACGTGGGTCCATTTCTTTAATATCTCCCCCTAAGGCTGGGAATACTGTCTCATCAAAATGACAGTCATCGAACCGCGCAGTGAATAAGTCACCGGTCATAGGTTCTAGATAATTAATAATTGAGGGTGATTTAAAACCAACATAAATTCCCAGCCTTCTTTGAGGACCCATTTTAGTACGATAAGGTGGAACAATTGGTACATACACAGAACAACCAAATATTTTTAGGTGTGATATATTTGGTTCTTTACCAGATATTAATTGTAATGGGGAAAATTTATGATATGCCGTTGGCCTAAGCCGAATTAATTTTGCAGCATGCACTATAGCATATCTCCATGCAGATGATGGTAATCTGAATTTCATCAATAATGGTCTAGCAATTAATTGTAATCGCTTAATTAAGGATTCGACAAGACCATTGTGTGTATGTACATGTGGAACTGGTTGTTCCACATCAATCCCAATTGACATGCAATAGTCATTAAAAGATTGGGAAGTGAATTCTCCTGCATTATCAAGTCAGATTTTCTTTATCGAATAATCTGGAAATTGTGATCTCAAACAAATAATTTGGGCAAGGAGATTTGCAAATGCAAAATTAAAGAAATGGCCCACAATGTGTTGATGCATCAATGAGCACCATAAAATATCGAAACGGTCCACACGGAGGGGTAATTGGCCCACAAATATCTCCTTAAATCTTTTCTAAAAATGCAGGAGATTTAACTCCAATTTTGTATAAAGATGACCTGATAATTAATTTGCCAAGAGAACAGGCAGTGCACGAAAAATCACTTGATTGTGGAATCTTGACATTAGTTAATGAATGTCCACGTGAATTTTCAATAATTGTGTGCATCATAGTGCTGCCTGGATGACCTAAACGGTCATGCCACAAGATAAAAGAATTGTGGTAATAAATTTTAGATACCACATTTATCTCAATTGGACTGATATATGTATAATACAGTCCCGAGGAATATGCTGACATTTTTTCAGAAATGTATTTATTGCCAGATCAATTTGTCGTTAGACATAAATATTCCTTCTGATTTTCAGACATGGTTTCAATATGAAAACCATTTAGACACATATCTTTAAAGCTCAAAAGATTTCTCCGTGATTTACTGGAGTAAAAGCGTCTTTAATTATTAATTTTGTCCCTTTTGGGAGAATCACACAGGCCATTCCAGAACTTCAATGAGTTTAGCAACACCTGAGATTGTTGCTATAGACATTAGCATCAACTAAAGTCATATGAGAAAAATAATCTCTATGTCTCAAAATGGTGTGCGTTGTGGCACTGTCTATTAGACATTGTTCAGAGCCACTTAGAGAAATTTTAGTTAACTCCATATCTTCGCGAAGATAAAAATGAACAAATATTAGTTCAATATTGTAATATAAATTGTATTTTATTCAATAGTACATTCAGAAGTGCATAGCTAATAAAAATGAGCACTTTAAATAAAAATTTCATACACCATTTTTTTTTTATTTCATTTTAAAATATACTCCTGTATTACATAAGGAGATAATAAAGTGAGGTACTCTATTCTGACTTTTAATAAGAGAAGTAATTTAGCTCACATATTTACTTCTTATTAATTTCTACCACATCATTTGAGGTTAAAAAAACAATCATTAGTGCCGTTATAGGGGTTATTCCCGACAATTGATAGAAACGTACATAATAGCTATTTGGTTTAAGTTACTGTCATATCAATTGTTAAGGGGCCCATCTTAACAATAAGAGACCTCGCAACTTGATAACCAAAGGTCCTTAAAGTACAAAACTTATGTTGAGAGTTTTTCGTTGAAAGATTGTTTTGATGAAAACCCTAATATATGAAAGGTTATTTTATAGTTTAGTAACTAAATCGCTTTGATGGATAAATTGTTGTCTTGGATTTAACAATATACTCCGTATAACACAACAGTCCATTTCTCAAGTAATTTTAGTTCATCAGTTTTTAAACTTTAACGAGATGGAACACCATGCTGTTTTTGGGTTCACTTTCAGTGAATGAAAACCAAATAAGGGAGTAATAATAATAAACATCCATAATGTTAAGACAAGTCCAAAATCACTACTTGCTTAGTTCCACTACCAAAAAAAATCGCCAGAGGGTCGGATTTTGGCACGGAGAGCTTCATTGAAATCTCAGACTAGCGCTGTTGGCTCGGATTTGGCACGGAAACGAAATCCGTCCCACCTGGCTCGTGCCAAATGGTTTGGCGCGGCCAATTGCATCCGAGCCAAGGCTTGTCGCGGATTTAGACACGGAATAATCCGGGCTAACCTACCTGATAATTCACAACCATTTTGGCTCGGATTTCAATAGGCACGGATATTGGCTCGTCATCTACCGGGTCACCCGAATTTTTACCCGAGTATTTTGGCACGGAAACTCTCGAGCCAAATTATGACACTGCAATTTAGATATTTTGAGAGGATTCTTGATACGGCTAACTCCGTGCCAAATTTTAATTTATAAAAAAAATGTACACCGTACATATGTACGGGATACCGTACATATGTACGGTGTACATTTTTTTAAAATTAAAATTGTTATAAGCAGCATAACATTAAAACAGAAGCATAGACATACGAACATCACAAGCAATATAGAGCAAATTAAAAGGCATATATAACAAGAAAATGTAAAATTATTACAGCAGTACAGGCAGATAAACCACTGCCGAATAAGATGTCAAAATGGCAAACAAATTGCCAGAAGATGTACAGAACATGCAATAAAATTAAAAGTGTTTGTTCATTACACAAAGATGTCTTCCAACCGCACTTCAAGAGGTCGGGGTACGAAAAGGCGAGAAATCTGGCATCGGGACATTAGGGTTCAAGCTACGGACTTGTTCCATGTACGTCGTAAACACGGAAGTCATCTTCTCCATCTGGCTTTGCCACTGCTTCTCCTGCTGCACAAATCGGGCCTCCAACTGGTCCTTGATGCGGGAATCTATTTCCTGCTAAGTCGGCCCCGATATTCTGCTGGAGCATTCAACGTCTTCCATCGACTCGGCTTCAGATCCCATCCCAAACCGCCTGCCTTTGTACAGCGGGACCACCTTACAGAACAGCTCGGAGTCATCCTCATCATAAGACTTCCCTTGTGATTCAGCCAGCGCCTTCATTTCACTATACTTTTGCTGCACAAACAGAAAATTATTGTTAAAAAATATTTCTTCTATAATAACATAATAATTAAAACATATAACAAAAGTATATGTTTCTTTACCTTTGTTTCAACAACACGTGGTGGGGGGTCACCCGACTTCGGGACATACACCTTATCGAACACTTCGATCTTCAACGGAGCCCTATTCAACTGCTTAGTCTACAGATTTATAAGTAAAAAAAATGATTAAAAGTAAAAAGAATAATCATTGAATTATAATTCAAAATAATAACAGAAACTTACCAGCCTTTCAACATGCTTCGTCACCGGTATCCTGCCACCGCGATACTGTGATTCTTTTCCCGCTTTAGAGTTTCGGTTCTTCTTCCCAACTTGGCTCTTCTTCTTAAAAGCATCAGAGGCCCAATACTCTTGCAACAACTTCCAATCTCCGTCACCAATCCAGTCAGGCTTCTTGTTGTCCCGCCTAGCCCTACCAATGTTCTTGCTCAACCATTCAGAGGCCCGAGACTTAAACTTCTTTTTCATTTTGGTATTAAAGCAGGCATCCCACTCATACTTCCTTTGAATAAACAAAACAAAAAAACGAGCAACATCAGAACTCCCGAACTGTCTACAATCAATCTAAAATGACAGTGCTTACACAATAAGAACCTATAACATACCTGAAACAGTTTCCACCAACGGTTTCGTTGATCAGCATCCGCATTCATAAAAGAACGCCATGGACCGTGGAAATTGTTAGTCAGGATTGAAATGATGTTGTTCAGGACAGTAGGGTTGATGTATCATAAAACCAAACAGAAATAATGTATATGAAGAAATATTCTATGTACAATTACATTAGGCAGTATTACTAAACCTTCTCATTTCAAAGGGTGAAATGAAGGTCTTTGTCTGAACAGAATCATTGGGGGTAGCAGAATCAGAACCATTTGTATGTTCATCAGAAAGGTGTCGGGATTGGACAGACTCATGTGAATCAGCTGGAGGAGAGTTCTGCTCAAGGCGGTTCATGACTGGGCTCCCTCCAGCTCCCCGACCTCCGCGGGAGGAGGTAAAGGAACTGAATGAACCTCTACGGACAGACATTCTATTGAAACACATAGCAATTTTATAAAAACAGACTAGTGAAACAGTTAGGCTATAACCAAATGCATACAAAATAGAAGTAAAGATTTAATAATATAAACAGATTGTTATACCTAGTGAAACAGTTGAGCAATTTTATAAAAACAGACTAGTGAAACAGTTAGGCTATAACCAAATGCATACAAAATAGAAGTAAAGATTTAATAATATAAAGTATAAACAGATTGTTATACCTAGTTATATAAGGAAGTAATACACAGATTGTCAAACTGCCAGATTAATTACCAAGTTAAAATTCCACATAATGTATATCAGTTTTACAGCTTTCATAATTATATAATTGGTTTAACATTATTTATGGTTAATTTCAGAGTTTGGCACTCAGAGGTATATAAGAGTTTGGTATTTATATACTTTGTTAATAAAAACGAAGTTTATGATACTGTATGGACAAGATGATTACAATACTTCATAACTACCACCTCGTTTATAATACAAATTTATAATATATATAAATATCACATTCATATTTATTTTACTTCGTTCATAATATTAATTTATAAACACTTCTTTCATATAAATTTATAAATACTTCATAACAGGCGGCCTTCATATTTTTCAGTTTATTATAATAGCTCGCTTCTAATTAAAAAAATATATAAACAAAAATATATGAACAAAAATATATATTACTTTGTTCGTAATTATAAATACAACTGTTATAATTTCTATTGCTAATAATACTTCGTTCCAAAATTAAAAAAAAACCTCTTTAATACTATAGAAATCATTTTGTCATAAATTTATATAGATGATAATAATTCATAAATAGTTTATAACAAATCATTTACAAACTATTTTTTTTTTGAAAATAATGTTTTAAAAATAACGACTTTATATTAAACTTAAAATAACAATACGTTTAAATAAAATTTATATGAAAATCCGTAAACAAGGAGTACTTAATGGGACATGACCTGGATGCAGGGCAAAGACGAAGGCCGGTGAGGGAGTAACAAACGTCGTCGTGGCCGGAGATGGCTAGAAACACGGCATGCAGGAGGGGGAGGCAACTTCCTTAGCGCCAAGCGTCGTCGGTGAAAGCGTCGTGCTGGACGGACTATGATGTGGCCGGAGTATGTGGTGGGCTGAGGAAGTGGTGAAGCAGAGTCAGTGGTGACCGGACTTCGTGGTGGGAGATGGGGGGTAAGTAAATAGTGGCCGGACTACGTGGTGGAAGTGGAGGGGAAGGAAGGGTAAGTGGTGGCCGGAGTTCATACTCAGCGGAAGAAGCAGAGGCGGAGAGGGGAGGCTGAACAAATGGGCTAGGGTTTGGACGAAATCGGCAAAGGGAAGTTTATATACCTCGATGTTTGGCTCGGCCATATCCGTCGCACAATCAGAGCCACACCCGTTCTAGATATTTCGCATATGTGGGCGGTGTTGGCGCCAACATGCGACGGATAAATCCGTCCCTAAAGCGCTTCGAAAATCAAAAACTCGGTGGGGTAAATTAATTTGAATTTGAATAGGCACGGCACTTTCCGTCCCAACTTCAATGCCAAGGACGTTCTAGATTAATCCTGATTAATCTTCCCGTTTGGAGACGCTATGGGTTAGATATATCCGTCCCAATTGCGCACAAAACAAGAAGAGACCGGCGGGGATAATAAATTTCAAATTTGAGAAGGACGAGGCACGGAATTTTCCGTGATAAACTGAAAAGTCGTCTGAAACTCTGTGCGGTCAGTAATTATTATGTCAGACTGGTCTTGTCTCGGATTTGGAGGGGATTTTTCCGTGCCTATTGCGTATATTGCTGAAGAAATAAGTTTTTGAGACGGAATTAGCCTATCCAAATCCTTGCCATTTGTTCAGCTTCTAGTATAAATATGGCTTGTTATAGAATTGTAAATGTAACACCGCCCCCAAGTATTTGTACTTTACCGAATTATGTATCGAACTCTGGGAAATGAATAAATGCATTTTTCGTAATTGTAAATGTTTATCATTTCTTTTACGTGAATAGTAAAATTCACGTGGGGCCCACACCGGAAGTGGGGGGCCGCCCGATATTATCGGGACCACATATTATATTCATTTGGGTCAAGATGATATGTGTATAATGGTGGATAGCCTGGTTGGGCCATAGGAATCATGTGAGTAACCTGTTGGGCATATGAAGCCCATTTATCGGTACCGAAGTAATATCAGATAAAAAGCCATAATAAATTATGGAGACCATCAAATTAAAAGTTGGGGATGTACATTCATTCTCATAACCAATAATAATTGGAAGAATGATAGATATTTCATTTTACCCGATAAAACGAAATATAGTTAAAACAGTCCGGAAAATACAACTTTCGGGACCAAGTGTACACTTGGGGACACAAAGGGATGACCTCCCACATATGTGGGGGCCACCCCACGTATTTTGGTCTTGCAAAGAGCAAGAGGAGCCGCACAATACTGTGAAGGAGCAAGGTGGAATTGATTGGAAGACCAATCAACAAAGGAAGTGGACCTCACCCATGTTATTATTGGGAGAAATGCCAAAAAGGCATTCTCAATCATCCCACCTCATACAGCTCGTCCATACTATCCTCATTGGTGAGAGAAGCTCTGAAAATACTCCATAGAAGCCTCCATACACGCACCTAAGCAAGGGGAGGAAGAAGGAAGGAAATAGAAGAAGAGAAAGGAGAGAAAAAGAAGGAAAACTTGTGGTTAATAAGGTAATGACTTCATTAACCCCATTTCTTCTCTTTAATCCTATTACATACTCCTAGTATATCTCTTCACATGTAAAGGTGTAGAATGGGAGTTGGTGAGTTGGTCTAAACCCAAAACGAGCTTTGAGAGCAAAGTTGACGGGTTTGTCGGAAAATAACCTTTTAGAGGTTATTTGTGGTGATATGGGTTTTATGATGATAAAACCTTGTTATTAACTTGTATAAGGTGCTTCAAGGACTTTCACGGAGTTGAAAGAGTTGCCGGAGTTGTCACCGGAGTTCGTTGAAGTTCACCGGAGTTTCACCGGGGCTAAATCGGAAAGGCTAGAACTTCATAAGCTTCATTAAGGTGAGAAGACGGCTATATGCTTTATAACTTTTGATTGAGGCATGAGATTACCTAAAGTAATCAAGTATATGTTTTACGGAATGATTAAAGTTAATCAAGTATTGGCTTATGCCATGATTATATATAAAACAAAGTTGAAAAGCATGTTTTGTATGTTTGGTGATTAAAAATGTGATAACTTATTATGTACAATGATCCAGGGGTCAAAAATGGTATTTTTGGATCAAGGACTTCAAGTAGATTATGCATGTAAAATTTCACGTTAATCGGACTCCGTTTGGGCGGTCAAACGGGCGTTGACCGCCAAGTCAACTACAATACCCGACCGGGTGTCTGCTGAGAAATTGGCCCCAAGGGCCGCTGTCTCCTATACCCGATCGAGTATGGATAGATACTCGATCGAGTATGCCTTGAAAATTAGCCTTATGGGCTCCTGTCTCCTGTACTCGACCGAGTATTGATGGGTACTCGATCGAGTATTGAGTTATACTCAAAACGGGTAGTTTTTGAGTGGGTTAACGTGGACCGATCAGGCGGGACCCGTCCACGTTGGTTACTAAGGATTGTTATATGACTATAGGACCAGGTATTGTCCATAGTTGAGTAAACGAAAGGTTAGCCATATCCAGGTTAGGGTTTGGTTAGAAATAAGGTTGAGGTTGAGTATCCTCGGGACGGTAAATGATCCTAAAACTCGGTTGAGGTTGAGTATCCTCGGGACGGTAAATGATCCTAAAACTCGGTTGAGGTTGAGTATCCTCGGGACGGTAAATGATCCTAAAACTCGGTGAGGTTGAGTATCCTCAGGATGGTAAACAATCCTAAAACTCGGTTGAGGTTGAGTATCCTCGGGACGGTAAATGATCCTAAAACTCGGTGAGGTTGAGTATCCTCAGGATGGTAAACAATCCTAAAACTCGGTGAGGTTGAGCATCCTCAGGACGGTAAACAATCCTAAAACTCGGTTGAGGTTGAGTATCCTCGGGACGGTAAATGATCCTAAAACTCGGTTGAGGTTGAGTATCCTCGGGACGGTAAATGATCCCAAAACTCGGTTGGGGTTGAGTATCCCCGGGAGGGTTAACACTCCTGAAACTCGGTAGGATATTATGAAGGTAGAATGTAGCTCTTAAGCTAGGCATTCAGGAATGAAAGGGGAAAGGTTGGGTAAGTACCTTGTCTCTAAAAGACTCTTTTGCGAGAAAATGACCTACGAGTCAAGTATTTTACAAGTATATACGGTATGTATTATCTTGGGGATGGGGTAACAATGGTTACACCTATAAGTATATGTACCACCCTATTTTTGGGTCTCGTGTCTGAAACATTAGTTATTCCTCATATAGCCTGCTTGTCACTAGTACTTCTATGGAGTACTGACCCCTTCGGGGGCCCTCACATTTTTCAGGTTAAGGCTAGAGTCCTACTACCTGCACCTTTGCCTAGGGTGACTGATCAAGGAGGAAGACGTGGTTCGTGCTTCCATTCATCTTCAAAACTGATAAACTGCTCATGGATATTTTTAACAATGTTTTCTATTAAAACATTTGGGGGCCTGCGTGCCCGTATTTGCCACGTGTGGCTCAGCATCAAACATATCTTATTTTCCGCATTTGTTTGACTAATATATATTGATGTTGATTGTATGGGTTTACTAATCGGCTTGGCAATAGAACTCAACGGACGCCTTGTATGATTTGATAAGGATGAACTACGTTGTTCTTATTGGGTTGTACGGCGGTTGTCTACGTGGCACGGACGCGGTCCGGGGCGTGACAATTAAATGGTATCAGAGCCATCGATTTCTAAACTATATAATTAACCTCTCAATATAGTATCATTAAAAAGTTTTGAACAAAACCATGAGCAAAAGTTTTTGTACTTAAGGAACCGTTGGAAACCAAGTTATTGACCTCTTATTGTTAAGACGGTACCCTTAACAGTTTGTTGGCCATAACGTTGGACCAAGTGGTGTCTTTTGTACTATTCCGTCAATTGACATTGATACGGGTCTAACGGCTCATTCCAAATTTCTTTCAGAAATGGAGGGTAGAGGCATGGCTACGAGGAACAACCCGAGAGGGCAAACTCCGGTGACGTCCGAAGGGGCTAGCCAGGGTGCATCTCGGGGCGCGAGAGGCGGTAGGAGAGGCCGTGGAGGCCGTGGAGGCCGTGGAGGCCGGGGAGGCCGTCGGGCTCAAACCGTGAGCGATGGCCATGTTAGCTCGGTGCACGGAACTCACACCGAGGATTATGACTCTACATATGTTCCCGAGACGGAACATGAGGAGACCCCATATGATGGGGGTGATACGTATACTGATGATGACAACGATGAGAGTGATGCCAAATTCGCCCAGATGGGTGAACTGTTTGAGTGGTATCAAAAGGAGAAGTTGAGGAGAGATCTTAGGCGCCAAGCTAGGCGTGCCTCTCAGGGGGCTTCAGGTCACGGAAGCCGGGGAGCTTCAGTGGCCATTCCTGTGGCGACACAGGGGGTACAGGGAGGAGGTTTCTGTGTAAGAATCTCCAAATACCTCAAGGAGGCTAGGGCCTTGGGGTGCAAGTCATTTGATGGCAAGGGTGATATATCGGTGGCTGCCGATTGGATAAAGAAACTAAATGAGGCTGCCAGGGATATGCAGATCGGGCTTGATATAAAGCTGACAGTTGCTACCAGGCTATTGGAGGGAGTAGCCGCGGTATGGTGGGAAGGCGTGGAAGGAAAGTTCCACGGTGAGACCACCTGGGAGAAATTTGAAGTAGAATTCTATAATCAGTACTACTCAGAGTTCGAGAAGAACCAAAAGAGGAAGGAGTACATGACCTTGGTACAAGAGGAGGGTTGCTCGGTGAGGCAATTGGAACAGAGGTTCCGGGACTTGGCACGATACATACCTGAGTACGCCATGGATGAGAACCGTATGGCTAATCACTTCTGGGATACCCTACAGTTGGATATCCGTGATCGGGCTACCTACAATCATCACATGACATTTAGTGAGATTGTGGATCAAGGGCTACTTGGGGAAGCCAAGTGGAACGAAAGGAAGAAGAGAGACGCCGAAGAGGCGAAGAAGAGAAGATGGGGAAATTCTGGACCCCAAGACCATTCTCGGAAACATCACTCCGGGAATGGAAGTTCATTTAGGGCGCCGGAACCGCCGGCAAAGAAGAACAAGGGTCCAGGAGGGCAAGGGCACAGTTTGGGGAGCGTGAGGCCACAAAGGTGTCTGAACTGTAACAAGAACCATGCCGGGAAGTGCAATGCACCACCCCGGTGTTACAAGTGTGGTAGCACAAGTCACCTCAAACTTTCTTGCCCTATGCTAAATGGAGGGGGACCATCGGGAGTCCCTGAAGGACCTACGCCTGGTAGGGGGCGTGCGGGACCATCTCAAGGCGGCACGGGAAGGAGCGGACCCACGGCTAGTAACGCCGCGTCCGTTAATCAAGGGAGGACCCAAGCACGGGTGTATGCAATGACCGAGGCCGATGCTCGGGCCAACCCGGACTCCATTGCAGGTAATCTTTTGACCTCACATGCGTTTTATTCATTCGTTTGAAGTAAAACATTCGAAAAATGTGTTTTACCCGACCGGGTATCCCTATAGACCCGACCGGGTATAGTGTAGTTGTTCGAGTACGAGGTGGGTACTCGATCGAGCAAAACTGACAGGAAATTTCTTCCTTGGGGAATCGGGCAATACCCGACCGGGTATAGGCTAGTACCCGACCGGGTATAGAGCAACTCCAAGCCTAATTTTTCTTTCAGCTCCTTTTCACTCCGGACGATGGGTGGTGTTTCTTACATGGCTTGTATATGTAGGAACACTAAAGATCAATGGTAGACAGGCGAGAATTCTCATCGACACCGGAGCGCAACGTTCATTCATGAGCGAAGCGTTCGCCAAGGGATTGGGCATGCCGTTAGTAGCAATGGCGCAACCCTTGCTGGTCTCTACACCATTGGGAGATGACGTGGAAAGGAAACACTACTATCCCTCATGTAATGTGGAGATAGGGGAGCATCGTCTAATGGGAGACTTTGTACCGTTAGACATGCTTGAGTTTGATGCTATATTGGGCATGGATTGGCTTGAAAAACACCACGCGAAGGTAGATTGCTACACCAAGGTGTTAGAACTAAAAGATGGCGTAGGGAACACCCTATGCTTCGAGGGAGATAGAGGGAAATTCAACCCTTGCATCATATCGGCTATGAGGGCAAGACGTATGATGAGGAAGGGATGTCATGCTTACTTAGCCTATGTCGTAGGCAAGGAAGGCAAAGGGAAGAGTCTCACGGAAGTAAGAGTGGTGAGTGAGTATCCAGAAGTTTTCCCGGAAGAACTCCCGGGACTCCCACCAGATCGAGAGATCGAGTTTGAGATCGAGGTTGAACCAGGCACCAAACCCATCTCAATTCCTCCGTATCGAATGGCACCGGCTGAACTTCAAGAGTTGAAAGTTCAATTGGAAGAGCTACTAGATAACGGATTCATTAGACCGAGTCATTCACCATGGGGAGCACCGGTACTCTTTGTTAAGAAGAAGGATGGCACAATGAGAATGTGTATCGACTACCGTCAATTGAACAAGGTCACGATAAAGAACAAATATCCTTTGCCAAGGATTGACGACTTGTTTGATCAATTACGGGGGGCAACCGTGTTCTCCAAGATCGACTTGAGGTCGGGCTACCATCAACTAAGGATCAAGGAGAGTGACATACCCAAAAGTGCATTCCGTACAAGGTATGGTCACTATGAGTTCCTAGTGATGTCATTTGGGCTTACGAATGCCCCCGCGGCATTCATGGACCTCATGAACCGAGTATTCCATCAATACTTGGACCAATTCGTCATAGTGTTCATTGATGACATTTTGATATACTCCAAGAACGAAGAAGAACATGAGAAACATCTAAGACTCGTGCTTGAAACACTGCGGGAAAAGCAACTCTTTGCCAAATTCTCTAAATGTGAATTTTGGCTTGGGAAGATCGGTTTTCTCGGGCATGTTGTATCGGGCTCGGGCATTTCAGTTGATAACTCGAAGATTGAAGCAGTCACTAATTGGGAGAGGCCCAAGAATGTGAAGGAAATAAGGAGTTTCCTTGGTTTAGCGGGGTATTACCGCAAATTCGTGGAGAAGTTCTCAGTGATAGCGTCTCCACTCACGAAGCTCACTAAAAAGGGAGCTAAGTTTGTGTGGGATGACAAGTGTGAGAAGGGGTTTCTTGAGCTAAAGAAACGGTTGACCGAAGCGCCAGTACTTGCCCTACCCGTGCAGGGGTTGGGGTATGACATTTACAGTGATGCTAGCATCCAGGGGCTTGGGTGCGTACTGATGCAATCAGGTAAGGTAATTGCTTATGCTTCACGGCAACTGAGGAAGCATGAAGCAAATTACCCCACTCATGACCTTGAGCTAGGAGCTGTGGTGTTTGCTTTGAAGATTTGGAGGCATTACCTCTACGGTGAGGCGTGTCACATCTATACTGATCACAAGAGTTTGAAGTACGTGTTCACTCAGAAAGAGTTGAACATGAGGCAAAGAAGATGGATGGAGTTAATCAAGGATTACAACTTGATTATTGATTATCATCCAGGTAAAGCTAATGTGGTTGCTGATGCTCTTAGTAGGAAAAGTTCATCAGGGGTTTTACTCACATGCCTACGAGCATTGAGGGCACATGTGGAGGTATCCACGGATGGGGCTTTATTGGCCAGATTCGAGGTGAGACCCACCTTATTAGACGAAATCAGAACGCGTCAAGGCAATGACGAGGAATTTCAGAAAATCCGGGAATGAATGCTTATGGGGCCCGTGGAGGGTTTCCGTGAGAGAGAAGATGGACTCCTACTATTCAAGGAGCGAGTGTGTGTACCATTAGATGAGGAGCTCCGAAAATCTATTCTTGAGGAGGCTCACTCATCTGCGTATGCCATGCACCCAGGTGGAACAAAGATGTACCGAGACTTGAAAGAAAGTTACTGGTGGTCAGGGATGAAGAGAGAGATTGCAGAATATGTCAGTCGTTGCCTTACCTGTCAGCAGGTTAAGGCAGAGCACCAACACCCGGCAGGATTATTACAACCACTTACCATTCCAGAATGGAAATGGGAGCATGTTACCATGGACTTCGTGGTAGGTCTGCCACGGACGGTTAGGAACTACGACGCGGTATGGGTGGTGGTTGATAGGCTGACCAAGAGTGCTCATTTCCTACCTATCAACACTACTTATACGCTTGAGCGACTGGCCAAGTTGTATACAGATGAGATCGTGAGACTGCATGGGGTTCCGGTTACTATAGTGTCGGATAGAGACCCACGGTTCACATCACGGTTTTGGCCTAAGTTCCAGGAATCCATGGGAACGAAGTTGAGGTTTAGCACGGCATTCCATCCTCAAACGGATGGGCAATCGGAACGGGTGATTCAGATTTTGGAGGACATGTTGAGGGCATGTGCCTTGGAGTTCCAAGGAAGTTGGGACAACCAATTGGCATTGGTGGAATTCGCCTATAACAACAGTTATCAGGCAAGTATAGGCATGCCTCCATACGAGGCATTGTATGGGAGGAAATGTCGGACACCTTTGTGTTGGGATGAGGTTGGCGAGGCCAAGCTTGAGGGTACTGAGCTAGTTGAGATCACCAAGGAGAAGGTGAAAGTCATTCAGGATAGACTCAAGGCTGCCCAAGACCGGCAGAAGAGCTATGCAGATAAACGACGGAGGACGTTGGAGTTTGAGGTCGGTGATGAGGTGTTTCTGAGGGTGTCACCTTGGAAAGGGATCATCAGGTTCCTCAGCCGGGGTAAGCTTAACCCACGTTACATCGGCCCATTCAAAATCATTGAAAGGATTGGGGTTGTGGCGTATCGACTTCAACTAACTCCAGAGTTAGAAAGGATCCATAATGTATTTCATGTTTCCATGCTCAAGAAATATGTACGGGACCCGTCACATATTCTTGAGAAACCACCGGTAGAAATCCGGGAAGACCTTCACTATGCGGTGCAGCCGGTAAGGATCATGGACCGACAGGTAAAGAAGCTAAGGAGTAAAGAGGTACCGATGGTGAAGGTACTTTGGAAGAGTGATCGTGTCGAGGAGCAGACTTGGGAAGTGGAGACCCTGATGAGGGAGCAGTATCCATTTCTGTTCGACTAGACACGTGGATTTCGGGGACGAAATCCCAAATAAGGGGGGTAGAACTTGTAACACCGCCCCCAAGTATTTGTACTTTACCGAATTATGTATCGAACTCTGGGAAATGAATAAATGCATTTTTCGTAATTGTAAATGTTTATCATTTCTTTTACGTGAATAGTAAAATTCACGTGGGGCCCACACCGGAAGTGGGGGGCCGCCCGATATTATCAGGACCACATATTATATTCATTTGGGTCAAGATGATATGTGTATAATGGTGGATAGCCTGGTTGGGCCATAGGAATCATGTGAGTAACCTGTTGGGCATATGAAGCCCATTTATCGGTACCGAAGTAATATCAGATAAAAAGCCATAATAAATTATGGAGACCATCAAATTAAAAGTTGGGGATGTACATTCATTCTCATAACCAATAATAATTGGAAGAATGATAGATATTTCATTTTACCCGATAAAACGAAATATAGTTAAAACAGTCCGGAAAATACAACTTTCGGGACCAAGTGTACACTTGGGGACACAAAGGGATGACCTCCCACATATGTGGGGGCCACCCCACGTATTTTGGTCTTGCAAAGAGCAAGAGGAGCCGCACAATACTGTGAAGGAGCAAGGTGGAATTGATTGGAAGACCAATCAACAAAGGAAGTGGACCTCACCCATGTTATTATTGGGAGAAATGCCAAAAAGGCATTCTCAATCATCCCACCTCATACAGCTCGTCCATACTATCCTCATTGGTGAGAGAAGCTCTGAAAATACTCCATAGAAGCCTCCATACACGCACCTAAGCAAGGGGAGGAAGAAGGAAGGAAATAGAAGAAGAGAAAGGAGAGAAAAAGAAGGAAAACTTGTGGTTAATAAGGTAATGACTTCATTAACCCCATTTCTTCTCTTTAATCCTATTACATACTCCTAGTATATCTCTTCACATGTAAAGGTGTAGAATGGGAGTTGGTGAGTTGGTCTAAACCCAAAACGAGCTTTGAGAGCAAAGTTGACGGGTTTGTCGGAAAATAACCTTTTAGAGGTTATTTGTGGTGATATGGGTTTTATGATGATAAAACCTTGTTATTAACTTGTATAAGGTGCTTCAAGGACTTTCACGGAGTTGAAAGAGTTGCCGGAGTTGTCACCGGAGTTCGTTGAAGTTCACCGGAGTTTCACCGGGGCTAAATCGGAAAGGCTAGAACTTCATAAGCTTCATTAAGGTGAGAAGACGGCTATATGCTTTATAACTTTTGATTGAGGCATGAGATTACCTAAAGTAATCAAGTATATGTTTTACGGAATGATTAAAGTTAATCAAGTATTGGCTTATGCCATGATTATATATAAAACAAAGTTGAAAAGCATGTTTTGTATGTTTGGTGATTAAAAATGTGATAACTTATTATGTACAATGATCCAGGGGTCAAAAATGGTATTTTTGGATCAAGGACTTCAAGTAGATTATGCATGTAAAATTTCACGTTAATCGGACTCCGTTTGGGCGGTCAAACGGGCGTTGACCGCCAAGTCAACTACAATACCCGACCGGGTGTCTGCTGAGAAATTGGCCCCAAGGGCCGCTGTCTCCTATACCCGATCGAGTATGGATAGATACTCGATCGAGTATGCCTTGAAAATTAGCCTTATGGGCTCCTGTCTCCTGTACTCGACCGAGTATTGATGGGTACTCGATCGAGTATTGAGTTATACTCAAAACGGGTAGTTTTTGAGTGGGTTAACGTGGACCGATCAGGCGGGACCCGTCCACGTTGGTTACTAAGGATTGTTATATGACTATAGGACCAGGTATTGTCCATAGTTGAGTAAACGAAAGGTTAGCCATATCCAGGTTAGGGTTTGGTTAGAAATAAGGTTGAGGTTGAGTATCCTCGGGACGGTAAATGATCCTAAAACTCGGTTGAGGTTGAGTATCCTCGGGACGGTAAATGATCCTAAAACTCGGTTGAGGTTGAGTATCCTCGGGACGGTAAATGATCCTAAAACTCGGTGAGGTTGAGTATCCTCAGGATGGTAAACAATCCTAAAACTCGGTTGAGGTTGAGTATCCTCGGGACGGTAAATGATCCTAAAACTCGGTGAGGTTGAGTATCCTCAGGATGGTAAACAATCCTAAAACTCGGTGAGGTTGAGCATCCTCAGGACGGTAAACAATCCTAAAACTCGGTTGAGGTTGAGTATCCTCGGGACGGTAAATGATCCTAAAACTCGGTTGAGGTTGAGTATCCTCGGGACGGTAAATGATCCCAAAACTCGGTTGGGGTTGAGTATCCCCGGGAGGGTTAACACTCCTGAAACTCGGTAGGATATTATGAAGGTAGAATGTAGCTCTTAAGCTAGGCATTCAGGAATGAAAGGGGAAAGGTTGGGTAAGTACCTTGTCTCTAAAAGACTCTTTTGCGAGAAAATGACCTACGAGTCAAGTATTTTACAAGTATATACGGTATGTATTATCTTGGGGATGGGGTAACAATGGTTACACCTATAAGTATATGTACCACCCTATTTTTGGGTCTCGTGTCTGAAACATTAGTTATTCCTCATATAGCCTGCTTGTCACTAGTACTTCTATGGAGTACTGACCCCTTCGGGGGCCCTCACATTTTTCAGGTTAAGGCTAGAGTCCTACTACCTGCACCTTTGCCTAGGGTGACTGATCAAGGAGGAAGACGTGGTTCGTGCTTCCATTCATCTTCAAAACTGATAAACTGCTCATGGATATTTTTAACAATGTTTTCTATTAAAACATTTGGGGGCCTGCGTGCCCGTATTTGCCACGTGTGGCTCAGCATCAAACATATCTTATTTTCCGCATTTGTTTGACTAATATATATTGATGTTGATTGTATGGGTTTACTAATCGGCTTGGCAATAGAACTCAACGGACGCCTTGTATGATTTGATAAGGATGAACTACGTTGTTCTTATTGGGTTGTACGGCGGTTGTCTACGTGGCACGGACGCGGTCCGGGGCGTGACAGTAAAAATAGTTAAAAAGTGAGAAATTAGAAAAAACTTTATTATGGAAAAATCTGAAGGTTCAAGTGATAAAAAAATATGGGGATGTGATTTTGATAAGTTGGGGGAAAAAATTGATACGATAGGGGAAATACTTAAGTTAATGAAGCCTGTTGATGATGCTCCAACTGAAAAAGTTAATCAATTGTGGAAAAGGGGAAGTGAAGTGAAGGCTAAAAGTGAAGATTCTGAAGTGAAGACTAAAAGTGAAGATGATGGTAGGAAGACACTTTGAAGAATCAAATAAGTGTATCATTTTACTATGTACTGTTATTATCATTATCATGTATGGTTTGCTTATGTAATTTTATTATCGTGTATCGTTTGAGTTTTCAGTAATTTTAGTCTGTTTTGACTAAAATTAATGTAATAAAAATGTCCGCTTTTGGCCTAATAAAATCGGTTTGCGTTTTTTTATTGAAATTGTTTTTTCAACTTCACCGTAGTAAAAACATGTACATTTGCTTAATAAAAATGTGCATTTAAACATTTTAATTTGATTAAATAGATGAGAAATTATCTACGAAATTGCATTTTAAAATAACTCAGAAACAATTTAGACTAGAAATTGAATTATTCAGAAACAGCATAGACTAAAATAACTTAGAATAGACACAATATACTTTCATTAAATAAACCAAATAAAGCACATCAATTAGAATAAAGCAATTAGAAATGAGAATCATGACACCAAATATTAGACTACAAATTCAATTAATTGGAATAAGTCATGAAAATAAAGCAATTCATTCTTCTTCTTCTTCGGAGTCAATCCGGTCAACATACTCATCTTCATCAGTATCTTCCGTTTGAAAGTTCCATTCTTCTTCTTCATATTCAGTTCCCTCGTTCGGACCATCGTTGGCGTCATTGGGGTCAAGCTCAATTTCTGCCCCAGAAGAATCTTTCAAGAAGATATCCTCCTCAATAATGTCTGGAACTGGGGCTTGGAAAAACTCTTGTTGGTAAACATCAATATCAATGTTTTTTTGTACCGCGTGAGAAACAACTTTTCTCGGTCTAATAGTGCAAGCACTTACCCAGCCGGTGCGATTGATGCGTGTCGACGGATATTCCGCGTAATACACCTGGGTAGTCTGTTGAGCTAATATGAAAGGTTCATTCTTCGGATACACACGCCTGTGATTAACATCCACCAAGTTATGTTTGTGATCCTTTTTCACCCCCCTCACTGGATCCACCCAAGTGCATTTGAATAATACACACGATAACTTGTTGTGGCCAGTGAATTTCATTTCCAGTATTTCATCCACATATCCGAATTGTCATAACTACAAGTCGACACGCTCACACCACTGTTCATAGTGGGTTTATTGTCTCCGTAAGCACGTGTATGATATTTGTAGCCATTGACAAAATATATAGACCAACACCTCACTAGTGTTTCAGGACCCCATGCTAATGACTCCAAGAAAGGATCAACGGGAGAATTTTCAACTTCACGGAGTATCTGCAAATGTCATTTAGTTGTTCAGTAATGAATACTATAGAATTGATACTTGCAATTAAAAAACCTTATTGATTTACCGTAGTTTTGAACCATCCTGCAAAATCAGTGTCGATCGTCGCATCAATGACCTCATTGGAATAACCAGCTAGAGAAAGCATTTCTCTGTAATCACTGCATGTTTTTTATAAGAAAATGAAATGGTTAGAGTGTTTGTTAGTGTGGGAAATAACTTATTACGATGTTCGCTAATATTGACTTACTTGTAATACGGAATAACTTCCGGGCAGTTCATCAGAATGTAAGTTTGTGCAATTCGAAACTCGTCTCCAACAACACGACGGTGTGTCCTTCTACCATATCCTTTGCCCGGATAGTTGAAGATGGAAACTATTTGCTCATACAATGCTGGATTAACATTATCATTTCTGACAGGCCTTTTTCGCTTAGTCATGATTTCTCTTTCAAAATAGAAGGAAGAGAATGTGGAAACTTCTTCTGTAAGGTATGTTTGGCATATAGATGCTCCAACGTGTGCTTTATTTGTCACCTTCTTTTTCAGTTCTTGCAAAAACCTAAGACATATTTTACCAAATATTAAAAGATTATTTTATATTAATATAAACAATATATGAAACCATTTACAAAATGCATAATAATTTTACCTCTCAAATCCATACATCCATCTATACCAACTTGGCCCTGCGGTCATTGCTTCAAATGGAAGATGGACAAGTAGATGCTCCATTCCATCGAAAAAGGATGGAGGAAAGATCTTTTCCAAATTGCACAAAATAGTGGGAACGTTACGGTGAAGATCCTGAATTGCTTGTATGTCTAGCACCGGTGAGCATAACAACTGAAATAATTGAGAAACATCACAAATACATGCCCACACATTATTCGGGAGATTTTCCTTCAATGCAATGGGAAGGAGGCGTTGCATCATGACATGGCAGTCATGACTCTTCATGCTCTTCATTACCAAAATTTTCCAAGTCAACACATCTATTAAAGTTAGAAGTGTATCCATCAGGGAATCGTAGCTTGATGAGCCACTCCAATATGCATTTCTTCTGCTCGTCTGTGAGCTGATAAACTGCTTTCTTGAATGGACAGACATACTCAGGGCCCATAGCAATTTCCGGTCTATCACAAAACAGAGCTACATCTTTCCTTGATGAAAGGCCATCCTTAGTCTTTCCCTTGAAGTTCATAACCGTGTTAAAAATGTTATCGAAAACATTTTTCTCAATATGCATTACATCCAAATTATGCCTAATCAGAAGATCCTTCCAATATGGCAAATCCCAGAAAATGCTTTTCTTTGTCCACTTATGATAAATGCGATATCCATCTGGATACTCAAGAGGCTCGTCAATGGCAGAAGGGATGTTTCGAACACAATCATAAATCTGATATCCTGTTAAAATCGGGGGTGGGGGATCGCGGTCCTTGCGACCCTTGATGAATGACTTCTTATCCTTTCGATACGGATGATTAGGTGGGAGAAATTTCCTGTGACAGTCAAAGTAGGATGCTTTTCGACTATTCTTTAGCCAAAATGCATTTGATTTTTCCATACAAACAGGGCAACCCATAAGGTCTGCAATACTCCATCCAGAGAGCATTCCGTATGCTGGAAAATCACTAATGGTCCACATAATCGCAGCTTTCATATTAAATATTTGATCCCTCGAAACATCATATGTAGGAACACCAACTTCCCACAAATGTTTCAGCTCTTCGATCAATGGCTGCAAATACACATCAATTCTTTTTTTGGATTACCAGGACCTGGACACATTAATGATAAAAACATAAAATGATTTTTCATACACATGTCCGGGGGGAAGTTATATGGGGTAATGATAATTGGCCAACATGAGAACTGGCCTCCAAATTGACCGTACAGAGCAAAACCATCAGAACATAACCCAAGTCTAACATTGCGCGGCTCAAAAGCAAATTGAGGATAACACCTGTCAAAATGCTTCCACGCTGCAGAATCTGATGGATGACACATTAACCCTTCTTCAGTGTCATGCTCTACATGCCACGTCATGTGTTTCGCGGTAGCGCTTGAGGCATATAATCTCTGCAA
Organism: Cuscuta epithymum; assembly: GCA_945859915.1. Taxonomy (NCBI): domain Eukaryota; kingdom Viridiplantae; phylum Streptophyta; class Magnoliopsida; order Solanales; family Convolvulaceae; genus Cuscuta; species Cuscuta epithymum. The sequence continues at coordinate 3,330,291 of CAMAPF010000040.1, forward strand.
ACGTGGTGCTAAAGGAAGATATAGCAACTTCGATGCTGCAGATCTTTTTCGGGCTTTTCGAGTCATACCTGATATGGCTTGTACCTATCCGCATTACAAAACTTACACCGGATAAGTGTTTCGTCATTCTTCCAAAACAACATACATCCTCCAGGGCATGCGTGGATTTTGATCATAGGGAGACCTAACTCAGAAACAAACTTTTTCATGTTGTAGTAACTATCGGGAAGACAATGATCACGAGGTAGCATACTACCAACTGAGTCTAATATTTTGGACATGCAGCTTTTAGAGAGGTTATATTCTGACTTTTTGTTAAGAAATTCAGAAACTGCTGATAATTGTGAATGATCATAACAGTCAGAATATAAAGGCTGGTCCGCACTTTTGAGCACTTCTTGAAATCTAGTGCCTAACACATCCACATCATAATATGATGAGCTTGGTCCTTCGTTCACATTATTGTGTGCGTTGAAATCACTATCCGTGTGGATATTTGGAAACGTAGAAGGACCAGCCAAATCATAAAGCATTTTTTGCTCCCATACCATTTCTTCATAATTTCCCCAATTAGCCATCTCATCGGGAACATACCTCGACGTTCCTACGTTTTGCGGCAACAACTCTGGCTCAATTGGTTCTCCGTGAGCAGTCCAGTTGTAATAGTTTTCAACAAAACCATGCGTATATAAATGCCAACAAACCTCACCACCTTCAACAAATTTGTTATTTTTACACTCTGTACAAGGACATCTTATTTTACTTCCATCAGCATAGCGTGTTTGCCCTTGTGCGAATCTAATAAATTCGTTAACTCCATTTTCAAACACTTTTTTCAATCCTCTACCATTTTCCTTGTAGCGGTCATACATCCAACTTCTAGTTTGTCTATTCATTGTGCCTGAATATTAAAAAATATCTTAATGAACTTTTTTTGACAGTATATCTTAACGAAATTAATTTATTAAATTTATAAGCTAATGTCTCACGTTTTAAAGCAAACACTTGAATTCAATCAAAATAATTAAGACAAATTAAATAATACTGATAACAACTCGTAATATGGATATGATCAAATTAATTTAAAAGCACAATGGTCGAAATTTACATACCTTAAGTACAACGATGATACCAAGTAATATAAAGTAAGAAATCCAAATAGAAAACCTCCAGATATCAAGTAATATAACTTCCAACTTCTATCCAGAATTCATCATACACAAAGATCGAAGACATCATTTTCTGAGATGTAGTTTACTTCACATCGCATCTTGGTATATTTGTAGATTTAGTAGGCACAGAAATTGGGACGGAAAATCCCAGCCAAAATGTGCAGAACGAAATCACTAACGGTTACATTTTGGCACTACGTTTGGGACGGATACCAGCCAGCCAACGTAACGGCTAGATTTTGGCACGGAAATAGGGACAGACATTAGAACAACTAAATATGATACGGGGTTGTCTCGGCGTTTGGCACGGAAAAAGTTGGCACGGATATATGTCGGGCCATTTTTTAAAAAAAAACGTCTGTCCTTGGGATGGATACTCTTCCCTGCCATATTGTCACGGCATTTGGCACGTATATTAACACAGGCCAACTACGTGACAGTTTTTTCGGTCTTGTCACGGATGTAGGGTCGCAAATTCCGAGCCAAACATATTGGCACGGATAATTCCGTGCCATTATCCTAATAAATCGACTTTTCCAGCATTCCGTTCCCAAATCCGCGCCAAAATTGTCTCGGATTGTTTCCGTGCCAAAATCCGTATCTATAACGAGTTTTTTTGGTAGTGTTCTGAGTAATCAATACATATACATACATGCTATGTACTCCGTATTATATAAACTCATAACTCAATTTAGTATAATTACTATTACGGCAGTACGGCTAAGTTTGAGCAATGTCATCAAAAGGGTTTAATATTATTCCAACTTGTTTGTGATTCAAAATACTCAATATATACTAGAATAATACGTACGGAGTATTACATTAGTCATACGATTACCTATATTATGAAATGATTGTGTAGTACATGGGATCAACTTTATTGTGCACCATAACTTATTAGAGTACGTAGATCCAATCTTAATTAATGTAGCATGTGAACTATGGGTTGGGTTTTCATAAACCAGAATTGTTCGTACTTCAATCTTGTTTGAAAAATCAGTATATTTATAAATTGTCCGTTGTATTGCGGAAAATGTATTGAGCCTCAATTTCTGCCTATCTCTAACTAGAGATATACGGAGTATATAATATATTTAATTAAAATAATTCTGATACATTCAATCATTCATATGCTATAAGAAAGCGGTACGTATAATTGAACTTTTAGTTCATATTCATTTTTTTTGGATGAAATGTAAATATATATTAACACCCAAGCAAAATTTAACAAGTACAATGTGTCCAAAAATCTAAAGTCTAAAACCCCCACCCTCTCCTATTTCGTGAGAAAAGGAGAGGGTTAGGAGAGGCTTTTAGTCTAGTCTAAATCCAAAATAGCCAATACATGCAGCCCAAAAAATTACAAGCTGTCTAATGCCGTGGCATTAAAAAAAAAACATGAATCTTCTCAAAGGTTGATCATCTCATATGGGTAGATACTATAGAGTATCTTGTAAACCATATGCTTGACCTTTGCAACAACATCATCTTCCGAATTTTTTCCTTCATCAAATCTAACAGAGTTCCTCGCATGCCATATATAGTATGCCGTGGCACAGAAGGCTAGCCGGGCTGCCTTTGCCTTCAAGTTTGCTCCTTTGCGGCTCTTCGAAATCCACTTGATCGCACTAAGCAATGTATTCATTTAATGCCCAAATCCCATCCAGCTTTTGATCCTCTCCCACACCCTACACGTGAATGGGCAAACAAAAAATAGGTGTGGAATTGTTTCCAATCCACCCTTGCATAGGTCACAACGATTCACAATATAGAGGTACCCGAGGCTATCCTGAGTGGGTAGCCTATTTCGTAGTGCCAACCAAACATTAAAAGAGATTTTAGGTGGAATGTAGGATTTCCAAATGAAGCTCATTGGGGTCCTAACAGTCCCCTTAACTCTCAAAAGCTCATAGATCTTAGCTGGAATCAGTTTGCCATTAATGGATCTAGCGTTAAGGCTCATAATGGTTTCGTTCAAATTATTAAAACACTCACGTATTTTATTACGTATTTGGTATAACCTCTTCAAGAATTGTGAGTCACGGCCGTGTGGGCCGTATTTTAGTTCATATTCATCATAGTTTCATTGTTCGGCAAGAAAAGTGAAGAATATTAATTACCAAGTATTTGAGAATCAAAATACTGGAATAATAGTAGTTATACGTACTAGTGTACTACTTGTATATACTACTCTGTCGCAATATTACTACGTACGTAGTATAATGTCATCAGTTTATCATTTAATTTAATAAGACAAATGTCACATGCATATGTTTCTTTTGCAGGCCACGGAAATGACACATACATTAACTTTTGAATATATTAATTAGATTACAGCTATTCAAGTATTTGTAATCCTTTAATTCACTCTGTTCATTGTTTATTTATTTTTTAATGTATCATCCTTTTGCTTCTCGAGTTATGAATCTTCTCACTGCCTCACCTTCAAGGCTTCATTCTCTTCTCATTTTCTTTTCTTATTTTATTTTATAAAGCTGTGTGAGTATATTGCTAAGAAGAAAACAAGATGGCAGTTTGGTTGTCTGCCGAATAAAAGAAACCTGTGACTTTATGAAGCCATATGATACGAAGTATATATGAAGTTAAGATGTAAATTTACTAAGCTACTACTCCTTAGCTTCCAAGCACATTTACGTAGTATTCTTTCTTTTATTCTAATCTACTAGACTACTAGTATAGATAATGTACACATGTGATATCCATGTTCATTCTGATTTGCTAGTTCCAGAAAGTTTTATGAAGAAGTATGTTCAACACAGGTACGGTTGACTTATTTATATTTACAATCACTTCAACTCTATTTCATCTTACCCTTTGTTTCGTAAGATTTATTGTTAGTATATAATATTTCATAATTTGGAAGAAAATGTCAAGAGAAAAGAAAAATTCTCTTTCTTCCATCGGCTTATATTTCTTTTACTATCGTATAAAATATATAGCTATAATTTTCTGATATGGAGGATCCCAATTGTTGGGCAACCATAGAGCATACTTGTTATAGTTTTGAATATATATAAACATGTTTATATTTCTCATCCTATGATTTTTTCTTCTTCTTCTTCAGATAATCTCATATATTCGTGAAAATATATACCTGTTAGGAAGATGATGATTTCAGGAATTTGGAGCAAATTCGTGCTGATAACGTGTTATAATATGGAAGGAGATAAGCAGAAGATCAGAGAGAGAAAGTATAGTATGAACACTTAGTGATAATTATGTTATTAGAGTGTGATAATGGTGTAACCATGGTGTTTAATTACAATATAATGGAGAAGACTCCTATTTATAGGAGAAAAGTTAAGCTTATTAGGATTAGAGGATAATTGTGAACCACACAATTATCATCTAGAATCATAATTATGATTTCCTGATTATTTATATAACGGTGATAATAATTCCTAATCAGGAATAGTTGGAAGATGACTAATTCAATAATATTTCAACAAATTCGACTTATTTTTCATTTCTTCTTTATTAGTTGTAAGGTTTGGCTTTTGTACTATAAGTATATATTGGTTTTGAGTATATTTTATTTATCAATGAGAAATGAATTTATATTGTGTATTATACCATTAAACTTGTTTCGATATATCATTGCTAAATATGATTTCTTAGAGAGGACTGTCAAATAAACATATGTGTTGTCACTGAATCTCCAATTAGATCTCGTGTTTGAAGGACATTCAATTATATATACACATGAAATTGTTAAAAACACTCAATAACATTTTTAGTAGATTTGAAACAAGCAAAGGAGTATTAGCTAGATGTTCATTTCATTCCTATATCATCACTATCATTTCATCGGCAATTCATTGCCGTCACCATCACTTCATTGTCATATAATCTAGCTATTTTTATTCTATATCTTTTATAAATTATTTTTCTGAAAAGACAAATACATTTTTATGTGTAATGCAATTTTTAAAAAATATATTAAAATTAATAATGTGACACTAAGAAGTAAATTAATAGAAAAGCCAAACTAATTAGCCTAAAAGGGCACCAGACCACAAACATCCCCATGTATTTGCCTTGTCTTAGAAAAGGTTCTTGTTACATTTCGAAAATATTATATTTTCTTTCTGCTGTGTTAATTAAAATGATCTAAGAATTCTAACATGTTTTGCTATGAGGCTGTTTATTTTGCACTAAACACATATTACAAGTTCATACGAGTATATAGGAAAAGAATGTTAAGATGTAGTTGTATATACAGTACGTGTTTGGGAAAATTTCCATTTGAATAAATCATGTTATCTTGTACCAACAACTCGAATCTCACTTCAACGTGTTTTTGTCTTTGTTGCAGGTTCTGAACAAATGTTCTCTCAGTCAGATTTCGCCAACACCGCCGAGAGGATGAGCCGTGACCTCCCCGTGGGGTACGACGATGTGGCGGGCAATAGGGAGGTTGGCATAAACGACGAGGGTGATGGTGCATCCTCGGCTCTTGACATCGCGCTCCTCCACACTTTTCAGGGTCCTCTTAATTAAGGACGAGAGGAGGAGACGTTTTGTGGATACGAAGCAGTTGAGTGAGCTCGATGATAGTGGGTTGATAGAAAGCCCAATGCAGAACTTGCAAGTGTACAAGTGTCAATGTAGTAATAAAAAACCGGTAAAAATATCGAGACAAAAATGAAGAAACATTGTTTATATAATTCAAATTCGGAGAGAGTTTTAGTAAAAGACTTAGCAAAAGAGTAGAGATTTGTAGTTTTCAAGTTATAATAAAGGAATCCAAGGGTCCGGGATTACGCCTAAATGACTCCTAGCGATAAATATGCGTTCTTTCACCAATTTTTATGAGTGGAATGTCGCTAAAGTATTCTAACTCATGTTATGACAGCGAGATTGTGATGAATGTACTCTACGTGTGAATCCCGTCACAGTTCACATTTATCTAATGTTAACCCCATTGAAGATTAGGACATTATAAAAATCACCATATTCAATTGAGGTATATTTCTATCCACAATTAGAATATGTCTAACCTTTAAGTGCACAGATTATAACTCAACATTAATTGCTCAAATAAACCCAACAATATAATCATATGTTGTACATCATAGTCATACACATTAAAATATAAAGGAAATATCACAATAATTTGGTTGAGAACTGATGGAGTATATGGCCCAGGAACCCCCGGCCCATAGACTCCTACTTCTCCTACACAAGTCCATTGAGCTCAGGAAACAACTCAGGCCCGAATAAAACGGCCCAAGCCTCAAAGTAGCCCGAAATACATACTGGGGTGCCTTCGGCCTCCTTGGCCGAAGGCTCCAAAACTCACAGAATAACCTTCTCTGGCATAAGAAGCTACTGGGAGAAAACGGCGAAAAACATGAGCCTTCGGCACTATCAAGCCCTCGGCATCAGAGAGGCCTTCGGCTGAACCAAGCTTTCGGTCACACAAGGCCTTCGGCTACACAGGGGTCCTTGGTTACATGGAGCCCTCGGCTACACAAGGAGCCTTCGGCCAAACACGCTCAGTCATCAAAAGATTCCTTTTAGAGACAGCCAACCACCGCATTTAATGCCACGTCACATCCGCCAACCGCATTCAATGCGGTGGACGCACCACTGCCGGTGCCAACTGGCTGATGTGACCCTTCGGCCGTTGGATTACTGACACGTGTCCTCTCATCGCATTTATTGCTGCTATAAATAGCAGCCCATTTCTCCTTGTATACGATCCCAACTCCACATCTCGAGTTCATTTAATAAATCGACTCTCTCTCCTCCTATTTGCTCTGACTTCTCTCTAGTTATTCCCGCAATAACCCCTCGGATAAGATACCCCTCGGGTAGACTATCCATCATTTGGTGCTCTCGTTGAGAGGTCAGAACAATCAAGTAAGAAACCCTCCCCCTCTACCAAATACGAAACACTTACCAAAAATGGGAAGAACCACTCGTGCCCAATCCAAAACCCTTGAGGAGAACCACGTAGCCCCCGGCGAAACCAACGGGGCTGAGACCTCTAACAGGCTCTTAGTGCCCGAGGGCGGAATCATTCTCGAGTTGGAGCAGGCTACTGCTGACCTCCGTCAGCAGCTACAGAAGAATGCCCCTGATGCCCGCATTGGCCTTGATAATCGAAGGAGGGATCGGAGTGAGAACCAAGTTCCCCCTCCGGCCTCGGCCATCGATCTTCAGGCTGCCTTTGCGACCTTTGTTCAAAACATGGCTCTCAATTCCGGAGCCCTCGCCTCTCAGGCACCCCTTCAGCCCTATGCTGGAGGGAATGTTATCAACCTACCACCACTCCCTCCTTTGTTCAACAACCCTCCCCCGGGGGTTGGCAATGCCGAGGGGGTCATAGCACAGGATACCGCCTCCCAGGAGGCTCAATCCAGGGATAAGCGCCCCATGATGAAGGAGAAACCCCGGACATCTGCACTTGAGAGGCTTGGGGGAGCTCCCGGACGCCGAGGGGTCCAAGACTGCCTCGGCAGGCAAGAATTCAGCAGGCCCCAGGAGAGTGGTGCCTCCGCTTCGGGTGCCAAGGGCGTACCTCCCCCTCGAAGCAAAGGCAAAGCCCCCCTCCATGCCGATGACGCCAGGCACCAAATCAATCAGGCGCAATCCTTCCGGGCCAACTCCCAAGGGGTTGCCCCGAAGGATCCTAAGGACGAAATCATCGAAGCCCTCCTCCGTCAACTCGGGGAGAATCGTCAGGCTCCCCCGACGGCTTCCACAGCGAGGCCAGATCCAGAGTACGCTGACCTTCGAGCACAAGTGGAGGAAATGAAGCGTAAGCTTGCCGAGGGCTCAGGCGAGCCCCTCATTCAGCTCCGCACTAGGACGCCTTTCACCCCAAGGGTGTTGGCGGCCAAAATCCCCATCAAATATCGGGGGCAACCTATCAAGCCGTATGAGGGGAAGACAGATCCCCAAGAGCACTATAGCCGCTATCAGAATAGCATGATGATGATGGGGGCCTCGGATGAATACTTGTGCCGTTGGTTCCTTTCCACCTTGGAGGGACCAGCGTATGAGTGGTTCAACCGTTTGCCCGAAGGCAGCATTGATTCTTGGCAAGAACTTGCCCACCGCTTCCTTACACAATTTGCCGGGAGGCACCGCTCAAAGAAACACTTCTCCCACCTTCTGAACGTCAGACAACAGAAGGAGGAAACCCTTCGGAGTTTCCTAGAACGCTGGAGGCAGGCCTCCCTTGAGGTCGAGGGCGCAGATGACAGGACACTAATGGCCCTCTTCCACACCGTCCTCCGCAACGGTAACTTCTCTCGAAGCCTTATCACTGATCCCCCCCGCGATTATACCAAGGCCCTTCAGCGGGGGGACCGATATGCTGAAGCAGAGGAAATCGAGAAGGACCGCCGCAACACGGATCCTTCTCAGAAGAATGAAGGCAGGAATCGGCCCGGAGGGCCTCCCCCTCCGGCCAACCGAGAGGCACAGTACAACGATCGCTCCCGAGGTGGCCAAGCCAGACCCGGGGGCGGTTACAAGAACAATCCGAAGGCATGGGCGCAACCCGTCCTCCTTGAGCACCCACGCACTCCCCTGACGCATCCCGTCAGCGTCATTCTTGATCATGCAGAAGAGCGGGGGCTCGTTGAGCGAGACTCCCGTACACCCCTCGAGATTTATGCCATCGGCCCTGATGAGCCATATTGCCGCTTTCACCGCCACCACGGACACAAGACCGACGACTGCCATCAGCTGAAAAACGCCATTGAAAGGCTGATACAGGCGGGCCACTTGTCCCAATTTATCAGGGCCCTCCTCCCCAGGGCCCCCCTCATCATCAAGGCCCTCCGCCGAAGGCAAACAAGTGGGTGAACCCCAACACCATTCCCTTGGGAAACCCACAGGCGAAGAAACGTGAAATTGGGGGGCTCGATGACGAAGGAGAGGGCTCCCATCAACAATACAAGCGCCATGTACATATGATCAACGGCGGCAACACCGGAGGCGATTCGACAAGCCAAAGGAAGAAGTGGGCGCAGTCCCTTTACATTGGGGAAGTCAATCACACGCCCCCAACTAAAAGGCCGAGGGCGGATCCCATCTTCTTCACAGATGCGGACCTCCCCTCGGGTTCTCTGCCGCATAGGGATGCCCTCGTCATCCGCACTGAGATCAATGTCGCCATCATCCTCCGGACTTACGTTGACACGGGGAGTTCTGTCAACGTCATGTATCTCAGCACTTTTCAAGAGTTGGGACTCGACAAGAGGTCCCTTCGGCACATCAACACCCCCCTCTCCGGGTTCACAGGGGACAGCATAGACGCCGAGGGCGTCATCAGCCTCATGGTTGAATTCGGCGACGGATCCCATAGAGCCAAGCTCGAAGTGGAATTCGTCGTCGTCAACCTCGACTGCGCTCACAACATCATCCTCGGTCGACCCGCCCTCGAGGACCTGGAAGCCGTCATCTCCATGAGGCACCTCTGCCTCAAGTTCCCCACGCCTACAGGCATCGGTTACTCGAGGGGGAATCAGAAACTCTTCAGGGCCTGCTACCTCCAACTCACCAAGAAGGTTAGTAAAACTGAATTTCGTGTTGAAACTATCACCACCAAAGCCTTGGAGGAAGAAGAAGGCAGGCCGAGGGCTGAACCTACCAAGGAGACCGAAGACTTGATACTCGATTCGGCCAAGCCGGAGAGAGTCCTGAAGATTGGAGCCAAGCTCCCAGAAGACCTGAAGGCTGGCATCACCAAAGCCCTCCGCGCCTACTCCATTGTTTTTGCATGGGGGCCGGAGGATATGCCAGGAATCGACCGAAGGGTTATCGCCCACCGCCTGGCGGTGGACCCTTCGGCCAAACCGGTGCAACAACGGAGAAGACCCCTCTCGGCCGAGAGAAGGGAATTCGTGAAAAAGGAGGTGGCCATGCTCCTCTCTATCAAACACATCAAGGAGGTGAAATATCCTTCTTGGTTGGCAAACGTGGTCCTCGCGCAGAAGCCTCCTACCTTCCGCATGTGCGTGGACTATACAGATCTGAATAAAGCATGCCCTATGGACCCCTTCCCACTGCCAAACATTGATCAACTGGTTGATGAGACCGCAGGATGTGAAATCATGTCATTCCTCGACGCTTTCCGCGGATATCATCAAATCTACATGCATGAGGGAGACGCTGAAAAGACTGCCTTCATGACACCCGAAGGCATCTTCTGCTATCTTGTGATGGCCTTCGGCTTAAAAAATTCAGGCGCCACCTACACACGCATGGTGGCTAGGGTCTTTCAAGCTGTCCTAGGACGCACTATGGAGGCTTACGTTGACGACATGATCGTCAAAAGTAAGAAGGCAGGCACTCACGCCGACGATCTCCGGGAGATTTTTGCCATCATGCAAAAATTCAACCTCCGGCTAAATCCAAAGAAGTGCACCTTCGGCGTGCAGGGAGGGAAGTTCTTAGGCTATATGGTCAGCCGAAGGGGTATTGAGGCCAACCCCGAGAAAATTCAGGCCATCATCAACATGGAGCCCCCGCGCAACGTCAAAGAAGTTCAACGGTTGACGGGTCGCCTGGCAGCCCTCAACCGTTTCCTCTCTAAGTCAGCCGAGAGGGCCCTCCCCTTCTTCCAAATCATGAGGAAGACAGCTGGCTTCCAATGGACATCTGAGTGTCAAGAGGCCTTCAACGAACTTAAGAAATACCTCTCTTCTCCCCCAGTGCTCTCCAAACCAAAGGTGGGGGAGACTTTATACTTGTACCTTGGTGTTAGCCCTGCTGCCATCAGCTCAGTGCTAATCCGGGAGGAGGAGGACGGCGTCCAACACGCCATCTTCTACGTCAGCAAGACCCTCCGGGAAGCCGAACTCAGGTATTCTCCCGTCGAGAAGACGGTGCTAGCCATCGTTTGGACCGTCAAGAAGCTTGGACACTACTTTCAAGCTCATCCGGTCCAAGTGCTCACACATCAACCCCTCGGCGCCCTCATGAGGAGCCCCACAAGTTCCTCCCGAATGGTGAAATGGGCCATCTTCCTCAGTCAATACAACATAGATATCCGTCCGAGGCCTGTCATTAAGGGCCAAGCCCTGGCAGACTTCGTAACGGAGTGCACCGCGAGATCGGCGAGGGATGGGGAGCCTTCGGCACCCATTGACGAGTGGTGGACCCTCTATACCGATGGCTCCTCAGCCACCAAAGCAGGCGGAGGGGGAGTAGTCCTGATCACACCCGAAGGCTTCCGCGCCTACTACGCCATTCGTTTCTCCTTCAGAGTCTCCAACAACGAGGCTGAATACGAAGCCCTCCTCTGCGGCCTTCGGCTGGCAGCAAATCTGAAGGCTAAAATGATCCACGTCAAGTGTGACTCCAAACTTGTCGTGGGTCAAATTTCCGGGGAGTACGAAGCCAAGGAAGGGAGGATGAAGCAATACAGAGAAGCGGCCAAGGAGTTGATCAAGGTGTTTGAGGCACATTCTCTCACCCAAATACCGAGGGCTCAAAACTCCGAGGCCGACATTCTATCCAAGCTTTCGGATGAATCCCCCGAGCACCTCTCCAAAATTGCGAGAATTGAGGAACTCAGCCTCTCAAGCATCCACGTGAGCCCCGTCATGAACATTAACCTAAGGCCGGAGGATTGGATCTCCGACATCATCACCTTCATCAACACAGGGCAATTGCCCCAAGACGAAGCCCGCGCCAAGCTACCAAAGCTGAGGGCTCCCAGCTACACCCTCGAGAATGGAAGGCTTTACAAAAGATCTTACAACGGCACCCTTCTTCGATGCCTTCATCAAGACGAGGCCGAAGTAGCCATGGAGGAAGTGCACAGTGGCACTTGCTCGGCTCACCAGGGACCCTTCTCCATGTCCCGAAGGCTCATAGTTCAAGGCTACTTCTGGCCCACGATGGCTAGAGATTGTGCTGATCTAGCCCGAAGGTGCACCGCTTGCCAACACTTTCAGAAGGCCCCCGGCAGGCCAGCTGTCAACTACGCCCCCATCAGCACCGCCATACCCTTCTCTAGATGGGGGATTGACCTAGTAGGCCCTCTGCCGAGGGGTACCTCCAACAACAGGTACATCATCGTTGCCATTGACTACTTCACCAAATGGGTGGAGGCCGAACCCCTCGCCAGCATCACCGAGGCCCGGTGCCGCCACTTTGTTCTCAAAAATATTCTCACAAGGTTTGGCGTCCCCCAACAGATCATCTCCGACAACGGGACTCAATTCGAGGCAGCCCCCTTCTGTGCCCTCCTTGAGGCTTGGGGCATCAAACACACTTTTTCATCCGTGGCCTACTCCCAGGGCAACGGACAGGTAGAGAATGCCAACCGCACCCTCCTCGAGGGATTGAAGAAGAAACTGGAAGCCGAAGGGGGAGGCTGGGTAGAAGAACTCCACAACATTCTATGGGCCTACCGCACCACCCCTCGGCGCGCGACAGGCGAGACACCCTTCTCTCTGTGCTATGGCTTCGAGGCTAAGGCACCAACAGAGGTTACCCTTCCTACCCGAAGAGTGGAGCAATATGAACCCGAGGTCAACGACGCCAACATGGCCCTCGATCTCCACCTCATCTCAGAACGCCGGGAGCAAGCCTTCCTCAGGGCTGAAAACTATAGAAGACAGGTCAAAGGCTACATCGACGCCAAGGTCCGCTCCCGGGAATTTCAGGTGGGTGACTACGTCCTCCGAAGAAGGGAGGCCAGCCTACCCACCGAAGGCGGCAAGATGGCGCCTAAGTTTGAGGGCCCCTATATTGTCTCAGCCATCATCAAGCCAGGGACATACAAGTTAAAACGCCCTAACGGGACGGAGGTCCCTAGATATTGGAGTGTGCACCACCTCGTCAAATTCTATCAGTAAAACATGAGTGGCCGAGCCCTCATCCTCAACAAGTGTAACGATCAATGGCCCAAGGCCCCTTCCGTTTTGAAAGAATAATCAAAAGGCCAAGCCATCATCACCTATATGTCACACAAACGGCCCAAGGCCCCTATCTCTCCTGAAAATGAGTGGCCAAGCCCTCATCCCTCCACCAAAATAGGCCCAAGGCCTCCTCCTCCCATAAGGAGGAACACCAATTCAGGTACCAAGTACCAAGTGTATGGGTCACCCCCATCACTCTTTGAAAACACCAAGTGTTTTCTCACTAAGCCGTACCCCACGAGGACGCAATCATGCATACATTGTGCATACTAATACATACTCTATCCTCCGAAAAAAAAAAACGGGGGGTGCAACACCCCTCGGCCCTGGCTGGCACCAAGTGCCCCCGGCTATTTGTGTTCCACACACAAATAAAACCCTTCCCAGGAACGCTTTCCGCGCCATCCCCCAAGGGGAGGCAGGCAACGGACCATGTCCCGGGCCCAGGATTCGACTTCCACGAACGAAACGCTCCCCGCGCTATCCCCCAAGGGGAAGCAGGCAACAGACCATGTCTCGGGCTGAGGGGACGACTTTCAAAACCGAGGCGCTTTCCGCGCTATCTCCCAAGGGGAAGCAGGCAACAGACGATGTCTCGGGCCGAGGAAACGACCCTCAAACCCTTCGGGATATCGGAAGGTCATTCCCGAAGGGGGAGCCAACGGTTCATTCCGTTGCCTCCCATATAGGCCAAGCCTTTCCTAGAAACCAAGTTTCTAGATGCCTCTCCTACATCATTCAAAAAAAAAAAAAAACAGATGTGTAGGCCCCGGATATTATTCTCCCCGGAGGCTCAACACTTCGGATATATATTCCCGAAAGGCTCCTACAAAGGCACGAGAAAATCTCTCAGCAACAAGTCATCTGGCTACATAGCCGAAGGCTTCCCTACATGAAGCCTTGGAGTACAATAATTCCCCCGGAGGCCCAGGAAGAGGGCTCACTAGCAAAACTTCACCTAAATTTGGCTAAGTCCGGAATTTGGCTGGACCAAAGCCAACCATGCTTCATGACGAAGGCTGCACAAAGTCTAACTACATCTACCAGGAGCCGAGGGCTTCATGCCGAGGGCAGAAAGCTACCGAACTCACTCAATGGTGAAAAATTTCCTAAGTCCACAAACGGGAACCCCTCGGTGGGCAAACATGGACTTCGCTGCTACCAACATGCTTAGAGCCGAAGGCAACCTCAAACTACTCGACAAGGACCTAAAACTGCACTATGAGTCGAAGGCTCAGCAACGTCGATGGCCTACGGTGATATTATCTTAGAAAATTTCCTAAGTCTAATTCCTCCTGGCCCTCGGTCTCACTACTACAAACATCCGAGGGGTCCTGATTCTACACTTCGACCGGAGGCTCATGACAAAGTTCTCACTTAGAAAATTTCTAAGTCCACAACCACAGGCCCCCGGTGATTCTACACTACATCCGAAGGGTTCTGATTAAGTTTTACTCAGACGGCTTCTGACAACTTTTTCACTGAGAAAAGTTTCTAAGTCCACAAGCTTATGGCCCTCTGGCAAACACGAGGAAGAAGGGGAAAACATACATTCATTCAAACCAAGGTAGACAGTAAAATAAAAGCAAAGGTATTCATTCCAAGAAGTCCGGAGGCAAAGCATTCACCATTGAGAAAGAAATATTCAAAGTGACGGAAGGTGTTTCTTTACATACACAGGCCGAAGCCGGAAACTATCATGTCTATTACATCAAGGGTGTTACAAAACAATACTAAGTGTCAGCTATTGAGGCCTTCATCCTTCGGCTTCGAGGTTACATCATCCTCGGCATCTTCATCATCATCTGAGGCCAACCCGTCAAGTTCTGAATCCTCCAGCAGCTGTCTCTCCTCGCCCTCGGGAAGGGGGATCCTGATGTCTGGAACTAACGGAGGGAGGCCATGGGTCTCAGGCTTAAAATCTTTTGGGTCCATGCCAAGGTGCCGGTCCAGCCTCCGGTATAGCATGGCTTGGGTGAAGTATTGGCCCCCCTCATAAAAGGACTTGCCCTTACGGGCTAGCCACATGGCCCCGGGGCCTGTCACCCATTCTTCAACGAGCTCCGGCACGACCGAGGCCATCCACTCCTGGTGGCTCTCAGTCCTCCAGCCCCCAGCCTTGAAGGCATCGATGGCACCCTTCGCCGCATCAGCTACCGCCTCCCTCTTGGCAACATCGGCAGCATCGGCGGCGGTCTTGGCAGCCTCAGCGGCAATCCTCTCCGCTTCTGCCTTGCCCTCGGCCCGAGCTTCCTGCCTCGCAGCCTCCAACTTCTGCTCAGCCTGCCGGAGGGTCTCTTCTAAGGCAGCCAGCTGCCTGATGGCCTCGGTGTTATTTGCGATAAGTTTCCGCATGGCCTCGTCAGACTTCGCCTTCTCAACCCGGTGCTGTTCCGCCCTCCAGACGAGCTCCCCGAAGGCAACACTAGCCTGCAAACAAATAAAAAGGCACTCAAGATCAGGTTACACGAAAGAGAGAAACACTAGGACAAAAATCATCAAGGACCTGGACACTTACAGTAGCCGAGGCCTGGAGAGCCTTGAGCTCGAGGGTTTCGTCCCCAAACCGGCTGAGAGTAGACCGATCAAGAGGGGGGGTGGCACCTCTCAGAAACTCCCTCGGATCGAGGGTGCCGTGCATAAGGGCAGTCCCCTTCTTGATGGGGAACTGCACGGTCTCTAAGGGCCAGGCACCCTCGTCAAAATCATCCAGCGGAGCGAAGGCCGATGGCTGGCTGGTGGGGGGGTCGTCAATGATCACTATCGGGGGAGCCTTCTGACGGACATCCCCCTTTGACTTCTTCTTTTCCGGAGGCTTCATGCCCTTCCCGGCATTCTTTCTCTTCAGCTCCCCCGCCTGGGAGCCTCCAGCACCGGTGTCGGCATCAGCGGCTACAACCTCCTGGGAGGGTCCCTGGCCCTCGGGAGCCTTGTCCTTTTTGAAAAAGGAATCGACGGGTGCTTGGGTTGAAGGCCCCTCCTTCTTCTTCTTCTTCTTTTCATCCTTCGCCAGTTGCTTGGATAACTTCGCAAATGCCTTGGGGTCCATGATGTCACCTGCAAAAGACAAGAAGAATTAGAATCAAAGTGATGCTAAAACCAAAAAAAAAAAAAAAAAAATTCTAAGTACTAAAGAAGAGATCCCTCGGCAACAACCTCCGGCATTTTGGTACCCTCGGTTAATCGAAGGATACTCCTCTTCCTTCTCCCCCTCCAGCCGGAACCGACGGAAGGACAATCGATAGAGCTCTTCTAGGAGGGTTGCAGCTTTTATGGTTATCAGCTTATCGGAGCCTGCAGGTTTAGCCTTCAGCTTCTTCCCTGCCGCCTCCAGAGCAGCACTCCCTACTTTCAGATGCCTCCGAAAGTGATTGCGGAGAGGCCTCGGGAATCCATTCCCCGGCATCCTAACATAGCAGAATCGGTCCCTCCACAATTTATGAGATGAGGGCACCTCCGAGAACAGCCTCCACGCCGGCACCTGTTGAAGGTTGGCGAATCCCTCGCTGTTGGCGGCTCCCCCTCGGCAGAGATTAAAAGACATGAAGAACTGCTCCAGAGAAGGCTCCACCCCCCGACTCCGGCACAGCGAGAGGAACCCGGCGATATAAGAGTGGCTATTGGGGGTCAGTTGGCAGGGAGCCAACCCCAGGAACTTGAGGTACTCCAGTAGAAACGGATGGAGTGGGAACCGGAGGCCCAACTCCACCGAGAGCACGTGCACTGCAAGACAATCTTCGGGGGGGGGGGGGGGGCTGGATAATAGGTCTTTCGGGCCCGGCTCCACCACTTGGGCCGAAGGCCCCACCAGTATCTGCGTGGCCTGACAATCAGAGGGCGTGGCCGTTGTCTTCAAGTCGAGGGCGGCGGTGTTGAGGTATGAGTGACCCTCGGGGATCCCCACTGGTTGCCCCGCGTCAACAGCAGCCTTCTTCTTCTTCCTGGAAGGTCCCTCGGCGTTCCGCTGCCTCCTCTTCTTACCCGAAGCTACCCGGAGGGGAACAACGTCAATCGGCCGGGAGCTACTCGCTTCACCAGCATTTCGCGAAGGCAGAACAGCAACCGTGACTTGTTGCCTCTCCTTCTCTTCTTCTTCCTCTGCTACCTGAAGCGCGAGGGCCATCTCTTCGTCCTCAGCCACTTGCTCAAACTCCTCCGCCTCAAGCTCCACCCGAAGGGTACTCTGCACCTCTTGGGCCACTGCCAAGTCATCACCAGCTGATGACGACTGCCCGCTGGAGGACTCCACGTCCGAAAGACTCTCAGATTGAACCGGGACCTCCTCCAATACGTTTTGCGAATCGCTCTCAGAGGACATGATTACAAGGGGTTGAAGAGATCGAAAGAAGAGGGCTATTCGAAAACTCTAGCCGAAGGCTACTAAGGTCACTAACACTAAATCTAAGAAACTGGCAAAGTATGCTGAGAGAATCAAAGGGCTAAGGAAATACTGACCTCAAAGGTTGGTTTTGATCAAAGGGGTTACTTTCTCTCTCTAGAAAATTCGGCAGAGCTCCGCTATGACTCAGAAACACACAGGAGAAAATGGCCTTAGCAAGGGGTATTTATAGGCTTTCAGCCTCGACAACTGGGCCTCGATTTTAAAAAGGCCATCATTACGGGCCGCCGGTTCAACCAATGGGTGGCACCCGCCCCCCATCATCCAACGACAAAGCGACACGTGGAAGCCTCTTCCAACGGCTCTATTGCAACGGCTATATTCACCGAACATTAGGTGACCCTCAGACGATAGCCTCCGGTTATCACTCACCGCAGCCTTCAGGCAACGAATTCCACCAAACGCCTTCGAGCCCGTAGCAGCATAAGCCTTCGGCTTATCAATGTTACCACCCCTTGGGGGCTCATCAACTCATCACAACTCCTTCAGCCCGAACTCGCCTTCGGCCTAAAGGAGTGGGGGACTAGGATACACCCCTCGGGCATCACAGCAGAACAAAATACAAAATTTCCTCAAGCGAAAAATCGACAAGTGACGCATATAGCCTCCGGGCGAACATCAGAATAAAAACCCTCGGGCACATACTTCAATATACCCTTCGGCAGAGGCAGAGTATCAGTATTTTTCCCAAGTCACTTGCGAAAATAAAGCAGCTCTCATAACAACACATACGGGCAATACATCTATACTCTTCCTCAGGAAACCCTCGACATGTGGGGGACTGAGAAAAGCCTTCGGTAGTCATACAGGTGTTATACTTCCCTCAGAAAACCCTCGACATGTGAGGGACTGAGGGAAGCCTTCGGCACTCAGCGGAAGACAAGTTCTCGAACAAAGGCGCCCAACTAAATGATGAAGCCTCCAGAAGAATCAACACATCTACTCCTTTTCCCTCAAGTACCTTTCGGCAAAAGGAGTGAGGGACTCCTGATGGAGTATATGGCCCAGGAACCCCCGGCCCATAGACTCCTACTTCTCCTACACAAGTCCATTGAGCTCAGGAAACAACTCAGGCCCGAATAAAACGGCCCAAGCCTCAAAGTAGCCCGAAATACATACTGGGGTGCCTTCGGCCTCCTTGGCCGAAGGCTCCAAAACTCACAGAATAGCCTTCTCTGGCATAAGAAGCTACTGGGAAAAAACGGTGAAAAACATGAGCCTTCGGCACTATCAAGCCCTCGGCATCAGAGAGGCCTTCGGCTGAACCAAGCTTTCGGTCACACAAGGCCTTCGGCTACACAGGGGTCCTTGGTTACATGGAGCCCTCGGCTACACAAGGAGCCTTCGGCCAAACACGCTCAGTCATCAAAAGATTCCTTTTAGAGACAGCCAACCACCGCATTTAATGCCACGTCACATCCGCCAACCGCATTCAATGCGGTGGACGCACCACTGCCGGTGCCAACCGGCTGATGTGACCCTTCGGCCGTTGGATTACTGACACGTGTCCTCTCATCGCATTTATTGCTGCTATAAATAGCAGCCCATTTCTCCTTGTAAACGATCCCAACTCCACATCTCGAATTCATTTAATAAATCGACTCTCTCTCCTCCTATTTGCTCTGACTTCTCTCTAGTTATTCCCGCAATAACCCCTCGGATAAGATACCCCCCGGGTAGACTATCCATCAAGAACATACACCAAACACCTAGAGTGCGTAAAGTTTCATCTCTAACCTTGACTACGAAAAATTAGCTAGAAGAAGTCATAATGGAATTACAAGTATTGAAATGATAAAATACAATGAAGTACATAAGAAATTGATACCACAACTCCAAAGCTATGGTGGACAATGGCTTCCCCAAATGTAGAATATGGAATGGTGTGTTGGGAGGGCTTCAAAACCCTTGAATAGGAGGTCTTCAACGGCCATTTTTGGACAACGAAGCAAGCCTCCTTGATTAAATTTCGTGTTTCCCCGAATGATTTTGATGACCGTTTCGTGTTTCCCCGAATGATTTTGATGACCGTTACTGTTATAATCTCGCACAAACAAAAGGCAGACAACTTTTGCGAAAGCCGGGCGGCTTTCACCTTTTAAAATAAGTGGACCAGCGCTCTAGAAGACAGAATCGGGCGGCTTTTGGCTTGAATTTCCGGAATTAGTTCTACGGCGCCACATGTCGGACGCCTTTTACAAAAGGTGGGTGCCTTTCGTGAGCTCCATGCATAATTGTGGATTTCAGTAGTTCCCCGGGATGAGTTTGGTTGACCTTTTTCAATCGAGATTCTTCGTGTGTATTATATCATCCTCGTATTTGGTCCAAGCGTTTATAAATAATGATTGTATAGAACACGTTAATAAAACGCTTATCAACGAGGCTCTCCGCTAGGCGGGACCCTCTGTTGACGCTATGCTGCCAGATGTTGGGAGTCTGTCGACTTCTTGTCCCTCGGGATATTTCGTGACCCACGACAACTCGATAGATCATGTATTCTGTCCCCCCCCCCCCCTTAAGGCGTTTCATCGGGATTGCTTCAATCGGGTGGGCTTCTTGCCATGTCTGGTGACACCCAACGGGTTTTAATACATGATTTTCGTTCTTGTTCACTGCCAGCAGTTGAAGCTTGCCACTACCGTGTACTTATTCTGGAATCTAATCAACATTAGCCAGAACTCTTCGAAGGGCAACCAAGGATATATGCCTCAATTTTCCAGGTGAGGGAAAAAGTGGCTTCTGCAACACTCCCACTTCTCATCATAGGTGGAAGAATAAATTTGTGTTCATCTGCGCCCACCCCAAGGTTGGCTCCACTTTCATCCCTCAGGGATCCAACATCTTTAAGAAGCGTAAACTGGGTGAGGTCGGACTGTATACTGTGAATTGTAAGAGGTATTTGGAGCTTGGTGTTCTTGATATCACCAAGTACGTTACCGAGAAGAAGTTGATGGCAGACCTCAGTATATTTGTTACTCCCTCCATCAGGTCCTTGAAGATGAAGCAGTGAACGTTGTTGAGGTTGGTAGGGTTACCGGTGTCAATTGAGTCACGCTGATTCAAGGTTGGTAGGGCCTAACTCTGATGAAGTGAGGGTGGACACCTATATGCCTCCCTCCCAGCATGAGTCTGCTCAAGCAGAGGATGAGAGTCTGGCCCTTAGGAAGAAAAGGAGCAAGATGGATGCTCCTATCAATGATATAGTACGGGTTGTTGGGCAGTCCTACACTCCTACTACTGATGCTATTATTGATGAGGGAGAGGCTATTCAGATACCTCCCCAAGGTGACGCTGCTACAGAGGAGGAAGCTATCAGAGAGCCCTTGGCTCCCCCACACTCTTGTCATTTGATTTTATTTGTTTATGCATTTGTATTGTTTTTGTTGCATACATGATTGAACCTTTTATACTTAGCTGGGAGTTTCATTGTTGTGCAACTACTTTCTCCATTATAGAGCTGTTTGATGAGCTTCAAGGGGAGAATAAATGGATGAGGTGGCCCTCTGTGGGGCTGAAGGCGCCTCAGCTTCCGCAGCGGCTCATCCTCATCACATGAGGCGCCTCACCTTCCGCAGCGGCTCATCCTCATAAGATGAGGCGACTCAACTTGAGTTAAACTCTTAATGAAAACACCAAATGATGGCTTCATCGACTCCGAGATAGACAATTTCCGAGTGAGAGTTGATAATAAGCTGAGTGTAGATCGAGTATAAAATTCTGTAGTGCAACAATAACCTTGAAAGTAAAAATGGTGATCCGTATCAACAAGTTGGAAGGTGATATTTATACAGTAAAAAGGAAATACTTAGGAAACAAGTAAAATAATTGGCCTAATGAAATATTGACATATCTTAAGCTAATTGATGAGAGAATAATAACAGTTGATTGATTGGTATTGTTGCACCAGATCCTATCCTTTATGTACTGGAATACATAGATAGGCCACGCGTGTAAGTCTGGAATCTTCTGCATGTAACCATCTGGGTGACATCAACCCTGGATAGCTGTCATGTTTGTGGCGTAATCCCGAATGTTTGTGAAATTCAAGTGTTGAAATGTCTAAATCCATAATTTCTGTATGAGGTCCCGAGCTCGGTAGTAGAGGTCGAATTCTTGTGTCGAGTGTTCATCTAAGAGGGAAATAACCTCGGCTCATAGCGTGAAGTTGCAACACTTTTCTCAATAACTCTTGCTATAAAATTGTTGCAACCTCCGCTCAGGAGGAGGAGGAGGAGGAGGAGGAGGGACTGCAATCGATGGAGGTGCGGTCGATGAAGAGGGAGAAATCGCAAGAGTGAGTACGGGAAGAGTCTCAAGTCTCATTTAGGGAATATAAAACTTAAAGTCCTATTTTGAAAATTTGATCACGTTTCAGTCTTATTTAGGATAAAATTGCTTAAAATTTTATGGTTGTATATAATAGTTACAATTTAGCTTTGTTTTTTTCTAAAACATTTTTGGTGATGTGACTACCCATCTAGATGGTGTACTCCCCTTATTTCTGAGATTTGTTGTGGGCATGGAACATAATATAAACTAGTGGAAATTACCCATACAGACCACTTTTGGGTACTACATATCACTTATGTCACTGTTCTTTTTTCTTTTCATTTTTAACCTTTTATGTTTTCAATTATGTTTTTTTATTTCACTTTTAACTATTCTTTCTACTCTAACTATTCTTATATGAGAGTCAGAGAGGTGCAAGGAGAGTCGCTAGAAGGCTGCCTAGAGGGTGAGGTCGCGCGAAATGCAAATCGTCCATGTGGAGACTTGCGGCGCTGAAGGAATGACCTGCGAGCGGCGGCTCTACGAAGCGGCAGGCGGTGCTATGACAGTGGCGGCAGAGTACATATTTAGGACTATTCGCCGGTGGCCGTTGATTCGGTCCGCACCTGGGCTGCGAGTCAGACCAGGTTCTTCATTCGACATCTGTAATTTCAGATCTGTTTTCCGTTTCTACGCAGATTTTCCGTTTGTTTTTGCATAAATTAAATTCTATTTTTTTAATCTCCTTTTGGCTGAATTCTGAAATTGTGAATAAAAAAGCTAATAGG
Source organism: Cuscuta epithymum (assembly GCA_945859915.1). Classification (NCBI taxonomy): domain Eukaryota; kingdom Viridiplantae; phylum Streptophyta; class Magnoliopsida; order Solanales; family Convolvulaceae; genus Cuscuta; species Cuscuta epithymum. The sequence continues at coordinate 3,352,828 of CAMAPF010000040.1, forward strand.
TGGCACCAGAAGATGCAATTAGCAGCAATCTCTGTTGGTCGATGCTATTCTCACTCAGGTTGACAATTTTTTTGATGTATTTATTATTTTTTTTAAAAGTATATATTTCATATACTTCTAAGTGATGTCATTGGGCTATTTAGAACGATAATTGTTTGGTTGTTTGCACATTTGCGGCATTTAATTTGAGTTTTTTTTTTGTGAATGCAAGAGCTATATGAGATGTCTCCATTATTTGACAGGTCTATTTTGATGGTATGAGTTAGTTAGTCGAGTTTGTCAATATTTTATAACTGGAATGAGTTATTTGACAAGTTTGACATTAGTTGACACTTAATTAGGCATGAGAGCTCTTACAAGTTGTATTCTACATAGTAAATAGTGATATTTGCTGCCAAATTAAATACATATTTCTAAAAAACAGGGAATGTTTCACTTATTGGGAGCTATTAATGTACCCAGGTCATTAGGAGTTCAAATGAGAAAAAATTGGTTGCTTAACGGTAGCCTACTTTATGAATCTAAGAACAAAGTTCTCTTGGCTTACCTGTACCCAGAGGCACATTTGTCTTCGCAGAACAGAGACTTTTCAGTTTGGTTTTCAAAATGGGATAGAGTCCCTGAGGACCACTTGGGTGTTTGTTCCAATGCAGGCTTCACTCTGGATGAAGCAATATCAAGGGTACAACGCCCTGTATTGTCTGTAAATTTATATTTCCAATTAAAGTAGGTTGCTATACTATTGAAATGGCATCTAAGCAAGAAGATGAATATATTAGTATATATTATTTCAAGATATCTTTTCTGATTGATGCCTCAATTAAGCAGCTTTGCTTAACAGGAATTGAGGTCTAATCCTATCCTTTTAACCAGTGGCAGAAACTTTCACTGTTTTTTTTTGTTTGTATATGGGATCTTTCAAGGGGTTTGTCTACTTTACTAAATTACGAGTTTCTGTATACTTGAAAAGCTAATTTCAACACATTTATAATTCAAGTTGTTGAGTACACAGTTGATGCTCAAATTATTTCTTCTGAAATAAAATACAAATCTCCTTGTTCTGGAGCAGAGGAGAGCTTAAGCACTAAGTGGTTGTTTGAGTTTATTTTAATCTTTCCGAATGATTTGCTATGGAATGAGCAGTTGAAATATTTTGGTGATGCTTTATTTTCTGGAAAAACGTTATGATATCTAGTGACTTGGCTAATTAATTTAGCTCCGACTCTTTTTATGTTTAATCAAAGGTAATTAAGGAGGTCTGGTAACTTTTATATATGAAGTCTTTTGTTATAAAATTGTAATTATTGACTCATTGATTGTCCTAACTTTTGAGGTGATAATGTTGTTTTTCCATGTCTGCATGTGCTTGAATTATATTACTTTTCCCTTTTTGGGGTAGAGTTTATTGTAGCTTGCAGGTTTAGAGGTACTTCAAACTATCTTTACTTGGACTATACATCTATTTGTTGTCATATTGTTGTTGATATACTTTGGTGTATAATTTTTTGCCTAGTCATATTCAGGTATGAAGATTAACGAGAAATATGAAGATTTGAGAATCAAGTATGAAGAATTGTGTCAAGACTCAAGATGTATAAAAAGAAGAATGAATGATGAGATCCAAAGCCAAATAATATACTCCGTAATAGATGAATGTAATACATTAAAATAGTAGACCGAATTATTTATATATAGTGATACTTCATATGTTTTTTTTGTTTCTTTATGTTGCATCGTATATGTTTGTTTTTGTTGAATTATGTTTCATTTTGTAGCATTATGTTTCCTTTTGTTGAATTGTGTTGTTTATTGTTATTTACAATTAATTTTGATTTTTGTTTTCCAGTTAGGTTGCCATTTATATGTGCTACTTATTTGAAACACAAAACTATATATAGATATGTGTATAAAAACACCTAAAGCAATACATGTGGATTTATGAATAATACCAACAACTTGAAACATGACGAAACAACAAAGAAACAATTTGCCAAAAAAAAGCAAGGAAACAAAAAATATAAAATTACCAACAAAAAGAAACAAAAAGCAACAGTAAGATGTTACTATTTTTTTTTTACCTTTTAAGAAAGATTAAATTACAAATTCAGAATTTAAATTTCATTTTCAATACATATACTCCATATATAGTATTTTAAATATTATTTTTCAATTTTTATAATTTAAAACGCTTTGAAACTTACATAAATATCTTTTATAATTTAGAATTTTACAAGTTATATTTTCTATTTTTGGTTCACTTTTTAAAATATTGTTCGAAAAATTTAAAGTTTTGAAGTTTTATATATTTAATTGATATTTTTTAATTAAAATATATTCCACTTCTTAAAATATACCCTTTCATACAAATTTTAAAAAATACATTTATATTTTTACATAAACGAAATTTATATTAATTTGAACATGTATATATTTTTCAAACATTTATCATGTTTTCTGTTTTATACTCAGTATATTATTTCTCATTTTATATTCTTTTTCAGTGTTATCTTTTTATATTTATAAAATATGACATTTTTTTAAATATTTTTCTAGTAATTTTAGAAAGAGTTACATTTAAATTTTTTATTTTTATATGTGAAATAATTAAAATATATAGTCTTGTTTTCAATTTTATAATTTCTTACGCCTTTTCTATTTTGATGTTAAAAATTGTATAATTTCTTTGTTTTTTTAATGTGTTCGATTTTTGGACTTTATTGTTCTCTAATTATTTTCACATTCTAGACCTCAAATAAACTTTTACGTTTTTTCATTTAGTAGTTCATGCACTCTGGATTAGTTTAGTAAAGAAGGATAGCTAGTGTTTTAGAAGCTACGTGCATTTGTAACATAAAGATGTTCCAGACTTCCAGGAGGCCACTGGGCGTGATTCGTCCGCCTGGTCCATTTGTGAAAAGAAATGCGCACCAAGTCTACTTTTGAAAAGAATTTTGAACATCGACAAAAGTGATATTATTTTCACTTTTGAATCTATTTGTGATATTTTCCCTAAAACTAATTGGTTTGGGTCTCGAAGACTTCCTCCCAGTCCAACCCAATCAATTAACAAGCAGAGTCACTGATTCAGGTTCAAAGCAGACCAAACTTACCCGCACTAGATTAGAATTAACGTGATCAAACGTAGACAATAATCAAATACACATAAATCAGATCTTTACCAAAATAGACTTAACAATTGCACCGGATCAAATCAAACAGGAAGTTCAATCTAAAACTAAAACTACACTAGAGAATAAAAATCTTTACAACAAATCGTCTCAGATTATTGAACAAAAGATTCCTAGAATATTGTGTATTGTACCAAACTACCAACTCGTCCAAATTACTCCATTAGCATTTACCAGGGCGGAATTACCATGGGCTATTACCAGAGTACCCGACTTCAGCCCAATTTTAGAATCCATATAGTTTACATCTTTTTGCATATACTTCGTATAACGTGTTGGACTATAGTTGTACTAGAGAAGGAATAAGGGGATAAGGGCAACTTTGTCAAATTACCCTTAGGGAGTGTTTGCACTAGCTTAAAAAAAACACTTCTCAGCTTTTGGCTTAAAAAGCACTTATTTACCAAACACTTCCAATTTTTACTTTTTCTCGACTTGCGTGTGAAAAGTGCTATTCCCTTTTCTATTACACAAAAAACACTTATTTTACCAAACACTACCAACTTTTACTTTTCAAAATCACTTTTTTCTCAAACACTATCAACTTTTACTACTAACCACTTTTTCATTACATCTCCAAAAGTGCAGTTGCAAACACTCCCTTAATCAGTTAAATATTTACTACATTCTTTAAAAATAAATAGATAAAATCCCTTAATCAGTTAAATATTTACTACATTCTTTAAAAATAAATAGGTAAAATTACGCTAACCTCCTACCTACATAACTCTATAAAAGTATAACTATCCAATGTTCTAAAAGGCGCCCAAAGGTGAAGCGCCAATGAAACGCCCCGCATCACCCCTAGGCATAGCAAAAGGCGTAAAAAAATACTAGCTTCCAAATTTGACCCGCAAAAAGCGTTCTCAAAGCTGGAAAGCCGAAGGCGTTCCTTGAGAGACTTGTGAAACATCAGAGGTAATTTATAAGGCTGAGTGAGGCGATATTTTCCATTCTCAACCGGTGTGGGAAAAATGGTCAGAGCACCTCAATGCTTTGAATATGGGTTTTAGCGAAGCACTGATGTTCGGTATTAGTGTATTACATTCAATATTCATTATTCATTATTCATAAACATCACGATAGTATATGATGGTATATATATGATTCTTAACTTGTTATTATATTTTTATTATCCTTATCAATATGCTCACCATTATCAATCAAAATTCTTATATTTTTATTCATCATCATTGTTATTAGAGGTTTATCTCATGTATTACTATAATAATAGAATTAATGAACAAAAGTGAGACATGAAATGTAACTGGTAAGTATATTTTTATTGTACTACGTACTATAATAAAAAAAATTGAATCTAATTATACAATAAAAGTTACCGAGTCGTATTTTCATCCAATATCCTTATGTTGATCATATATATTAGGTATCTTTTCTTTCTCTTACTATTAATATTATCATTCAATTGCTTTTTCCCGATCTTATTTCCGTGTAATTGGTGAATATATTTGCTAGATTAAGGACTCGGAAATCTTTTTTCATTGAAAATTCCAATGATATGATGTTCTTTAATAACTTCATGTAATATTCAACTTACATAATAAGCATAGCTCTAGGAAAATTAAAATAAACGATAAAAATCAAAACGCCTTTTCACGCCTAAGCCCCGCCTAAGCCCGCCTAGGCTTCAAAGGCTCAAAGCTTGGCTGTGCCGCTTCGGCACGCCTTACGCCTTTTAGAACATTGTAACTATCACATCAATAGGTAACTTTTTGAACTAATAACTCAATGTTTTCATTTTTTCATTAGTTATCTCTTTTTTACTGGTCACAAAGAGTTTTCAATATAACTACCACACATTCTAATTACATTTGATGTGTCATTCACTTGCGAAAAAAGATGAAATGCAAACATTGAGTTATGAGTTCAAAAAAGCTACCTAATTTTTCAACACCCAATAAGTGAAAGTGGCATAGAATGTAACCACAAAATGCAGGAAGAATGTTTCTCTATCTCTACATTTTTTATGAGAATCCCTAAAACTAGTGTCAAATTTCACATCAAAATCTGTATACTATCCTCAATACATCTAGTCATGCCTAAAATATATATCAATCTTTACTTATAGTTAGTATGGAGAAATGCTACAATGCATTCTCATTAGTGAAAAGTACCTTCACTTAAACTTGGGGAGGATTTACTATCTTTTAGACACTTCTAGGATTAAAGTTGGAATGGCAAAAAAGAATGAAGGTTGGGGGAGTTTATTTTAACAAAAAGACCATCAACTCTAAAACCACTTTATAATGCCTTTCCTTAACCCGCCCTCAACATTCTGAAATTCAATAAAAAGTTGACAAATTTATGGAGTCTATCAACGACACAAGAAAAACTTATATATGAAACATCTACAAGTTTCTTTCATGAGGGCATCATATACATATACGGAGTATATATATATGGGGGATTATGTCTGAAGATGATAACTACAAATAGCAAGTTAAGCAAAGGGTTTAATTAATAAACCAGACACCACAGCCCTTCAGCTTCTAACAAGAGACTTCATGATAAAGAAAATACTAAAATAACTACCAGAACTGAATGAAACCAAATAGGCCACCTGATGAAAGCAAAGCAGGCCAATTGTTCCATATGTGCAACCACCCCTCTAGTACCAAACTGGTGCGTCTTTCTTTGACATGGAATCTTGTGCTGCAGAAGATAAACCATCTGTAAAATCAATGTTGTGCAAGTTGAATGGAGCCCCGAAAGTGAAGGGGAAAGCGTTTGAGCTTGCATTGAGAGGAGGGAACATGTTACCACCCCCCACTGCCACTAGACCACCATTATGATTCTGAAGGTAACTGTTGCTGTTTGTTTGATGACACTGATTATTATTATTAAAAATCCCACTGGTGTTTGAGTTTTTGTTTCGCTGTAAGTTTGTCTCGTAGAACGTCATGAGATCACTTATCATCCTCTGCCCATCTTCGGGCACCCCAAGTCCAGACATGTCAAAGGAATTAGGAGGGAAAGATGAAGCAGCTACAGATGTGGATGACTTGACGACTTCGTTGATGTGGAAATCAGTAACTCCAAACCCTCCCGAGTTTCTATGAGGGCAACTCAACTGATGATTGTCTCTCGACTGTCTATCGTGAAACCCAAGACGCATCTCGCTGTGAGGGCATTGGATGAACTCGCAAGTGTAAATCTTGTTGTCATCCAGGAGAACAACAGGTGGCAGTTCCTGGTTCTCTGTCTTCCTCTTGCGCGTGAAATCATTGTTCATCGTCATCATATTACTCAACAGGTTGAGATTTTTTGGCTTCTCTTCTTGAATGTCAAAGCAGGTGTCATCGTCAATGACACCATCAACGTCATACTCGCTGCAGTCAGGCACAGAAAATATCCCCCCAGTCCCACAAGCTGATGATGGGGGTGGGCAGCTGTCGGGGTAAAGCTCTCTAGCCAAGGATTCCTCTTGGTTGACTATGGCCAGCCAGGTGGCACTCTCTTTGGCTGTCATCTTGTCTTGCAAGCACTTGGATTGCCTCACGAGTTTGCGGATCTTCGCAATATCGGGCGACATATGTTTTATGACTGCTGTCAGCACACCGACCTTCCAAGCCTTTTTGAGATCATGGGGCTTCTTGTAAGGTGGAGGGCCAATGTCCTTCTGCAAGCCCATCTGTGGCCACCACTCCTCCTTCCCTGTGGGCCACCATGGTGGGGCGACACCTTTCTCTAAAGGAAACCGCCTTTGAGGAGGATCACAATGCTGCATCAAGGCTGACAAGAGCGAGCCGAGGGTGGTGTCTTGAAGCTCCTGGAGGGTGTGTGGGGTAGGACCAGCTTGGTTAACCCCGGCTTCATTTCCTCCAAGAATTAAAGCATTCTCCACTTGGTACTTTGCAATCGCAGCAGGGCCGTTCCGATCGAACCGCACTTTATCCTTCCACCACTCACGGAGATTGTCAGAGGCCCCGCTGACAGGCTTCCCTTTCTCCGGAATAATGCCATAGACGAAGCCCTGAGCTTTACACACTTCCATCATCTTCAACATGTACTTCAAGATCCCGTCCTGTGCACGCGACATCTTCTTCCTCCTTGCCTGCTCTAAGGACTGTCTTTGTTTGGCTGGATCGACGCCTTCCTTGCCCTTATTCATCTCTTTGAGCCTCTTCAACCTCATCTTGTCCCTCCACATCCTCCTCTCCAGTTCATCCACATCAATATCCTCATCGCTGTAGTCATCATCATCCACAACCGCTTGCTCGGTCTCAATAGGTTCTGAAAGCAAACCGATTGGTTCCTTGATTGGACCCGCAAAGAAATCCAAATCACCACAAAATCCCATCTCGTCAAACATCATCATTTTGAGAACTTGAAAGCTGTCAGTTCATGCTTTTATTCTTCAATCACTGATTCAGAAAATTTAGATAATGAAAGCTGGTGAGTAGAGAGTTTGTACCTGCACAAATACATGTGTAAACCGGTCTTATCAAGAACTGAATGGTCGATATGATCCCATCAAAGGGAGATTGAAAACATGTGAAGATCACGGAAAAAACATGGAATTCAACTAAAAGTAATGCTAAAAGGGGGGGCTTTATTGCAGATAAACAGTCATAACATACATACAGATTTGATAAAATGTTTTTTTTAATCCAAAACCTTCATTTTTTTATTGAATGAAGGGAAGAGTACAATATGCAGAAAGAAAGGAAATACAAAAAAAACGAAATTGAAAGAAAAATGACGGCAAGAACTATGCCCACGAAAAACTTTTGTAGTGTGATCTGGTCGTCATACTATGACGCCGTTTGTTTCTATAGATTTTTAGTTGCGTATTTAGATTATCTGTTGGCAGACATGTGTCTAGAGTGACGAATTGGGATTTATAACAAATCACTCTGTTGAAGCTAGAATCTTGTATGTCTTCACGACTGAAAATAGGTAATAGTCTGTCGCTTTCGGTTGCGTGTCCGAGGAAATCATCTGAAAAATATGAGTCATCGGAATGATTAAAGCTGACAGAGTATCATCTTCCCTTCCGGCAGCGATTCTGAGAGTGTAGAGAAGAATTGGGAGGATAAACCTCCATGTCTAAGAAGAAGAAACGATTTGCCTTACCTTCTGGCCTGGCTTTGTCGCGGTAAGCCTTTGTAGTTCGCTGATTGGAGAGAGGATCTTGATTGTAACAGAGGGGCAAGATCTTTACTTGTCCAAAGCTTTAACTTTTCTAAGAAAAATAAAAACCCAAAATCGAATCAACTGTTTTTTTGAGGAAAAGTTCATATAAAAATCAATCGATGAACTCAAGGATTGTTGGGCCCACAGCACAAGAACCTGCTTTATATCAATAGTGTTACACAGCTTTATCGGTGCTTCCAGATGGATTAGACTTTTTGGCCGCCTCACCATCCCCAATCCCATATACCACATCATTCATAACTCCCAAAATTCAATAACATAAATGTTTTTCCAAACATGCCCATAAAAATCTAATGGTGCAGTAAAAGCTGCACCTTAAGTTACTATATTGGGATTCACCAAACAGTTATTAAAACCAAATGACTGATCCAAGCAAATCCTAAACTAGGCATAAGCATACAAACGGAACACAGAAAAGATAAAGATCAAGAAAACCCCCAAACAAACCAATTACAGCAGAAATTTGAGGAAGATTGACAAAAGATCTCAGCTTTATCCATGAGAAGAACAGTTATCGAAACAAGAAAGAAGGAAAACCAGACATATATTTACAGAGGAAGTCAAGGGAAGAGATCTCCTACCATTTACAAGTATTTGGGAGCAAGAGTCTGTTCAAACCTTCTCAATCCTCAAAATAATTGACCCCTTACACTGAGAGAGAGCTTATAACCGGACAGGGAAGAGACGCTATGAAAGAAAGCATGAATGGAAGTTACACATGCACTGTTTCTTGTCATAAATAATTGGAGGAATAATGAAGGCCCAAAATAAAATAGAAAATGAAAATAATATTAATTACAGTATATATTAGTATAATAATATCATACTTTTGGCGGTGGTGAATGGTGACTCGCGAGGGAGGTGAAATGTGTTAGTTGGCTCTTTTGGCTAGTCCTAAGCCAATGGTCTTTTTATGTCATCCATGTCTTGTGGGTTAGGGACAACAAAAGGATATTTTTTTATGAAAAGTTGATAAAAAAGGTATAAAAATAATTTATCCGTACGCTAAGGGTAAAGATGTCATAAAAGTTTCTACTGCAACAGGCAACAGGCAACATGCGGCCGTGCCTGAGTCATATACTATGTGGAGCAGAGATGCCTTAATCACGAAAGGATATTTGTGTATTAGAAATGTTTCTATATCGGTCAGATATTTTATCAAATTGGAGCAGGAGTCAATTTGGAGATTTTTTTAATGGAAGGCAATGCTAGTACTGGACTGCTGGTGGTGAAGGATATACATAGCGGTCAGTTTTGGTCATTCAAGAATTATATAAACTCCATGCCATTGGAGACATCGCAAATTTTGAAATAGGTGAAAAATAAGAAAAGTGACAATTATGTCGTTAAGGTTCGTTAGAGGAGAGTGAAATGAACAGAATTACAAACTAATTAGTTTAATGAAAAATAATGACGTTTTTTAGACAAATAAAAAAAATGACAAAATCCAATGCGATAAAGAATCAAGATTTAGAGTGTAGTTTAAATGGAAAAAAGGCAACCATACCTACTAGGTGCATTTAAATTGTTACTTTGGGAGATTTTTTTTTTTTAATTTTAGAGCAAATAGTTGACCATTTGATCATTGATTTTCTTTTTACCTGTAAAAAATAATTAGCCAATAGAAGTTACTAGCTTTGAAGCAAGAGAATTATCAAATATTATATTATTAATGATAAATGAAGAGGAATGAATTGTAGGCTTGTAGCTAACGATTAAAATACATTTTACTTTGAAAATAGTTTTGCCAAAAATGATAATGTTGCATGTCAAGCCACAATATTAACTATACTACCTCCGTCCCAAAAATGAAGTTATCATTCATTATTCACTTGGTCAACTTAAATCACTCTTAATCTTTTACTTTGTATATCAAATTTAAATTTTCTAGATCAGACTTTGTAGCGGTTTTAATGTAGTTTCTGAATATGTAAATTTTATTTACTAAAAATAATCTGAGTGTGAACAGGGATCAAGTTCCTTTATCGTCAGTCTCCTTTTTTCGTTTTTTCATCTTGATCAAATATCTTAATCATCCTTCATCTGCATCACCTCTCATTTTCATCATCTTCCATATTCACCACATTTTGTCCTCACAATTTCCATCTTATTCATCTTCATTCTCCATCATCTTCTATCTTCATCAACTTCCATCGTCAACTTACACTCAAACGCAAACTCCCTCCCTATCGTCAACTTACACTCAAACGCAAACTCCCTCTTTCGTAAACCTCACCATTCTTAGCTTTGCAAAACATCTTAGTTTATAGTACAAAGAACAAAGGTGTGTTTGCGGTTTTAACAATCACCTTTACAATAACTTTGAGCTTTGCAACCATAAACCACCATCTTTACCACAAAGTTTCCCAAACATAAACATCCTCATCATTTCATAAACCTCCTTCATTCGTAAACCTGCTAAATTTACGATACAGGAGTTGACTTATAACACTTCACTTGGTTTGCGGTATACGTTGATGATACAAGCTTTAGGGATCCACTACCCATCTGAAAACCTTCTCAATCATCCGTAAAGCTTACCTAAACGTAAACCAAGCACTTTGAAGTCCAAGTATTTTACATCAAAAAATAAAGTCAAAGTTCATGAGTCAAAGTCACAAGTCAAGGTCAAACTTGGTCAATTCTCAAAGTCAAAGGAACTCAGAGCTTCAAGTCAAAGTCAAAGCTGGGAAACGCCACACTATAAAGTTCAGAACCCTTGTGGATCAATTCAATTAACCAACACATCAATGATCCAAATCCGACAATCAAAATGGATGTCTACTCCATCTCATCATCGTTCTTAGACAAAGAATCAATCACATTATCTGATGAGTTCGGCGTAAGTATTTCTGATTCGACTCTTAATGAAAATTTGTATTCCTTACAAGATAAGCTCACAGCTATGAGTATAGAACGTAAATCTATTAAGGAATTAAAAGCACGATTAGCTAATCATGAATATGTTTTGGGAAAACACTTAAGGAAAGAATGAGCCTCAAGATATATTTAACCAACACTCAGGACGGGATCACTATTCTTAAGTTTTAGTTAGAAAACTCAGAAGCAGAAGTCTGTGACCTAACTAAACATCAGAATACTTGTGAACTTGAATGAATTTCAATTGTTGGCCCAATTGAAACCATTCAAGAGGAACACGGGAGATTATACTCCATGATCAAAGATTTAGAGGACATCCTTGATAAAAGAGGCCAAACAAAACAAACCATTTTCTTCAATCAGGCTAAGAACCATTTTCTGCAGGTCTGTCATGTGTGGTACCTGATCTAATTGCTTCACAAATATGACGAGGAAGAATGCACTATTAAGCAATCAACCAATTCAAATTATGAAGAGGAATGTGTCTCTTTCCGCGTGGTGCCAAACTATGACAATGCACATTGAGGGGGAATGTTCTTCTTCACTCTCCAAAGACAAATAATGAATAATGCAGATTACTGGCAGGAATGCTTCTTTTTCCTCCTGACAATGAACCCCATTCAATGCAAAGTCACTCAAATACCGTGGACAACCCCCATACGTACATGAGCCGATTTTAATCAGCTCCTAGGCAGAAGTTGTTGCATCTAGTCCAACGACACATGCACAACCTACCCTAAACCACTCATTTATCTCCCAAAAGGCAGATGATTCAACATCTCACAAGGAACCTCATCATTTATCATCGTCTCCTTCTGAGGCGGCTGATATTAACTGTAGTGGTCCTAAGCCACACGCAACAAAAGTTTCATTGATCAAGTCGTGTCTAGTTACCTAACTCCTAAATGTTTTTGAATTTTATATAACATAGACACATTTTGAATTAGTCGTTCATCTTTGTGATCTTGCAAGAACTCCCACAGGCTCATCTATTATAGATATAGTTCGAGAAATGGATAGAAGTCCTCACATTGCAACATCTCTTTCATGAATGTATTTCAGACCATGCTCTTGAATTCATCTTTATAACAATGTTAACTGGAAGTCTATGTGACCCCAAGGCTACCTTTTCTTCTGCTAATCTTTGTGATCATGCAATAACGACTGGAGTGACATGTACTTTAGATGTTTCACGAGGATTGATCAGAAATCCTACCAAATCTCTAACTCTTCTATAATTATCTGCAGGCCACACATTACTATTTTTATTAATGATGTGTCAACAGAACACTAAGGTGTCTCCGATTTTTTCCTTTGTGTCTACTTAAGAATATTCAGCGTAACACCCCGATAAATTGGACCATTGTAAAGGGAGAAGAAGTGATACTTTTTTAACAAGACACATCATTTTGGTCGTCATGAGGAGGAGGAGAGTCCTACTGGTTGCTATGCTCAAAGAAGAGTTCTATTGCTGACGACATTTGAAGATTGCTTAGGATGACAACATAGAGAGACATTATCCAACCCCGACTCGCAAATCTTCTTGATCTTTCCGCTACATGATATACCAAGTCAGCTTACACTCAAATGGCCAACATATACTATAAATTCATCCACCATTTTCGTTGTGTCACAAACAAGTAACTCTCAAGATCTTTTACATCAAATAAAAAATGTTACATTCTAGAGGAGAATTAGGTCAGATAATTTGAAACAAAAGACGAAGCTTGTGAAAGTATTGATCCATCACAACAATCATTCTAGAGGCGGGAATGTAACTCATCAAAGATGATCCAGAGAAACTTCTGGAAGGTGTGGCCTACACACATATTTTGAAGACGTTTCAGAAGTATTCAAAGGGCGGAATGTTAAGAATCAAGGGGAGATTGTCATTTAGGTATAATCTTCACCTATGCAGTAATACACAATTTTGGAAGCGAAAACTGGTTTATCACTGCAGTACTAATACTATCCACTAAGACCAGAATTACAGGCAACCCCCACCCCCACTAAGGCCATCTTTGAGTATGGAGACCTACATTCTTATACATATATCAAAGGTCTAAAATTTGAATTTTCATTACATCATATTGTTGAGACAAATTCCACCAAGGGTACTCGGTCCAAGAAACGAACACAAATCTCTTTGGTGGTTGTTATTTGATTATGGATAGAGAAAAACAATTATAGGAGAATGGCAAGGTTTGAAGCTCTAATTATCAATATTAAGCTTGGTATGATTTGATCGGCAAGTATAATACACTCGGACCTCCGCTCTAATCCCTCACGCTTAGGCTAAGCTAATCTAGTAAAACTACCAACAACAACAACAACAACAGAGAGTAAATGCTCTAAATAAATGCTAACTAACCTCCCAATTTGTAGAATGGTAGATATTTGTAGCTCAATGATCTGGTTCAATGATGTATTCTGCTCATAATGGTTAGCTCTCACTTTACATCTCTTTCACCTTTTGGTGCCACACTTCGTCCATGCATTGATTTGTACATGTGGTGCTCCGTTATTGGCAGAGGATTTGGCCAAATCTCCATATTGAATGAGCCATCTAGGTGTGGTAACCATGCAGACTTTAGTACTCGTGCCACACCGTGATTCTCCTTGTACCAAGCATGCTATCGATCACAGGGTACATACACACGCCCAATAGTGTTCAATTCAGTCTAGGGTACTGTGTGATATGTCTGCTTGAGAGTCTAGCACTTATCATTGTAATTATTGTTCTTGGTCATTAACCTTCACCCATACCGAACGCTTGCAAGTCTTTCATCCCGCCTGCTCTACCGAATTTAGGCCTCGATAAATATTGGGATAATAACCCAACACATACAATAACTTAAAGAGAAAATTTAACATTTATTATGACCCCCAACCATCCACCGATGATATACATTTTGGGGGGACTGTCAAATAAGCCTCTACACTACATAAAAACGGATATTAAGCCCCTGACTTCAAAAACACCTAATTATATCCATAAATCATACAAAGGTTAGTTAATTTACTTACATGGCAACATACGCTTATGTGCCGACTCTTCTTTTTTCGCTCTTTCTTGTTTCCTGTTTCTTTTTGTTTCCTTTCCTTTTTCGTTCCCTCTTCCATAGCTTTCAATTTTCTTTGTTGCTCATCCCTTTGGATCTTGAGGTAATCCTCTTGAACTCGAGCTTCACCATTCAAAGTTGCCCCTTTATGATGGATTAGATCCCTTTCCATACATATTGGTTCAGGAAAAATGCTGATTTGTATGTATATGTCAATTAGCATGCTATAGTACAAAAGTGAAACCTGAATTCTATGGCAAATTTGAGAAGCTTCAATTCCTCATCTGACATATGCTGAAGCGGAGATTGTAGAGTCAAGTAAAAGTCCATCAGATTGACAACCACCACATTGCAAAACTTCGACCCGTCGTCTGGCTCCCCCAATAGCACCATCAATGACATCCCATATATACAATGACAACATTCACCTCAAATGCTTGCCTGCACAGCGTCTCCAAAGCGCTTGCAATCCCTAATTAATTTTTTTATCGACCTTGTGAGATGGGAAATTTTAAAAACTGCCAATAGAATATATGGAATGATAATAAAGTATAAAACTCCACCGCGACTACCACGCAAGCGATTATCGGGGGGAAATCGTGGGACGTGGGTGGCCCCCACAATAATAGATTTGGGTAATTTTTACAACATGGGGAGGGTTTAATTTGATTGGTCATTTTCATAGTACGTAGACTTAATTGACATTTTCAATGTACAATTGATGGGTTATCGAGCCCGGGGGTAGTTAAAATCTAGAGAGAAGTCGGAGATATACTAGAGTGAGAAAGCTATATAATTAGAGTCCGTTTGGCAACACTATTTTTCGGCTTATCGGGCTTATCAGCCAACTTTTTCACCAAACACGTAACTTTTGCTTTCGCGCACTGAATTGTGCAATAAGCAGAAAAAGTAGGATTGAAGTAACTTTTCTGGTTGTATAGGCTGAAGTTACTGTAGATGACCATTTTAGCTATTTTGCATATAATTTTTTCTTTATTTATTAATAAAATACGGAGTATATTTTTAAAACATTTTTTCTTAAATCAGTAGAATCAGCCACTTCAGCCAGAACTTCTTAAATTTCAGCAGAATCAACCAAATCAACCGATTTTTGTGCTACCAAACAGGCTCTTAATTTGGCAGAATAAGAGTGCATAAAATTTTGGATCCCTTTCCCAGAGGGCATAAAATTCTGGATCGCTTTCCCAAAAGGGAAGATACTATTTCTATGCAAATGTACAAGACTTGTTCCTTAAACTCAAGCCTTAAACTCAAAATGCTAAGTAATAAGAAGATGACAAGTGTTCCTTGTTTGTCTTGGAGACTGCAAATAGTGATTTCATGTTGATATGGGATGATGTCAGCCCTTACGAAGTGGCTAGTGATGTCAATGATGATGTCTACCTTTGAGATCTGGATCGTGACATCAGCAATAGCAACCGTAATGTCAAGAAAACCCAAGAAACGACCAAGTGTAGAAACTGTAACCGAGACGAGGTCAATTATGTCTGCTCGACCTCGTGCGGTTGCGTTGGTGCGGGATCTTGGAGCGGCAATCATTAAGCTTGGCCTAGCTGATGCAGTTTGGCCTGGAATGGAATGGGCTTTTCAATGAAGAATCGGGTTTGGCCTGAGATGTTGGCTTTGGCACAGGGCCCTCACCGACTGTGTAGATGGTTAGGGCTTCTATCTTGGATTGTCTTTTCTGGACCCTTGGAGAATATGATAATATACTCCAATAACAATGAGCTGAGTCATTTGACTGATTTCCCTATATTTTTATCCGATCTCGAAATAGCTGCTCATTTATAGGTTGAAAACAAATTGACACGATTTTATAAACATTTCCAATTGTTGGATAAAATCTTGTCCACTCAGAATATATGACCTCAACACTACTATCTCAACCACATGAGCAAGCTATTTACATCAAATACATGCATGTATATATGTACAAAATGACGTTATACGCACATACATGTTGTGGATAAAATAAAATGTGATCATAATGTGTGATGGTACCATGGACTACAGTCATGGCCCAAATACAAAATTATATTAGAAGCCCATAAACGGGATCAACCCTTAACGGGATCAGTCATCAACGAGATTAGCCCATAAACAGGATTAAGGTGGTGTTTGGAACTGATTCTGCTTCTACTTCTTTTTTAAAGAAAAAGCAGAATCGGAATCAATTTTCAGAAGCTGGTCCCCCCTCCCCCCACCTTCTCAAAAAACTGATTCTAGAAGTAAATTATAGCATCAGAATCACTTCTGCACATTCACCCAAACACTCCAACTTCTGTTTCTGCTCCCTGAAGGAGCAGAAACAGTTTTAAGAATCGGATCCAAACACCCCCTAATATTAATTGGCCACTGGGCCTAATTAGGAATCGGACCCATGAAAGGAACCCACGACTAGGTCGGGCTAGACAGCAGACCTCGAGCCTGAGCGTAGTTCTTGTGAGGTCGGACTCTTCATAGGGCTTACTTGGCAGGCTATCATTCATGCATAGCAATCTGGCAGCGGCAGGAATAACGGAAGAAATGTGGACCCGAGGGAAACAATCATTGCACATCGTTCGAGACGTTACGGGAGTCTCAATTAATGACATTTAATGTATCAGGTTCCTCCTAGAACACTAGTACCTAAGGTCTATAAATACTTCCTGTACACTTCCTATGAAGGGACCGAATTCCGGATTAATAATATTGTCTTACGCTACCTAAATTTCATCCGCTCTCGTAGATATAGCTCTCGTAGTTGGATTAAATTTCATCAATGTGAGATATGCAAGTGAATTTTGTGTTGGGATTGGAAAATTCTTCTATTCAATATCAAGAACAGAATTACAATAGGAGGAGCAAACTCTCACACTAAACTATTACAAAAAATCAATCCTCACCAATACACTTCTACTCTAAGTGTATTTCACTCTTCACACACTTTTCTCACTTTCTAAAACTGATACAATGAACAACAATAGAACACTCTATTTATAGGCTTGGTTGGAGACAAGAGGAAGTTGCATCCAAGCTTCCTAGTTATCTCCATATCTCCTTCCATGTTCATGTGTTTGATAGCTCCTTCCTAGAAGGTGTTATATGTCTCTTGGCAACTTCCAAGAAAGAAGGTGAAATTCCCTACAAATCTCCCCCTCCACCTTTTTCTTTGTTTCTCTCATTCCTGCGGTGCTCACTGGCTCCCCCTCGCTGACAACAAGTATCCATTCGGATGTGGAATACTTTCTCTGTGGAACTATGCCTCGCATAGAACGTCGAACATGAGTACCTTCAGCTTCATATTCAGATGAAGGCTCCCCCTGGTGAGGAATATCATCATTGTGAGTATCATCATCACCTACTGAACCATCACTCTCTTATTCAGTAGTATCATGCATCTCCTCGTCGCTGAGAGGAATGTTTGATGATACAGGCACTTCGTCTTCTGGAGTATGTTGTTGGCGGATTATTGGAGCACACCCATGAAACTCGTTTTCATGAAATACAACATCTCTACTTCGTACAACTTTCTTCATTTCGGGATCCCACAACCGGTATCCGAATTCTTCATCACCATACCCGATGAAGATGCATGGGTTTGACTTGAGATCAAGCTTCTGTCTCAACTCCTTGGACGCATGTGCAAATGCCTTGCACCCGAACACTTTCAAGTGAGAGTAAGAAACATCTCTTCCTGACCATTTCTTCTCTGGCACTTCAAAGTTTGAAGGAACAGAAGGTGACCTGTTTATAAGATAACAAGTTGTCAGCACAGCTTCACCCCAGAATGGCTTAGGTAGTTTAGCCATACTCAACATGCAACGAACTTTCTCCATAATGGTCCGATTCATTCTTCGGCTACACCATTGTGTTGTGGAGTTCGTGGAACCGTCTTCTCATGTCTGATTCCATATGCGGCACAATATGCTGAGAACTCTCTGGAAGTGTACTCTCCTCCATTGTCTGAACATAGACACTTCAGCTTCTTCCCTGTTTCTCTTTCTACCATGGCATGAAATAATTTGAAGCGATCCAACACTTGATCCTTACTCTTCAAACAGTAATCTCATACCTTTCGTGAGGCATCATCAATGAATGTCACGAAATATCTGCTTCCTCCAAGTGACTCCTCTTCAATGGGTCCGCATACATCAGAGTGTACAAGACTGAGTAACTCTGAATGGTTCTTCCTGGTAGAACTGAAGCAAACCCTGTGTTGTTTCCCGAATAGACAGTGCTCACATGGATCTAGGGCAACACCTTTGCCAATAGAAATGCTTTCCTTCCTAGCAAGAGTTGTCAATCCCTTCACGCTCAAGTGGCCTAACCTCTGGTGCCACAAGTTTGGTGATATCTCTTCTTTAACAGCATTGAGACTCGGATGACACAACTTTGCATGAGTTTTATAAACAGTACCACAAATATGGCCTCTTGCAACAACCAAGGAACCTTTAGATAACTTCCACGTACCTTCTTTGAATCTGTTAAGATATCCTTGTTGATCCAGAGCTGTACCGGAGATAAGATTCAATCTAAGATCCGGAACGTGTCGAACATCTTTCAACACAAGTGCGCATCCGACATTGGTTGTTGTGTGCACATCACCAATGCCAACAATCTTCGAGAAACTGGTGTTTCCCATCTTCACAGCTCCCAAGTCTCCTGGCTTATAAGATGTGAATAAGTTCTGGTGTGGAGTGGCGTGAAATGATGCCGCTGTATCAATCACCCACTCAACATCACGAGTACCTACGTGTAAACATTCTTGTTCACCATGTGTAACAAGACACACGCCTGATGACAAACTAATCATGGTCTCACCACCTTCTTGGCTAGTATTTTGACTCGTCTGTGGCTGCTCTCGTAGAAACTTTCTACAATCTCTTTTTATGTGCCCATAATTACCACAGTAATTGCAATATCCTTCAAACCAAGTATTGTTTTCAAAGGACATATCTCTCTCTTCTGATCTACCGCGAATTTGAGAATTTCCTCTGTTTTGACCTTGGCCTCTACCTCAACCTCGACTTCTTCCTCCATTTCTGCCTCCCCTTCGTCTGTTAGTTTCTGACACGAGGGCGTATGGTTGTTCAGTCCCGGCTTCCTTCCTTCGGGCTTCTTCATTCATCAGGGCATCTGTGACCATCTGCATAGTTACCTTCCCATTTGGAGTAGAATTACTGAGAGTGACAACAAGAGTCTCCCAGCTGTCAGGTAGAGAGCTCAAGAGTAGAATCGCCCGCTCTTCATCTTTGAGAACCCATCCGGTGGTGCTCAACTGATTCACAAGATCCTAGAATTGACTGGTGTGTTCTGACACCGAAATACCACCTCGCAATTTGTGGTTTACTAATCGCCTCATTAGTGACGTCTTATTTCGAGCTGTTTTTGCTTGATACATGCTACCAAGCTTTTCCCATAGTGTGTAAGCACTCTGTTCTTGAGCAACATGATGGAACACATTATGATCTATCCACTGTCGAATTTGTGCGACAGTTTTTCGATTCATTTTTATCCATTCTTCATCCGTCTTTTTATCCGGTTTCATGCCATTATTATCAAGAGGATCGGCTAAATCCCTCAAGTTTAGCAAATCCTCCATCCGTGGTTTCCGCATATTGTAATTTGTGGAAGTGAGCGCAATCATGGTGTCCGATGATGATTTATCCATATTAAAATGCTCAATATATCTCGTACCTTATTTTCGAAGCCGGATTTGGATAAACGGAGCTCACCGATAGATCCGGATTCCGGAATGACCGAAAGTGGTAGGAACCGGTCTGACCTCGTCCAAAACCGGTCTGGAAATGGGTGAACCGGCCTCCACAACTACTAACCGATTCGGTCCGGTTCAGGTAGCAGCCCATTGGGCAGACCAGCAGGCGGATGACGTGGCAACAGCTGGCTCTGCGCTGGCACTGGCGTGGCGCCATGTGGCAACTGATGTGGCGGTAGGAGGGCGAATACGTGGATGACGTGGGCGATAACTCAGCACGGCGTGGCGCTGACGTGGACTGACATGCACTGACGTGGCGATGATGCGGCGATGACGTGGCGCTGACTGGTCATCTTCTTCCTCTGGACTGCGCGTGATGACGTAGGCAGTTCCAGGCGGATTTCGGGCGGCGCATACAGCCTCTTCCGGTGGTCAAAAAATTCCCCAAAAATACCAGATTTCTCCTCTCGACGAGACGAATCTAACGGTATGATCAGATCATGATTCCGATCAACTTGAAAAATCAAGATTTTCTAACGTGTAGAAATTTATCTAAAAATGAGAAAACAGTGTATGGAAACTCAACCTCGCTCTGATACCACTTGTTGGGATTGGAAAATTCTTCTATTCAATGTGAAGTACATAATTACAATAGGAGGAGCAAACTCTCACACTCAACTATTACAAAAAACCAATCCTCACCAATACACTTCTACTCTAAGTGTATTTCACTCTTCAAACACTTTTCTCACTTTCTAAAACTGATAGAATGAACAACAATAGAACACTCTATTTATAGGCTAGGTTCGAGACAAGAGGAAGTTGCATCCAAGCTTCCTAGTTATCTCCATATCTCCTTCCATGTTCATGTGTTTGATAGCTTCTTCCTAGAAGGTGTTATATGTCTCTTGGCAACTTCCAAGAAAGAAGGTGGAAATTCCCTACATTTTGTGCATTAGAATTGAGGTCTTATAGCCCTAAAATTAAGTGTGCAAACAATATTTTAGAACCAGAGTAGTAGCAATATTTTTTAATAAAAGTGCAGCATCTGAACTAAAAATGCAGTGTATCAAAATAAAAGTGAAGATTGCACATTTAATTTCTCGCAATAAACACTTCTTTTATTTTGACTGCATCTCATATATTTGTGTGTACACAAAAGCTTTAGTGTGTTGTTGTGTAGCTATTTGTTTCACCCATTAGTGCACTTTACAAACTTTTTCATGGACTGCAAAAAAAATTATGATGCATTTTTATGACTATTTATCTTGAGGGGAAAATATAATTGATGGAGTATATGGCCCAGGAATCCCCGGCCCATACACTCCTACTTCTCCTACACAAGTCCATTGAGCTCAGGAAACAACTCAGGCCCAAATACAACGGCCCAAGCCCCAAAGTAGCCCAAAATACATACTAGGGTGCCTTCGGCCTCCTTGGCCGAAGGCCCCAAAACTCACAGGATAGCCTTCTCTGGCATAAGAAACTACTGGGAGAAAATGGCAAAAAACATGAGCCTTCGGCATTGTCAAGCCCTCGGCATCAGAGAAGCCTTCGGCTGAACAAAGCCTTCGGTCACACGAGGCCTTCGACCACACGGGGGCCCTCACCACATGGAGCCCTCGGCTACACAAGGAGCCTTCGGCTAACTGCTCAATCATCGAAGATTCCTTTTGGAGACAACCAACCACCGCATTTAATGCCGCGTCACATCCGCCAACCGCATTCAATGCGGTAAACGTACCACTGTCGGTGCCAACCGGCTGATGTGACCCTTCGGCCGTTGGATTACTGACACGTGTACTCTCATCGCATTTATTGCTGCTATAAATAGCAGCTCATTTCTCCTTGTAAACGATCCCAACTCCGCACGCTGAGTTCATTTAATAAAATCGACTCTCTCTCCTCCTATTTACTCTGACTTCTCTCTAAGTTATTCCCGCAATAATCCCCCGGATAAGATACCCCCCGGGTAGACTATCCATCAATAATATTACATACTCATCATTATTATACAACGCACTTTCACATTATACATCGATATAAATCATGTAATGTTGATACACACTTTCATACACGCTAGTACACACTCATGTTTGTGTAGGGTTTTTTGTTGTCTGTATACAGACATAACGTATTTGAAAATATGTTATGTCTGTATACAAACAACAAAAAACTCTACACAAACATGAGTGTGTACCAACGTGTATGAAAAATGTGTAAGAATTTTTGGAAGCCAATAGTCGTGTATCTATATGTCTTATCATGTGAATCATGTGATTCTGACTATGGATATTTTATGTGAATATTCAATTATTAATCTTTTTTCTATGGTTTGACTATGTAATTACATTCTAAGGTGTAAATTCGACCTTTTTTTAATGTGGTGTAAATTATACCTTATGATTAATATGATATCAAATGTGTAATTTCAGTATTCTAGTATACATTTTCTCTATGAAACTTTTGAATTAAAATAATGATTTTTATACAATAATGATTTGGCAATTGGCTGTTGGTTGTTGGTTGTTGGCTGTTGGACGATTCTGTTGGCTGATTGGTAGCAACGGATTCTGTTTTTAACGACAGTTATTAAAAAAAAGTTCGCTCGTCTCTCGCTTCTCTCTAGGGCTTCGGCCGCTTGGAGTTTTTTTCCGTCTTCGATTTTAATCGAAGGACGGCCGCTTTTTCCGTCTTCGATTTTAATCGAAGGACGGCTAGCTGCTGTTGATAATTATATCTAGATTAGTAAATTATATTATATATATGTGAGATAATTCTAAATTTGGAAATGGAATTAAGAGAGAATGTATTTATAATAAATAATCCTTATTATGGGGAAAATTACTTTGTGTTAATTATTATCCTAAATTGTCAAGTATACTTCCTATTATGATGGCTATGTGCGATAATCACATGAGTTTTACATTGTGCCCCTCAGTAAATATGTTAAAAATATTTACACCATATTCATAATAACTTGTCATATCTCATTCAATTTTGAACAAGAACTATACTGATTATGTTTAAACATTTCATTGCTTTAAATGCTAATCGGAACACACATTCTCCATAAAAAACAATATCGACAAATAAAAAGTAGCGATCTCCAACAGAAAATGAAAATATTTCAACTCAAACAAGATGGAGGTTAAAGGCGTTTATTCTTACGGTCCTGTTGTGTTTCAAATTTTTTAATTTTAAAAGAATTATTGGATTGAAGTTTATCAGCAATTTAGGTGTCCGGGTAGTCTGTGTATAGGAGGTAGGTGGTGGTTGAATGTCTCGATTTTAGTCTAGGCGTCTCAAATAATTGGTACGGTTGGACGTCTAGGAGAACTAGTCAGTCACCTATGACGCCTACTTGCCTACCCAAAGCGCTTAATGAATCACTTAGGGCATCTAGCGTTGCCGATTTTTTTTTTGCTTTGTTATTTTATTTTTCTAAGATATATATATATATCTTTAACTTTAATCAAGGATATGAAGAAAGCTACTTATAGATTAAGATAAAAACTATATATGTTTATATTTATTTTTAAATATTGGTATTTAATATTTATTACATAATGAAGTTGAGTGCTTAGTTATAATATATTCCCTTCGTATCAAAATAATTATTCTAGTTTCCTTTTCGAGTTGTATCAATTTAATTGTCTTATTTCCTTATTTGCAAAGAAATCTACCATAAAAGCAGCTATAGTACACCTTATAAAGTATACACTAAGTAATGTCACAGTACCAAAAATCTCTTACTTTTTGTAAAGTATATATTAATTTCCCTAAATCACGTGAAAAAACAAATGGGACACTTATTTTGATACAAACAGAGTATTATTAATTGTGATGATTATATCATTACGACCTGTTAATGACAGAGTGTGTAGATACAAACACATTTTTACTTATCATAGTTATGAAAGAGTATTAATAAAAATATAATTTCTATGTCTCCGATTAGTTCCCGTCGAGAAGCCCGCCTAGGCACTGGGCCGGTACCCAACTACATCTAGCGCCTTTTATGACATTGTAGATCTGTATACCTACTTTTTTCAAAGGACGTACTTAGCTCATTACTTACTCGAGTAATTCTATATTTTACCATACCTTACCAAAACTGTTGATACACCAAAATTTCAGTAAATTTAATATTTTTGTGGTATGTTAAATCATCCGGATTCGTAGACTTGGGGAGCGGCGAAGGGTAAAACCCCTAGCAGTCTCCCCACTTCTCTCTTCTCCTCAATTTTCTTTTACATTCTAAAAATATGAAAGAAGATTCCTTGTGTCGGTATTTTCAAGTTGTTCTATGTGGTTTCTTTCTAGCGAGGTATGTGGTTTGTGTATTCAACATCGATGGAACTGATCGAGTGTAGAAATTTTATTGTTGGTGGTTGACAGTGCTTGATGTTTTTGGGAGGTTAACTTCATATGTTGGCGATTCCGGAGCAATTATTCGCCCTCATCCTGAAAAATAACGCTCGATTGGATACTCTTTTCGGTGACTGGTCATACTGATGATATTGACAATTCCTTCCCGGTCAAACTGGCGATTCTAGTTGTTACTTTCTGGTGGCTCGACAAACTAGGATTTCTATTATTTCCTTATCGGTGGATGGTGAAACCGATTTATTTGTTTATTTTGTATCGCAAAGAAGTTTTAGTGTTATTTTTAAACTTGATTATTGGGTTAATAATAGAAGCTTCTTCTTTTACATCTTTGCGTGGTTATCCAATTGTTAAGTTTCTTTGGAATTTTTCAATTATGTTTCATTCCATTGTAGTTTTAGGCTATCAGAATTGATTTTGTACTGATCATTTTTATTATTAATAAATACTCCGTAAGTGTTATGCAGTCGAAAAAAAGTTTTGGTATTCTTCTTATCATTTTTACTGCTAATTGCACCGTTTTCTTTTTTTAGAAGGTCAATCATCTAAACTCATACTCCCTCCGTCTCGTATTTATGTTCTCACTTTCTTTTTTTGGATGTCCCAAACAAGTTCACACTTCCTTATTTGGCAAACAAATCTACACCACAACAGTGCAAAACAGTGTGTAACAGTGCCAAAACAGTGCACTCTGCAGTAAAATATACCCCTCGGTAAATTTATTTCTTTAATATGTGTGATGTCAAACTAAGAATTTAAATACGGGGGTATATTAATAACTGTAGCTTCATTTTAGAATTTTTTTACCATCAAATTACGATAATTGAAAGTTAGAATCCATTCTCATTTTTCTCATGGAACCGTCCTTTGGGTTGGATATTTACCAATGAAAAGAAGCTTTCCTATGCATAATGGGAGTAAATCTAGGCCTTTCATTGCTTTAAAATGAAGGGATGATATCAACTTTTCATTAAAAAAAATGGTGGCAAAATTGTACATATTGAGACTTTTTTGGGGGAAAGGTGCAAATATACACATGTAGTATGGGTGTGACTTGTGAGAACAAATATACTGGATCTTGTTCTATTTTTCGGAACAAATATACCCCTGCAGTATATGTGGAAATACATATATACCCCTGAACTTTTTAAAAGTGCAAAAATACCCCTCACATTCTTATAAAGGAGGAATTAACCCTTACTGATTTTAAATTGATAAAATAAATTTCAAAAAACACCAAATTAAATTATAAATTCAAATTAAAAAATATATTGAAGTTCAAAGTATTGCATATTATTTGTAATGCATATTTAAATTCAAAGTATTGCATATTATTTGTATTGCATATTGAAGTTCACAGTGTGTATCTTTACATGATTTGTATTGCATATTGAAATTCAAAGGGTTGCATATTATTGAGTTTGTAGGTTAGTATTTTAAGCATGGTTTGTATTTGATCTCTTATAAGAACATCATCTTGTGGGAAAAATAAGAAACAATCCTAGCCATTAGATTAGACCATTTTCCTTCATAATCACGTGTAGACTCCTTACCCATTTTTGTCATTGTATATTTTCTTTCCATACCTATGTGAACAACCTTTCTATTTTCATGTCCATATCCATTTAATTTTATGACTTAACGAATCAATAATTTCCTTTCCTTTTGAGTTACATTCCACATATGCAAATAATCTGGTGTGTTTTCATACTACTAATGCACGATTTTTTTCACAAGTTAATGCCCGGAACTATGTTCTTCCACAACAGCTCATAGCCGCCTCCGTTAATTAATGGAAAATGGTCAATATATATCTCTTTTTTTCATTTCTTATACTTTAGATTTTTCTATTTTGATCTGCACGACTCATCGAGTCGATCTGCACAATTTCATCATGCACCGTACTATTACATTGTGTGCAAAACGTACATCCCCCTTTCTTGCACACATACAAAAATTTTAGTGCACAATTTACCCTATCACCTGTCATCTTTAATACGCCTATATCCCCTTTCATGCACACATACGAAAATTTTAGTGCACAATTTACCCTACCACCTATGATCCTTAATGCGCCTCTATTTAACCCCTTTCATGCACACATACAAAAAATTTAGTGCACAATTCACCCTACCACCTGTTATCCTTATTAGACCTCTATTTACCCCCGTTTCATGCACACATGCGAATATTTTAGTGCACAATTTACCCTACCACATTTCATCCTCAGTATGCCTCTATTTACCCTATCATCTATAGTGCTTTTCATATATCGCAAGGAACAACTGTTTTTAAAAACTCTTTCCTTCTTTACGAATTGTATCTTTGGTAATTACGATTTTTTTTTGAATTCTCCCACTTGACCTGTATTTCTTCCACACGTAGCAGCATATTTAAGAACCATCTTTCTCAAAAATACCCCTCACGTGCCATCCATCTTACTCCCTCCGCCCCGCTATGATTGTCCCATTTTACCATTTCGATTCGTCCCACTAAGATTGTCTCATACCTTATTTGGTAAAGTTTGTGTGGTTCTAAATCATTCCTGCTTTATTCTTACTTTATCAATTCAATATCAACCACATAAACCCACTTTTATTAATAACTGTGCCCCATTCTCTTGTCCCAAACTTAGGGGGACGGAGGTAGTATAAGCTATTTATTACCAACCATTACTTACCATGTTTTGATCAAGATTTGATGGCTATTAGGATCCGCACCATTATTGAAATCTATGGTCTACTATCGTTCTTATTTTTCTCCTGAGGGGTCGTTCTTACCGGAAATCTATATATATAGGGTACGGTTCCAGTGAGAACGAAGCTTAACGTGAGAACGTGAGAACACTCACATTTAAATCAATGTGGTGCACAATAAAGCTATTCTGTTGCACATTTTCAATTTGCACGAATTGAGCCTATATTAAATAAACACGTTGGCATTTTGGTAAATATAGTGAAAATGTGAAAAAGTGCAATATACAAGCTTCATTGTGCAACACGTTGGGGTAAATGTGGTGTTCTCACGTTCTCACGTTAAGCAATGTTCTCATTTGATCTTTATTCTCTCTCTCTCTCTCTCTCTCTCTCTCTCTCTCTCTCTCTCTCTCTCTATATATATATATATATATATATACACACACACACACACACAAATGCTCAGGTCCAATGTCATGATGATCACTTTTGTTTTGTATTCACAGGTGCAATGGATTTGTTCACCCATTACACTCTTGAACCAACAAAAACCCCTGCAGGCAATGATGGACAAACATACTACACACACAGTCCATGGCAGGTGTATTGCGGTTGCTGTCATAACTCCTTGTGATGGAACCCAAACTGGCTTCATCATGAGCCTGGACTGGCGTTAGTTTTTGGAGATCACTTGTTACTTCAGGTTGCTGCCAAAGACATTTAGGGGCGAGGCGGAGCTGCAACACAAACTAAATCACTATACCCACCACGGTGCATTAATGCCCCAGCTTGCCGGTAACCTAATCTCCGAATAATCCCCCCTCCCCCATCCTCCTATATTGGTCACACACTTTAGCAACATTATCCTTTTTCATGTTGGTGCATTATGATGTTTTTCGCAGCGTGTCCGCGAACTGATTCTATTCATTACCCAGACGTGCTGCAGTTTGCTATTGTTTGGTTTCTACTTGCTGTTACTAGTATTGAACTTTGTGTACACCACTCCCAACTGCATCACTCATATTCAAGGATTTTTTTATACCATTTCCAACATCACCCTACCCTTGCTTTGTGGTTTTGTGTAACACCCCCAGTTTTCCCACCCAAAACATTGATAATTTAAAGGAAATTCTTTATTCTTTATTCTTTATTGCTCTGATACCCTTTATGTTAGGAACGTTTGTGAAAGTAAAGTCTATCGAGTCATAGTATCATTTACTATACCTCTATTTTTTTTTATTTTTTTTGAAGAAACGAAATTTTATTAAAGAACGAGCAAAAGAGTACAACGAACAAAAGGGAAAGGAAAACAGAAATACAAAAGGGAGAATAAAAAGAAAAAGCCCAACCCGAAGTACACGTAAAACACGCCCTCTAGAAGATGAGTGTATTTTCCCAAGTTATGAAAACTCCACATGTGATTGGGATCTCGTCCTCATTGGATGTGATCGCTGATGCTTTTTTCTGTATAGTTTCATTTGAGTGTTGAGATTTTGAGTGGGCAGACAGTTCTCCTTCGTGACCAAGCGAGCCTTGTTGCAAATGTCCTCATTTGTGTCTGAGTCCCATAAATCCTCAAATGCTGAAATAGGAGTTCTCTTCTCACTCTCTGAAGCATGGCCCATAAATTCATCTCCCGAGTGTGACATCTCAGCGAAGACACCCTCATAGCCAAAGCATTGATTACCTGTGAAAACATCTCCGGAGAAATTGACTTCCGGAATTGCAATGTCATTAGCCTTCTCATTATCAATAGGTCTAGCATCTCGAATGCTCATAAAAGATGCGAGCATTTTTTCAAATTCTTTGAGTAAGAATTGGGAAAGCGAATCCACCCCATTAGTCATAGATTTCTGAATGAAATACTTAAGGGAGTCAAATTCCGATATAAGCGCGGAGCTACAGGTGTTCTCGACATAATGTGGCGCCGATGATGGCCCAGATGAAGTAGAAAGCTCAATATCGACCTGGAGTAAAGATCCCGAAATAGAAGATTCATTCCAGTGGGAGTGATTCTTATCCACCCAAGGAGGAAAAGGATCCATCTCGGAATCTGAAAGCTGTTGAAGCACCGGGGTTTGTTGCTTGGCTGCCATTTCCCTCATTATAATAATTGCTCTTGAAATCCCAGTTAGAAAACTTTTAAAACCCAATCCATTTTGTCCTTCGGGGATAAATATTGAATCACGCCCCTTTTCAATGATGCGGATAAAACCTCCGTAAAAATTGGCATCATAGAGTACTAAAAAATCATTGAGCTCAACCTTAGGACATAACCAATTACTGCAAAGCTTGGGAATAATCTCGTTCAACCAAGAGATTTTTTCCAAATCCAGATCAATAGAAGAAATCATTCCAAGTTTGCTTTCAGAAATACGAATCGAATTGCAATCACAAATATGGAAAACAAAGGATTTGCTTTCAATTGCAATTTCAAACCCATTTGAAAGAGAAATGAAATTGTGAGCTGAATTTCTATCCTCCATGCGTTGATTAATCCTTTCATACCTGGATTTGGGACGAGTCTTGTGTCTGGCCAGTCGCTCACCAGTGGAGTGATGGTGTCGCAGCAGCTTAGGTCTGTTCGTAGGTCTGTTCGCAGTATCATCACCGACCATGAAATCCCATCTAATCTCTTTTGTCCTTTACTATACCTCTATATTAATGTCAACTTTACATAAACTGTAATTTCTTGTATATAACATGTTACTCTACTTAAACAATACATCGTGTTGTAATACTCGTATTTGTACTATGTTTATACATAATACCTTTATAGTTGCACAAATGACACAACTATCTAACATAATTATTGTGTTAGCAATAACAGTAACAATATATATAACACCAATCATCCACATTTTTGTCTCTGTTATAATAGCACATCTAATTATATAATTTTCCACAATCACATATATTCTTTGTTATGCATGTTTCACATTCTATGCTTATTGTGATATTGCATATCTCCCATATGTCATCGTATTGCATTGTTATAATTATTACATTTCATAACTTCTACATCTTGTGTTAACATCAATGTCATAGTTCCCATTACACTACATGTTACCACATCTTTTTTATAATGTGACACTATTATTGTACACACTATTATAATTGTTGTTATCTTTCATGTAGCATCCACATCTCTGTACAATCACCATGTACCTATTCATAAACATATCTCTTCTTCTCAATCTTACACATAACGAGCTCTGATACCACCTGTAACACCCCGGTCCCGCAGAACCCGAGGTAGTTACTCCAGACCTCTAGTACTGTCCCCACAAACCAGCACGAGCCTTTACCGCGCACTTTGTCCTCACTCATGCGCGCCCTGAGAAACTTCCCAGGGGTCACCCATCCCAAGACTACTCCCATGCAAGCACGCTTAACTTTGGAGTTCTTGGGTGATGAGCTCCCTTAAAAGGAGATGCACCTCTGTTGGTATGAGTAGTACTATTAATCCATTTATATTAAATCTCAAGTGTTACAATCACCCCCACTTAGGATCGCAACGTCCTCATTGCGCCCATAAACCAATCTCAAGTCTCAATCCAATCCCAGAATACTCCCCCGCTAAGTGGCCGCCCGATATCCAACGGGTCAGCACATTGTCGCAGGGTTGCTCTGATACCACCCTGTAACACCCCGGTCCCGCAGGACCCGAGGTAGTTACTCTAGACCTCTAGTATTGTCCCCACAAACCACCACGAGCCTTTACTGCGCACTTTGTCCTCACTCATGCGCGCCCTAAGAGACTTCTCAGGGGGTCACCCATCCCAAGACTACTTGTAACACTTGAGATTTAATATAAATGGATTAATAGTACTACCCATACCAACAGAGGTGCATCTCCTTTTAAGGGAGCTCATTACCTAAGAACTCCAAAGTTAAGCGTGCTTGCTCGGGAGTAGTCTTGGGATGGGTGACCCCCTGGGAAGTTTCTCAGGGCGCGCATGAGTGAGGACAAAGTGCGCGGTAAAGGCTCGTGGTGGTTTGTGGGGATAGTACTATTGGTCCGGAGTAGCTACCTCGGGTCCTGCGGGGCCGGGGTGTTACAGGTGGTATCAGAGCAACCCTGCGACAGTGTGCTGATCCGTTGGATATCGGGCAGGCACTTAGCACGGGAAAAGATTCTGGAGTTTGATTGAGATTAGTTTAAGGGCGCAACGAGGACGTTGCGATCCTAAGTGGGGGTGATTGTAACACTTGAGATTTAATATAAATGGATTAATAGTACTACTCATACCAACAGAGGTGCATCTCCTTTTAAGGGAGCTCATTACCTAAGAACTCCAAAGTTAAGCGTCCTTGCTCGGGAGTAGTCTTGGGATGGGTGACCCCCTGGGAAGTTTCTCAGGGCGCGCAAGAGTGAGGACAAAGTGCGCGGTAAAGGCTCGTGGTGGTTTGTGGGGACAGTACTATTGGTCCGGAGTAACTACCTCGGGTCCGGTGGGGCCGGGGTGTTACACTACTCCCGTGCAAGCATACTTAACTTTGGAGTTCTTGGGTGATTGATAAGTCCATATTTTGACACGTATTTGATGCATGTTGAGATTTGCTTTTGATGATTTTCCTAGTTTTAAGGTGTTACAAGTCTCAATTTTAGCTCAAGTTATGTTTACCGGGCGTTGGTTCGAGTTTTGTGTCATTTGGAGTCAAAATCAGGGAATTTGAGCCCGGGCACCGACACTTGAGGAACAATCGGGATGATTTGAGAAGCATTTGAGAATGATTTGATAGCTTTGGAGGTCACCGGAAGATTCACGATGAAGATTTGAAGGAAAAAGAGCTCTAGGATTGGCTTCGGGATCAAAAGAAGATGAATGAAGCTTAAAAACGACGATCAGAATGACCTTCTGTCAATCGTTCAAGTTTATCTCTTTGTAGGAACAACCAATGGACACGATTCAAGTTGCATAAGAAAGCCAACTTCAAGAGCTACAAATCATATGAAGACACCTTTGCGAGAATCTGAGAGGAAGAAGGTGAAAACAGACGATGAAGTCAGATGATCTCTGCTGCGATTTCAGAAAGACACCTTCCACCGTTTTGATCATATCTCTTGATTGGATGATTAAAATCACATTCGGCAAATTGGGGTGGATAGAGGACTTCATTATCTACAACTTTCATGAAGGAAGTTTTGTCAAATTCGGAAGTTAAGTAGGCACGATCGTGCCCTCAAAGTCAGACACGATCGTGCCTGAAGAGAAAAGCACCGAGGAGTTACTGCCACCCAGGCACGATCGTGCCTGGAGGGAGGCACGATCGTGTCTGCCCAAAATGCGCGTTTTTGCTCCGGAGGCACGATCGAAGGCACGATCGTGCCTGGCATCGTGCCTGGCTCCGAAAATCCCAATTCAGCTCAAATTTCACCCGATTTTTCTATTTAAACAGCCTGTAAACCCCCGTTTTAAACGGGGAGCTTAGAGAGAGTGCCTAGCACGAATTTTAGAGGGCTTTTCAGCCTTGTTCATCAATCTTTTGGGATTCTTTGTAAGTTTCACCTTTTTAATTAATGACAATTAATTCTTTTTATTTCAATTCTATTGATTCTTCAATTATGAATTGTGAGTAGTTTTAATTAGGGATTTGGGATTGATGAAGGGGTTAATCATGATGTATGACTAGATTCTTTTCGGTTTAATTGCATGAATGCCGTTTAATTTGTGTTTGAATAATTTAATTGATATCTTTTGTAACCTAGAATCGCGACTAGAATTACAATTGCATGTAGAATAAATTAAGAGAGATCTAATTTGTTCTAGGACACATTCACACACACTTAATTGTTCGCTAAGAGATTAGTAGCGATTAAGGGGCCGTAAGCTCGCTCGTCTTGGCAATAATTTAGGATCCTGTCGCATGAGAGATCAGCCTGGTCCCCTAAATTATTGTACTCTACGCCGCGAGAGCGGTAAGAACTTAGTAGTGATTAGCTAGGCTCAATTAAATTAATTTCATGTAATTAGGCCTGATCTGCCAGAAATCTGGTTACCCCGGAATCGATCCCTGTTCCCTTCGTCATTAATTAGAAAGAACCCCCTAGTTTAATTGTTCGCATTAGATTTATTTTCCAAACCAACCAATTCTCGCACGACGCTTTTATTTTATTTTCTTTTTAATCGCTGAATTTAATTAATTCTTGATTCCCTTTTGTCCGTCCCTGTGGAGACGATACTCGTACTTACACCACTATATTACGATCTATTTTAAGTGCGAGAAAACACACATCAGTGATGAGCTCCCTTAAAAGGAGATGCACCTCTGTTGGTATGAGTAGTACTATTAATCCATTTATATTAAATCTCAAGTGTTACATTTTGTTGTGCAAAAAATTCCTCCATGCATGCGCAGACACTTGTTCGAACACACCCGCCAGTATGCTAATCTTCTTTATGGCCCCAAGTCCTGGGTAGTGAAAGTGGAAGACTTCACTTTTACATTTGGGTTTGAACATTCCTGGTCCAAACACCGTCCGAACATGGACGTTTGGGGCCGTTCCCGGTGGAATTTTTTGATGAAAGTTTTTGAGCATGTTCCTCATCAAGTCTAGTTTGTCCATACCAAATTTCAGCTCAACATTCGATCGGGAAGGTATTAAAATCTTTTTTTGAAGTTGACTGCGTCAAAATATATATATAAAAACGCAGTCAACTTCAAAAAATGATTTGAATGCCTTCCCGATTGAATTTTGATCTGAAATTTGGTATGGACAAACTAGACTTGATGAGGAACATTCTCAAAAAAATGCATCAAAAAATTGCATCGGGAAAGACCCCAAACGAGGATGTTCGGACGGAGGGTCCTGTCCGAACGTGGGGACCTGATCATTCTTATATATATATATATATATGTGTGTACATATATATATATATATATATATATATATATATATATATATATATGGGTTGTGGATTCCACCCTGTCCTCCAACGCATGGTCGGTATCATAGAAATACAACTGCAGGTTCCTAGGCGGGCAGCCATCAGGGAGCAAGTCATTCATGAAGTGGTAAATTTGCCCCTGAACTCTAAAAGTGTAGATTCCTTGATTGCGGCGGCACAATTGCTTATCGTAATTGTAAATCCCGATGGATGTGAAAGCGAAGGTGTTATTATATGTTCGCACACACGAACGAAAATGTTTTGACAGAGGGTCGTGCGATGTGAATAATCTATGCAGTTGGGGGGGCATGCCACTTGAAACGAGAACAACCTCACCTCGACTGCAACACATTGTTGGTGGTTCATACTGTAGGCGCTCAACCCTACAGAGCAGGCAATTCGGGACAATATCAAGGGTGTAGGTTTCGGTGACAACTGGAGCTATGGATTCCACAACAGCATAAATATAAAATACCATCAACGGATCATTGTGAAATGTGATTATAGAATGGGAAAATATTTGGTGGGTAAACAGCACACGGATTAGAAAAACAGACACAGTCAAGGTTTGAACAAAAGGAGATAAATAGTTCACTAAGGAAAAGCAACGAATCAGGATCCAGCTGGTGAAAACAACTTGAATTTAAAAACAGTACTGGCAGATGCGCGGAAGGATACAGACCTTGAGGGTCTTCACTGCGCTCAGCATGGTGCGTTGTAACAGCTGAGTAACTACCGCGGCGACTCTGAAGAACAGACGGGCCTTTAGGGTTCATGCGACGGCGTTTATTCCGCCGTTCACGCTGGTCAGTCAAAGGAAAACGGCTGCCAGCACCGCCACACAGAGGCATCCGTGATGACGTTGCCCCAAGAACATTAAATACCAAAACAGTACGCTAAAACATCACAACAGCCTATAAGAAACCAGACACCACAAGGCTATACGATATTTCCACCACATTCTAAGAAACAACTACCCAACCATGTTCACCCCAACACGACAATCAAGGGAAAGGAAACCCAAAGAATTCAGCATAATCTTTCTTTCACAGGAAACAACATAAGTACACAGAGTTCAGGCAACAGGTGCACAAGGCCAACGTAACACAGCATACAACAACCAAACACAACAAACATAACATTGTTGAAAACTGCAACTCTGCAGGAAAAAAAGCAGGACACTTACATGAACCACACAGCAAACAGCGCAATTACAATTGTTTTCCGGGAGCACCCGAATAAACCCAACGCGGATCAGGAAAAATCACTTCAATGTAACCTCACTAACACACAGTTCAATACACCTACCAAAATAACACAACCCACCCCAAAAGACCCCGACACAAAATCTACCAGAAACCCCTTCAACACTACCCCAGGTCCCAGTACCAAAATTTACACTTTCCAAGCACAAAACGAAACAGAACATTTCAGAACAGGAAGTGTGGTTATATGCACCGCGCACGAAATAAACCCAAACAAGAGGGGGAAAAAACACCAAGTTTCCTAAACCCCAACCGACACCCAGAGGAAACAAAAAAAAAAAAAAAAACACACTGAAGAGTCAAGGCAACGACTGTAAAGCAAGAACACGTATCACAACAAACATACACAACCAGCCCTTACAGCATAACTCCAAGAAAAAGTTCCATGATTGCTTCTCTTGAATAAAAAAACCACAACACCCATCAAAAGCGCACCCACCACCAAACCAAGATAAACCGCACAAAAGTAAAGAAAAGAGCCAGAGGAACTTACTGAAGCGTAAGGAGCAACGCCAAAAGCAAAACCAAGGGACGGAGCAAATGAGCTTTCAAAACCTAAACAAGAATGAGAGAGAAAAGATATTTTCATCTTATACACATAGAGTCAACAGTGATCGAACGATCCTTAGCCGCAGAAAGTTCGAAGCAGGACAAGTGAATCAGACGGGAAAGAAACGGAGAAATCTGTCAGTGTGGGTTGCGGCAAAAACGGGTAACGGACGAGGCTGTACAAAACGGAAAAAGAGCCATGTTAACATTCTTAGACACTTTACATTTTTAGTAGGATATTAAAAAATTATATTTTGTGCTATATATACATAATATTTACCATAATTATGAAATTTTTAACAAAAGAGCAGTGTTGTGCAGTGGAAAGGTGGCTGCGTGGGTCTGAAGTCTCTTCGGTTAGGTTGGAGGATCGAATCCATCTTCCAATATTTTGTTCCAAATTTTAGTTTTATCTTCCTTATTTTATTTTTTAAGTATTAATCAAATTTAAAGTGACTCAATACATACATACATTTATAGTTTTAATCTATATACTTCATTACATTATTACTTATTAGAGTTAAAATATACTTCATTACATTTACACTTAACATAAATTCATTTTTAGATATAATGCTGCATTCACAATTTACATTTTCTAAATGCACACACTAACCGTCCCTTATTGAAATTATTTATTTATTTATTTATTAACATATCATCAAAAAATTAATTTTTTGTGTGTCAAATTTACTAAGAAAGATTTCATATTTTTTAAGTGCCCGATTAATTTTTATTTATAATGAATTTTGTACTATTTTTCTTAAAGTGTTAAGCTACTTGTGACATGCTTGAAATAATACTTTTCTTAAAGTATTATAAATTTCTTCTCGGTTTATCTTGGATCGAAGTTTAAGAAAGTGAAAATAAAATGCAAATGTATGAACTTGCCCCCCCCCCCCCCACTCACAACAATTCCTGGATACGCCAGTGCCTCCGTCCACCTAATATTGGGAATGAAGGGAGTGGTGTGGTTTTTAAGAAAAATAGAATTATGTATGTGGTTAATAATGAGTTGGTAAAGTGAGAATAAAGTAAGAATGAACTAGAGTCACACAAATGTTACCAAATATGGTATGAGACAATAATAGGTGGATATCCAAAAATGGAAAAAATGGGACAATTATAGAGGGGCAAATGAAGTATTACATAATTCAACGCGTAAAATCAAATTTGAATATTTGATAAAATGTTGATTGATAAAAGTGATAAACTAAAAACATGGGTTATTAAAGAACAAAAAACCTTTTGTACACACGTTTAGTGTTTACACACTTGTACACACTAACACTGCTTGTAAAAGCTTTTCTTTTGTAATAGGCAAAACATGTTTTGCCTATTAGACAAAAGAAAAACTCAAAAGAACATGTGTGCACTCTAAGCTTCCCTAGTTTCAATCCATTTCCCTTGGCGTGAAGCCAAAAATATAGCTCAAGTAGATGGTCCAAAGTGTGGTGTACTGGTCTGACAAAATTCATTCGAGCATGATGATGTAGGTGGTCATGCCATCGCTGGCAGGCCAAAGATAGGTGGATAGAATGAGGGAAGGTACAAGTTCACATTAGCCACACATTACTGTTTACTTCATCGTATAAAGCTTTTGTGGCCGTGGCTGGCATTGTCCATTTCACCTTCCTTGTCCTATGGTCTACAAATAGGTGAAATAGCCCTACACGTGAGTCTTTGCTCCCTTCACTTTACTGCTCATTTAATTGTCTCCTTTTAATTAGTACAGTATTTATCAATCACATTCTCATCAAACATTTTTCATTGATATTAATAATGAAAAAATTAGTAAGTTCGGTATTATTTTGAACAAAATAACTGAATATGAAGATTGTGGTGTAACTTCATGTACATTCTCTGTATTTTATTTAAAGAAATTAAATAAAATTCTTCCATAAGTAAACAACATCTAGTCTTATCACAATCTAAATAATTTGAACACAATCAACTACCTTAGTCATTTTAAACCTTAGCATGAAAATTATGAATTTAGTACATTACACCCTAATTTGAAGTGAGATTACATGAGTAGGATTAAAATATTGAAACATGCTACCTTAATTCGACATTAAAATATGCTACCTTAACAGCACATAAACTAGTACTTATAATTACATTATACGTAGTATATTTTAAGGGTCACGAGTTCTCCGGTTTTTTCCCGTTGCAGATGTAGGGTTCCTATGTTTAAGTGCATGTAACAACTTAAGTAACCAACGTTGTCTAAGGATGTTTTCTTTTGGACTGTTTTCAGTCCCAGACCAGACCAGACCAGACTTAAACAGACCAGACCAGACCAGACCAGACTTAAACAGATCAGACCAGACCAGACCAGACTTAAACAGACCAGACCAGACCAGACCAGACTTCCGTAGTTATAAAATACACAGAGACCAGACGTTTACCAGACCAGACCAGACCAGTTCAGACCAGACCAGACTAGACTTAAACAGACCAGACCAGACCAGACCAGACCAGACTTAAACAGACCAGACCAGACCAGACCAGCAAATTTCAATCCAAAAGAAAACTTCCTAAGAGATTAGAAAAACTAACAAGTAATAGATGAAAAAGGATTATTACACAAAAAGTCCAATGTATTATGTATAGAGTTTGTGACAAAATTAGTCTATTGTATACAAAATTATTTAAAAGTAGTCATATTTTTTAGGGAAATTATCATTGACCTCCCTCGAGGTTTCATGTATTATCACTTAGACACCCACACTTTTGAATATATGTGTTTACCCCCCCTCCCTATCCTTTAATGAAAATTTAATAACTAATAATTACGTTTAGCAAAAGTATAAATTTGGATTTATAAATTTTCTCACTTGCAGATTTAACCTGATAGTTAATAAATTTACCTGTATTAAGAATCTTTGTACCAAAATTTTTTTTTTTTGCAGGAACACATACTTTCCGATGAAAAAGTCCTTACTATTGACAAATTTATTAGGTACTTAACTACATCTACATGTGAGTAAAATTATAGAACTAGTAGCAGACACAATCGAAAGGTACAAACTTAAAACAATAAATATCTATTACTTTTAAAAGTTCGAAAATATATCCGAGATTGTAGAAATCTTGGTGAAACTTTTCTAACGAGGGAAAGATGCCCGATAACGAGGAATATTATTTTATACCTAAAATAGATGTTGGTGAAGAACCTTGTAGGAGACTATTGTTACCTATTGTTGATTCGTATGGAAAGTGGTCAAAATAACTACTTTTGTGATTCATATTCGGGGAGGACAAGGCCCGATCTCGAGAATGGCCGAATTTTAAATTAAGAATTCAGATCGGGACCGATACCAGACCGGTGAAAAAGAGGCCCCGTGCCTCACTTTTTGGGATCGGGATTGGAGCCCTTGTTTTGACCTCATTCTTTTTTTTTCATTAAAACCATTGAGAATATTTTAAGATGGGTTATAGCCCATTTACAAGTTGAAAAATAGGTAGTTAAAATATTTGAATTATTGGGAGCGAATCTAGACCAATTAGGAGATTGGAACCGAATATAAGGTCATGGGTCGCCCTAATTATTTAGCACTAACCAGTTTGGGTGTGCAACCCGTCCTAAACTATAATCGCTTTACTAGTATTTTTACATGTAAACATGTTCATATTCTGTCAAATATTAATTTACAAGCTGTTATTATACCTATAATGATCTCATTTCCAGTGATAACAAAGAGTGTTTAGAGTGCAAATTGGAAATTTTCTTGCATTTAATTTTTAATGGTAAAATCGAGTAGTAAACTCCATTTTTGAGTGGGTTTGATTCATTTAATTTGATTTGTTTCAAGTTTTGACAAATTTAGCGTATTTAGATCATTTTCAATTGAGTAAATTTACTAACTTTACAAATTCAAAGGCATAAAACGAACTACCTAAAGTGAGGTCAGTTTTGTTTTTATTTTATTTTATTTTGTTCGACTTTTGCTAAAAGTGTATTTAGTATGGACAAATTTATTAATTACCCGACCAAATTTGTGATTGAATAGAATTACAGTATTAAAAGCGACATAATGAAAGGTTATGAAATTATATCTATAATTTGCTTTAAATATAGATTAAGAGTTGTTTAACCATCATTAATGGATAGGGAGGGGGTAAGATTATATTTTTGATAGTATAGGGGTGTGATTGATAATACATCAAACCTCACGGGAGGTCAATGATAATTTCCCTATTTTTTAGTATCCAAGAAAAAATTATGGTAAGTCCAATTCCATCCATTTGAATTCCTCAAGTGTCTACATGTTCTCTCCATCTAAGCTACAATGTTTTACGGAGTATTTTAATAACCAATGTGTTCGGGATGAGAAATTTCCTCTGCACAACACATTTGAGTTTAATTGACAGGGTTTGTATTGTACGGACAAAGTTAGATAATACGGAGTAGGTGAACATGACACTGACAAATGGATTAGAATTTTACTTTGAATTAATTTAATGACATGGTGCCTCTAAATTATAAAAAGTAAGCTTATTGTAAATCATAATTTTAAAAAGATTACCAGGTACACAATTAATGGGCATTGATGGGCAGAATGAAGCGAATCATAATTTTATCGTAAGTATTCAAACGATGATTGGTTTTAAATAATTATGTATGATAAATTAATTTTTTTCACTAACTCTAAACATCGAGTTTTTTGTGTAATAAGCCATGAAAAAGATAAACGTCCACAAAAGTGAAAAAGAGCAGATATTTCCAAAGAATATGGAGCACTAAACAGAATAAAGAAATACGGAGTATGGAACAACTGGAGTATAATATAAAGAAGAAAGATGAAAGATGATTTTTTCGTTGGGCATATGTGGTGCTATGGGATTTGAACAATTTTTATTAGGGGCGTTATAATATTATTATCGGAGTCATAACTTATACCCGGATTATGATTGATTCCTTCTTGAAAGTAAATCTATTAAGGAAATAAGGAGTACTACTTCTGTCTGGGCTTAAGTTTCTCATTGAAAAGTACAATAATTACTTATTCGAGTATATCTTGAGAAGTATTCTGATGTTTTTAATGTTATAGGTATGTTGTTTTTACTGTTTGATGATTAAACTGTTATTCAAGAGTAGTGCTGGACTCGGGCCGGGCGGCCCGAACCGGAACCGACCCGGCCCGGTTACTGTGTGAACCGGCCCGGGCCGGTGGCCCAGTCCACCGGCGGTTCGGGTCGACCCGGCCCGGTGGATACCGGTTCCGGGCCCGGGCCCTCTATTTGGTGAACCGGCCCGGGCGGTTCGGGCCCGGTCCGGGCCGGAATAATTTTTTTTTTAATTTTTTTTTGAAATTTTTTTAATTTTTGGGTTGGATTAGGTATTTTGGGCCATTTGAGGTGGTTTGGGGTGGTTTGGGGTTGAGGGGGAGGGGTAGGGGGTTAAATAAGAGAAGCCAAAAAATAAAAATAAAAATGGGGCGGGTGAACCGGCCCGGAACCGGCCCGGTCTGGCCCGGAACCGGTCACCTGCCGGTTCGGGCCCGGGCCCTCCTATTGGTGAACCGAGGCCCGGCCGGTTCAAGGCTCGAACCGGGCCCGGCCCGAACCGAGTCCAGCCCTATTCAAGAGTACTAACTATTTTCATATCAAAACTTTTAACTATGACGACCAAGAGAGCCAAATGATTGTGGACTGTGGAGAGTGAAAACTAGGAAGGATTTATCAAAAAATAATGTTTACTTTAATTCTATTATTAGAATTCAATGAGTCTTGAGACTCTTGATTTAAACACAAAATAAGAAAAGTTGTACGCATGGTCCATGTTTTATGCGTATCTGCAACAACTTTCTATTTTAATTCATAACACAGATAATTTTCTGAAATGGTAAATTTTCTTTCTCACCTTTACACATGAGCAAGCTTGAACACGTCACTAAGATGCCATTTCCAAATTCTACAAGCAAACCCCGCTCCTCAACAATACAATGTTACATGATTTGGCTACGGTGTATATTTTGATACCTTTAAAATAAGGAACAATAGTTGATTCCCTTTTCTAAGGGAACAACTTAGCACAAATTACCGTGAAAATACAATCACCCAGACTAAAAAATAATTCAAAAGCTAATAGGGGTAAGGGAGTAAATCTTAATCTTAACAAATGTCTGTTGGCATGCCCAGGTTCTGATCTGTCATGCCCAGGTTCCGATCTGTCATGCCGATGTTTTTGTTTGCACAACTAAATGCCTAAGTGAGCATCAACCCCAACAAGAATAATAACCAGAGAAGAGCCCCTTTTCAGAGAACATCACACAAAGGCCACACCTTTTTTGACAGGCCTTTTTTGCTACCAATCACTGTTTCTTCTCCCACCGTGACTACTGTCACCAAACCGGGAGGCTGAAAACCTGTGGTGTCCGTGTTTGGACGAAACAGAAGAAGGCGAATGAGTGAAATTAGGTGCATGGGACTTTCTTGAGGACCAGTGATTGGAAGCATGACCATTGGAGTTGCCATTGCTGTACTTCCAAGATCTTTTACTGCTAGGAGTTGCATGACTTGTCCAGCTATTATTGTATCCTGAGAAGTCTTCGGGATCATCCATAATCCAACCTCCCCTCCTTTTTATTTTATGCTCTGATCTAAAGTCACCTTCATATATTTCTTTTTTCTTTCTTCTCTTGCCAAAGTCATCAATCGGCATAGACCAGGATCCCATGCACTCTTCCTTCATGTTAGAGAATATTTTCTTTTTGGGTGTTGATAAATCATGGCTCCTTTTATTACCACCCTAACAATAATGGCACAATTTTTAAATAAAAAAATGAGATATCACCAAATAACATTGAGAGGTTCAGGATTGGAAGAAAGGACCAGAAAAATACCCTGTGAAATGTGCACTCCCGTGAAAAATGACCGTCTTCACCGCATCTATAGCATGTAAGTAGGGTCCCCGTAGCACTACTCTCCCCACGAAATCCAGCACATGCCTGCAATTTTGAAAAAAATAGAACATGGGCCCACAATGGAAAGGCGTGGTTCATGTGGTATCTTCTTACAACATACAGAATAGGGTACAATAAAACATCAACTGATTCAGCAGTCACTCTTAAACAAATAAACTTATGCAAGCTTATGACTGCTATTTCAGTAGATGCCTCCTTTCTAGAAATCTTAGTGTCAAATTCACATTAAT
Source organism: Cuscuta epithymum (assembly GCA_945859915.1). Lineage (NCBI taxonomy): Eukaryota > Viridiplantae > Streptophyta > Magnoliopsida > Solanales > Convolvulaceae > Cuscuta > Cuscuta epithymum. The sequence continues at coordinate 3,395,809 of CAMAPF010000040.1, forward strand.
TTACTAACCAAACCAGTATGGCCTAATGAACCGCATTTGTAACAGGAAACCTTGCTTGGACCATTGTCAGGATAGTCAGCACAACAAAGATGGCCAAATCTCTTGCAAATGTAACACTGTATCAACTGCCAAAAAAGGGAGCAAAAATATAAGTATTGCAAGCATAAAAAGAAAATGCCACGTAAGGCTATATATATACAACAGTCCCAACCTTAAGGTCGTCTGGGTGGTAATCAGAGTGACAGGAGAACATATCATGTCCGGAATCCCCACACTTTAAACACATTTTAGAACTCCAAGATCCTCCATTGTTTCTCTCAGGACAGTCTTTTGCTCTGTGGCCTTCTTTCTTGCAAATGAAACAATCTTTTCCCTGTCCAGAGATAGATAGAAGTGTGATCAATGTACAACATTCATAGAAAAGAATCTTGCAGATTCAACATGCAAAGCAACATAAAGTGATCAGTGAAATCTTTGAAAATCTAGGGTAGTTTAGTACTACTAATTAACAAGACAGAAAATTAACCACTGTAAAAATCCACAGAGATTATGCACTAGAGACTTGCCTAATCTATCAAGACACCAGATATGCAAATAAAATCTACCACTGGATGTTTTTTGTTCACTCGAAGGCCTAAACCTCGTCCATTTGAAATGTTACAAGATCTCAAGCAGGACCCAATTTCATTTTATAAAAAAAGGATTATAAAATCTCACAGAGCTCTTTCATGTAAACTATCAGTTATCGGAAATATAATATTATAGAGGTGATTATAAGTATAAGTATGCAGAAATAAAATTGAGTTTGCAGCAATATAGCTTGCTTCCCACTTAACAAGTTAGAGCAGTATGCATGTGTCTCAGCCCAGACAGTTAAATAAATTACAAATAAGTAGGCATGCATGTGAAACTCGTTCAAGTAAAACAGAGGGAGAAATATTAAACGATCTGACACGTGGAATTGAATAGAAAATCCATAAACATAAGGCGTGTGGATGTGCACAGGTATATCCAATACCAACTACCACAACATATAAACTGATAGATGTTATGACAACACATTCCACTAACCTTCTTACACTGTTTAATGTTATGTTCCAAGCTCCCGCACAAAAAACATGGCTTCTTGCGTCGAGCAGCAGTGCAGTTTACACTCATGTGACCCTCTTCACCACAATTATAGCATGACCCCCATCCACCACTGCCTGGGGGGTCAAAGTATCTTGGTCCACGCTGAGATCATACAATGAATAACAATAACAAAAAAGGTACCACTGAGGCAAGTAGCTTGCTTTCATTTTTGCAAGTATATTATTACAAACCACATTACATCAACTCACAAGAAGCTTTCGCAGGACTGCATTATCTGGTATCTCAGCTGGATTTGTTTCCTCATCTTTTTTTACATTGTCAATTGTTTGGGTAGTGTTTTCATTATCACCTTCATTCACTTTGTCCTCCTGATACAATCAAATAATCAATCATAAGAATGAAAAAAAAACTCAAGTATTGCAGATTTTAACCGATGACTCGCTGATTTGCTGCAGAAATATGTTTCTTTTTGTATTTTCGTTGGATAGAAAAGGAGAGAACGAATACGGATTCCAGAAAGTCCGATGTTGTCCGCAACTTACAAAACTCTATATTTGCTACTCAATCGTACCAATGCAGAAACTTTTGTCTTTAAAGATTTACGCATTCCAGCTAATCTTCCTCCCATCTCCAGTGCAATTTAGAAGTAGTTTGTACCATTTACAGTAAATAGTTATGAACATATTTCTGCTAGTAATACCTAGTATATGTGGCTCGTATGCTTTCCTGATGGAATGTATACAAATCACAATAAAAAAAATAAAATTGTGGTGTAAATAATTAAAAAAACTAAGCAAATAAGGAAGATCTTTACTCCAACCATCGTCACAACCAATTCTTTTTAAATTTAAATATGCATGGAGCTGATGTGAAGCAAAACCATAAATAGTAATTAGAGAGATTAAGTATGGATATTCTAGGAGCCATTTGTAATAGCCCAATTAATGTGTCACATACAAATGTGTAACATATGAATAACAGTAACATTCTGAATCAGAAATTACCCCAACTATGTTGCTGCAGAAGTTTTCACATTTATGAGACATTTCATGAGAAGCCTGAGGAATATTTAAAAGCTCAAGTCAGAAGTAAAATTCAGCTAAAAAATGGAACAAAGTTCCATAATTACATGCAAGTAAAACGCACTAACATTTTTCTCTTCCAACTTAGTGTCCCCGTCTTTCCTCTTCTTCTTTTTCTTCTCTTTCTTGCTCTTCTTACTATCGACACTCGTCGGCTCCTCCAAATCGGCGTCATTTTTCAAGGACTTAGCGCGTTTTATGGCTGTCTCCACGATTTTTAAACTAAGATCTTCATTACCCTCCGCATCGTCGTCGCTGACAGCTGTGGCGGCGGCGTGTTCAAATTCCTTAGATTCCCCTTCAGGTGGTGACGATGACGAGCACGCTTTCAACTTTCTTTCCCTCTTTCCCATATTACCGATTGAGTGATTTCTTTTCAGAGATTCAGTCAACAAAATCAACCGATATTGTAATGGGAGCTGAAGAGTCTGGGAAGAGCTCTAACCCCAACCCTAAATCGGAGCCTGAATTTGAGAAGCTACCGAAAAAACGGATATTGGGCTTCGAATATCGTAGGGTTTCCAAATAACGGTAGTGAGTAGGCCTGGACTCGGGCCGGGCGGCCCGACCCGGAACCGGCCCGGCCCGGCCACTGTAGCAACCGGCCCAGCCCGGTGGCCCGGTCCACCGGCGGTTCGGGTCGAACCGGCCCGGTGGTTCCCGGTTCCAGGCCCGGGCCTTCCAAATGGTGAACCGGCCCGGCCGGTTCGGGCCCGGTCCGGGCCGGATTTAAATTTTTTTTTTTTTTTTTTTTTTTGAAATTTTTTTAAAGTTTTGGGTTGGAATAGGTATTTTGGGCCATTTTAGGTGGTTTGGGGTGATTTGGGGTTGAGGGGGAGGGGTAGGGGATTAAATAGGAGAACAAAAAAAAAAAAAAAAAAGTGGGCCGGTTCGGCCCGGCCCGGTTTGGCCCGGAACCGGGACCGGAACCGGCCACCGGCGGTTCGGGCCCGGGCCTCCCATTTCCTGGCCCGAGGCCCGGCCGGGCCCAGGACCGAACCGGGCCCGAACCGGCCCGAGTCCAGGCCTAGTAGTGAGTATAGTTAGTTAAATACGGTACGGGAATTAAACGAGGTTTAATACGTACGTGTTTTATTCGGTGACAAGAATGAAAAAGACGGTCAAATATTCGTTGAAAAAACGCTGACTTTTAAAAAACGTGTGAATACGTATACGTGTATAATACGGTATATGTTACAAAAGTTCGGACAAAAAATACGGGTATTATTTCAAACATTTAAAGTATATTCTTCACTAAATAAGATATATAGTAAAAACAAATAAAAGTATACACATGTTCAAGTAGCAAATCTCATTACATACATAGTAAAAGAATAATTTTTAAGTCCAAGACATGATTTTGCAAAATAAAGTAAAAAATGAGGAATAATAACAATAGAATGAGATTAAGTTAAAATCATTGTCTTTATATGATCATGAAATAACACTCAAGTCAAACTCATGATTTTCATCAAGATGATGAATGACATATGAGAAAAGCACATTGTGTGACTGCTACTGTTATGTTCATTATTGTTTATGTATAAAAGTTTATACTAATAATATTTCAGGTTTAGAAAAACTTTAATTTTGATATGATGGATGAGAAAAACATCATAAATCCAGTAGTATTTCAAGTTTTGATCTTTTAGGAAGCTAGTTCTAGCCGTCTTGCATATAATTTTAGTGATTAATAATCGCATTGTAACAACACAAAAACATGGGGTCATGAGGAGGTTTTCCCTTTTCCTTTTAAGTTGTTGTTGGTCTTCTATGCATTTAATGCACTAATTCAATTATCAGTTCATGCTTCTGTTTTTTGTAAAATACGGAAAAAAACGTTTTATACGGGAAGTAGGAGTTTTTTTCCTTTTTAAACGGACCGACATTATTTTTCGTTGTAAACGCGTTTTTTTGTTCAAAAAAACGGTACGCGTTTAAAACGCGTTTTAAACGGGAAAAAGCTAACTAGGGTAGTGAGTAGGCATTGCAATGGGGCGCAAAGACTCAGACCAGCTTCGTGACCCGTATGGTTTAGCCCATAACTCGTCCCATGCGGGTCGGATTCGCCTCCTTTCTACCCTTCCATAACCTAATTATATCGATTTTTGCATTTCTAGTAGTGTGAAAAGGTTGTAATTTGAACTTGTACAAAATTTATTCTCAGATTAAAAAAATGTAAAAGATCAAAGTTACAATATAATGAAAGTTTCAAAAATTATAAAAAAAAATGCCCTCGATTTGTAGAATTCGTCTATTTATTCTAATAAATGAATATATAAAATGATAACAACAAAAATGGCTTTGGCAATTAATCGTTCATCTCGTTCAAATATGAACTTTAATATGTTACAAACCAATAAATTTACGATTTATTATTTTCATACACATGTGTGTGTGTTTGTAGTATAATTGTAAAAAATAGGGATAAGTATAGAAAAGGTATTTATAATTGTGAGCATTTCCAAATAGGGGCCCGAGATTTATTTTCACACAAAGTATGACATGTGTTTTCAATTCGCTAGCACTCATGAGACTTTTGTATAAACCCTCTCAAAGAGAAGATGATATGTCACTTTTTTATGCATCCACATCGCCTTCTTTTTTACGTCGTTTAAACAGAGATCCCCAAATAACAAACACATGTCCCACTTTGTGAAAAATGAATCTCAAACCCCCATTTGAAATGTTCATAGCCATAAGTACTTCTTTATACTTATCCCAAAAATATATGTACATTTATATATTGAATGGGTGAGATGGGGCAGTGCGGGGCAATATTAATATTCGGCCCTCACCCCCATTTTGTGCAAGACGGGTGACCCGTTGCAAATGTCCTGGGCAGAGCAAGTTCTTATGGGTGAGCAATGTATGGAGGAGAATTCGTTCATCTTAGCTCCATTTTTCGAATTAAAAGTTTCATTTTTTTTACATGTTTATCCAACACAACTCAGGTTTTGTTAATTGGTCATGGGAAGAGAAATTTTCAAAAAGAAGCTAAAAATTAGAAACCAGGCGAGACAGAAACCTTGATCGTTCATATCCACATCCTGAGCGTGGTGATCCGTATTCTTGGGCTACTTGGACCCACACTGGTGTATGGGCCAACACAATTCCCCCACTTCAAATGTCTCGGGCGTGCCTGAGACCTAAAAACAGTAAGTTGTGTCATCTGGACCGAGCGCCTGGTTCCGTCTAGTTGGGTCAACAGCAGGCGCTTCGCTTCCCAAGACTTTGAAGTAGTGGCTAATGGTTGGCACTTTGCTTCCCGAGATTTTGTAACACCGCCCCCCAAGTAATTGTACTTTATCAAATTATGTATTGAACCCGAGAAATGAATAAACGCATTCTATGTGATTGTGATTTTTTATCATTTCTTTTACGTGAATAGTAAAATTCACGTGGGGCCCACACCGAAAGTGGGGGCCGCCCGATATTATCGGGACCACATATTATATTCGTTCAGGTCAAGATAACATGTGTATGATGGTGGATATCCTTGTTGGACCATATAAATTATGTGAGTAACCAATAGGGCATATAAAGCTCATTTATCGGTACCGACGCACTAACAGATAAAAGGCCATAATAAATTATGGAGACCACCAAATTGAAAGTTGGGGATTATACATGCATTCTTATAGCCAATAATAATTGGAAGGATGATAGATATTTCATTTTACCCGATAAAATGAAATATAGTTAAAACAGTACGGAAAATACAACTTTCGAGACCGAATATACACTTGGGGACACAAAGGGATGACCACCCATCAAAGTGGGGGCCACCCCACGTTTTTAATCGTGCAAATGGGGAGGGAGAGCTGTATGAGAGGCTTGAAATGGGAGCTGCATGATGAGGAGACCAATTAGATCACCTAAGGGTCCCTCCTCACATTCTTTTGCTCTATTAAGACAAAAGTGAGGGGTTTCCTCCACCCACCTCCAATCAACTCGACCCATACATCATCCAAGGAGTAGGAAACCCTGCAAGTACTCCATTTTCATCAGAGTCTACTTGTCATTACTCAACCATCAAATAACCGTAACATTCTGAATCAGAAATTACCCCAACTATGTTGCTGCAGAAGTTTTCACATTTATGAGACATTTCATGAGAAGCCTGAGGAATATTTAAAAGCTCAAGTCAGAAGTAAAATTCAGCTAAAAAATGGAACAAAGTTCCATAATTACATGCAAGTAAAACGCACTAACATTTTTCTCTTCCAACTTAGTGTCCCCGTCTTTCCTCTTCTTCTTTTTCTTCTCTTTCTTGCTCTTCTTACTATCGACACTCGTCGGCTCCTCCAAATCGGCGTCATTTTTCAAGGACTTAGCGCGTTTTATGGCTGTCTCCACGATTTTTAAACTAAGATCTTCATTACCCTCCGCATCATCGTCGCTGACAGCTGTGGCGGCGGCGTGTTCAGATTCCTTGGATTCCCCTTCAAGTGGTGACGATGATGAGCACGCTTTCAACTTTCTTTCCCTCTTTCCCATATTACCGATTGAGTGATTTCTTTTAAGGGATTCAGTCAACAAAATCAACCGATATTGTAATGGGAGCTGAAGAGTCTGAGAAGAGCTCTAACCCCAAGAAAAAATTGTTGCTCGTAGGACACTTTCATCCGTTTTTGACCAAAATAAGATCACATCCGAATTTTACTTGCGTCGTACTCCAGAACTCCTATTTTTAGAAACTCAAATATGATTTGCCAAAATTACCCCCCACTACTTAAATAATGTTCAGTTAAAAGCCTTCAGCTCCCATGAACTAAACTACCGACCTGAAGCCTCGATCATCATCTCTGCGTTCTCGCAGATTTTCCCTACGCTCTCGCAAGTTGATTTCGCTTTTCTCGATCATCATCATCTCTCTCGCCATCATCTTCGCTACTTCACTTTTGTCATGTAAGTTTTTTCTCTGTTTTTTTCTCGATCATATTCTCTGCTTTTTTGAACTCTTAGATTTTTTAGTTTGTATTACGTTTTTGCATTCCTACGTTTTTATCTTCTCTGCTTTTTGCATTCCTGTCACTCGAGTGTTCCTTATCTTTTGAATTCAATGGATTTCAATTTTTGTAAACATTCCTACGTTTTTATAATTGGATTTCATTGTAATCGTTTTTTATGAATTAGTAATCCTCAGTTTCTTATATCGTTTTCGGATATATGAATATGTATGAAGATGCTGTAGTTTGCTTATTCATTAAACAAATCAATATACTTTGTATTCAACTTTTCCTTTTTTTGCACTTGATTTCCATATTTACGGATGTTTTTCCTCTTTGCTATTTTCATACACTTTGCAGGATGTTGATTATGCTCAAAGTTGATGGTATTTGGGATGATTCACATGTTTTTTCTAATAAACGAACATGTGGCCTAATACTTCCTGATGACACATTATACAATGCTTTCACTGAATTGGCTTACTCATGCATTGGTGCACTTGCTTCAAAAGAGATGCTTAAGTTTACATATTTGGTTGAGTCATGCCCTCCTCCAGTTGTTGTTAATGATGATAATAGTTTGCAATTTTACCTTGCTCTTAAAAAATTGCAGCCTGATTATGCAAAGTATCCCTTATGTGTTGAGTTATGCCCTGTTTCTGCTTATAATCAGGCCTACTGCTCTCCTATAGCTGCTGCTATTGATTTAAATGCTTCTCCAGTTGATGAAAATGACCAATTACTCTTACACTCAGTTTCTTCTGCTTTGCTTGAAGGCAATTCTTTTGAGTTTTATGCTACCAATGATGAGATTTTAGTGGATTGTGAAGATACATCTCTTATGACTACACCTTCATCTTCATCTCCTGTCACTGAAGATGATGATGTCTCTGAAGATGGTGATGTTAGTCTAGACTTTGAATTACCCAATGTTTCTGATTTCCAAGATTTTGAAGTACTCTCTCGTTTTAATCCTACACATATAGCTACAGATTGTATTTACAAGGACAAAAAGGCATTGGATTTCCATTTGAAAATGTATGCTATTTCAAATCTTTTCCAATATAAGACGAGGACATCAAATAGAAAAGTATTGCATGTTGTTTGCTTGGATGATCATTGTATTTGGTCTGTTCGTGCGGTGAGGTTAGGTGGTTGTCAAATGTTTCAAATAAGAAGGTAATTTGATCATTTAATTCATTGTCCTTTTATGACTTTGTTTTTTAATTGTTATTACTATTTACTGCCTATGTATAGTCTATTTACTGTGTTATTATTGTCTGCTTCCTTTGCAGATTTGACAGTGTTCATGTCTGCTCTCTTGATTTTAGACAAGGTCCCCATCGTCAAGCAACATCTGATATAATTGCAGAATTGATAAAGAGTCGATATGCTGATGCTTCAAGGAAACCATATGCTCCAAAGGATATCATTGCTGATATGATCCAGACTTATGGGATTGCTTTGCCATACAAAAAAGCATGGAATGCAAATAGAAAAGCTCAACAAAAGTTGATGGGTTCAGATGAGGAATCATATCAGTTGTTACCCTCCCTTGCTCATGTTTTGAAAGAGAAGCATCCTGGTTCATTGATCAACTTAGGTATTGATGCCAATGATCGTTTTGAGTCTTTTTTCATGTCATTGGATGCGTGGATTCAAGGCTGGAATCATTGTTTTCCTGTCCTTATTATTGATGGATCCTTTATGAAAGCATATTATAAAGGGACTCTACTAACCGCTTGTGCTCAAGATGCTAACAAGCAGATATTTCCTCTAGCTTTTGGCATTTGTGACACCGAGAAAAAGAGAACATGGACTTGGTTTTTTAAGAAACTAAAGGAGTGTCTTGCATTCAGGAGTGATTTATACATTGTTTCAGACCGTCATGAAGGTATACTTCATGCAGCAAAGACAGTGTTTCCACATGCTAAACATGGGTACTGTGCGTTCCACCTGTTTGGAAATATTAGGTCAAAGTTCAAGGGCTGTACGAAAGGTCTTTCATGGAAATTTAAACAGGCTTCCAGAGCTGCCACTCCTGCTCAACTGGAGAGTTTTTTGACGTTATTAGATGCTGAAGATCCTCGTATCCGTGGCTATTTGTATGAAATAGGTGTTGAAAAATGGGCACGTTGTTACTCTACTTTCCCTCGCTACTCTATAATGACATCCAATAATGCAGAGTCACTTTTTTTTTTTTTTTTCGATAACATGTAAGTATATTAGAAATCGAAAAAAATAGCATTTTACAATGCATCAAATCCAAATCAAAATGACTATCTAAGCTAGAATAAACTAACCTAGATATAATGCATCAAAATAATGGGACAGACCCCACCTCACAAATTATACAATCAAAGTGCATATCCCAATGCACGGGATATCACAAAATAAAAAACTCATAGTCTCTCAAATCCAAGATTTGGACCAATAAAATCAAACAAAAACTAACTTCAACAAGTTCCTAATCTAAACATCCAAAGAAAGCCCGGAAAGGAGTAGTGAACTTAGCATCAAAACAAACCTCCCCTTTCTTCTTTGTAACTCCCGGTAATCCCTCTAGACATCTTGCGGTGAAAGTTAAGCCCTTTTTATCCAAATCGTCCGTGAGTCGAAGGGAAGTATCCACTCAAATCACACTAGCCCGCACAAATCTAAACGGTTTGACAACCAACTTGAGTGTCTTACCGTTAACCATCTCACATTTGATGACGACATCATGTTGGTGCAAATCATTCTCATCCGTAACTACCCTCTCAATATCTTCCAAAGCGGCCACGGATTGTTCATTTGAGCTTTTCACAACTTCTGGACACCATTGGGCAACCTGGGAATCAGACTGCCGTTTAAACCCGGTCGGGTTTGTGGCTGTCCCGGTCGGGTTTTGCCCCTGGACAGTCGGGTGGATCTCCTGGGCAGATTTTGTCAGACTGGATTGGGCAGCGGGTTCAACAGTTTCCACAATTTCCGCAGGTATGTTTTCATTTCCCCCAATTTTTATTTGTTCATCTTCAGCTTTCTCACTTGATTTCACCGTATCATCGTCCCTTTTTGCTAGCTTATTGCAAATAAACGGGTGGTGCCCATATATCTTACAATGGAAGCAAAAATTTGGGAACGTTTCATACACCACAAATTGTTTAACTACCTTCCGGGATGGTAGTCGAATAGGAAATGAAAGTGGCGGTGGCTTCGAAATATCAACTTCAATAAGCACTCTAGCAAAGTGGTGATTAGACCTATCATGTGTGACTTTGTCCGTAGCCAATGGGACACCAACCATGGATGCAATCTCACTCAAAGCATCCTCATTCCAAAGTTTCAAGTGTAAGTTAGGGAATTTAACCCAAATAGGTACTTTGAGAAACTCTTCATCATCAAAGGAAAAATCATCCGATAGTGCTTTTAACATAAGTAGTTTCCCAAAAATGGTGTAAGGTCCCTCTTTCAACACTTTTGTCCTATCATCCTCACTTTGAAATTTAAATATAACCCAACCCTTATCATGGGGCTTAATAATGCACTTAACACCCCATGTGTTCTTCAAATCATAAATCGCTTTTAGACCGGGAAATTTTCCGGTGAAACAACCGACTAAACAAAAACCCCACATTTCAACCATACTAGGCATAATTCTATCGGAAAAGTCAATGATAGTGCCACTAGGCGGGATATACCTCAATTTAAAGCCATTCGAGGGTGCCCGATTGTCCTTAAAAAGGGAGGACCAAGGAGTAGCAGTCCCTGAGCTAGCTGCAGCAGTTGGAATTGTCTGCACGATATTAGCAGTAGAAATCTGCCCAGGTAGATTAGGAGAAACCATATCCCCTGCCATCTTAGCATTATCAGTCTGCATCCCATTTGTTCCAAATGGCTGGGTATTACAGGTACCAACAACAGTATTGTTTCTCCCAGGTTTTGTTTCAGCAGACCTCAGAACTTCAGAGTTCAAAGCAGGGAAATCTTCCTTCATGGTCTCCAGCACAGTGAACTTAGATGACCTGGTGGTTCTTGTCGTGGAAGCTTCCCCCATCCCCTGTTTCGTTCTTGTCATGGTATCCAAGAAGATGAAACTACCCACAAATACTGCTCCAGAGATCACTCTCAAGGTAGGATTCGATCCAAAAGCAAACCAAAGAACGAAAGCAGTGAACAAGTCGCTGAGAACGATGAACAGTGTCCGGAAACTGAGTTGCAGTTAAACGGACTTCCTTAACTCAAAACCAGGGTCAATATGTTCATCTAATGAAGATGAACACTAAATAGTCCAAAGAATCCAGAAACAAACACTTAGATCGACTCTTTTTACAGAAATCAATTTCGCAGTAAACAGTAAACTCAGCGATTTTGCATTTCGATTTTGAGGTTTAGGTCGTGATTCATGGTTCTAACTTCAAAACCAGACTCGGATTTGAACTCAGGAGTGAAAAACGACCAAAAACCAACGGGAATCCGAAGTCCAAATATCGGCAATGCGTGGATTCAACCCAGATTAGCTACGCCATTGGATGTACGGACGAAGAGAACTGGATCGCGAGTGTACCCAGGAGAGAAACGCTCTCAACTCTTCTATTCGACAAAATCACTCTGCCGTTTTAATGCAGAGTCACTTAATTCAGTGGACCGTGTTCCCCGTGAATACCCCATAGCAAAGTTGATTGATTTTTTGCGTGAAAGGATGCAAAAGTGGTTCGTTGAACGTCGTGATGAATCAGCAGCCAATAAAACAGTTCTTTCTGAGCACTTTGAGTCCCAACTTCGTGCTTACCATGCTGCAGCATCACTTATGTGTGACACCGCACCCGGATGTACTCGAATTTGAAATTTGACATGTATTTGAAATTCCTAGCGAATAAATTTCGTATGATTGATTGGAATATTTAATTAATGTGAGATTAATTAAACTATTTATCGGGTCCATAAAATGAGAACGGACTACCAAATATTTAGTTGGGTCATAATAATAAATTATAGAAGCCCAATAAAGTGCCAACAAAAGTTGATAAAAATGTTTGGACAACCCGAGCGCTATTTTGGCCCAACCTGCCAGAAATAGCAGGAATAATTGGGAGGGACTTCCTACACCCACTTGGGATATTCCACCAGTCAAATAACCCCCAAATAATGGGGAGGGGACAAGGAAATAAGGGGAGGGGCGAGCTAGGCATGAGGGGAGTCTCATTGAGACAAATGCCCATACCCCCATGTCCTACTCCTTGGATTATCTTCCAATTGATTGAGGAGTTGTCTCCTATCATTGGCATCCATTCGAACCAGCCAGGGAGAGGGAGAGCTCAAGGGGAGTCCTCACATCATCCAAGGCTTGAAGGAAGCAAGAAGCTAAGGAAATCCAATAGAAAACAACTAGAAGAAGAGGTAAGAACACAACTCTTATCTTTTAACTAGTTTTGTTGTATGATTTTTAAGAAATCATATGGTGGATTAAACCGTGAGTTATACACGTTTAAAAGTGTATAATATTGTTATTTAGTGGTGGTATTTAACTTAGAAGAGTCGTGGAATCGATAGGAGTTGAAACCGCCGGAAACCGCCAAGTGTAGGAGGCTGTTCGTAGTAGCAGACGACGAAAGCCGCCCAGCTTTCGTGAAAGCCGCCCGGCTTTCACCTTCTGCCCAGATTTTTCGCTTTCGATCGGTTCAGAACGGGGGTTGATCGGAGGGCTTAATAAAGGCAACTATTTCAGCACTTCATAAGGTGAGGATGGCTGACTATATTGCTTATAATCTTTGGGTTAATTTCATAAGATTACCTAAAGTAATTAAATGTGATTTTCATGGATTATTAATGATTAATAATGCCTAAATGAAAATATCATTGTTTGTGAATAGAAGATGCATAACATACAAATTTATGAGAAATTGTGTATGATGATGCATAATAAATGTGAAGGTATAATGATTGTATAAACCATGAATTTTTGTGATAAAATATACTTTTACTTCATGTATAGAAATCATGAATGGATAAAAGTGATATTTTTGATATTGAGATTAAATCGTATACGGATTAGAAAATCCATAGGAATGAGCCTTATAACTATGAGTTAAGGAGCTTGGCTGTTTAAAGATTTATGGATTAGTATTTAATTTACTAATCGGGAATGTTGTATAAAAAGTGATAGAACAATCCTAAGGACTTGGATTGTGAAGGATGCACCTTAAGTAGTCTTATGAGATGCCTTAAGGTAGGAATGGGTAACCACTAAGTTACATTAGGAGTAGGCCTCATTGGCTACTCAAGATTGAGGAACTCTAGGCATAGAATTTTCTAGTGAGTTAGTATCGTGACTAGAGGAAGCCTCTAGCACGATGAAGAATGACTGGAGGAAGCCTCCAGCATTCGTGTAGGACGAACGAGTATCGTGACTAGAGGAAGCCTCTAGCACGATGAAGAATGACTGGAGGAAGCCTCCAGCATTCGTGTAGGACGAACTAGTATCGTGACTAGAGGAAGCCTCTAGCACGATGAAGAATGACTGGAGGAAGCCTCCAGCATTCGTGTAGGATGACTAGAGGAAGCCTCTAGCATAATGTAATGTGACTGGAGGAAGCCTCCAGCATAAAGTATGTAAGGTGATTAGAGGAAGCCTCTAACACCGAATTTAGTGACTAGAGTAAGCCTCTAGCACGGCAAAACATGACTAGAGGAAGCCTCTAGCATGGTGAATTTAATATAGATGGGCGTGGCTTGAAGTCACGGGGAAAGGGTTGAACGTTTTCAAGGTAAAACATGGGTCTTCGGGCCGACTACTTGACTTTATATATAAAGTAAGTATATTTTCAAAGAGGGTAACCACGGGTTATGACCTATATTATATTATCACCCTATGTGAGGGTCTTGGAAATTGAAACTTTGATTATACTTAGTATAGTTGTCATTGTACTTGTCAAATGCTTCCAAGTACTGACCTCCCCTTCACGGGGGAGGCCACCTCACAGTTTCAGGTAGGAGTTGAGCTCGCTACAAATACTCGATGGCTTCGAGGGAGGATCCAGGAGGGAAGACGTGGTTCGTGCTTCTCCGTTTCTGTTTTTAAAACAATTACATTAATGCTCATGGATATTATTTTTGAATAATTATTTGAGGGCTTGTATGCCCATGTTCGCCAAAGTGTGGCATAAACACTTTATTAAATGTTTCCGCTGCTTTAATTAATTATTTTACATTATGATTGTTTATGGATGTACTATTGTGAATGGTATTCAAGACGCCTTGTATGGTATGGATGAGTTGGACTGCGGTTGACTATTCGTACTGTACGGCGGGTTGTTGACGTGTCCGGTAGGTCCGGGGCGTGACAATTTAATTGGTATCAGAGCCTTAGTCCGTAAACTTCATAATGAAGCTTCAAAATCCTTTTTGAAAATGATTTTGAAAACCATGATCATAAAGTTTTGTACTTATAGAACTTTTGGTACTTGAGTTGCAAGGTCTCTAATTGTTAAGATGGTACCCTTAACAATTGGTATGACGGTGATTCGAGCCAAAATGTGTCTTTAAGTGCCTATCCGTCAATTGACATTTGATACGAGTCTAATGGCTCATTCTCAATTTCTTTCTGAAATGGATCGTACCGGGAAAGTAACTAGAAGGAACCCGACTGGCCAGGCACCGAGAGGGTCCGTGCAAGGCAGTAGAGGGGCTTCTAGAGTGTCCAGGGGACAAGGCCGTGGAGGCCAAGCTCAGACCGTGAGTGACGGTCATGTTGAAACAATAAATGAGTCTTATGAGTCCGAGGAGGATTCAACGTATCAACCGGGAACTGAGCCAGTTGAGACCCCATATGATGGGGAATATGATGATGACAATGATGAGGAGAGCGACGATGATGACGCTCTAGAAAGGATGGAGGAACTGCTCCGTCAATACCAACAGGATCGCCAAAGGCGCCGGGCAAGGCGTGCTTTGGGAGGGGCTTCCAGGGGAGGAAGCCGTGTGGGTTCTAGGGGACATGTGGAGTCCCGGAATGATCGAGGTACCGAGGTCCCGATAATAAGGATCTCAAAGTACCTCAAGGAGGCAAGAGACTTGGGGTGTAAACCATTTGATGGAACGGGAGACATCTCCATTGCGGCCGAGTGGATCAAGAGATTCAACGAAGCGGCTCTTGACATGGAGCTGCCGCCGATCATGAAGTTGAGAGTGGCAACGAGGTTGCTAGAGGGAATGGCGTCCACGTGGTGGGACGGTGTTGAAGGGAAGTATGGTGAGACAGACACTTGGGAGAACTTCCGCCAAGAATTCTTCAATCGATACTACTCTGATTTCGAGGTGAACTTGAAAAGGAGAGAATACACCAACTTGACCCAAGGAGGCAAGTATACTGTGAGGCAACTTGAGCACAAATTCCGGGAGCTTGCCGAGTTCATACCGGAATATGCATGTGATGAGAACCGGATGGTGAACCACTTCTGGGATGCCTTGGACCTTGACATACGTGAGAGGGCAACACAATTGCCTAATATGACGTTTAGTCAAGTTGTTGAGCAAGGCTTGAAAGGGGAGAAAGAATGGGAAGAAAGAAAGCGAAGGAATGCCGAGGAGGCAAAGAAAAGAAAATGGGAGAACCAAGGCTCCCAAGGTTCCAATAAGAAGGGGAACCACGGGGGAGGGAGCTCATTTAGGACCCCTGCACCGCCATCGAGAGGAAACCCGGGAATGAGTGGACAACACTCGGGATCACAAGCCCCAACAGCGCCCAAATGCAAGAATTGCAAGAGGAACCACGTGGGCAAGTGTCGTGATCCCCCGAGGTGCTATCAATGTGGCGATACGGAGCACATAAGGTCGAGTTGCCCACAACTTGGGCGAGCCGTGAGTGCCGGGCCGAGTGGTGGGACCACGATGAGCAGGAACCGGACAGCGGCACCTCATGCAAACACAGGGCACGGTGGAGCTAGCACAAGCAATGCACCGTCCGTTAATCAAGGGAGGACCCAAGCGAGGGTCTATGCGATTACGGAAGCCGATGCACGTGCTAACCCGGACTCCGTCGCGGGTAAATTCTTGAACTTTTGATGTTATTCCTTTGTAAACAACCTAAGTGTTAAAATGTATACGTTGTATAGCCAACCGGGAATGTGCAAGTTCGAAGAAGTGGATGAATATCCACCTGGGACGAATGCCGCCCGGCATTGACGGAAGCCGCCCGGCTTTCGCCTTCGAATTACTTACAAAATTCTACGGCGACGATAAGGCGCCCGACTTTGACGAAAGCCGCCCGGCTTTCGTACTTGATTTTTGTTAAAATCTTTCGGCGGAGAAAAACCGGCCGAGTTTCGTAAAAACCGGCCGGCTTGTGTTCAGGAATCTCCGGTGTGAGGCGCTGCTAATGAAAACCGGCCGGCATTCGTAAGAACCGGCCGGCTTTTATAAATTAAAATTTTGGAATTCTTTCGGCGACAGAAAACCGGCCGGCTTTGGCAAAAAACGGCCGGCTTACGTAACCGTTCCTTCCGAGCCGAGGGCCAAGG
The DNA here is from genome assembly GCA_945859915.1 of Cuscuta epithymum. Lineage (NCBI taxonomy): Eukaryota > Viridiplantae > Streptophyta > Magnoliopsida > Solanales > Convolvulaceae > Cuscuta > Cuscuta epithymum. The sequence goes on from CAMAPF010000040.1 coordinate 3,412,432, forward strand.
TACGAAGACCGGCCGGCTTTCATGAAAAGCGGCCGGCTTTCCCTTATTAGTGCACGGTGTTGATTTTTAGGTGGGAACCGGGATGGAATCGGGATGGGGCGTTAGATGACGATCATCCAAACCATAGCCGGGGTACTCTGTAACCTAAGAAATGAGTCTAATAAGTAGGGAGGGTGTCTTACATTGCTTATGAATGTAGGAACACTAAAGATTAACGGGAGAGACGCAAGAATCCTTATTGACACTGGGGCGCAACGATCATTCGTGAGTGAGGCGTTTGCCGGGGAATTCAAAGAACCACTTGTACCGATGGCTCAAGCCCTATTGGTATCCACACCTCTAGGGGAAGACATCGAGAGAGATAGCCACTATCCATCGTGTGAGGTGGAAGTAGAGGGCCAAAACTTGACGTGTGATTTCGTACCGCTGAGTATGATTGAATTCGATGCAATCCTGGGGATGGATTGGCTTGAGAAGCATCATGCTAGGGTCGATTGCTACACAAAGATACTTGAACTTGAAGGCGATGAAGGAGTAACCTTACGCTTCGAGGGGGATCGGGCCAAATCCAATAGTTGTATCATATCCGCCGTGAGAGCTAGGAGTATGATGAGAAAGGGTTGCCACGCATATTTAGCTTATGTGGTAGACAAAACAAAAGAAGAGACGAGCATTGATGATGTGAGGGTGGTGTGCAAGTATCCGGATGTCTCTCCAAAAGATTTACCGGGACTCCCACCCGATAGGGAGATTGAGTTCGTGATCGAGGTTGAGCCCGGCACCAAACCAATCTCTATACCGCCATACCGTATGGCACCCGCTGAACTTAACGAGTTGAAAACCCAATTGCAAGAGCTTTTGGACAACGGCTTCATTAGACCAAGTCACTCCCCGTGGGGAGCACCGGTTCTTTTCGTGAAAAAGAAAGATGGGACACTTCGAATGTGTATCGACTATCGTCAACTGAACAAGGTCACAATCAAGAATAGGTATCCTTTGCCTAGGATTGATGACTTGTTCGATCAACTCCGAGGAGCAACTGTATTTTCAAGGATTGACTTGAGGTCGGGGTACCATCAATTGAAGATCAAGGAAGATGACATACCAAAAAGTGCTTTCCGCACAAGGTATGGGCATTTTGAATTCCTTGTTATGTCATTTGGGTTAACAAACGCCCCCGCGGCATTCATGGACTTGATGAACCGAGTATTTCATAAATACTTGGACCGATTCGTGATTGTGTTCATAGATGACATCTTGATTTACTCGAGGAGTGAAGAAGAACATGAAGAGCACTTGATACTTGTTCTTGAGACACTACGGGAGAAGCAACTCTATGCCAAATTTTCTAAATGTGAATTTTGGCTAAAGGAGATTGGCTTCCTCGGGCATGTGGTTTCGGGATCGGGAATTGCTGTTGATAACAAGAAGATAGAAGCCATTACCGAATGGGAGAGGCCAAAGAATGTCAAGGAAATTCGTAGTTTCCTTGGTTTGGCAGGCTACTACAGAAAGTTCGTGGAGAAGTCTCTGTTTTGGCATCACCATTGACGAAGCTCACTCGTAAAGGAGCTAAGTTTGCATGGGATGACAAATGTGAGAAAGGGTTCATTGAACTAAAGAAGAGGTTGACTGAGGCACCGGTACTCGCATTACCCAAACAGGGTGTGGGGTACGATGTCTATAGTGACGCAAGCACCCAAGGGCTTGGACGTGTGTTGATGCAGGAGGGAAGGGTAATCACCTATGCTTCACGACAGTTGAAGACGAAGCATGAGGTGAATTATCCTACTCATGATTTAGAGCTCGGGGCAGTGGTATTTGCACTAAAGATTCGGAGACATTACTTCTATGGGGAGACATGTCATATATACACTGACCATAAGAGCTTGAAATACGTGTTTACTCAGAAAGAGTTGAACATGAGATAGAGGCGATGGATGGAGTTGATAAAAGACTACCATCTTATCATTGAGTACCACCCCGGTAAAGCCAATGTGGTGGCGGATGCCTTGAGCCGAAAGAGTTCGTCTGGGGCATTGTTGACTAGTTTGAGGGCATTGAGAGCCCAATTGGAGGTACCTAGCGATGGTGCCTTATTGACATGATTTGAGTGAGACCTACTTAACTTGATGAGATCAAGAAGAGTCAAGAGACTCACAAAAAAAAACTGATGAAGGTCCGAGAACGCATGCTAGCGGGATCGGTGGAGGATTTCAGGGAGAGACAATGGTCTCCCCACGATACATTGGGCCATTTGTAATTCTTGAGAGAATTGGGGCTGTAGCATACCGATTGCAATTGACTCCAGAATTGGAGAAGATACATAACGTGTTCCACGTGTCTATGCTTAAGAAGTATATGCCAGATCCTTCTCATGTACTAGAGAAACCACCCGTGGAGATACGTGAAGACTTGAACTACGCCGTACAACCGGTGAGAATACTTGATAGGCAAGTAAAGAAACTAAGAAGCAAGAAAGTTCCAATGGTGAAAATCCTATGGGAAAGTGACCGAGTTGAAGAAGAAACTTGGGAAACGGAAGCCTTAATGAAGGATCAATATGCATTTCTGTTTGAGTAAGCATTTGTGAATTTCGGGGACGAAATTCCCGTTAAGGGGGGGGTGAACTTGTGACACCGCACCCGGATGTACTCGAATTTGAAATTTGACATGTATTTGAAACTCCTAGCGAATAAATTTCGTATGATTGATTGGAATATTTAATTAATGTGAGATTAATTAAACTATTTATCGGGTCCATAAAATGAGAACGGACTACCAAATATTTAGTTGGGTCATAATAATAAATTATAGAAGCCCAATAAAGTGCCAACAAAAGTTGATAAAAATGTTTGGACAACCCGAGCGCTATTTTGGCCCAACCTGCCAGAAATAGCAGGAATAATTGGGAGGGACTTCCTACACCCACTTGGGATATTCCACCAGTCAAATAACCCCCAAATAATGGGGAGGGGACAAGGAAATAAGGGGAGGGGCGAGCTAGGCATGAGGGGAGTCTCATTGAGACAAATGCCCATACCCCCATGTCCTACTCCTTGGATTATCTTCCAATTGATTGAGGAGTTGTCTCCTATCATTGGCATCCATTCGAACCAGCCAGGGAGAGGGAGAGCTCAAGGGGAGTCCTCACATCATCCAAGGCTTGAAGGAAGCAAGAAGCTAAGGAAATCCAATAGAAAACAACTAGAAGAAGAGGTAAGAACACAACTCTTATCTTTTAACTAGTTTTGTTGTATGATTTTTAAGAAATCATATGGTGGATTAAACCATGAGTTATACACGTTTAAAAGTGTATAATATTGTTATTTAGTGGTGGTATTTAACTTAGAAGAGTCGTGGAATCGATAGGAGTTGAAACCGCCGGAAACCGCCAAGTGTAGGAGGCTGTTCGTAGTAGCAGACGATGAAAGCCGCCCAGCTTTCGTGAAAGCCGCCCGGCTTTCACCTTCTGCCCAGATTTTTCGCTTTCGATCGGTTCAGAACGGGGGTTGATCGGAGGGCTTAATAAAGGCAACTATTTCAGCACTTCATAAGGTGAGGACGGCTGACTATATTGCTTATAATCTTTGGGTTAATTTCATAAGATTACCTAAAGTAATTAAATGTGATTTTCATGGATTATTAATGATTAATAATGCCTAAATGAAAATATCATTGTTTGTGAATAGAAGATGCATAACATACAAATTTATGAGAAATTGTGTATGATGATGCATAATAAATGTGAAGGTATAATGATTGTATAAACCATGATTTTTTGTGATAAAATATACTTTTACTTCATGTATAGAAATCATGAATGGATAAAAGTGATATTTTTGATATTGAGATTAAATCGTATACGGATTAGAAAATCCATAGGAATGAGCCTTATAACTATGAGTTAAGGAGCTTGGTTGTTTAAAGATTTATGGATTAGTATTTAATTTACTAATCGGGAATGTTGTATAAAAAGTGATAGAACAATCCTAAGGACTTGGATTGTGAAGGATGCACCTTAAGTAGTCTTATGAGATGCCTTAAGGTAGGAATGGGTAACCACTAAGTTACATTAGGAGTAGGCCTCATTGGCTACTCAAGATTGAGGAACTCTAGGCATAGAATTTGCTAGTGAGTTAGTATCGTGACTAGAGGAAGCCTCTAGCACGATGAAGAATGACTGGAGGAAGCCTCCAGCATTCGTGTAGGACGAACGAGTATCGTGACTAGAGGAAGCCTCTAGCACGATGAAGAATGACTGGAGGAAGCCTCCAGCATTCGTGTAGGACGAACTAGTATCGTGACTAGAGGAAGCCTCTAGCACGATGAAGAATGACTGGAGGAAGCCTCCAGCATTCGTGTAGGATGACTAGAGGAAGCCTCTAGCATAATGTAATGTGACTGGAGGAAGCCTCCAGCACAAAGTATGTAAGGTGATTAGAGGAAGCCTCTAACACCGAATTTAGTGACTAGAGTAAGCCTCTAGCACGGCAAAACATGACTAGAGGAAGCCTCTAGCATGGTGAATTTAATATAGATGGGCGTGGCTTGAAGTCACGGGGAAAGGGTTGAACGTTTTCAAGGTAAAACATGGGTCTTCGGGCCGACTACTTGACTTTATATATAAAGTAAGTATATTTTCAAAGAGGGTAACCACGGGTTATGACCTATATTATATTATCACCCTATGTGAGGGTCTTGGAAATTGAAACTTTGATTATACTTAGTATAGTTGTCATTGTACTTGTCAAATGCTTCCAAGTACTGACCTCCCCTTCACGGGGGAGGCCACCTCACAGTTTCAGGTAGGAGTTGAGCTCGCTACAAATACTCGATGGCTTCGAGGGAGGATCCAGGAGGGAAGACGTGGTTCGTGCTTCCTCCGTTTCTGTTTTTAAAACAATTACATTAATGCTCATGGATATTATTTTTGAATAATTATTTGAGGGCTTGTATGCCCATGTTCGCCAAAGTGTGGCATAAACACTTTATTAAATGTTTCCGCTGCTTTAATTAATTATTTTACATTATGATTGTTTATGGATGTACTATTGTGAATGGTATTCAAGACGCCTTGTATGGTATGGATGAGTTGGACTGCGGTTGACTATTCGTACTGTACGGCGGGTTGTTGACGTGTCCGGTAGGTCCGGGGCGTGACATTATGACTGTAAGTATATACTTATTCCTTATGAACTCATTTTTATGCATTCTTTCATCTCAGCTTGCCATATTATTTGTTATACTAATTTATTTTAATGTTTTGTATCATGTTTTAGGTTAAGCTAGCTACTCAGTTTGAGTTTGAGGTGGTGGATACAACTTCCAGAAGCTTTGTTGTTGATTTGAAGGCCAAGACATGCTCATGTTGTGAGTTTCAACTTGAGCAGTTCATATGTGTTCATGGTGTCGCTGTGGTGTGTAATCGTCGCGGTTTATCTTGTTATGACTATATTTCAAAGTATTACTTCACACAATCTTGGGTTGCTGCTTATAGTGGTGCGGTTCACCCTATTGGTTCTCCTGTGGATTGGGACATTCCTGCTTCTGTAAGGTCTACAATATGCAAGCCTCCTACATGTGATACACGCCAACCTGGTAGACCTAAGAAGAAACGTATACCTTCAACTGGAGAATTTTCTTCCCGCCAACGGTGTTCACGGTGTAAAAAGGCTGGACACAATAAGAAGTCATGCAGGAATCCCCTTTCAGTCCGTCGTGTTTAGTTTCAAAATAACTAGCATTTGTGTTCACTTTCTCCTTTAATAATTGTTGTAAGACATTCATGTTTAAGTTTAATTGTTCTTTACTTTCATGGTGTTTAGTTGTTATGAACTTGGTGTTTTTTGTTAGTCTTTTGACAATAATGTTGCTGTAATGTTTGTTATTCAACTGAAGACCCCTGGATAAAACGGTTTTTACAATGCTAATTACTGTGTCTTTACTGTCTCATTACTGTCTATTTAACGCCTACTTACTTTCACTGATAGTTGTTTATATTTACTACTACTGTCTATCCTATTATGTTGTTATGCTTAGTATTAGAAAGCTCATTTTTTATCTTTATAATCCTTGTGGTTGGACTGTACCTTTTTAAGTATTCCATCTTTTTAGTGGATTTTATTAACTTTGTATTGAATGTTATTTTTTAATATTTTTAATAAACAAATTTTTATAAAGGAATTTTTTTTATCTCCTCATTTAAGAACTTGTATAAAATTATGCATTGGTAAACTTAATGTCATGTTATAGTACATTTTTTGTACTATTATTTGTTCTACCTTTACATTCCGTCATTTAATGTGTGGTTTTGCCATTAAAGACAACATATTACCTACTTATTATCTGCGTCAGAGATTTTTGACCTACATTACATACAAGGTCAAGAATAAACAAAACGAAGAAGCATTTGTTTTTTAGTGTCCACCTTTAAAAACTTTTATCATATTATACATTGTTTTCTCCAACTTTATACTTTGTCATTTACTGGCTGTGATTGTGACATTATAGACTACTTATTACATACTTATTATCTTTGCTAAACATTTGAAGCATACATTACAGATCAACTCAATAACAAAAAAAATGAATAAGCATTTCTTTCATTCAAAAGCAAAACATTCCATATAGTGAATATATGAAACCATATGTCAGTAATACATGGAGTAACAAGTCTTGCTAAACAAAGTAATGAAATTATACATTCTTTTTGCTTCAAAACACATAGCTTCAACAGAAATTTTTAAGAAGATTACATCTTATTTTAAGTATTGTCTTTGTGCTTGAACTAGAAATCACTTTTAGCTTTCAACTGTCTCATGTTGTGCATACAATAGCAGCTCCGTCGTCATTTTCTGCCGGTACATTTCTATGTCATCCTTTGAAACTTCTTTCACATCTCTATCCATCATTAGATATTCAGCAAACTTTATGACAAACATGCCACAATTGCCCCTGTAGAAGCATAAATTACATAAGTAAAAAGTGATTGCACATGATATTAAAATAAATTTGAAGACAAAAAGTTACAGACCCACATACCCATCATCCTGCTGTGGACATTCCCTAACCATATCAATCTGAAATTTAGCATTTTCCATTTCTACCTCGGGACGCTTGTCATAAACTCCAAACCTCTCCATCAGTTTTGGTAAGAAGGACTCCAAGCATGGTATGTATGCCCTTATGATTGACAATGAATCCCCTCTTCTCTTTAGGGAGTCATACACTCTAATGCGCTTGCCATTAATGTCTACTACCAAAAGTATCCAGTGCTTTGACGTGTTTAATGGCATGTATACAAAATCATCATTTGTCCATGCCATTGCATTTCCTGTGTTTGATCCTAGCACAGTATTCATTATGGTGCCATTATATGTTACTTCAGTCATTGTTGTTTTCTCATTTTGCACCATTTCAGCTTGCGTCTTCAGCAGCCCGACAAATAAAGGGTCTGTAGTGGCATATTTTTGTCGGAGTTTATAGTGATTTCTTTTCACTCCCAAGTAGAAAAAAGCCACTGCAATATGCTGAAACATTTAAAAAATCATTAATACAATTTATTTTCAGCAACTATTATACACTTTGTAGGCCATAAGTTAGTTTTTTATAACTTACAGTATCAGACAACCAGTGCTTATTTGTGAAGAGTTCATAAATCCATGTCTTCGTTGTTATAACAAAATCATCCAACCGCAGCCCAAATTTGCATCCCACTAGCTCATCTTGCTTTTTTTTGTATTTCTTTGAGACATTAGTGTCATGGTTTTTTACCAGCCCCTCCATGACAAACTGTTTTACTTTCTCTACCTCTTCCATAGGTGGCATCTGTTTTGGATCTTCACTGAATGGCCCTTCAATTCCATTGATTTCAGACTTTTCACTCTCATTTGTTTTCTTCATTGCCCTTTGCACTTTCCTTTTTTTCATTTCTGTTGTTGGATTAGGCGTGTATCTGCTGGGACTCTTAGCAATCCTTTTTGTTCTTCTAATCCCCTTTTCCTTCATTTCAATGTCTTCCTGTAATTGCATAATAAATAATACATACTTAGTCAATGAAATCTGTCAACGAAAAATTACCTCTTCTTCTATTTCCTAAGAAAAAGCAGTCAATGAAAAATTAATTAATTCACACCATAATGCATAACTTTACATGCACACAATATAGACATTATAAAATTATATTTACCTCTTTATTGTTAGATAATACATACTTACTCATTTATTTAAATATAAGATTTTTAAGAATATTGAATTACCTCTTCTTTTATTTCCTTCTCAGTTTTCTTCAAGTCCTTAATGACACTATCAATGGCATTGTCTACATGCATTTGCAACTCCTGTGTGTTAATGCTTACATGAGCTGGAGTGAGTACCACTTCTTCACAGATTATAATCTTGTCTTTTTGAGCACCTATAGGGTCTGCTTCATCACTTGCTACTTCACTCTCATCTTTTGAGCGCCTAAGGTGTGCTTCCTCACCATATAAACCTTCCTTTTCAGCATCCTGAGCATTTAAACCTTCTTTTTCAGCACTAATATGTTCTACACCATCCTCACCGTCTCCCTTTTCCACCTCACTGTCTTCCTTTTCCATGATTCTTTCATCCAACTTCTGACTTAGACTCAGATGCAAGTTGAAACTAGGCATGTCTGCCACGAAATCTTCTTCATGTATTTCATTCTTATCAATGTCCATATCTTCTTCTTTACTTGTGTTTGCTTCATCTATTGTGCTTTTTGTAAGCAATAATCTCTCCAACATCTCTGTTTGCTTCTGTTGCCCATTGAGCAGCCTTTCCATTCCTTCTTCAAGCACTTTGACCCTACTTTCAAGTTTCTGGTTTTTCTTGGATTGTAGTACAACCGCAGCCATGATATTTCGCATAACCACCCTTTCCCTAATTTGGTTGCCAACACGTGTTCTTTTCTTCATGAAACGGTTTAATGGGTGCAGACCACTTGTTGCATGATCAGCCTTCTGTTCGTTCATATCCTCAGATTCTCTGTCATTGTAGTCAATGTGTTGACCTTGAAAATCATTTTCACTTCCATGAACTTCATCATCTTTATTACCTGCATCAAAACACACTTTTTGTGTGTGTGTTTTGGTAGTCCATGTTTCAGAGCAGGACTACTTGTTTTGACAGGATTATTCCTCATGGACTGGTACAATGCATTGATGGTTGGAATCTTCAGTTCCTCTGCTGTTGGTTGCATCTTAATATATTCAAACTGTATTTCACAAGAATAAAACAGTCAATGCAAAGTTAATTCACACCATAATGCATAACTTTACATGAGACACAATATAGACATTATAAAAATAGATTTACCTCTTCATTCTCAAATATGGTATCTGCTAGGGTCGTCAGATTTGTCTTCTTTGGTGTTGACCACCTCAGCAACCTTGGCCATAAATCCCTTCTATCTTCATCTAACTTACAAACATGGGTCGCCCTAAGAGCTGGGAAACTTTCGAATGCCCAAATTTGCAATGCTAAAATGAAACCTGGAAATGTGAACCTATCGCTGTTTGCTTTTTTAATGTTTTCAGTCCATTTAGGCACCTTTTCCAATAAATCATCCCACACTTCATCCCCCCATGGATATTGATTGACCAATTCCAAATCATTTACCATGTTGATGTATGTCCCTGGACATTTCACTGACCTTTGATTTCCAATTATGTAATTGGAAATCAAGTCTAGTACAGCTAGCTTTACCCTATCGAAGGGTTGTTTCTCCACCAGTATATTGTCAAACTCCTCAAATGCTCTAGTTATGTCTGCCCTAGAAACATTATTCCTTCCATTAAAATACCTTCTCCATATGTCACCTACACTGTCATTTTTGGTTTTTCACCTCCCATCTTAAATCCCGTTATTAATGCCAAGTCATTCTTTCTGAAATCCACCACTCTATTACCTATGTGAAAATAAATCCTGTCTTTCCAGACCTTCTTGTTAAGCTTTTTAACATGGTTTTCTGCTATTAGAACAAGAAGTTGACCATTCATCCATTCAAGATTTCCTATTTCTAACAAGCCTCCAAATACTGTTTCCTTAAATGCCTGGAGTTCTTGTTCATTTAGCAATTTTCTGATGCTTTCCATGGCAGTATGGACATTGGTATAGCAGTTCAGCCTGACACTCTTTTTGGTCACCATAACAGGGTTCATACATGATCTTACAATCACCTGTTTTATATTCAACAACAATATTATTACCTATTTATTTTCTATCACAACATAATCTAACAGTACAACTCAACCACACATTGAATTCATAATACAACTGAACTCAATATATCAGTACACCTGTTTTATTTTCAACAACAACATTATTACCTGCTCAACCAAATTTTATCTATCTACCGTCTACTATTTCACTTATCACTTATTTAATGTGTATTAGAACATAATCTAACAGTACAACTCTTATCATACGTTTTTCATCACTCCACCACAAATGAAATGAATTCAAAATACAACTGAATTCAATATATCATATTCATGGCCATTTCTCTAATAATTTTATTTAACAGGTTACCTGGCCAGAGGGAAGAACGATTTCATTGTTATTAGGTCTCCTTGTTTCGAAATCACTGTCTGATTTCTCTTGACGTGGTTGTTGATGTCTTTCAACGTCATTGTCATCCTCTACATTCTTCCTCTTTGCCGTTTCTTCTGCGTCACTGACTACATTTTCTTCGTCGGTGTTCGCTTGGACTGGTTCGTGCTGCGCGGGAGGTTCGCTGGTTTTTTTCTTTCGTCCTTTCGCCATTGGCGCGAGGATTAGCGCACCGGAAGGAAGGTTTGAGTGTAGTTGATTTTGCCGCTGCGATGAATTAAGAGTTTTTAGGTGTGAAGATGACATGTTATTTAAAATAAGGGTATTAAGGTCAAATACTTTCATGTTTAGTCCTACGGTGTATGTGGTCCTGATTTTAGAAAGTTGTTAGCTTTTAGTCTTATTAGGGTAATTTTCTCTAACCCCAACCCTAAATCGGAGCCTGAATTTGAGAAGCTAACGAAAAAACAAATATTGGGCTTCGAATTTCGTAGGGTTTAAAAATTAGTTGGACTGTAATTTGTCCCAGACCAGACCAGACCAGACCAATCCAGACCAGACCAGACCAGTTCAGACCAGATCAGATCAGACCAGACTTGGATAGTTATAAAAATACAAAGAAACCAGACCTTACCAGACCAGACCAGACCAGACCAGTTCAGACCAGACCAGACCAGATCAGACCAGACCAGACCAGCAAATTACAGTCCAAGTAAAAACATCCTGAGTAGGCATTGGCAATGGGGCGCGCAAAGACTCAGACCAGCTTCGTGAGTCGTGACCCGTATGGTTTAGCCCATAACTCGTCCCATGCGGGTCGGATTCGCCTCCTTTCTAGTTTCTACCCTTCCATAACCTAATTATTGATTTTTGCATTTCTAGTAGTGTGAAAAGGTTGTAATTTGAACTTGTACAAAATTTATTCTCAGATTAAAAAAAATGTAATAAATCAAAGTTACAATATAATGAAAGTGTCAAAAATTATTTTAAAAAAAATGCCCTCGATTTGTAGAGTCCGTCTATTTATTCTAATAAATGAATATATAAAATGATAACAATAAAAATGGCATTGGCAATTAATCGTTCATCTCGTTCAAATATGAACTTTAATATGTTACAAACCAATAAATTTACGATTTATTATTTTCATTAACATGTGTGTGTTTGTAGTATAATTGTAAAAAATGAGGATAAGTGTGGAAAAGGTATTTATAATTGTGAGCATTTCTAAATAGGGGCCCGAGATTTATTTTAACACAAAGTATGACATGTGTTTTTAATTCGCTAGCACTCATGGGACTTTTGTCTAAACTCTCTCAAAGAGAAGATGATTTTTATGCATCCACATCGCCTTCTTTTTTACGTCGTTTAAACAGCGATCCTCAAATAACAAACACATGTCCCACTTTGTGAAAAATGAATCTCAAACCCCCATTTGAAATGTTCATAGCCATAAGTACTTCTTTATACTTATCCCAAAAACTAGTTCAGTAACGCGCGTTGCGCGTTCGTGGTAATGCCCAAGGCTATTGTAGGGATGTTAATTTCTCGATTTAGTTTGAGCCAATATGAGTAATATGAATACAATATTTGAATACGCGGTTTGTTATGCATTGATAAAGAATCTTAATCAATAAAGACAGCTAATTTTAATGTAATCTGAGTTTGACAAATGTGAGTATGATTTTGCCTGATAAAATAAGCACATTAAAAGAAAACTAATTTAAACTTTAACATGTTAAAGCCAGTTGGAGGAAATGGTGTTCCTTACCACTTCTTAATGTCCAAATTTAACATACCGTATATGAGATGGGCTACAAACTATTTCATAAAATGACAGTTAGGGAGCGTGAAAATCCTTATATGTAATCTGTGTGGACACTTCAACAAGGAAACAATAAGCAAATCACAAGCTAAGGAGAGGGAAAGTGGAACAAAAGCTGCCTTCAACTGTTTTTCCCTTGACACATATTACTGCATTCCTATTATAAACTAATTATAAATAGGAATGATATTTAACATATGGAAAAGTATCCTGTTAATTAGTTTATTTGTTCTAAAATATATTAATTTCAATTATTTGGTTATTCCTATTATACAACTTCCATATATAAAAAGGGGAAAAGTATCACCAAACTCTTCGAAAATGAAACAGAATGACAAATTTGAAACAACAGGCACAAGTACTATAATTCAACTAAATGGGGTGTTAGGCCGAGTATAAAAATAAGTATGTTTTCTTCTTTAAAATTCCTTGCTACTTATTTTAAAGAAGGGAGCTCCACAAAAGGATGGAGAGAAGTATGCCACAGACCATGTACCTTCCTCCTTGTAATTGATTTTAAAAGAGGCTAATTTTTATAAAAAGATGTTTCAAAAAAGGCTCTTTTTATAGAGGAATAACAATTCCTCTATAGGAATTGTTATTCAAATTTCCTTAATTTAGGATAATTCATATTGCATACCTTTTATCAGGATGTTGCAGCAGTTTATAATGTTTTTAACTTGTTTATAATTTAGTCTTTTTTTTCTTCAAAACTAAGTAAAGGTCTCTAGAGTTTTGTCTTAGTGGTTATTGCTTAACATTCCTTTGGGAAAAAATATTTTTTTTGTCTCCAACCGAAGCTACTACATATTTCTAATTTCATTTTTTTTTGCTTTTGTTTGATTCTAGCAAAACCTTACCTTAAGGATAGTTGAAGAGGAAGTATAATAGGAGGAACACGAGTAGACTAATAAAAATATAAACACATTGGTATAATCAGGTAAGAATGACAGCTTTACCTCCCAGGCAGAATACGCTTACCTTAAAACTGTGAACAATTTTTCCAACCTAAAACATTAAAGTAGAGCAAAATAAGTAATATGGATGAGCTATGTAACTCAAAAATGTAAAATTAGAATTAACTGGACATTTAACTTTCAATTACATACCTGTCCTCTTTACATTTAGTGAAATAAATAATGAACAAAAAGAAGACAAATTTCAAAAGTAATCGAGACAAAATATCCTATTTTTTTTTCAAATTACATGGGTAAGTTGATATTTGATTGTGCCACATATGTGTCAATCAGTTGGGTGGATTTTAGTATGATTTTATCTAGATATAATAAGCAAAGAAGAAAGACCACTATTTTAATTTCTAACATGTCAAGCCGTTATATTGAGATTAGCATTTTCAAATGAGTAGTTCTAGAAAGCATTAGTTATATCTACGTACACTTTAAGATGTAAATCAGCTGGTTTAGAGTAAAGGGTGAACAACTCACATTGTTAGTGTTTTACCACGTTTTTCTTTGTGGATATAAAGATTAGTGTGTATTATCCACCTCAGTACCCCAAAAGAAAACAAGTCTTTACATCTTCTTTAGACCAAGATTTCTTGTATTACTTGCTTCATTTTTTCTGTAACACACAAGTATTGATGTCATCCATCATCCACGAGTAATTCCACAACATGTGACGGCTCTGCATTTTCAATATGGCAGTGTTTGATCAAATGTTCTCCATTTAGGTTGTGCTGCCTTCCATGTTCATCAGGTAATGGTAGTAGAGAAGGATGCACATCGTTTGGCCGAAGACACTGAAGAAACACCAGAAAAGGATATTCCCCACCATTGAGCTCCTGAACTTGTCCTGTAATGCATTTGTCAGAATTACAAGAGGAACCTGAAACACGATTCCAATAAATGCCCAAAACTTGAGGCTTTGGCAAGGAACACCAATACAAAGCTCATGGAAAATAGCATAAGCCTAAGAGCAGTATATTATTAAATCTATAATCTATAAGGATAGTAATACTTAATTTGTACCCAACTCCATATCAAGAGCTACCTTATACCGTCTGTGATAACTACTTGGAACAGTACATAATCTGGTGTATACATTTTTTCAAAAAAAAAAAAATGAAAACGGCTTTGGCAAAAGGAAGTCCCTGAAAATTAAGTTAATTGGACATTATAGTAAGTTACCAAATAGACTTTATTTAGACATTTAAGCAAACACATAGCAAGCAAACCAAAATGAGAGCAAAAATGAAATAAATAACACCCTTGAACTGTAAGAATATGAATACACATGGCAATCAAAAACAAAAGTAAGAGATACAACAAAATAAGCAACAACCTCCAAGCATAAATACATGACATTGACAACGTTTATTCGATAGAAATTTAACAACGAATACATAAACATAGAAGAAACACGATCAATGCAAAGCAACGATGGTAATTTATGAATGAAGTGAGATTAATTAGAAGATAATAAAAAGCTTACAGAAGGATGCCAAGAAATCCAAAAAATGTTCAATAGCAGGTGATAAGTATGTATAAGTGGATTATGGAGGACTCCTGAGGCTGGTTGTATGCTAGATTTTTTTTTTGATAAAGTTGTATGCTAGATTTCTGAACGGAAAAGGAAGAAGAGAGACTGTCAAAATTAGATTTAATTTTTTGTAATATTTAATTGGTCTCAAATAGGATAGTAGGTGATAAGTACTTCGTAATACATACTCTGGTTTTAACGGCAACAAGAAGTTAAGTAACCTCCGTCAGGTTTTATTGCTATGAGCAGTTTAGGCATGCACTGAATATGCATATGGTACAACTCTCCAATGCACCGAAGAGACACCAACATTTTTTCCATGACTATTATACCCCTAACAATATTCATGTTTATAGAATTGTAGAGATATATGTACATTCATATATTGAGTGGGTGAGATGGGGCAATGCGGGGCAATATTAATATTCGGACCTCACCCCCATTTCGTGCAAGACGGGTGACCCGTTGCAAATGTCTTGGACAGAGCAAGTTCTTATGGGTGAGCAATGTATATAGGAGAATTCGTTCATCTTAGCTCCATTTTTCAAATTAAAAGTTTCATTTTTTTACATGTTTATCCAACACAACTCAGGTTTTGTTAATTGGTCATGGGAAGAGAAATTTTCAAAAAGAAACTAAAAATTAGAAACTAGGCGAGACAGAAACCTTGAATATCCACATCCTGAGCGTGGTGATCCGTATTATTGGGCTACTTGGACCCACACTGGTGTACGGGCCAACACAATTCCCCCACTTCAAATGTCTCGGGCGTGCCTGAGACCTAAAAACAGTAAATTTTGTCATCTGAACCGAGTGCTTGGTTCCGTCTAGTTGGGTTAACAGCAGGCGCTTCGCTTCCCAAGACTTTGAAGTAGTGGCTAATGGTTGGCACTTTGCTTCCCGAGATTTCCTCCATGATTATTTGATCTTTTGTTTCCATGTGTTCCCCTGGACGCTCCTCGCCACACGTCGCCTTTTGATTGGTCGATTTTCCACCCGCGTTGCATATAAATATTGCTCATGGTATGAAGTTCGCATTTACTCTTTCTCTACTCTCTCTCTAGATTTTCACTCTCGTTTCTCTCTACACCATTATTCCCTTGTCGGCCCATTTTTCAGCTCCTAGCAGGTTTTTCATGTAATCCTTCACATATTCTTTCCTTTTTCCCTCTGGTCTTATTATATCTACCATGTATGCTCGACCAGCTGAGAACCCCCGACAACCCCCATGAATATAGAAGTCTATTTTGGTTAGTGGACGGAGCAACATGCTCACTAACTAGGTGGTTCAGGGTGATGACGGTGAAAACATTGTGTAGAAAAACATCCCCGAGGTGATTTCATTGTTTTCGAAGCTAGAAATGTGACTGCCTTCCCCAACACTTTCTGGATCTTGGGGCCATGCGGGAGCAAAGACAGCACCTTCCGCACTACTATCTTGAGCAGGTCCCTGTCTATCCACCCCATGCGCCATCGTCTGAACTGGGTGATGGTTCACTATGACTCAATGGTGATTGGGTTTCTGTTCCTGTTGCATCCTTTTTCGTGGCAATTCTCAATCGTAATGACGTGGTGCCAGCCCAATTCATGTAGGTATTGTTCGCCTTCGTTATAAGGTGTAAAGAGGTTGAGTTGGAACTTGGCTTATATCTTTTCCATTACTTCGACCAGGTATCTCCTCAATATAACGAGGATGTAAAGAGGCTGAGTTGGAACTGGCCTTGTATCTCTTTCATTACTTCTATCGGTATCTTCTCAATATAATGAGGATACATGGTGATCAACACCCAACCGAAGCGGCAAATCTTCAAAAACAACAAGTCCTCTAACAAAGGCTAGAAAAGAGTGATTTATCTTCATTGGAGTCCCATATGCCTCGTTCCCACACATGTGGAATGGTTACCACCAAGGTCGATCATTAAGCCTCGTGTATCGGGCGGGCGCTTTGGAGCATCAAATGATAACTTTTGAGCAAAAAAGCATCACTTTAGAGTTTGGAGCATGGGGGTGATAGAGTATATGGACTCAGACCCTCGGATCTCATGACTTTTAATTGGGTCTGGACAGCGGCCCACGCACGCTTTACGGATATCATATATATCATTGTACGGTTCATATATCATTTGTACTTACTAGATTAGCCATTTTACATAGTTGGGCCTATTGGGCCCTGTTGGCGGTCCCAACCCGTTATTTCTCTATGTATACTCTTCTTGGATCTTCTTGTAAACCTAATTCATTTTACTCAATATATTAATACAACACTACATTATTCATCATCTCCTTGATAGCTCAATCTCTATATTTTATATACTTTGGATACCCTATTATCCATTAGGGGGCATTCATGATACCACAGAATACATCACTGTTAACTGCATTGCCACTGTCGAGATAGGTGTCGCTTGTTACCCAGGGCTGCTTGATTTCGACCCCAAGTAACAATGCCCGAGCAATCCTATCGTGTGTGTGGGATGCCACTTTGGCACCAAGACGCTAGTCACAGATATTGATCGCTTGGTTCTTTCTTATTTCCAGTCCCCCCACAGTAAATCAACAAGAAATGAATGCCGAGGAGTCGAGGGCTACCCGAATCACCCAACGTGAGAAGAAGAAAACCCAGCGGGACACTGCTGTCGCCTGCTACGCTGCACAATCTGAGACCCACTTTTTGTGAGTTGCATGCCTAATCAGCAAGGGCTGTTGATCCCTCAGTTGTTCTAGGCCCCCATGTCACTGAGCAATCTCGAGAGTCGATCGACGAGGTGCCCCTTCAAGTCTCCCCCTCCAAGCTATTGAGGGCACTAACACAGGGAGCCCTCACGGCCTGCCCGCAAAGCGCCCCCAAGGGATGGGGATGGTCGGTTCAACCCGATCTATGAAGGCAAACATCTAGTTGACTCGGTCCCCAATTCCCTTTGGGAGAACTTTGTCTCTCACGCTTGAGTGAGTCACCGACCCTCCACTTCAACTCTTATCGAGGTAGGAGCTTTCCTTGCTTGCTTCAGGTAGTGACCTTCTCACTCGGCTCTATTCCCTTATGGTATGTCTTAATTCAAGGGTCAGGGGTGCAAGTGATCATTGTGAAGAACTTGGTTGTTTCCAATGTGGAGACATTAGGCATATGAAAGTTGCATGTGTGCATCCAAGAAGAAACATAAATTCAAGGATCAATAGAGGAAATAACTAAGTTAGGACAATACAAGCTAGTATATATTGAGCAAAAGGGATGAACAAACACATATGCAAATTCCTTTTTATGCCATGACCTAATGACACTTAACGAAAAAAATAATTTGAATTGAAGGTATGTCTTAAAGAATCTAAGTAAATAAATAATTCTTTTAGAAAATTTATTGTGCCCAGGGTCCAAAGTCAGATGTCTTACCATTCAAACAAAATACTTTTGACGCTGCCAAAAGCCACAAAGTTTTGACGTTGCGTTTGGGCGACTTTAGCGAGAGGGGGGGGGGGGGGGGCTAGGAGAGCAATAGTTACTCATGTTTTACACGAAAACGTTAGGAAAATATGAAAAAACACAATATGCATAAAAATGTAATTTTTGTCAAAAGAGAAGAAAAAGAAATCACACGTCAAAAGAGTAAAAACTGGCAATTTTGGGTCAATAGCCGAAGCAAAAACAAACGGAAATTGTATTTGCAATTGGGACCAAATTGGCGCCAAACTCAGATTGAAACCAGCACCGGTCATCTTTGTGTGTGACATCAGCGTCGGAATTGGGTTCGCACCGGCGCTAGAGCTATGTACGACTTGAACAAATTAGCATATTGGCGGTCGACCCACCTAATCGACTCCAGACGCACCTAATCGATGTTGGATCACACCAGGGACTTACATGTGAGGAAAAATAAGTTCTCACTGTCTCAACCTAAGTCAAAGATATATTAGTGACATCATACTCATATTAATTGGCAAATAAATAGTATTAAATTCTAGTAAAATGCTTAGTTCTTATTTTCATAATTATTCCTACTTTGAAGCTTTAATAAAAAAGGAAAGTGCTTCAATTTATTTCATTTCTATACTTTTGAAATGAATATCTTGAACTTTATAATACAAACATTTCCTTGTGGACCGATCTAGTATTTTACCGGTATTTATTGCTACAATCGATACTTATATACTTGTAATGAGCAAACATATGGAAGCTCTTAAATCAACAATGAGGATGATAGGACCCTTGTAAGTGTAAGAGTTCAATGTTCTATTGTGAGTAATATGTTAGCCTAATAAATTAAGTAGGGGTATGTGATTTCAATGCAAAGGCAAGGAGTTTCCAAACGGACAGTGGGAAAATAAAATGTAGGGTTGTTGTGTAACCTCTGGTACCCCCCCCATAGAAATAGGTTTGAGTAAAATGATCATTGCAAATGAAATTTGAAAGAATGAAAACAGATTGATTATAAAGTATGTATGAATTTGTGATAGATACGAGCTCACGACCTTCAAAGTGTTGAAACATCTACCATGTGTGTTGGATATGTCTCAATTTCACTAAGGTTAAAAGTTGGATATCGAGGGGTCCCTAAATAGAACAATAAAAATGATAACAACATTACAAACCCAATAAGAACAATTAAGAAAAAGAGAGTGGAACAATATACCAATTACAAAGGGAGATTCATTGCAAAAGTCGTAGGAATGTACAATTTTCACACCCAATTTCTATTAACGTTAGAGAAATGAGTGGAGAAACATGCTCTCTCTTCTAGACAATTAGATACACTGATAGTTTTCGGTGGCTCATGTCCAGTTAATGGTCACCTAAGTACTACAGTTGAATCTTTTGTAGTGCCTAGATGAAATTGGGGGTTTCTTTTGTTTTCCTTAACATGTAATTGGATAAAGTGGCATCTTCAATGATTTGTGGTCAATTTACATCACTAGCATTACTCTTAGAAACTTTATCTTGATGGATCCATGGAATCATAATGTTATTTCTAAATCTTTTAGGGGTTTTTGGATCTTATTCTTAAAACTACTTATGCTCCTTCAGGGAGCAGAGACGGATATTAGAGTGTTTGGTTAGAAGTGCAGAAGTACCTTTAAGTGATCCAAATTGCTCCTATAAGAAGCAGTTTTTCAGAAGATACGGAAGACCAGTTTTCTAAAAACTGATTATGATTATGCTCCTTCTAAAAAAGAAAAAATAAGCACAATCAATTCCAAACAAGTCCTTTTCATGTCTTATCTATGTGCTTCAAAACCTGATTCTCCTATATATCTATTTGCATCCATACTTAAAATGCAGATATTTAGTGAACCAAACCTGTGAGAAAAATGCAAAAATGCATCCATATTTTGCAGAAGAAATGCATGGATGCATTCTTATTTCACTGAAATGGCAGAAGATATTCAATGTACCAAACCTGTGAAAAATGAAAAAAATGCATCCATATTTTGCAAAAAAAAATGCATGGGTGTATTCCCATTTTGCATCAAACATGCATCCCACACAGTTTTTTCCACTCAACACAGAAATCTGAGAAAATATGAACATCCAATCTACAAACATACACAAATAAATAAACACTAAAATAAAATGAACAACGCCACCTTGATCATGAATCCATTGGACATAATCATAAAAAAACAATCATAAAGAATAATCATTAATCTATTTGACCCTAACCATCAATCCATTCAATATAAAAGAATCATAAAAAATGAAAAGTGACACCAACGTTATGGCCAAGCAACCAAAAGTTTAATAACAACTCATAAAACTATTTAATACATCATACATTTATTCTAATTAGTGTGTCCCTGCCACCTCTTCCTCATCCTTGGGATGCCTTATCCCCCGTTGAACCTCTTCCTCCCTTAGATCCACTTCCCTTTTTAATAACCTAACACTAATAATACATCATACATTTATGCTAATCAGTGTGTCCCTACCGCCTCTTCCTTATCCTTGGGATGCCTTATTTCCCGTTGAACCTATTCCTCCCCTAGATCCACTTTCTTTTTTAATAACTCTTCCTCCTCTACCCAATCTATTGGGTTCCACTATGATTGCATGATGTTTTACCGATTGCAATAGTCAATGTAGAGTCCAAAACTTGACAATTCATTTTGTTTCCCCCCTTGATCTCTTGGGTTGAGGTTCCATAATCACATCTTTGTCCCTATTAGGGCATCTTCTTTTGTTATGTCCCTTGATTTGGCACACACTACATGCTGTCTAAATACCATGTCTAGTAAATTTTTCATTTGTTTTGGGATTTTCAAAAGGGTATTTTTCTAAGCTCCTATTCCGTATAGGTCTTCTAGGACATATTAAAGGAGGAAACAACTTACACTTTATCATAAGGCAAAGTCTCTCACCTTACATGGGGGAATAGACCCTGCATATGCCTTCAAATAAGTTTCCCTCATAGTAGTAATTAACAAACTCTTCAACCTAGTTATGAAGGAAGAATATGCAGGCTATTGCGTGACAACATAGCATGCTAGACATATCACATTTCTTACATATACAAATTCTTGCTTCCAAAGTTCACATGAGACAATCTAGTTTGAAATTTACATGAAATGTATGAAAGGTGGTAGGAAGAACGTCACATTATGCAGCTTTACTTTTCTCCAATTCAAGTTTGGGTTTGATTTTAATTTTGAGCAGATCTTTGAATCCTATTTCTCCATTGCTTGTCTTTTTAGCACCAATCTTTGTGTCAATGCATCTCCTATGCCCTCCAACATATATATTAGATGCTATGTTCTAGCATTTATGATGCAGTTGTTGAAGGTTTTATCCATATTGTTGGTTATTGCACATGTTCTTGTACCTGTCTTCATAAATGCTATACAATAGACCTTGAGGTTGTAGGGTTGAAAACAGTGGCAGCCCCAAATTCACCTTTTTCAATTCATCAAAGGCATCATTTTAATCTGCCATGTTTGAGCTTTGGCGATCTTCCAAAATAAGAGTCTCATTTCATCTTCTTTGAAATACTTGTGCCATAGTGCAAGTATATGCCACGCGCAAAGTTTATGTTCAGCTAGGGGAAGAACACTGGAAACAACATTTAGAATAGCATGGAAAAAATTAAACAAATACAATGTAATGCTAAAAATAATAACAGTGAATTCGAACCTGGTGCTCATTAGAAATTATAACAATGTCATCACCATCTCTTAAGGAAAGGACTTTTGAAGTTGGATGAAAAACCACTCCCACGAGAGATTGTTCTCTCATTCACCAACCACTATTGCTATGAGATACATTTGCTCATCACCATCTCTACTCACTTCACAGAACAATTGTCTACCAAAGAATGTTTTTTAAAAGCAAGCATCAACACATATCACCTTCAAACATCCATCCTTCCATATCCCATCCCCTTTGAAGATTTTCGAAGCAGATGAACAACCTCTGTTGAATCTTTCATTCAAACACTGAGAAATCAATATTCATAGGCATTAGATCATAAGTTCTTTTTTCTTATATTTCTAGTGCAGTCTTCTCAGAAGTATATATAAGAGGGATGTTGATTTGCTCCTCACTACCCCCATAGTAACTAAATTATATACATCTTTTGCATCTTGAGTGCTAGCTTCTACGCTAGAATTAGATTGTTCAATATGACCACCAAGCTTACCTATATATAGCTCCCTCTTTCTGAAGTTGTTTTGCTAGTTCAAACAACTTAGTATTGCATTCTTTTACCCTTTTCTTGGTTTATATTCATCATAACTTATTTCAGCTTCATCATTGATTAAGTATTCATCACCACCCAAAAAAAGTAGTTACTTGGTTCTTCTTCCTCTTCTTCAAAATCTTCAATATCCTTTCCGGAACCATGCCCTTCTTTAGCATTTTGAACTAAATCTTTAGCAGTCACTCAAGGAACCATCATAGTTTTGTTCTCCCCACCATCATAAAAAGTGAACCATTTTGATTGTACTTATTGGTTGTGTAGGGATTTCTGTGGTTATGATGGAGGGTAACAACAACACTAAATCTACTTTATCAATACCATGTAAAACATACAAATCTAAGGCCTTAAACTTCATCAATAGATTATTCATCTCTAAATCCTCTTCATCATTATATATTCTTCTTAAGCCCTTATCCAAAGTAGGCCCGAGAACCAGATAAAGTAATTCATCAATTATTTTGTAAGTGCCACATTTTTTTGCCAATCCCTCCAACCAAAATCAACAAAGTTCATCAGGGTCTACGTCAAAGGTCCAACTATGCTATTTTGCTTTCTGAACAAGCCACCATGTCAGAATGTCAATGATACACAATCCATTACTCCCTTTATAACCAATAAAAAAATAATGATATCAAGGGAGTAAAATATAGACTTGGTTATACATTCCCTTTGAGAAAAAGTAAACAATGATTTAAACATGTCAGAAATGCACTGCACATAAGAATGCACTGCACATAAGAAGTATAGTTAGACCTAATT
Organism: Cuscuta epithymum; assembly: GCA_945859915.1. NCBI lineage: Eukaryota > Viridiplantae > Streptophyta > Magnoliopsida > Solanales > Convolvulaceae > Cuscuta > Cuscuta epithymum. Next base: position 3,435,772 of record CAMAPF010000040.1, read on the forward strand.
ATTGTATATGTCAATTATTTTAAAAATCATAACTTCATAACTTCGTGTTTTCAAATGCAGTGCACATAATGACATTCCCTTTGGCATTCTATCAAACACATAATGGGGGGGGGGGGGGGGGTTCAATAAGTGTGTTTTCCATTACAACACATGTATTTGTTATTATACAACAAAATAGAGACATGTTTTCTAATTTATGTTTCAAATAAGAAATCGTGTAATGAGCAATTAGGGATTTCATATATATCTAACCGGTAAATACAAAAGAGATTGAAAAACCCATATGTATGTAGCCACTGTCGTCCTCCCCAACCCTCACCATTGGTCTAGCGTCATCCTCCATTGTCCTCTTCTAGCAGGTTCACAGATTACACGGTCTTTTTTTGAAAGAAACAAACGGTGACGGTTTTTAAATGATTTTTTTCTTTTACATTAGTAACCGCTAATTAGTGATTGAGACCAAATAAAGCAGATCGATGATATAAAAAGGTGGGATTTATTTTGAATTATCAGTAAGCGGGACCATTTTGAGAAGATGAGTAAAAATTGAGATATTTAGAGTAAAATTTCCCTTTATTATCTTTCTTAAAAAGGGACTAAAGAAAAATTTGCAACGATCCACTTTTATTGTTTGTCAACGCACAAGTTTAATCATTAATAACTTTCATTTCTTATTCGTAAAAATTTAAAAAATTAGTTTTTGAAAATTTATACTCCCTCTGTCCCCTTTTAAAAGTCCCGGAAGAGGGTGACACGGGTTTTAAGAAAAGTGGGTTTGTGTGGTTGATATTAATTGATAAAATAGGAATAAAGTAAGAATAAAGTAAGAATGATTTTGAACCACACAAACTTTACCAAATGAGGTATGGGACATTTAAATAGGGACATCCCAATATGGTAAAATATGACATTTAATTGGGGACGGAGGAAGTAAAATATAAATTTTGAAGATAGAATCACAGATATTGCAAGTAGAAGATAAAGGTGGTAGAATTTGTTTGAACTTTGAAGCTACCGATACCACGGTCCACATGGGTTGGCCTTTTGACAGATCTACATAACACTGTCCACTTTCAAGTAGGATGTGTTCAAAATTTCAAATATTATCAAACGGTCATGATAGTTGATACCAGTCATGAGCTTATTTGAATTTTGACACCCCGCCCCCCTCTCAATTCGAAGACGACCATTTTCCCCCAAAACCCTTTCCCTCGATTCCTTCCAGCGGCTCTCGCTCTGCATTTCTCCCATTCCTCTAGTTGCGCCTACGATGCCCTTGATTTCAGAGGCACAGAGTGCCATGAAGTCCAGATTCGGATTCCATGACTCCAATCACAGTTCGTCAGAGCAGACACCTCAGGCGATGCTGGCGGTCAAGAGCTCGCCGGATCTCCGGATGCTGAAATCAGCTTGCAAAGAGAGGAAAGAGAACCACGACGCTGACACTGCACAGACCGCGTTGTCTAACCAACAACGGAGTTTTGAGTTCCGTGAAGACCCAGCATTCTGGAAAGAACATAATGTTCAGGTGCTGTATGCGTGTATTTCGTGTGGGCGCAGATTTTAATTTCCCAGCTGTTTCCGGACAACTCTCCATGTGTTATCATCTGAAAAATTTGGGCTATTATTTGCATAATAAGTACTAATTTTGTGTGGGAAACTGGGAAGGTCTCTTCCTATCGTTTTTGTTTGTATATCCTGAATAAAATCGTGCATGGAGGAAAATTGGCAGCAGCCTTGGCAGAGTCCGCTGCTATTGCTAATTAGTAACAATACTCCTTTCTAAGCCTATAGCGGTACAGAAATGCAACTTGTATAACATGAAAATGATGAAATATTATTTTTAATAGCTTTTATTTTATTCCCAGTAAACAGTACTTATGGGAAAATTAGTATTGAAGGAAGGAACTATTTTCGAGTGAATGGGGTGGTAGTTACGATTACAAGTGTGAAGTAATTATTGAAACACAAAATTAAGACTTAGTTTAGGTTTTAGTTGGAATTTGAAATTCCCAATAGCTGGGATTTTCATCTGTTTCAGATTTACAGACCTTTAAGAGGCAAGAGGTGCATGTTACACTGTTCGGTGTTTAACATACATATGTGAAATGTGGAGATATTGACTATAATCACATATTTTTACATCAGTAACAAAGAAATTTTGATAAAAACAGGAGAAAAATTGGCCATTCTATAATTGCCCAGTTTGTCAAACAGATTAAGTGTAGAGTACCTTATGTAATTCCAATAATCAGATTAGGCAGTCATTAGCAAACACCTCATATGTATACATCTTCTTAGTCCACCTGCATTTCTTTTTCATGAGAAAACATATACTACGCATGTGGGAAACCATTTATCATATGTGTGTGTTTGTATATAATATGTAAAGGTAATTATGCATGCAAATGTTCATATGTATGTATTTACTTATGTATACTTTTACATGCCTTGCACTTTTGTGAAGTGTATAAAGTCACGAAGCATGGCAATGTCTATCTGTTGCTCACACACATGTTGCTATGCTTGACTGATTTATGCAGGTCATTATTAGAGTACGTCCCTTAAGTGGTTCAGAGATATCTTTGTATGGGCGTAGCCAATGTGTTAAGCAAGACAGTTCACAGACAATAACTTGGACTGGGCATCCAGAGTCACGCTTTACGTTTGACCTCATTGCAGATGAAAACGTTACTCAGGTATGCCTGTCTTAGCATATAATTTCTTCTACTTTATTGTCTTTATATACATTTTAAGATTTGACTTTTTCACGTTTTGAACTAAATAGGAGATGCTATTTAAAGTTGCCGGAGTGCCCATGGTTGAAAACTGTGTGGAAGGTTACAACAGTTGCATGTTTGCATATGGCCAAGTATGTTACCTATTTGTCTTTTCGATTTTTTTGTCTTCGTTCTCTCAAGTTTGAGTCAAAATGATAAGTGTAAATCACGGGTTATTGTATGGTGCATAGACTGGAAGTGGAAAGACACATACAATGCTCGGAGACATTGATGGCGGCACCCGAAGACATAGTGTAAACTGTGGAATGACACCTAGAGTCTTTGAATACTTGTTTTCAAGAATCCAAAAGGTACAGATGCTACATAATACCCCCGATCTTTATTACAAGACTCACAGTCATAAATGAATACTTCTAAGATTAAGACATTGACCAATATTTATTAGTATAAAATAATGGAAGCAACAATATATATTTCATAGATAAAACAATGTCTTACAAAAAGAGCAATCAAATCCTACTAAAAAGTGCTATAGTAAGAACTGGGGTAATTATTATGAATGAGAGGAAGGGCATAGAAATGCTCATTTATCTGAGAAGGAATCTTCAAGTTAAAGATTTATGCCTGAAAATTCTTTTATAAGATTTATGCCTGTAAGTTCTGTTTGGTAAGTTCTGTTTAATTTTAATATATGCTTTTGGGAGTTGATCTTCAAGTTAAAGATTTTTGCCTGCAAATCCTCACAATGTTTTATTTGTGCTTGAATTCTTGACATTTTCAATGGGACCTAATGTTTAGTTAGGGATTTACAAATTGACACAGGAAAAGGAGGCACGCAGGGAAGAGAAGATAAGATTTATTTGCAGGTGTTCTTTTCTAGAAATATACAATGAACAAATTCTCGATCTCTTGGATCCTTCCTCTGTTAATTTACAGGTACAGAACATTCATTTCACAACGAACAAATTCTTAATCTCTTGGATCCTATCTTTGTTATTCTGCAATGAACTTATGATCATATTCATTTATATTTTCTTCTTAAGCATCTACGGTGTTTTTTGGTGAAAATGTCTATGGACAAAGAAAGTTTTATTTATGTTCCATCTATAAATGGTAGTAAGTAAATAGAAACAAATGTTTACTTTGTTATTATTATTTTTGTATTTTTCTAACATGAAAGAACATCTCTTTTACTTTTACTTTCAACTGATAATGCATTTATACAATGAATTGTTACAATTCCTTCCATTTGATTGTGGCATATACATACAAATATTTCATAGATTTCTTCTCTGACATAATACTTCTGCTCTTTCCATACGATTGATCAGTTCAACTTTTATTGATATGATTACATAAAATGTGGTGATTTGATGCAAAAAGATTGTTCAAGCTATTAAAAACTCCAGTTTTATTTTTAACAAATTCCTCATGCCTTGCTCAAGTTGTATCAAAATCTGTGTTGCTTGAGCTAATTAAATGGTAGGGAAATGTTATTTCTACACCACATGAAGACTAACTAATTTTATCTGATAATCTAGATAAGAGAAGATACAAAGAAAGGGATTCATGTAGAAAATCTAACAGAGGTAGAAGTAACAAGTGCTCGAGATGTGATTCAACAACTTGTTCAGGTACATGTTGTCTTGTACTCTAGTACATATCAATTATTACTGCATCTGGTATTGAATATTTCTCTTAGCTAAAATGTTAAATCAAATCAAATCAAATCGTTTGAGATCTATGTCAGTTCCTGGGGAAGTAAAATCTTTACCATAACTACATCTTGGCAGAATACTATGTTTCCATAGTTTTGTACAGAACATGTTCAAACTAATATTTTATTTCAACTAATTTAAGCTTTTCTGAGGTTTGTAGTTTGTTAGGCGAAGTGGTTTTAAGTATCCCATGTATGTTTGGACTTAGTGAGCTATTAGCTCTTTGTTCTACTCAGTTCTATAGTAAGTAGCTAAAAAAGTGCTGCTATAGTTTTCAAAACTTGGGGGTGCATTGATGTGTAAGATACGGAATATCCTGGCAAAATTTCAAAAATAAAGTTGAAGAAACAGTTGACCTTACTGGAATTTATGGGATATATAAGATGGAGGGCTATGGAGTGTATTACCTTTGTTTTTAAGGCTAGGCATGCCAAATAAATTTGATATATTGGATTTGCGCTTTCTGTGTTTATATCAGAATAGGAGTAGGCTTGTTTTAGCTGTTCTGTAATAACTTTTCCAATGTACAGGGTGCTGCAAACAGAAAGGTTGCTTCTACAAATATGAATCGTGCTAGTAGTCGTTCTCACAGTGTATTCACTTGTGTTATTGAAAGTAAGGTGAGATTTTGTATTCAGCTTTTTTCTTTCTATTCTTCTTGCCTTGTGTGCTTTTGATAGCGGGATTTGATTTGCAACCTCAATCTTATGTATGCACTCTTACACAGTGGGAGTCCCAAGGTGTAACACACCATCGGTTTGCACGACTTAACCTTGTAGATTTGGCAGGTTCTGAAAGGTAAACATAATAATGACAATAAAACACTTGCAGAGTTTAAATGATGCCACTTGTCAATGTGCTTTGTAATTGTGCTTTACCAGGCAAAAAAGCTCAGGTGCTGAAGGTGAACGACTAAAGGAGGCTACTAACATCAACAAATCTCTCTCAACATTGGGGTTTGTTGTTCTCATATCACTATTTGGTTGTCAGACTATTAGTTTGTCTTTATGTTTTTGAAAATAAACTGGTTTAACAATGTACAGGCTTGTGATTATGAACCTTGTTAACATGTCCAATGGGAAGTCACTCCATGTTCCTTACCGAGATTCAAAGCTGACATTTTTGTTACAGGTAAGAAGTCATGATTTAAGCTTCACTAATAGGAAGGCCTATTGTTTCTTAAATTTTTGTCAACCAGAGAGTAGTTGTAGTAGTGAATCATCACCCCACAGACATACCCTTACAGTATAACTGTCATTTTCAGGACTCATTGGGAGGGAATGCAAAAACAATTATCATTGCGAATGTGAGTCCTTCCAGCAGGTAACAGTCACATATGCTTGATACCTTCTACCAATCAAGTTTGTCTTTATAGGAGTCACTCTTTGGCCGAAAGTAATGATTAATGTTAACCAAATGTTCAATTAAAGAAACACATATCTGTGACTGGACTTTTGCAGTTGCTCTCTCGAAACTCTTAGCACATTGAAGTTTGCTCAGCGTGCCAAATTCATAAAGAATCATGTATGTCTTTTTCTTCATCTTGAACTCTTGAAGGCTTCACTACTATTATTAAAAGCTTGTCCATCATGTATTATTAGTGAAACTTGCAGTCCATAATACCTTGCTTTTGTTTAAGAGTGTTGCAAAATATTAAGTTGCAGTTTTGTCAAGAATGAAATCTACAACATCAGTGATTTATATAATAGCTATTTGGTTGTGCAATCTTGACAAACGCTCTATAAATAGCTAGTTAAAGTTCTGAACCTTTTCATTTTCCTCTCACAACTTTTAATCTTCCATGCGCAGGCTGTTATAAATGAAGACGCTTCTGGAGATATTATTGCAATGAGGGTGCAGATTCAAAACCTGAAGGTATGAATTGTAGCCACATCATCCCTACTCTAATAATTGAAGAACATAATAATAGCTTCATCTTTCCTAGGGGACTCTGTAGCCCGTACAAATATATAGCGAAAACAACTAATTTATCCCAAAGTTTAAATTAAGTAACTGACACTAGATTCAAATGCTGATTTGAAACCACAATATTTTCAAACAAAACAATTCATTTGCGAAAACACTATACTTTCACTTCTCAATCCATAAAACACATTTTCGAGTCACTTAACACAACACCCCATTTACATATGTTTTGTTGTTTTTTTGTTTTTCTTTTATCAGTTTTATGTGATGCATCAAGTGAAATTTCGATGCAAGTTATCGGGGTTCTCTCAAGTACTAGAATGCATGTAGGATGCTGCTCTTATATTATACTACATACATTGTTTGATGAAGATGTTTGGTCAGGTCCATTAATGTTAATGGATATGCCAACCTAAGTAAAACGATCCTGCATAATGTTAATTCTGAGCTTCTATGAAATCTTCTTTTCATCTCCAGAAAGAAGTTGCCCGTCTTCGGAGTATGGTTAATGTAGGTGCTGATGCTTGTGAAGTTGATTCGAGGACTGTAGCCTTGCCAGGATCACCAACATCAATGAAATGGGAGGGAATTCACGGACTATCAAGCCCACTTGCATCTGACAAAAAGATGTCATATGTATGTGATATTCTTCGCAGTTACTACGCATCTTTTTTTGGTTCTTGCTGAAAATTTGAATCTTGTATATTTTCAGAAAAAAGACTACGAAGTTGCCCTGGTTGGAGCTTTCAGGAGGGAAAAGGATAAAGACATTGCTATGCAGGCTTTGACTGCAGAAAATCAGGCCGCTATGCAGCTGGTATGCTCATTTCTTTGTCATATGCTGAGTACCACATGTGATGGATGAAACCACAGAATCTGATCCTTAGGATGTGCTTATTTTTGCTCGCTAGGCAAAACAAAGAGAAGATGAGATACAAGGACTGAAGATGAGACTAAGGTTTCGTGAATCTGCCATCAAAAGGCTGGAATCAGTTGCTTCAGGGAAAATCTCTGCTGAGACTCACTTGTTGAAAGAGAAAGAAGAGCATTTAAAGGAAATGGAAGTCCTGAGGAATCAAGTTGACCGTAACCAAGAAGTGACTAGATTTGCTATGGAAAACCTGCGACTAAAAGAAGAGATTAGAAGGTATATACATTACTATGTTTTTTCTTTTCTTTTCGTCTCCTCAAACCAAAGTTTAAATGATCGATCACTGCTCCAGACCTACACAAGTGGAGTTTCATTAATTTTACCTGTTCATTGTTGCATTAAATACAGATTGAAATCTTTCTATGAGGAAGGTGAACGCGAAAGAATGAATGAGCAGGTCATGATACTAGAGAACCAGGTCTGTCAACCGTATTTTATTAATTTCATTTATAAAGCGTTAAGTCTTGAATTAAAGAAGCAATTACATTCTGATGGTCTATTGAATGTCATTCTTTGGACTGTGTGCTCAGTTACAAAGAACTAAATTCCCTTTTCCCTATGGGACTGACTACCTTTCATATGGCAGTTGCGAGAAGCTCTAGATTGGAAACTTATGCATGGCTCTGATGACATTGATACCCAGGTTCATTTCCCATCCCACTCAGGACACCTGTATTTGAATACTTATTCGTTGCCTAATGCCATTAAACCATTCAATGTTACAAAAAGGAAAAGATCGGAGTTCATAATTGACATGTTTATTTAAACATTTCCACTGCAGAAACCAGCCCAACCTATGCGTACAGCTGTTGATGAGGAAAATGAGTTCCTTCGCTTGCAGGTGATTTTACGTTTTCACCAACAGAATTGAGCTAATTACAAGAAATCAATTAGAACCATGTAATTCTGTTGAATTTCACTCTGCTAAAAACTATGCCATTCTTTTTTGGTTCAGGCTATTTACAACCAGTCAGAATTGGATGCACTCCGTAAAAAACTTGACATTTGTGTCGAGGAGAAAGAAAATTTGGAAAGGTGGAGTTTCCAATCCTTACATGTATTGTGTGATCAGTTTCCTGGAAATCTACAAGCTAATATAGTATGAAGCTGTTAACATCCTGCATTTTACCCTTGCAGGCATATAAGTGAGATGGTAAAAGAGTTGGAATCTGAGAGATGTTCCAAAGCAGCTATGATGGAGGATCTCAAATTGCAAAACGATCTTTCATCTCTAGAGAATAACTTCCAGATGCCAAATATTGGAGTCGGTGATCAGGTGGAGCTTGAAACAATGGTTGATGCTATAGCAGCTGCAAGCCAAAGAGAAGCCGAAGCTCATGAAACCGCTATTTCTTTGACCAAAGAAAACGATGAACTAAAAATAAAGATCAATGTGTTAATCGAGGACAACCAAAAACTCATAGAACTATATGAACAAGCGGTTGCAGATAATAAGAACAGTGCTAAACCTGCTGAAAAGGGTTGTGAATTGTTAACCGGAGAGACGGAACAGTTGAAAAGGGAAGTCGAGCTACTAAAAAATCAACTTGCAGAAATGCATGAAGAAAAAGAAAAACTGATGGGTCTTTATGAGAACGCTGTGCAAGAAAAGAAGAGAGAAGAGGAAATGCACAAGGAGAGTGAAAGGTTGATGGATCTTTTTGAGAATGCTATGGCAGAGAAGAAAAAAGACGTTGAATGCCTAAATCTTCAACTTCGGGAAATGCATGAAGAGAATGAAAGGTTGATGAGTCTATATGATATTGCTATGCAAGATAAGAAAAGAGATGTCGAACACTTGAACAATCAACTTGTGGAAATGCATGAAGAGAATGAAAAATTGATGGGTCTTTATGAGAATGTTATGGAAGAGAATCGAAGAGGCATTGGAAGCTTAGATAATCAACTTGTAGAATTGCATGAAGAAAATGAGAAACTGATGGGCCTTTACGAGGAAGCAATGAAAGAGAGAGACGAAATCAAAAGGTTGCTTTCTTCTGCAACTGAGAAAAAACCACTTGAGAATAAAGAGGAATTTCACAATCTTTATTCAGAAGATCATAATAAACATAATAATAGTGCGTCTAGAAATCAGATCGAAGAAGCACATGAGGACAATGCTAGCTGCTTGATTGATGTAGACGTGCAGGATGAGTACAGTCAATATTCTGTCCGTTCATACACAGGCAATGATTCAGATTCAGAAGAACTTCCTCCTCCTTCCTGTAAGGTTTCTGCTGGGGTCAATGTGGAAGAGAAAGAGTTGGTAAGAAGGAAGCTGTATGAAGTACAAGAGAAGCTACTGAAATCCGTGAACACAGTGAGCATGTTTGGTTCACTGGAGAGAGCGCTGCTTGAGATTGATGAGCTATCAAGAAGAATCATGGGATTGGAAGATAGCATTCAGGGGAAACATCAAGTTTACGAATCCCTGAAGATTGCATCTTCAGAATTGCAAGAGAAGACAACCAGAGTTTATAATAAGCTGTCCGCATTGAGATACACATTGTCAAGCTTCTCTTCTTCAGTTAGTTTCTTCGAGCAACAAGGAACCCTAGCAAGGGAGAGGTGGAACACTTCCCTAACGCATCTAAATAGGAAAAAGTCAGAATTAGCTCATCTCCAAGCATCAAAGGATGAACTTATGGGTCTTCACGCGAAAGCCGAACGGTCCGAATCTGAATTGAGGTGCCACTTGGATAAACTGAAATCAAGACTGGAGGAAGAAAGCCAGAGACTTGACAATGACAGGGTTCTGTTTGCCATAGACAACAATGTTGGAAAACCTGAAGTCCGAGGGAAAGCTACAGAACTGCTCAAGTCCACGGAGGAGACAACAAAGATACAAAACCAGGTAAAACAGTGCCAAGAGAAACTAGGGGCATTGAAAACAGAAATTGATGATTTGAACAGGAAAAGGGAAAAGGTGGATGGTCAGATCAACATCGTTGAAAAAGAGGTGAAGAGGCTCTCCGTTTCAGCACAGGAGATGGAAAACAGGCTTCAGACCATCACGCATGAGAAGGAAATGGTGTTGGAAATGGTGAAGGAAGAGGGGAAGAAGGAAATGACGGGGAAGATTGTGGAGTATCAGCAGTGCGTGTTTGAGGCAGCCTTGAAGGGCGAAGAGATGGCTGTGTTGGATGAGGAGTTGCAAACGGAGTTGCAAGAGATGGATGAATTGAAGAGAGCCAGAGATTCTGGTAAACAGGAGATCCATCAACTGTTGGCGGGTCTGATCAAGCATGAATACTGCAATCAATCAATATATGTATAGAGCAGCATATGACAGTTAACATTCTCTTTTTAACTGTCATGAGATTCATGGTCTGTAATACGTCCCAACTGCATTACATCTGAGTCATGAGATGGATGAATTGTAGTACTATTGAAGCCCCTTGCTACTATATGAGGATGTAATATTCATTTGTAATGTTCATTTTTATAATATGAGAGCTACACCCTTTTGTTGTATATTTATTATTTATTTGTATATAAAGACTATCCAACTCTTTTAAGGCTTTTTGATTCATATTGTTCCCAATTTCCGTAGTGGTTTTTTGTTCATATTGACTATTGTTCCCAATTTCATACGTAGGTATTGTATTATCAGAGTTAAGAAGGATAACGTAAAGCCAAAGCTCATTAAGGAAAAGAAAATTAATAACAATGTATACATCTAGATAACTATACACCAGTTACACTTTTATACAAAAGAATTCAATAGAATATACATACACGAATTCAAGAATTTCAAGATTGAAATAAAGATTTAATATTATGTAATCTTTGATAAAAGAATAATGATAATAATCAAGCCATCATGATCTTGAACTCCTCAAAGCAAAGAACCCCATCTCCATTGAGGTCAAACCTGCTAATCATAGCTTCACAATTCCCAATAGTGGTTGACTCCCCAAGCCTGCTCAGCATCCTCTTCAAGCTCTTGGGAGTTATGTGGCCTGTCCCCTCCATTTCATACCTCCCAAAGGTCTCCCTCAGCTCATCATCACCCCCCTCCCCAGCCACCCCCATGCCCTTCTCTTCCTCCATCATCTTGGTGAAGTCCTCAAGGCCCAGCATCCCGTCCCCATCGGAATCCGACAACCTCACGGCCATCTCGGCCTCCTCCGTTGTCAGCTCCCCTCCTACCGCTCTCACCGCCCTCTGCAGCTCCTCCGCGGATACCCTCCCGTCTCCGTTCTCATCAAAGTATGAGAAAACTCTCTCAAAGCATAAACCAGTACGACCTTTCTGTTCTGATGATGAAGCAGAGGTTGTTGTAAGCGGCTTAGTATGCATGTGGCTGTCTTCTTCCCCTTTTGATCTATTTCTGAGTATCTTCTTACACAGTCTCTTAAACCCAGAATTCTCGGAAGAAGAAGTCTTGTTCTTGTTGTTGATCATGGAATTTGATACCATGAAGATTATATGTACGTACTTGATCTTATATATGTATGAAGGATGGGATAATTACTTAAGGCTGAATCTGTTGTTTTGGATATATGCTGCTAATATATGGTTTTGTGTGTGTGTATATATATAGGATATATGGATATTGTGGGCTGGAGAATAGGTAATTAAATGGCGGTTTGCGGCAGTTGAGCGGGGCAATGCGCGTACGGAATCTTCGTAGAAAGTACCACGGTTTGAAAAAAAAAACGTACGTTTTACTTCGCATGACCAGAGAAAGAATGGACCTTTTAATCTTTGTCGCATTTCGGCTGGGGTGGTTAAAACTCGAAAACCTTTCAATTTAGGCCTACTTTGATTCATTATGTGATTATACAATATTCACCCTCTCTAAAAGTATTTTGTCATTAATAAAGTAATAAAAACTTATATATCTAGAAAGAGACTGCCCCAAAAAATGATTTGAATTGAATTGAAAAATCATTTTGGCAAAAAAAAAATCAAATAAAAAAATGATTACAATAAAATCAATGAATCGATAATCAATTAGAGTACAAAATGATATGGCCGGGAACGAATCAATATTATGTACGCTCTGGTACGTTCTTAAATAGACTTGGCAGTAAAGTCAAAATGCCAAACGTAGTCCCTTCTTTCCAAATTAGTTCCTTCTTTCCCGCTATTATGGTTCTGTTGCGATTTACGATTCTTGATCGATGATAAAGTAAACTAATATCTTTCTGCACTCACTTTGTTTTTAGAAAAATAAATTACATATTCAGAAATTACATTAAAAACTTTACAAAGTCACAAAATCAGAATCAAATTTGATAAAAATTAGATATATAAAGTAAGAGATTAAGAGAGAGATTTTTTGCATCGCCCGCTGAGAATCCAGCCTCTTTGAAACCTATCAACACTTCAGCATGAGAGCCAATCGGAAGAAGAAGCGCATGAGGAGGCTCAAGAGGAAGCGCCGAAAGATGAGACAGAGATCTAAGTAGATTTACGTCTTTGACCTCGTATCTTCTGCATCTTACGGCTGATCTCTGTTACTTCTGTATTTCCCCTTCTCAATGTTTCAGTTACATCTGTTTTGTAGGATTATTGAGATTCCAATTTTTGACTATATAATGAAATTACTATTTTGTTCTTCATTTTGATATAGCGTGTTTGCTGACTATTCTTTCTTCATAGCATGAAGATTTATCTGCGGAATGTTATATCAAAAATAAAAGTAAGAGATTAAGTATGATTTGTGTTGATTAAGTGAATAAGAACTGAGACAATCTTAGCGGGACAGAGGAAGTACTATTCTATTATCCAGCCAACTCGCAATTTATACCGTGGGATCGGCACACAGTGTTCAAGGTTCACCGATCCCAAAACGGTACCGTTTTTTGTTATAAAAAACAAATCCTCCTCCCCCGCTCCATCACTTCATCCCCAGCTCTACCCGCATCCTTCGGACCTTCAGTTCGCAGATGGTCGTCCCCCATTTGAAATCAATTGGACGAGTATTCCGCATGCTGCACGCCTTCTCTGCATCAAAAGATTAGGTTTCAGCCTTACTATTCTATTTGTTTTTGTCTGCCTACATGAAGAAGCTTGAAACGATTCTAAAAATCACATTCTTACATAGTTGTTCTCCCAGATCGAAATCATCGATTGCATTTTAATACCATCAAATTCATCTACGATAGTGCTCGTATTTATTTCTATTGTATTTTTGGCCTGAAGTTACATGTTTGTAAAGGCATTTTACATTTCAAAGAGCTAAAGTTACATTCACATTTGACTTGTTTCCAAGTTACATTTTAGTTAAAGCAACTTGGAAATGTAACTTGATTTTAATTTCTAAACATGAAGTTACATGTGAATTCACATGATTTACATTACATATAACCTTGGGAGCAGGATGTTCACCCTGCACTGCTCCCACGGTATAACAGCGGAAGCCAACTCGATTTTAATTTCTAATTTTATATACCAAACATTAGTTGTATTCGAATTTTCATTTTGATATACAATAGAATAGAATAGTTTAGTTTCTAAATATATAAATTTTAACTATTAATGATAGCGTATGTATTTGCATGCAAGAATTAAGTGCGCCTCTAAGATATTTATAGAAAATATTTTCAGTTGGAGTTATTTCAGCTTAAAATTAGATCATACTTCGCATCATGCAAGACTAATCACACAAGATCAAATCAGATGAGTGCAGGGCTACGACAAAAGGCGCTTTAGTGCGGGCCACAATCGATCATCGATGGCAGAGCTGCAGTTAATGAGAGGAAGGATCGCAGGCTCGCAACATGCTTGGAGAAATCGCCGATGAATTGCAGAAAGCAGGGGGATTCGGGTATAATTAAATGAGGGGTAAAAGTGTAATCTTTAGTCCTATAAACTTATAATCCTATTTTGGAGTTTAGGCAATGTTTTAGTCTGGTTTAGGGCAATTACTTTAAAACCAACATTTACAAGATTTAAAGCTTGGAAAACACTCTTACTTAGATATTGCAACTCATGCAGGATAAGCAATAGAGAACCGATTCGAGTTCCGCTAAAAATCCTAAACTCAATACAATACATGTTTTGATAAAAGACTTTGAAATAGTATCTTTTGGGCCGACAGAAAATTCCGTCCCACGTACTCAAAGGATTGATGTTGGTTGAGCAGTACATCTTCAAGATAGATACAAGTGTCTAATAAAGATTTTTTAAGAATCCTCCATCCATTTGTACGTTGATAGCTCGATCAAAAAGTTGAAAAGTCAGAATTGGGTTGAAATGTTTGAAATGGAATGACGTGTCATGGCTAAGTCAACGCGTCCAATGACGTGTAATTTGCCCCTTCTTTTGTCATGCCTATTTTGTGCTCATGAAGTTGACGTCGCATAGTTTCCCACCATCTAACTCTGTGTCACTGTGTGTGCACCGCATTGCCTACCAAATCCACTTGGTGGAGAATTTCACAAAAAGGAGGAATAATCTATTCATATCTTCTTTCATTTGTAAAAAAATCTATTTAGTCGGTGGCTGAAATTCATTATGCGTAGTATTTGTTTCTCTCTGATGTTAGTGGTTTGTGTATTCCACATTCCCACGTGATAAAGTGACCAATTTTTGTTATGGATGGTTGATAAGGCTTGTTCTATACTAGGGTGGGAACACATCTACCCTTATACTAAGTTTTAAGTTCTAGAATTTTTATCACTTTTAGTCCTCCGACTATTATGTCATTGACACTATTGGTACTCGACCTTGAAGTTTTCCATTTTTAGTTCTCCGATTATTATGTCATTGACACTTTTGGTACTCGATTTTGAATTTTTCCACATTTAGTCCTTCGACTTTCATAAATTTGACACTTTTGGTCAATTCATAGTGGAAGGACTAAAAATGTCAATTTTATAATACTCAGGGGACTAAGAAGTTGTTCTATTCGTCTTAATCTTATTACTTATTGCTTATTCTTATTTTATTCAGATCAGATCAGATCAGATCAGAAAAATTCAGATCAAATCAGAAAGATTCAGATCAGATCAGAAAAATTCAGATCAGATCAGAAAGATTCAGATCAGATCAGATCACATCAGAAAGATTCAGATCAGATCAGATCAGAATCATTCAGATCAAATCAGAAACATTCAAATCAAATCAGGAACATTCAGATCTGATCAGAAAGATTCAGATCAGATCAGACCAAATCAGAAAGATTCAGATCAGAAAAATTCAGATCAGATGAGATCAAAATTTAAAAAATTCAGATCAGAAACATTCAGATCAGGTGAAGAGAACAGATTTTAAATGTGGAAAACATTGAAGTCGAGGACTAAAAGTGTCTATCGCACGAAAGTCGAGGACTAAATATGAAAAAATTGAAAGTCAAATAGCAAAAGTGTCACGGACCCATGAAGTACTGAAAATGGAAAAAACTCAAAAGTTTTAAAACAAAAAGCTGATAAAGTTAAAATTGAGGTGCAAATGCACCCTTCCTAACGTTTCAATACTTTCCGGCTAACCTAACGTTAATCAGTTGTTTGGGCCTTCTCTGGGCTTTCTCTATCTCTATCGCTTAATTTCTTCGCTCCTTTGTCTTCATCGCACATACGAAGACGACGGATGTGTTCATAGCATAGACGGCTCAAGCCCTTTTTGAGGAAGATGAAAGTGCAGTACGAGTTTATCTGACTCTTCATCAACAAGTCAAAGGTATGTACAATAACTATCTCATCCCCATCCATCGATCCTCTGTACAGCAACAAGGCTTACGACTTGTTTAAGACCGAGCTACTGTTATGAATACTGGTAGAATTAAGGTCGAACAATGAAGAAGAAGAAACTCAAGCAATTGGAATTAGGGTTCTAAGAATCTGAAAGTGAAAGAATGAATACGATTAGTGTAAAATTGAATTACAAGGGAGTTTAGTAGTTTACATACATGGGTGTTAAAAGAGAATAATAATTAATATTTGCAGAATGGTCCTTCAAGTCTTGTAGCTTTTAATATTTAATGAGCTTTCTTCTTTTATATCATCTGCATCCATTTTATGAGTTTGATACCCCTCAAGATGATCATGTATATTAAGCATGTTCATCTTGGATGTGAAGCTATTGAAGAGAGGATTGCCCAAAGCTTTTGTGTAGATATCTGCAAGTTGAAACTCATTAGTAATATGAATCAGTTTAATCAAACCAGTGTTAATTTTATCTCTAATAATATGACAATCTATTTCTATGTGTTTAGTTCTTTGGTGTACAGGATTGTAAGTAAGGTGATAAGTGGATAAATTATCAGTATACAAACTTATTGGAGAAATATTAGAAATATGCAAGTCTTGAAGTAAAAAAAGTCAACCATTGTACCTGAAATACTTCTTCTGGTGTCAACACACTAAAGTCTTGTAGCTTTTAATATGTAATCAGTTTTCTTCTTTTATATCATTTGCATGCATTTTATGAGTTTGATAGCTACTCACTCAAAGGACTCATAGATTCACTAAATTCACCTAAGTAATTTGATATCTTGAATTGGATAAAGTAGCTAGAAAACTGAACAAAGTATAATGATGAGTACTGAATACTCGATATATAATTTCTCTCATTAAATAACTAACATAGCTAATTAATCACTTCTCTTAAATGAAAAGATATCATTTTCCTCTACCCTTAGTTCTTAGGTCCTTTACTGATTTGAAAGTTAAATCCCCCAAACCGGCTTTGAGGGATTTGAATCCATCCCAATTTCATCCCACATACTGTCTCTATCACTTTGTGTGTATACAATAACTTTGTCTATGGAGGAGCTATATTTCATGTCGATTTATGTGAATTGATTTCTTGTCATGTTTTACTACACCATCAAATCTTGGTATGAAAATTTCATCCCAGGTTACACCTATTTTAATTCCTATCAGAGAAAGTACATCTTCCAAACATGTCACTCAAACCTCTGGATTTGGAGTATTTGTGGATCTTAATACTGGAATGCAGACACTTAATGTAAGAGTATTTTATATCCTTTTGTAAGTATGTTTATGACCTCTTAAATTATTGTCTGATAAGTTTTTTTTTGTTTATACAGCTAGGTATGCGTGGTGAAATTATCATATCACCAGGTTCTCCCCATTTGCAGATCCCAATTTCTGATGATCCTAATGTCGTTACAAGGTTTCCCATCCCTAATGAAAAGACTATACGGAGGAAAAAAGCCAAACTATCAACTGGGGTCCAATTGAGGGAAATTAAGATGTCTGGAAATGGTACTGAAGTAAGGGCACCTAATCAATTACCATTTCAGGCTCCAGGAATGCAATTCAGAGGAAGACCTTCAGTGCTTGGGAAACATTTACAACAACAGAGAGACAAGAAGGCTACACAATTGAAGAATACCCTGAAGATGTAATTGTAGACTTAGAATTAAAGTAGTATGTAGTAGTATTTTGCTTACTGGTGTTTGCTTACTGGCTGAAACAGAAAACCCTTTTGTTTTTGTTATTTCTTTCATTTTATGGGTACTTACTATGCTGAAGCCAGTGTAATGATTTTTGCTATTAGTGAGTCATTGATGTTGTTTGGTTAGAACGAAGGGAAAAAACTGAATTAGCTCTTTTTGTATGATCATGGAGCATTCTGGTATAGAGCATGTTGTAGGAAGTGCTTAGCTTGTGAATGATTATGGAGCAATATCATCCATTTTATATTTCCTACTTGATCAATATATTATGTTCATAGCTGCTGTTTTTTAGCCACTAGTTCTGGGCTCTATGTCCATTTCCTCACAGTTGATCTATTACTTCAACTTTGTTTTATTAACTTGTAGACATTTTATATCAAATTTACTGTTTTTGTGTATTAACTTGTAGACATTTTATATCAAAATTAAACATGCAGAATTTTCAGCTTTCGTCATGCACTTTTATCTTGTGCTTCTTGATTGTTTACGGGGTAGCAAAAGGTCATTTATTTGTCAAGATGCTGGAACCATCTACACTTGTTTCATGCATCTTTCTTCTAAGATATTAATGATTTTCTTCTTTTTTCTTGATGCTGATACATTACAATTTTTTAGTGCTATAGCACCCCCTGTACATTAATAATCAATTCATCAATTTTTTGATGGTACTGTATTGACGGTACCCCTGAAGGTATTTGTAACACCCTCCAATTTCCCACCCAAAAATACATTAAAATAAAAATTCGTTTGAAAACATTAGTCTTGCAGCGGAAAATTCAAAGGGAAACAGGGGCGTTACCGCCACACTCGGTTCTCACATAACCGAGTGCACAGGCTATCCACCACCAACAAATTAAAATTTTCCATAAATAATTGTTCAACTACAATTCTTTATTATTATTATTTTTTTTTAACCTGGGGAGACCCGACCAGCAAGGTGGTTCGGGGTGGGGACCAGGGAACACCCCACCGGTTTACTGAATTCAAAAGGTTAAACATAGTAGGAGGGCCAAACCAAAGCCTACTCAGAAATTATAGTACATATGTATAGCTAATAGCTAATATCAACTACAATTCTTTAAAATTAAGACTAAAATAAATTACTCAATCACTTTAGTCTAAGTGTTCTAGCGGAAACTCTCGAAATCAACTTCAACATGATCCTCAATTCCTGCACAAATAAAGTACAGAAAGAAAAACACAAAGAAACAAAAATTAGTTGGAAATGCTAAGCAAGACCCACCCAACCCTGTAAAATAATCATGTTTGATACATATATATCATTTTGTGAAAACATTTGGGAGGAAACCTCTTGAAACACTTTGTACAAACTTCTCATCACAAAATCACATGTAAAATAATAATATTCCAAATATATATAGGTACATATTTCCAAATCATAATAATTCTAAAATGTCAATATACACAAACCACCAAAATTCTTGTAAATATATTCCAAAACATATATCTTATATATAAAACCCAAATATCCATCTCAAAATACTTCCAAATACTCATAATCAATATTCAACATAACCATATCAAATCAAATCCAAAAGTTTTACTTTGAAAATCCACAAATAATTTAATAATCTCAACCACCTCAAATTCAATCCAATCCAAATAAATTTAACACACTCAAATAATCCAATATAATGTAATTTAATTCACCTCAATCAAGTCCAACCAAATAATCCAAACCACCTCAAGTCCAATGAAATTCACCTCAAAGACTCAAAACCAATTCACCTCAAGACCAATGGAATCCAAGTCCAATTAAATCCAAATATAATCCAATCATTCAAACTCAATCAAAGCCAATGGAAGTCGAACTCCTACCTTAAGTGTGCACACCCCCTAAAAGAGATTCCAAACTCTTCGGGTAGTAAAAAGTCCGAGTAGTCGGGATTTTTCTACCGACTACTACAATTAAGCTGGGATACTCCGCTTTTGGGAGATCCCTGGTGGAATTAGACTTATAGTCATTACCACTCATCAAATCCACATTTCTCCGGGTACTCACAAAAGCATAATTCAATCTCAAAGTTCAAGTATCATAACCTCAATCAAAATGGATATGAAATCCAAATTCCACAAAATTATTCACAATGAAATTATTAACTCCAACTCATCATACTCAAATATACCGTAAATAGTCCAAAATATAGGATACTTCATAAATAGCTCAAATCTCAAATCTCAATCCAATAACAATTCATATGTAAATTCAAATGCTCAAAATATCACCCAATAAAAATACTCAAATCTCAAATATATATAATTCACAATCACAATTGATACATAAAATCTCATTAACTATCAAATACTCAAATGATCTCAAATAACTAGTCACAAATAAATATATATGGGAAAATCATGAAATTTGGTTGACATAGTACTTATCTCAAATTGCGATAAATCTAACTGAACCCTCTATCTCGATCTTCACGAAAATCACCTTCTACGAATATTACAATTCTTGAATTAATAACTATTCTGGCTCCTTACTAATAATTACCCAATTATGGTTAAAATTTAAGTCTCTCGTGATTAATCACTTTGATTCACTTATTTAAATAATAATTAGTTCGTCTGGACATATACTAATCCATTTATTAATTAATCAGTCCATTTATAAGTCTCTTGATTTTACACCGTCCATTTTTTTAGGCTAACAAAACATGCATACATATTTGTTTGATAAGTCAGCTCATTTTTATTTTTGAACACATATTATTAACTGATAGTTTTGAATTAAAATTGTTAAAATGTCACTTTTATTATTGAAGCATTTTTATCTGATTAAAAATGTCACCTATGTTAAAATTTTATCTGATTCATTTAATTATTAAATGTCACTTTCGTAACATTTTATCTAACTAATAAATTCATTTATTTTATTTCAATTTTTTGGAGTGTCACAATCTACCCTCCTTAAAAGATGCTTCGTCCCGAAGCATAAGCAAAGAAAATATCCACAGTACAATTAGCAGGTATCACATGTTAGTTAATATCAAATTCATTTTATTAAATTTAAGGAGTGTCAAATTCTACCCTCCTTAAAAGAATGTTTCGTCCCCGAAACATTTAACTTACTCAAGGAAATAAATTATTCATTTAAGATCAAAATGATACATAATCCTCAAGCAGATTTATTAATATTGAGAGTTAGAAATTTTATATGATTTCGCCTAGTATTTTCATATTCTTCAGTTGCGGTTTGCATTATTTCCATGACGATTGATTCCACGAGTTGGAGGGTTTCCCTTCTTCCTTGAGTGACAATCGAACACTCTATGCCTTAGCTTGTCACAATGAAAACATCGTACGAGCGTTCTGTCACAGTATATTCCAGGGTGATCTCTTGCACACTTTTAGCAGTAGAAGTGCATCTCTGCGGTGTGGTTCTTCTTACGCTTCTGGTCTTGGCCTTGGTTGTTGATCTTGTTACCATTTGGGGTCTCCCCTGACATATTTAGCTTGTGCCGTTTGCCTCCCTGTCTGCTTTCTTTTTTGGTGCCCTTCCTCGCTTTTTTGAGTGTTTTCTTCTGGAGTTGTTGCACTCGATAGTGCTTGCCAGCTTTGCCGTAGGCATCACTCAAAGTTTGGCATTCTGAAACACAAAGAACTTTTTGTGTCTCAAAGTTCAGACTGTTTATAAACTTGTTAGTTTTCTCGATTTCATCGGGAACTAGCGTGGGTACAAATTGTGCGAGATTCAAGAATTTAGACTGGTACTCTTGGACAGTCATGCCTACTTGCTTCAGGTGTAAAAATTCTTCATACTTCTCAGCTCTCACGTGCTCTGGATAGAATCTTTTTCGCATTGCCTCCTTGAACGTCTCCCTAGAAAAGTCGGGTTGTTGATGCAACGTTGGGGCAGTCATGGCCCACCAATTGTCCGCCTCTTGTCGTAGATAATATGCAGCCGTATTAATTCGTTGATCTGCAGGGCAGTTTATAGCCTCGAAGAGTTTGTCGAAAGTGCGAATCCAATCCTAAAAAATGAGGGGATCTTCTTGGCCTAAATAACACGGGGGATTGTGCTTCGCAACAAGTTTTGCCACATTATTCGGTTTTTGAGACGTTGTTGGTGTTGGTTCTGAACTAACACACTCCCGATAGTCTGGATGAGTTGAACCATATTTTGAGCCAACTCCGCATTCGTCGGGGTGACAACATTGTCTTCTACTTTGTGTCTTGTTGACTTCATTGTCTAGTGGAGAAAATAATGTTTAGGACACGAAGTATATCAAATGCCATTCATATTTATACTACCTTAACTAATAACTCACTACTCACATATTTTGGTAAGTTCCTCTAAAAGTCCAAACTCATTCTCAAATGAGTCAATAAATATATATATCTCATATAAGTATAACTCAAACAATTCAAATAACCACAAACTCCACCAAAATAGAAATTCAAAACCTCACATTCTCACCACGGTCCTAGACGTTTTTACTTAATCCAGAATAATTTAATTTCCTAGTATTTTGGAAAATGTTTTGAAATATTCCCTTGATAATTTTTTTTCTAGAAAACATTTTTTTTTTGAAAAGCTCTGATACCAATTTGTAACACCCCCAAATTTTCCACCCAAAAATACATTAAAATAAAGATTCGCTTGAAAACATTAGAGTCTTGCAGCAGAAAATTCAAAGGGAAACAAGGGCGTTACCACCACACTCGGTTCTCACATAACCGAGTGCACAGGCTATCCACCACCAACAAATTCAAATTTTCCATAATTAATTGTTCAACTACAATTCTTTAAAATTAAGACTAAAATAAATTACTCAATCACTTTAGTGTATGTGTTCTAGCGGAAGCTCTCGAAATCAACTTCAACATGATCCTCAATTTCTGCACAAATAAAGTACATAAAGAAAAACACAAAGAAACAAAAATTAGCTGGAAATGCTAAGTAAGGCACATCCAACCCTGTAAAATAATCATGTTTGATACATGTATATCATTTTGTGAAAACATTTGGGAGGAAACCTCTTGAAACACTTTGTACAAACTTCTCATCACAAAATCACATGTAAAATAATAATATTCCAAATATATATAGGTACATATTTCCAAATCATAATAATTCTAAAATGTCAATATACATAAACCACCAAAATTCTTGTAAATATATTCCAAAACATATATCATATATAAAACCCAAATATCCATCTCAAAATACTTCCAAATACTCATAATCAATATTCAACATAACAGTTGTTATACCGTGGGAGCAACCCACGGTGAGCATCATGCTCCCAAAGGCAAAATTCACGTGTTACTGTTCACGCGCGTGAACATTAACTTTTTTTTTGTTCTTCTCTTGTCCCAGTAGCAGGGTGATGTAACTCCCGTGTAAAGAGATGTAACTCACGTTGTTGATCAATGTAACTCAAGTCCATTCGAAATGTAACTTGTCAAATACGTAGTTTAAATTGATTTCAATTTAAACAATAAAAAAAAAGAGTCCAATTGCACAATTGCTTTAGGTAAACCATGAATATGCTTTATTTTTAAAATTAGGGCTATAAAAATTATATAGGAGGAGTTTATTCCGTGGTGTAACTCACATACATTAAGATGTAAGTTACATATATAAAGATGTAACTTGCGTACATTAAGATATAACATGTGCATAATACTCCTCTTTGAGATAAAATGTAACTTGAGATAAATGAAAATGTAAATTAACTTAATGAACATGTAAGTTGAACCAAATCAAAATGTAAATCTTGTTAACAAAAATGTACTCCATAACTTCTTAACCCAAATTTACTTTTGAAGAAAACTAGCGTTGCCCAAAAAAAGAGAACTACAGAGCATTCTTCACAAAAATAGAACTACAGATCAGAGCACTTGAGACGGGCGAGCAAAATAGAGGTGACCGGACTGGAGCTCTTCGTCGGCGCTAATGGTGGAAACGTCGTCGGAGTTGCAGATGAAAATTGTGGGGTCTTTCTGAAGGAGATAGGAGGCTGTGACGGGGGAGGGAACCTGTTGTAGCTTGCCATTTTCAAGAATAACTTCGCCGTGAGTTGAACTCATTTCTGATAGCGATGGCCAGGAATGAAAGGACGAAGAGAAGCATCTAAGTGAATGATTTAGCTCTCAATCGGAATCTGATAGGGTAGGGCTTTGGCGCTTTGCGAATAGGAAGAAGGCGAGTGACTTTTATTAATAAAAACGGCACCGTTTGGATGTGGAGCACGGTGCTCACCGTGGGATGATCCCACGGTATAATCTGCGTCAACATAACCATATCAAATCAAATCCAAAAGTTTTACTTTGAAAATCCACAAATAATTTAATAATCTCAACCACCTCAAATTCAATCCAATCCAAATAAATATAACACACTCAAATAATCCAATATAATGTAATTTAATTCACCTCAATCAAGTCCAACCAAATAATCCAATCCACCTCAAGTCCAATGAAATTCACCTCAAAGCCTCAAAACCAATTCACCTCAAGACCAATGGAATCCAAGTCCAATTAAATCCAAAGCCAATGGAAGCCGAACTCCTACCTTAAGTGTGCACACCCCCTAAAAGAGATTCCAAGCTCTCCGGGTAGTAAAAAGTCCGAGTAGTCGGGATTTTTCTACCAACTACTACAATTAAGCTGGGATACTCCGCTTTTGGGAGATCCCTAGTGGAATTAGACTTATAGTCATTACCACTCACCAAATCCACATTTCTCCTGGTACTCACAAAATCATAATTCAATCTCAAAGTTCAAGTATCATAACCTCAATCAAAATGGATATGAAATCCAAATTCCACAAAATTATTCACAATGAAATTATTAACTCCAACTCTTCATACTCAAATATACCATAAATAGTCCAAAATATAGGATACTTCATAAATAGCTCAAATCTCAAATTTCAATCCAATAACAATTCATATGTAAATTCAAATGCTCAAAATATCACCCAATAAAAATACTCAAATCTCAAATATATACAATTCGCAATCACAATTGATACGTAAAATCTCATTAACTATCAAATACTCAAATGATCTCAAATAACTAGTCACAAATAAATATATATGGGAAAAACATGAAATTTGGTTGACATAGTACTTATCTCAAATCGCGATAAATCTAACCGAAGCCTCTATCTCGATCATCACGAAAATCACCTTCTACGAATATTACAATTCTTGAATTAATAACTATTCTGGCTCCTTACTAATAATTACCCAATTATGGTTAAAATTTAAGTCTCTCGTAATTAATCACTTTGATTCACTTATTTAAATAATAATTAGTTCCTCTGGATATATACTAATCCATTTATTAATTAATCAGTCTATTTATAAGTCTCTTGATTTTACTCCGTCTATTTTTTTAGGCTAACAAAACATGCATACATATTTGTTTGATAAGTCAGCTCATTTTTATTTTTGAACACATATTATTAACTGATAGTTTTGAATTAAAATTGTTAAAATGTCACTTTTATTATTGAAGCATGTTTATCTGATTAAAAATGTCACCTATGTTAAAATTTTATCTGATTTATTTAATTATTAAATGTCACTTTTGTAACATTTTATCTAACTAATAAATTCATTTATTTTATTTCAATTTTTTGGAGTGTCACAATCTACCCTCAAAAGATGCTTCGTCCCGAAGCATAAGCAAAGAAAATATCCACAGTACAATTAGCAGGTATCACATGTTATTTAATATTAAATTCATTTTATTAAATTTAAGGAGTGTCACAGTATTATTGATGGTACTGTATAGTTGATCAGTTAGATGAATATCAGAACCGCCTCACTTTCCGACCTCTCTCTCCGGAGACATTGTTTTTGAAGCGGCGGATTCTTGATTTCACCCCAGAACTCCCAAAGATGAAGGTCTCTGATATCAGAGGGTCCTCGTTCGATGTTTTGAAAAGTGCCGACGATAGTATGCTTATAGCCACCGTTCATGAAGACGATTGCCCCCTCCCCCCTGATGAGGGTGTGGGTGAACATAACTTACGAAGATTTAGCCAGCAGAAAGGGTGATTTGCAACAAATTTTCCGGGATGGGTGCATTTTCTTTGTAGCAGCCACAAGGAGCAAGCTGAAAGAAAATGATGAAGCAGCAACAAAACCGTCAAATCAGTTCAATGCCGCCGCCGCCGCTCTGGTGTGCGGAGGGATTGTCCTATACTTGTTCTGCAAACTCGATAAAGAGGGAAGGTCAGAAGCTGTCAGCAAGATTGAAAGTTTTTCCAGAGCCGCAAGTGCGGCTAAGAAAGTTTTCGACGCTTTAAAAGAGATCGCACAGTATAAAAACGATATATGAAGGGTTTTGATAATTCTTTTTTTTTTTTTGAACGGTGGTAAATTTGACTGAGATTTGTTTTTTTGATGACCTGCTGTAAATAATTCTTGACCATTTTTTTAAAGATCAGTTAGATGAATGTTTATACAAACAAATGAGAAGTTTCTAATAGTTGTTAGTAAACTAATTGATCAACTAAAATCTAACTAACTGTGACACGTCATATATGTTAGTTATATATTCTTCACATTTTATTCTCTTTATCTTTCTTATACTCTTTATTTTTTTTTATCCTTTTTACTTATCATTTTCATCTTTATTTTATATTTATGTTAGGAAAAGGGTCAAATAAGGTCTTCTACTTTTACAAAATCGTCACATAAGGTCTTGTTGAAGATTATTATTGTGAATCAAGCTTGTCTTAAGTCTTGTTTTTATTTAGTTTAATTTTATCCTTTTATGGTATATATATCTTTTTGTAATAAGTAGCCTAGAAATGGAATATGTCCATTTATGCTTTGGCCCATATTCCTAGGTTAGGCCCTGATTTGGTAACCTGTACACCTACGCCTATAAATACGCGCATAGGTGTACAATGCCGAACAATCATCATTCTATCCTTTCACACTCTGTATACATTTCTCGATATCAATAGAAGAGAGAGTTCACTATTTCGATAATCTACATATCATTCTCTGAATCTCTGTTTTCTTCGTATCGATGAAATCCATTCTGTAGTTGATCTATTATCACACACATTTGGGACCAATAACTGGTATCAGAGCCGATCGAGTGAAGATCATCTGCGAAGAAGAACTACAAAAATGCTTTGTTTTATGCTTTTCGACATTTTACAATTTTAGCTCTTGTGATCCTGTTTCTGGACGAATCATTGTAATAGATAAGACCTCTAGATGAAAATCGCGCTTTCTCAGAGGCCGGGTCATCAATTGTTCGAGGGTCCACCCTTTCTTAGCCTTGATCCAAATTGGGAGAAAAAATGGGTATGGGTGACCCCGACAAATGGTAAACTCCCATTTGTTAATAAATGGGTGGAGTTTATCGGTCGATGGGATGTGCCCCTCCTTAATCGGGGAACTGAGTATGCCACTGATCTCCTCGACATGGGGTCGCCTTATCGGTTGGGCCATTATCTGGGTGATGACAGGAAGGTGGCGCTCACACTCTCCACGGGTTAGCCCTGTTAATCTTTGTCTTGGTAGTTCCTCTTTTCCTCATCCCAATGGTCTGTTTTCGGACCCTATTTTTTTATTTTTTTATTTTTTTTATTTTAGGAGGTGTAAGGACGACCTCTGGGGAACCTGATGGGCGAGAACAAGGGAACGACGCTGTGACTTTTGCAAGGTCGGTTGTTGACCTTCAGCTGCTCCTGCCGAGGGGCACTGGGATGAGGCCAGCCTCCCAGGCCGTTTCCTTTCCTTCGGATGAGAAGAGCTCTGCTGATGCCATGTAGAGGTTGACTAATGCTTGGTGACGTTTAGGGGGACGCCCCAACACCGGTTCTGTAAATTCTGCTTCATTCTTGTTATCTGCTTTGACAAACATCTTTCCAAGGCTTGCGTGCCTGTAATGTTTTCCGCCCTCGGGGTGGCTTTGTAAACAAACACTTTACTTTTCTGCACTTTATTTTTGCACGCATATGACGCTATTGTCTCTTGGTCCAACCTGTTTGTCCTGGAGCTAATTACTTGCCCCGCTTTGACCTTCTCTAAGCTCGGCTTGAGTCACTCAGTTCTGTGTTTGAGGATGGATTCCATCTTGGCTGATTGTTTGGGAAATCGTCTCTTATTCCTGTATCCACACGACTTGGGAGCCCTGGTTTGACCTCAAGGTCTGACTTCGGTTGCCAAATAGATAAGTCTGTTTTCTATCACTTTGTCCTCATAGTTTCAGCCCCGATTTCCCGGTCAATGTCGCTTTCCTTGGGTTCTTAATTTCTGAACCGTGTCGGAGAGCTTTACCAATTTTAACCCTAAGTTCTTATTTTCTGAACCGAAGTAGGGTGGGTTCTTCACTCTAGGTCAGTTAAGCCTTGTGATGAACCTCTTTAATTGGCGAGGCCTGGTGGCCTCTCCGGTGCAAAGTTAATTCCTTTAATTCATCCTTAGCTTTTGTAAATCAATCTTGGCCTTGAGAAAAGCCATCTTTTCCTGCTTGAGGAAATTTGATTTTGTTTATAAGGCTATTTGATCTTGAAAAAGATCTTGTATTCCTGCTCTCATCTTTTGATCAGACAAAGTTGAGCTGCGGAATTTGGATGAGTCTGGAATTTGCACTTTGACTTTTGCGAGTACCAAAATTAGGCATAGGAGCCTTAGTTTTTTTTTTTTGCGGTTAAAGAACCTTCGCAATTTTACAAGGACTTTGTGAAAGAAAACAAACTTTAATTGAATAATTCTTCAAATCGGGATTACAAACCTACTGGTAGAATTTCATCAAGTGCTCAGAATTCCACACACTCTCTATCAGCCTCCCTTTGTAAGTCCCAGGTCCTACGATTCCTTTGATTTTGTAGGGTCCTTCCCAATTTTTGAACTTTCCGCTTTCCAAAGGTTTACTGGCAGATCTTCTTCTTAGAACTAGGTCCCCGACCTGAAATAGCCTCGGTCTGACCCTTGCGTCGTGGTATTCTTTAACCTGCTTTCTGTAGTTTTCAGCTCTGATGAACACATTGTCCCTTCTTTCCTCAATCAGGTGCAGTTCTGCCCTGAGCATGTCCTCGTTATTTTTCGGATCATAATCTTCAACCTTTTTACTTGGGACTAGGGTCTCCAGTGGTGCTCGGGCTTCAAACCCATAAGTTAAGGTGAATGGAGTTTCACCAGTAGCCTTCCTAGGGGTAGTCCGGTATGCTCAGAGTATATAGTTCAGTTCATTCACCCAAGTTGTTCCCATTGACTCCAACTTGCTTTTGAGGCCGCTAACAATAGTTCTATTAGCATTTTCCACTTGTTCATTGCATTAGGGGTAAGCAACAGATGCTCTGCTAGCCTTAACTCCCCATTGTTCGCAGAATTCTTTGAATGGCTCGGAGTCAAATTGTTTTCCATTATCGGTGATAACTTGCATGGGAACACCAAATCGGCAAAATATATTCCTCCAGACAAATCTCTTGCATTGCTCCGCAGTGATTGTGGCCATTGGTTCGGCCTCAATCCATTTTGTGAAATAGTCAATTGCAACTATCCCAAATTTCTGACCTCCTGAGCCCGAGGGAAAGGGCCCAACGAAGTTTATTCCCCACCTCGAAAAGGGGATTGCAGTGTTGATAGGATGATATAGGGTGGCGGGTCTGCCTGGTTTTGTTTGAAATTTCTGGCAGACCTCACACTTTCGCGCAAAGTCCGCGCAGTCCCTTATCATTGTAGGCCAGAAATATCCTTGCAATAGGGCTTTCCTACTTAGGGTGAATGACCTTGATGGGATGATCAAGTTCCTTCATGTAGTTCTTTGATCACTTGCTGAGCTTGTTCTGGCCTTATTAGGCATTTGAGTAGCACGCCATTGTAACTTCTTTTGTATAGTTTGTCATTCTCAATGACATAGTTCAGAGCCCATCTTCTGACCAACTTTGCCTTTTCCTCATTGGAAGACAATGTTCCATCCTCCTTGTATTCTGTCAATTCTTCGACCCAGGATTTTGGTTTCTGCTCGGTTTAGAAAACCTCAAGGTCTTTGGTGACCTCGATGCTAGGTTTGTCTAGCTCCTGTATTTGCGCATGAGATGTTCAGGTGCGCCCTCAGTCAGCTTTGATAGAATATCGGGCTTGCTATTCTGGGCTCGAGGAACACATATCAGATCTGACTCCACAACACACTTGATAAGTTCCAGGGCCGTATCCCTGTATATCTGCATTCGTTCTTCTTTGGCCTCGTATTCCACCCTAAGTTGTTTGATAACCAACTTAGAGTCGCTTTTGACCCTCAGCTTTTGTGCTTTGAAGTGGATTGCTATCTTGAGGCCTGACAGTAGGGCCTCGTACTCAGCTTCATTGTTAGAGAGGTTAAATTTGTATCTGAGGGCATGGTAAGTTTTGAAGCCTTCGGGGGTGATGAGGACCACCCCCTCCTCCGCAACCTTTGGACCCTGATGATGATCCATCAGTCATGAGGGTCCACAAATCTTCTTCTTCATGTCTTTTTTCTTCAACTAAGTCCCGGGCAGTACATTCAACCAGGAAGTCTGCCAAGGCTTGGCCTTTGATTGATGATTTAGGTTGGAAACTTACTTGGTACTGGCTGATTAACCAGGACCACTTCACAATCATGGCTGTTTTGGCCGTCCTGAACAAGGTGCCTACTCCCAGGTCTGACAACACCTTGATTCGATGAGCCTAGAAGTAGTGTGCCAATTTCTTGGCCACCGTGTATACTGCGAGCGCGGTTTTCTCCAGGGATGGATATCTGAGCTCAGCCCCATGAAGGACTTTGCTGATGTAATAAACTGGTTTTTGCATTGTTCCTTCCTTGCGCACTAAAACGGAGCTGATGACACTTTGTGTCACCCCTAGGTAGAGGGTTAGGATCTCGCCGGCCTCAGGCTTGCTGAGCAGCAGGTCTGATTGTAAATATGCTTTCAGGTCCTCAAATGCAGTCTGGCATTCCGGGGTCTATTGGAATCCATTACTTTTCTTCAGGATTTGGAAGAAAGATAAGGATCTTTCCGCTGATCTGGACAAGAATCTTCTTAGGGCCGCCAGTCTCCCGGTCAAAATTTGGACCTCCTTGACACTTTTGGGAGGTTCCATGTCCAAGATAGCTTTTATCTTCTCTGGATCGGATCCCCGATTGAGTTCTAAACCGATCCCTTGGTAGGGTGTTTACATCCAATATTTATAGATCATGGGAGATAGTATTATGGGAGGAATCTAATACAATTAATGCGTCATTAATAAACTATATTCTTGCTCGAAATAGAACTCTTCGATGCTTGATTCCCACACGATTGCTTTCTCCTTTTAGTCGCCGTCCTCCGGATGAGTTCTGCCTGTTGCCAAATATCTATCAACGAGTGATAGCTCGCCACGTAGCCCTAAGAATATCCCGGCCTCACTAGAACTCCGCCCAGGCTCGAGGTCTGCTGTCCAGCCCGGCCTGGCTGTGGGTTCCTATCGTGAGCCTAATTCCTAATGGGCTAATCGGCTTTTAATCATGAATCCCGTTTATGGGCTGATCCTGTAATTAGGCTAATCCCGTTAAGGGCTGATCCCGTTTATGGGCTAATCCCGTTAAGGGCTGATCCCATTTATGGGCTAATCCTGTAATTTAGGCTAATCCCGTTAAGGTCTGATCCCGTTTATGGGCTGGACTACGTAATTGGGCCATGGTCTGAATCCATGATACCATTAGTTAGTTTATAAGCATTTGTTTTGTTTGTAATTGTTTTTAGCTTCCATTTATAGTTGTAGAATAGTGGTAAAGTTTTTGGCAAGGAAAAGAAGAAAAAGTCAACATGAATGCTGTCCAGGGAGATCCACCCGACCGGGTAGAAATCTTCACCCGATCGGGTCTGATTTAAAAACCGAACCTAAAAGGAAAGAGCTGGACCCGGTCGAGTCCATTAATACACCCGGTCGGGTGAGATTTGACCCGGGACATTTTAACGTGCTGAAACACAAGAACGTGGAAGATTATTTGATTTTGACATGCACCCGGTCGGATTGGCACTTGACCCGGTTGGGTACCCGGCCAAAGATGTTGAAAAACACTTATAAATAGCACACTTTTCCTTCACAAATTTTCTTTCCTTCTTCCATACTCTTAAGCTCAGTTTAGAATAGTTATTTCATATATTTTTCTAGTGTGTTTAGTCTCCAAATGAGGAGCTAAACTCCCATTTCTTGGTTTTGCTCTTGAAGCTTGTTGAGTATTAAAGTTGTGAGTTATTTTCTTAACTTCTTCTCTTGAATTATTAATTCTTCCCTTAATCTCATTCTATATTAATGTTGGAGGGTTGCTAAGTGACGATTAGTTAACATTCCGACATTAATTATTACTAGAAACGACCAACGAACCGATGGTTAATCGTTGATGGTTTCACAAGTAAGTAACTTCGGTTTATTAATGCACGGTCGTGGTTAATAAACTTAAGAGGGATTAATTTTGTGGGTTAAACCGAAACCGTTACGTTGTGTTAAGGTTATCAATCTCCATTGATTTCATCAAGGAGTTAAAAAGATTAAAAGCTACTTTTAAATCGGTATACGACGTTGTTCTATATTTGATTAATAGTAAGGGTTGTTAATGAACGGTCGTTGTTAATAACTACCCTCGATGAATTGGATATACTCCTCGATTGAGTATTCGAGAGGGGATAAATTATAGATATAACAATGATCGACTAAAATATATCAACAAGTGGAAAGTAGCAAAGTCAAGTCCCTTTTATTCTTGAATTAAATCTCATATAAGTCGTTCATCTTTGTGTTTAATTAATTAAATTAAATCACCCAATCCCAAAACCCCCTTGTTTACTAGTTTTATTAAAAAGAGTATTATTCCTTTCCCTGTGGATA
This sequence comes from Cuscuta epithymum, assembly GCA_945859915.1. Lineage (NCBI taxonomy): Eukaryota > Viridiplantae > Streptophyta > Magnoliopsida > Solanales > Convolvulaceae > Cuscuta > Cuscuta epithymum. The sequence goes on from CAMAPF010000040.1 coordinate 3,468,300, forward strand.
CGAACTCTACTTCACCTATACTACGTATAATTGTTAGTATCGAATTATTTTGATGCACCGTGACAAAGTGCTCGTCAAGTAACTCCAGGCTAGTTTATCAAACGCTTTAGCCATATCAAGTTTGATAACAACATTAGATCCTCTTACATTCTTGTCAATGGCATGAATCATTTCTTGTGCAATAAGAATTTGGTTTGAAATATCCATGCCTTTAACAAAACTTGTCTGCTCTTCAGAGATAATTTTAGGCAAAAGCCTAGATAATCTGGCAGCTAGAACTTTTGTACAAATTTTGCTTGTGACATTAGATAAACAAACAAGTCTATAATCAGAAAAAGTAGAAGGATTGTCTACTTTAGGTATAAGACCACAAAAGAACTAGCAATGCCTCTATGAGGTGGAACCCCAAGGAAGTATTCTTGCACAGCCTTAATCACATCGTTCCCCACAAAAACCAGCATTTTGTAAACTTTTCCTGAAAACCCATCTAGGCCTGGAGCCCCATTCTGATTCAATTCCCACACTGCATCTTTAACCTCATCTTCTGCGTATGATTGCAGGGATAAACTCAAAATATCATTAGATGATACCACAGGTTCAATGGCATAAAGATCACAAAAAAAAGCTAACTGCGGCCTCCCCGATTTCAGAAGCAGTTGAGCAATCCCTACCATCAGAGTCTTTTATGGTATGTATCATCTGTTTTTTCCTTCTGATCTTTACAAGAGAATGGAAATAATGACTACTGCAATCCCCTTCTTTCAACCATTTAATATGTGGTTTTTGCTTCCAGAACATCCTTTCAAGTCTATACTTAGACAAGAGTAATGCTTTTTTATGAAACCAGTTTTCTCTATTCACCTCTAAAGAATCATTTTGAAATTCTTGCTCAGCCTTAGAAACTTCATCTTCACACAATTTGACATCATCAAAAATATTTCCAAACACATTTGTATTCCATTTCCTTAAATCTTTTTTCAATTTCTGAAGTTTAAGGACTAAACCCTTCATACCTCCACCTGAAAAAACTTCATTCCAGCTTTTAGAAACTGTGTTGAGGAAAGATGAGTGTGATAACCACATATTTTGGAATTTAAAACTTCTAGGTCCACTAACCATGAGTTTTTTTACACTGAACCATCATAGGACACTGATCTGGGGGAGAATGAGCAAGATTTTAAATGAAAACTTGATCAAAAGCATCTAATTTTTTTCATTAAACAGACTTCTATCTGATCTACTCCATAGTCTACCATTGGACCTAACCCCAGACCAAGTAAACTTCGACCCAGCAACAGGAATATCAATAAGGCCACATTGAGAAATACAATCAGAAAATTCAGATCCGGAGCCTCCGACTTGCTTTAGAGCAAGGTAAAGTGCCTTGCTTCCGGACAGTCGTCCGATCGCAAATTCAACGGTCGTAGATCTTGAGGTCCACACTTTGTCTGATCTCGAGGTCGTCCTCGCCACTGCCCGATCGTCCACACCTTGTTTACCGGTGGAGGGGGAGGCACCGCCCCCTCCACGATAGCTGCATAAGTCATCGATCGGGAAAAATCGTCAGAGGTCAAAACCTAGTTCTCGATCCTGATCGGGCAAGATTATACTTTTAGAAGAGGTAGTTAGATTGTGAACAATATCTTTTATGGAAAGAGAATAATTAGAGAAGAGATACATGAAAAGGGAAATGAAATGAAATAATACGGGAAAAGAAGAAAAAGGCAAAAACATATGTAGAGATAGAAGGTTTTATTAAAAAAAAAACTCTTCTAATAAAGTGAGAAATAGAATTCACAAACATGTAAAAAGAAAAAAATTACACATGAGACTATTTTGAGAAGATCAATGAAAACGTGAGATTGTTTGTAATGTTTTCATCGAAAAGGTAAACACTTGAAATACTAGGTTATCATCATTGATCATGCAAGGACCATTGAAAGAAAATAAACATCAAAAGACAAAAGTGATATTATTATGAGATTACGTAAAGTTGATTATATAAGATTACGTAAAATTGATAATATTTCCGAACGATCAATGAAAGATGAGATTGTTGTTATGAATTTTTGCTTCTTAAAATGAGACTTAACCTTTGACACCTATCATTGTGGTTATTCGAAGGGTGAATTCTTGAAAGATCAGTACGAAGATGGTTTATCAACAAGAGCAAAATGAGATTGGGGACACAATTTGTGTGGAGGATCGATGATATGGGACTATGGGTTAAGTCGCTGTCTTCTTTTAGTCTCAGATGAGAAGGCTTAATATTGCCAAAAACATTGCATGAGAACGGATCTTTCTTGCATGCCATTATTATACAATATATATGTGTAGAAAGTACAAACTAATCAGTAACTCGTTATTCTCTGGCTACATAATAATCACAAAAGAGTTCACAAAATTTGCATTTTGCAACGAACCTCCTCCACTTGTACAGGGCTGATTTGGATGGGTCCTCTGATAGATAGGTATGTATGTAGTTCAGGGGCCATGGGCCCATTGCTCTACTTTTTTAATGATAAACAAGTAGTGAGTAGTACAATCTAATAGTTTACATTTTATGTGAAAATAAACGAGCCAAATGATTGAAATTCATGTATATCGCACCCTAAGAAAGTATTCTATTTTCGACCCATACCAAATTACCAATTATGAACCTTTGGTACAATTTTACCAATTATATAAGTGTACACCTTTATTAGTACACAATTATTTTCGACCTTACCACTTGGTCACTTTCACTTCTAAATTTTGAATTCCATTTTCTACCTTTAGTGCACAATTATGAATTTTTGTTTGTTTGACCACCCAGTCTTTAAAAATTAATTGGAAAATGTTTGTAGGTTGACCAACAACCTCTAAATCTTTTAGTTGATTATTTGCCATCCGATGATGAATGACTTTTTCTCATCATTTTCAATGAAGCCAAAGACTCACTATTTTTTGGCTTGGGAATAGGATGGAATAAAGAAAAATGACTCACTAAACTGTCTGCGCTTCTTTGTTATGAAGTAACAGCCAGTCTATGCAATTTTCGACGCGATTTTTACTATGGGTCATTCGGAAACAGTCTCTCAATCCTTTAGTATAGAGTAAGACTGCGTACATCTGACCCTCCCTTACCCCATCGTAGGTGAGAGCCTTTGCGTCACCGGGGTAATGATGATATGATATACTCCGTATGTAAGTATGTTTATAGGTTGACCAACTGAGCAGATTGATCAAAAGGGCAAACGCCCATCATAATAATCATATAACAAAAATTGTCATGCTATCTGCTATCGTACGCATATACGTCATGCACGTTTTATAAGGATACAAAGTGATAAATTAATCAAAAGTAGCGTAATTAGAAAAGATTATTATTATTATTATTATTATTATTATTATTATTATTATTATTATTATTATTATTATTATTATTATTATTATTATTATTATTATTATTATTATTATTATTATTATTATTATTATTATTATTATTATTATTATTATTATTATTATTATTATTATTATTATTATTATTATTATTATTATTATTATTATTATTATTATTATTATTATTATTATTATTATTATTATTATTATTATTATTATTATTATTATTATTATTATTATTATTATTATTATTATTATTATTATTATTATTATTATTATTATTATTATTATTATTATTATTATTATTATTATTATTATTATTATTATTATTATTATTATTATTATTATTATTATTATTATTATTATTATTATTATTATTATTATTATTATTATTATTATTATTATTATTATTATTATTATTATTATTATTATTATTATTATTATTATTATTATTATTATTATTATTATTATTATTATTATTATTATTATTATTATTATTATTATTCTTATTATTATTATTATTGTTATTATTGTTATTATTGTTATTATTGTTATTATTGTTATAATTGTTATTCTTGTTGTTGTTGTTGTTGTTGTTGTTGTTGTTGTTGTTGTTGTTGTTGTTGTTGTTGTTGTTGTTGTTGTTGTTGTTGTTGTTGTTGTTGTTGTTGTTGTTGTTGTTGTTATTGTTATTATTATTATTATTATTATTATTATTATTATTATTATTATTATTATTATTATTATTATTATTATTATTATTATTATTATTATTATTATTATTATTATTATTATTATTATTATTATTATTATTATTATTATTATTATTATTATTATTATTATTATTATTATTATTATTATTACTACTACTACTATTATTATGGCACACCTCTACAAAGAAAGTTTTGTACACAATTTTTTACACCTAAAAAGGCTAAAATACATGTTTTTCAAATTTGGGCTGAGCCGAGACCCAATTATAAATTAGTCTTTTTGTAAAGCATTGAGCTACTCATCACTCTATTGGTTAGACCTTTAAAAAAATAAAATCTAAATAAAAAAAGATAAAAATAATTTTTTTAATGAAACGTTAAGTCTTAATTAAATAAGAGGGACAAAAATGAAACGTGATGAAGAAAGATAAAAAAAGATCGTACAAATTTATAATACGGAGTATAATTTTAACCACATGACTAGTGGACATAATTGAGTTCCTCTACATGACTTGCCTTATTGGTAGCTAGGGACTAGGGTACGTAGGGGTGGGAAAAAATACCGAAATTTCGGTATACCGGACTTACCATATCGAAAAATACTGAATTTACCGAAATGTTTGGTATACAGTCACTTTTGGTACGGTATGATACCGCACCGAATTACTTCGGTATGGTATCAGTATATATTTTGGAAATAAGCGGTATACCGGTATACCGTCATACCGTAATTTCAAACCAATAATTTCCTTAAAATTATAAAAATAACTAGAAACACAACACTAATTCAAGGATAAATGACTTTATATCCATGTTTCTTGAATTATATGTACTTTTTGTTGGAGATCGGTGTTATTTTAATTATATTTATGTTGTTTAAATTATTTTAACAAAATGTGTTGTTATCTTCATATATCATGTCTTGAAATATACATATTTATAATATTTTTTGTTCAAAGTTGAATAGAACACAAATAGATTATATCATTGGTATTTTATAATTAATTTCATTAATGATTTTAGCATATCATTGTTAACACTGATTTTCTTTATTTCATTTGACATATAATAATTTGTTATATTAAATCATGATAATTTACCGATACCGTACCTTATCGTACCGAAATTTCGGTATGGTAACGATATGTATTGTTGCATACCGAAAGTTTACTGTATGATAAAGGTATGCGACAAAATATTCGGTATACCGTACTGAACCACCCCTAAGGGTACGTGTTTGCTGTGAATTATCCGCACATCCGTATTGTGTTTACTTTGTTAATTATACGTTTACTGACTCAACTTCTTCTTTGTAGGTTTAGGGTATGTTTGGCACGATTAGCTGAAAAGATACTTTTGTGAGCTTTTTAGTAACTGTTAGCTTTTAGTGACTGAAAAGATCTTAAAAATAAAAGGTGGTAGCTGTTTGGTAAAAAGCCGACTGTTTGATTTAGTCTTGTTTGGTATACAAGCTGTTAGGACAAATTAATACTAAAAGTCACGGTCTTTTCTCAGATGCTACTCCCCGTAGCATCTCAAAAAAGATCTTTTATTTTTCGAGAAGCTCTTAAAATTTGTCATGCCAAACACACAACTAAAAGCTTTTAGAGACTTTTTAAACAATACAAAAGCTAGAAGGTCTACCTTTATTTTGTAAACAACTTTGTTCCTTGTCCACACTACCTTTAATCTCTACATGTTAAACCCTCTCTTCTGGTCATAATTGTTGTTTTCCTTTCCTTCCCCATTATATGTGTTATTATATCTTCGACAGAGGAAATGCACATACAGCAAAATTAGGTGTGATATCGAATAAGGAAGTCTTAGGCTCTGTTTGGTTCGAGGATTTTGAAGGAAAGAGCATGATTTGTGCGTGTTTGATTAGAAAAAGTAGGGAGGGAGGACAGGGAATTCCATGGTTTCCAAAATCCTCCTTTTCACCTCATTATAATTTCTAAACCCCCATTATAGAATGAGGAAAGTCTGGGGAGTGTTGACAAAATTAGCTCTCGTTTTCCACTTGCGAGAATGGATAAAAACGCTGTAAGGTACACAAAATCATTTTGAAATTATAAATTTTAAAAATAAAAAAATTAATATAAATGAAATTTTTAAAAAGCAAAAATATTTAGATTAAAAAATTAAGAAGCAAAACAAAAAATTGAAATAATCAAAATACAAAAGTAACTAAAATTTAAAATTTGATAAGCAAAAACCAAAACAGAATTAAAAATAAATATTAAAAAATAAAAAATACAAATTAAAATATTAAAAAATAAAAATAAACAATAAAATACTCCCTCCGTATTTAAAGATCACTACATTAGGTCTTGGCACAATATTCAAGGAAGATATTATACGGGTAATAAATAGTGTAGTAAAAGTATGAGACAAGGTGAAAAAATAGGAAATAGGATATTAAAGATAGAAAAAGTAAGGATAACTGAGTATTTTTAAAGGAAAAACTATCCAAAAATGGGAAGTGTAGAAATTTTTTAAATACATCCCAAATAGGAAAGTGTAGCAAAGTTTTAAATATGGGGGGAGTATAAATTAATAGATTTGAAAATTTTAAAATTAAAATAAATAGATCAAAAATTCAAATTTAAATAATAAAATTTTATATTACGATTTATGACCTTAGTAATATTTAGATTCATTACATTACATTTATCTGGCTTCGCAAAATAAAATATAAAATAAGGTTAAATTCATAAATTCTTTTTATTGATCTTTCCTCTCTTTTCCTCTAACAAAAAATCAAGTGTTTATCAAAATCCTTCATTCCATCTCCTTCTCTTCCCTAGCCTCCTTGGCTCTCTCCTTAGCTTCTATCCCCTTCTTTGAATCAAATAGGGGCTTAAAGATCATACTACGTATATGTTACTAGCCCCAAATATATATATTTTCTTTATCCCATTGGACATTGCCAATTGTGTGTAGTTGAAGTTTGTATATATTGAAAGAAAAATAAATTAAATCATAACGCACTATATTAAAAGGATAGTGACAAATTTTCAGAGATACGCAGAAAAGGAAAATTGAGAGAGCTAATACGATGGAGGTAATATATTCCATTCTAAAAGTCTAAAAGACATTTCATTTGCGAGGTAAAATTATGTCATATACAAGTATCATTCTTTTATGTGCATCACCCCATTATAGTTATTGTACAAATTATTAAACTGGCCAATACTGCTTAGAATTTTAAAATTATTGAGCAATTACTTAAATTTAGGAATTACATAATATAAGTCAAATTTTACACTGAAGCTAAATATAAGGTATAATCTGTAGAATAAAATACTCCGTAATATTTTATTTTAAATTACAAGATAAATTGATAAAATCAAATGGCACTAAATTGGGCATCCAGTGTTTATTGTCAAACAAAAAAGTTTAGGAAGCGGTCCAGCCGAACTGATCGCCAACTCACTCTTTCTTACGGGAGATCCTGAGTTCGAAACTGAATAGAGTGAGTTTCAGACCCCAACCCCTAGACGGAAGCAAAAAAATGTCAAACAAAAAGTTATTTGATGACGACAAAGTTGAGGTTTTTTAAAAAAAAAAAATTAAGGTTTTTATGTTATCGAACATGACACAGTGTCACCACGCACTACGTGACGTCATTAATACTATTTGCATCTTATGACAGTAATAAATACGTATAGTCTTATGATAGAAATAAATACGTATAGTCTTATGCTACTCAAAATGGTTACAAAGTAGTAATCACTAATTAAGGAGACGTTTGAATTGATAAGATGCCGCTTAAATGTTTTAGATGCTAAATGCAAAGAAGTATATATTTTAAGTTGTTTAATTTTAAATTGTTTAATTTAATAATTATATGAATGTAAAAATGTAAAATATATAATATTCCATTGTAGTGCCTTTTAGGAAAAATAACCCTAAATCGGACTAACTAATCTCAAAATGCACAAGTAAGACTATATTGTTGGTCTTCTCAAAATAAGACTAAGGTATACTCAATCTTTCTTCCTATTCTACCCTTATCATATTTTAATATAAAAATTATATTTTAATTTGTAATTAAAACATAAAATGAACAAGAATATTTAATTTATAATAAAATCATAGAAAGTTATAAAAAAAATTAAAAACTTTTTTAACTAATAATTAAATAAAATAAAAATTGAAAAAAAAATCTTTAAAAATAAATAAAACACATAAAAATTAAAAAATATGGAGGCCTTTCCACCGCCTCTGTCACCTGCCAATAATGTCACATTCGATCAGTGAAAAGAATACCATTTTGCCTAAAAATGCCAACTTTTTCTAAAAATACCCTGAAGATTACATTTTTACTCTTTGAGAAATGTCAATTTTTTTCTCTAAATCTGTTATCAAGATGTCATTATCAACACATGTTCGCATTTTTCCCCGATGGTCGGAGATGGTGGTACTAGGATGTTGTTGAGGTGGCAGTAGAGGTCTGTAATATTTTTTTTACTTTTTTTTTAAGTTTTTAATTATTTTTTTCAATTCTTTATTTTTATTAATGATTATGTTTTAATTATTAATGAAATATAAATTCTATTAAAGATATTCTTTATTTAGAGAATTTTAAATATATAGCCCTATTCTTACTATTAAAGTTTCATTTAATAATGGGAAAACTGTCAAATAGGTCCTCGAACTTTCATAAAAAAGTCAATTTAGTCCTTCTATAGGAGACTCTGTCTGGTCGTCGCGATTTGGGCCGGTTCCCGGTGGAATTTTTTGATGAATTTTTTTAGCATCTTATTCATCAAGTCTAGTTTACTCATACCAAATTTCAGCTGAATATTTAATCGGGAGCGCATTCAAATTAATTCGAGAACGCAAAAATGCGCAGTTATCTTCAAGAATTAATTTGAATGTGTTCCCGATTGAATTTTTAGCTGAAATTTAGTATGCGTAAACTAGACTTGGTGAATACGATGTTCAAAAAATTTCATCAAAAAATTCCACCAGGAACTTCCCCAAATCGCGACGGTCGGACAGAACCTCCTATAGAAGGACTTAATTGAACTTTTTACAAAAGTTCGAGTACTTATTTGACAGTTTTCCCAAAGATAATCTTATTTAGGAATTTATCGCTGAACATTTGGCGTTCAAAACTTTTTACTGAGGGAGGGTGACACCGTGACAGGGTGTCAAATACTTTACATGATTAATTAACAAATACTCCGTGACATATAGTGTAATTACTTTTTGTTTAATTTATAAATAACACTACAAAAAAACATGAGATTGACACGAAATTTGGCACTCATTTACCGATTTTTCGTGCCAAATAGTTCATGCCAAAGTGTTTTTGACACGAATTTGACATTTCCCTGCCAAATCCTTCTTTATTTTTTTCAAATCCCTGCCAAAATTCCTATCAATCTGGTGTTTTTTGTAGTGATAAATTGCATAAGTAACACAATGGTTTATTTTGTATTTTATATACAAAATGCATGATTGCTTCTTTTACCTTTACATGGCATCCTCTTGCATGTAAAGGTTTATAGGGAACTATTAAACATGAGCTTAAAAAGCACACACATATACGATATAGATAGTATATATTAATATATATACTCGTAGTATATAAGAAGAAGATAATTATTTGATTGATCATACACTCATACAGTCATACTTGCAAAATTTATAAGTCAATTGTCAAAATCAGCATCACATCTAATCTTTCGAAAAACTATAATAAAAATATTGAGAAATTCCCAAATATTAATATGCACTGAAAATGATTAAATTGATTTAAATACAAAGTCATAATATAATATATACGATCGTATAAATTAAGATGACATTAAACGTCACAGGAGCATCGCAAATGAGGTTCTTGAGTGCTTCTATTCCTTCTAAAGAATTAGTATTATAGTTCAAATTTATTTACCGTATGTGTACCTAAAATACTTTAAGGAAAATTTGCACCATAATTAAAATCTAGTGATTTATTTTGACTGTTTCCATTAAGTGCACACAACTTGAAGTCTTGTACGTATTAATACTTGTGTTATGTATTCTACGCATATGATCGAAATTCTAAAATAAATAAAATTGTAAGAGATAAAAAAAAGTAGGGAGTAAATAACTTTTTCAGGTTCCACTTTGACGCATGTAGAATAACTGGACAGGTATAAAAAAACCACCGGACAAGTTTTAGGGCTTATTTTACAGCTAGAAATCTATAATTAATCTTGATGAAAATGGGGAATGACATTTCTTTTATGGTAGATTTTATGGTACCCTTAAGGTACCATACTTTTGTCCACATGGACTAATTAGAATGTTACAGTTGAATTATTAAAATCTAAATTAAAAATAATATAATGATTTGGATCAAATCAAATAAATGGTAGGTAAAATATTCCATATTTTAAACGGATACCAGAGTTTTCGCCTTCTTTTATTTAACGGAGTACTCATTAAGTCTCTCTATCCCTGCAAGTCAGAGGACTTATTAACCTTTTGACCATCTTTTAAAGAACAATGACATTTTAAAAGTGTGCGAACGATGCACTTTTTGTTCAATTAGATGCACTATTTTATGTTTCTATTGCACTTTTCACGGTAATAAAAAACTGTGATTTATTTACAAAATTGTCATCACGTTTTTTGTCAAATGTAGACCATTGTTGGCTTATTTTGAGTCATTGGATCCGGAATTGAATGCACATAATTTATTCTCACTTTATATGATAATGTCTCTTTGTATTTAAACTCTCCCCTAGATGACGTGAGACTTGTGTCTTTAGTTGAAAACTGTGAAGTTTTAACTAATAGAACCAATAACATAACTTATAAAAACACATTATAATTCATAATTTAACAATCCTAAATAAAAAATACAGCTTATAGTGATAATTAAACTTTGAAAGTATGAGAAAAGTATAAAACTACTATGAAAACAATTAGTAACACCTGATACTCTATGATTTTTATATTTATTGGCTCATAAATGCACTCAAGACACTTTTTTCTGATTAACTATTAATTTGTCAAATTTAACTTCTGTACCACTATAAGCTGTATAACTAACTCAAATATCTTACGTTTCATAAATGTCTTAGAAAACGTTAAATAATATAACAGGGAAGACACTTCTGTATGCAATGTACTTTCACTAAATATATTTGTCAAAGTATTCCATACCGTTTTAATTTATATCCCACATTTTAGAAAACATGATATATTGGCAAAGTGTCTAATAGACAGTTTTATATCACACATTTTCTTAGTGATTAAGGGAATCGTCATTGGATTACTAAATGCGTGATGCGACAATTTTTTAGAGAAAGATTGAGATAAATAGACTATGTGGAGATGATTTATCAAAACACTCTAATAGAATGATATTAATTTGGATTATGTTGTGCTCCTAGCAGCAACGTGCAGACAATAGTGCATGTGCAACAAACATTTTACCCAAACAATGATTCAACCGATACCATGTTCATTGTATGTATTTCATATTTCAAGTTTAATTTTATTTCATATATCATGTTTTCTATTTTAATATATTAATGATTTGAACGCAAGCCCCACAAATAATTGAATTATTAGGATGATGATTGAGAGATTAGTAAATTTTGACATTATTTATGATCTTTGATGTGACTAATATAGCATTGGGAAAGAAAAGTCCTCATATAGAAGTATTATAGTATTAAAATAGATACTTTTGATTAGGTTATTAAAAAAAATACTTCCTTCGTCCCTTTTTATTTAGTTAAACACTATTCTTCAAGTCAAATTTATTCAACTTTAACTGACTATATATTTATACACGATAATATTGATCATATCAAAATTATATGAAAATGTTTTTTATAAAAATATTATTATAAAAGTATTAATTTTTTAACTTTCGCATAAATATACTACGTACATGTTCTCACGGCCTTATTCGGACTGAGTGTGGCCGACTTAAAATATACTCCCTTCGTATCACATATATCTTCCCACTTCAAAAGTGGGTGAGATTAAGAATAGTGAAAGGGGATATAAATTTTTGAGGGTATGATGGGAAGATAGTGAAATAATGTGATGGAATGAAGGATAAATCCAAAAAAAGTAGGTGTAATAGTGTATTGTTTTTTAAATTATTGAGGGTATAATTGGAAGATTTAGAAATGGGAAGATATAAATGTTACATCCAAAAAAGGAAAGTGAGAAGATATGAATGTTACGGAGGGAGTAGAATTTGACAATGCAAAGTCGTACATCCAAATGTGCGTAGCACATTGGTATATACTACTCCCCGTCCCATTTATATTGTCCCATTTTACCTTTTCGGGAAGTCCCACTTAAATTGTCTCATACCATATTTGGCAAAGTTTGTGTGGCTCTAAATTATTCTTACTTTATTCTTACTTTATCAATTCATATCAACCACACAAACTCACTTTTCTTAATAACCGTGTCACCTTCTTCCGTTCGAATATAAATGTGACGGAGGTAGTATATAACATTACACTTCAAAATTAGAAAAACGGAGCTGAGTATATAGGTTGTATCCTTTTTTGGATACATTTTACCAACGCAATATCAAATCTAAAATAAACCTCTGATCTCATGATAAGCAAATGAGAAATTTATCACAATTCACAAATGAAGAAAGCATGTCTCTAATATAAAATGTTGTTCAATATTAACTGTTCATAGATATACTCTTGTGTAGCGGAGTCCCGTGTCATTGTTACATTTATTTGAAAAAACTTCAGATCACTTGCGCTCTAAAGCCAGTGAAAAAAATGATTAGCGTAAATTAGAGTATATTCTGTTTAATTTAACTGTGCATAAAACGATTGGTATGCATGAATGACTATTATGTGTCTACTGATATAAATAGTTTATATTTGGTTAAATGAATCATTTTGTTCACTTAATTAAAATATTAATTTGTACCTAGACAAGACCAGATCAGATATCGACAATTATAACAGAGCAGAGCAAATCAGACGTAAAATAGATCAAACTAGACAAGACCAGATCAGATATCAACAATTATAAAATACACATAAATCATACATTATTGAGGTATCAGACCAATTCAAACCAAACTGGCTAATAAAATAGGGAGCTTCTTCTTGTACCCACTATTGTACCCAACATATCTTCATAGACATAATTTTGTCTATAACCGAAATTCACAGACAAAAAAGAAACTCCTCACAGACACGACGGGTACAGAAGTGGATACAAATAATTTTTTTTGAATAAAATATCAGTCCTACATGACATAATCAGGTATACGCGATCACATATCCCTTATTGTCAAACATCGGCTGTATATACAAAGAAAATGTAAACAGGGATTAAGACAATCGGATTACTTTTTGAAAACCTATAAGAAAGTCTCCATACCTCTAAGGCTCTAATATTATTATTAGCTTTAATAACTGTAAATTCTGTATTACTCTCCGTCTTGACCCGTCCATTTGGTAGCAGTCAAATAAAATGATTAATACCATGCTTGGATCGGACAAAAAAGGAGTGAAAAGGAATGTCCGATCCGACGGTTCGGCCTCGCCTATATTACCTCTCCCGATTCCCTCCCACTTCTGAAACGGGTCGTTTCAACTTCCATGGGATTATGGAATCACCGATTCACTTCGCTAACTGCCTTTGAAATTGAAATCGCGTTTTTTCAGCAGCCTTTCGATCACTGCTTGATTTCCCCAAATCGCATTCCTCGCTTTTATGATCGGAATCTAGGGATTTCAGGTTATGCGTATCCCCGATACTCGCCGGATTTGACGGGATGACGACAGCGCGGCGTGCGATAGATTCGCCGCCCGCGAACTCGCGGCAGCCATTGTTGACGCCGCGGATGATGAGGGAGTGCGCGGGGGGCACGGCGGCGTGCGCGATGATCTGCTGCTGCTCCCCCATCGCCGTCATGCATTTCCTCGTGCTGGTGGTTTACAAGGTCCCGACGGGGCTGTGCCGGAAGGCGTGGCGGAAGAAGAAGAAGAAGCGGCTGATGAAGAAGACGATGATGCTGATTGCGGCGACGCCGGAAGGGGCGACGACGGAGGAGGAGTCTCAGACCGCCGGGGAACTCGCGGGGAGCAACGAGCGCCGCAGTTCCGGGACGACGTTCTCGGAGGAGCTCGCCGAGGAGGGGAGCGGTGGGGACGCCGAAGACGACGGTTTCGAAACGGATATGTGGGATCGGTTCCGAGAAGGTGGTTTCTGGCGGAGCCCATTGGACAGGGAGGAGTGAGATTTGTTTGATAGTTGATGGTGACGCTTTCCACTTTGGGTTCAATTTTTTGCAGAATTTTCTAATTCTGGTGAATATTATTCCAATTCCACCTTATGGTACATAAACACAAAGTCAAATATTGATTGTACCAATATACGAAATTCTGCAAATGGTGAAGCAAAGGCTTCTTCTCAAATTCAAAAACAGAACATTGCTTTATTTGTCTCATTGTACGGCTGCCTTGATTATTTTTCTTTTGTAAATTCCCCAAAACATTTTGGATTTGAGTAATGTCTCTTTTTCGCTACCATCGTTCAAATCATTGATCGATCGTCTCAAACAATAATTTAGCCCAAAGTTAACTTGTACGTAAAAAAAGATGAACGGTTAAGATATGTGCATATCGGACAGGTAAATATAAGTTTAATGATAGCCTCCACATTTATTACTTAAAATGGAAATGATGTTTTTTGGCATGACTATGTAAGGAAATTAAAACAAAATGATTGGATAAAAAACTCAAAGGCATTCAATCTGATTGCATTGAGATTAGGGTACAAGTTCGGTTTCACGCTCCAATTTAGTTAGGTTTTTGCGTCTTTTATCAGATGCTCCTGACTTCATGAATATTTACCCTGTGAAGTATTGTGAAAACATCATAAAGACCAAGTACAATTAAAAACAAACACAAAAATCTAGTTGTTTAAGATATACTGAGCATTAAATAGTTGATAGTAGTAAGAGTACATTCTTGAAATGTATTTAAATTTATGTTATAAGAGTGCAAAGATTTAAAATACAACTGTTCAAGTTATTAAGAATACAAACATTATCTTCTCAAAAAAAAAAATATAAACATTATATGAAGTATATTATTAGGGGTACGTGAACTCTGATAGAAAATTCAATCATTGCTTCTTTCGATCAATACTTACTCACTACAAAAAAAACCCTTGTAGTCACGAACGTTAGTCACGGATTGTGTGCGTGACTAGCTTAGTCACGGACTAGTCACGGGCGTTAGTCACAGATTTGATGTAAATGTATTGTATCAAAGTTAGTCAATACAATTTAATATGTTACCTTAAAGACTAATCAATACAAAATGTATTGTATCAAAGTTATAAAAAAATTAATTGAAAAAATATCGACCTCTCATATTAGACTTATACACTGTTTAATATGTTATACACATTTTGAATTGATAAAACTTCTACAAAAATTTGATCTTCTATTATAATTACACTAACAGTTAAAAATATAAATTAATATATTATGGATGAGCAATGAACAATCAACTTCGTGTGCCCGCCCGAACTATGTGCCCTTAACCGAAGCAGAGCGCAACAATGAAAATGCACTTTGAGTGACACCTCACATGGTTGCAAAGTAAGTAACTATGAATTTTATCTAATGTAAAATATTTTTTTCTAATGTCAAATAATGTAATCAAAACTTCTATAAATAAATATTATTAATTTTTTGAAGCGATCAAAAAGTGTTGGACCAAATCAAACTCATAGTTGGAGGACACTTTCTTGGGAATTGGGCAACCTACACGGAAGTTGACCCCAAGGTCCGTGAACTTTGGTGGAACCTGTATAAGGTAAAAATAAATAAATGTTCCCTATGTAATTGTAGTAACTTAAAATTTGACAAATGATAAATTAATTTTTTTTAATAAAGGGCCGGTTTCGATGGACTGAAGCACAAGGCTCCGCTATTCTTAGAGCGTATAATGCTAGAGTTTCAAACTGGCTTCGTCCCACTTTTAAGCGTGCCCGAGCCAGAGGGGTAAAGCCTGGATGGTGTTCGGATGAGGTGTGGGATAACCTCGTCCGCCACAGGTCTTCGGATCCAAACTTTTTGGCAAGAAGCGAAGCCGGTAAAAAAAATCGGATGTCCGAGAAGGCATTAGAGACACAATGGCACGGGGGCTGCAAACCTCAGAGTAAACATAAAGAAGCTCTTGTAAGTCTTATTCAAATAAACCTTACACCATTTTAACCCTTCATTTTTTACATTTACTTATGGATTTTAAGCCTTTTTCGAACCATGTAGGCGGGGCCTGAGAAGAAGATGGTCTCGATCCTCAAGGTAATCAAGCACTGTTGGACGAAGCACGGCGATGAGTCGGAAGCCGATCTGCCACCCCGCCTCGCTGAAATCGAAGTAAGTAACATCAATTTTTTTACTAAGTAACCTTCGAAATCGAAGTAACATTTTAACACTTTTTGTACATGTAGACGAAGTATAACACAACCGTTGAGAAGAAGCGTGCGGAACGAGGCTTGACCGACAAGGATGAGCTCGATTCTGATGCGGAAGATGACGCGATTGTTGAGGCAGCTGGGGTGTACAAGGGTCGGGTTCCATGCATGGGGGCTGAGGGGCAACAGATTTTGTACGACCGCAGCGGCGCTTCATCTTCTCGATCAAGGCGGGGAGAGGATCCACGTATTGCTCAAATGCAGCGAGAATTGGAGGAGGAGGAGGAGCGCGCCTTAGAGGAGCAACGAAAAAGGACGAAGAAACAAGAGCCTGGTTGGAAGCGATGGAACAGATCTTCAGTGCCGGATTTCAGTCTCAGCCTCAGCCTCTGCCGTATATACTGCACCCTGAGCAGTCGAGCAGACTCCTCAAGTTCCGCAGATGGGCGGTTATTACCGTTCTAACTCTGTGTCCGGGTTGCCTTCATTTGGATCTTTTCAGGATGTCCCATTTCATAACCTGTTTCAAACATCTGGAGGCAGCCAAGAGGAGGCAACCGCTTAGGTAGCCGTGGAGGCAGTCGCGGAGGCCAAAGCGGAGGCCAAGGTGGAGGTAGCCACGGAGGCAACCAAGGAGGCAACCAAGAAGAAGATGAGACCGAAGATGATTATCTAGATTATGATGAATCTGGATATTATCATAACGGCCGGAGGAGCTTGTAATGGTACATTTTTAATTTAATTTGAACATTGCTTATATCATAATTCTAGTCTGTTTATTAAATGGGTATTTTGGTCTGTTTATTACTTTTATTCCAGTCTGTTAATTCTACAAGTATTTTTTAAAATAAATTTCTAAAAGATAATTTAAAACATAATTTTTAAATTTTTTTTAAACGAAAAAAACTTTTTTTAAATCAAAAAATTTAGTCACGGATCTGAGCCGTGACTAAATTGTAGACCGGATTTTGCAGAAATTATTTTTAAATTCTTTTAAAAATTTAAAAATGTTTTTTTTAAAATAAAAAATATAGTCACGGATAATGTCCATGACAAAATTTAAAAATTTGAAAATTTGAACCCTAAAAATTTGGCGGTTTATTCCAAAGTTGAAAACATAGTCACGGATTTGTCCGTGACTAATATGTCCGAATTTTAAAAAATAAACAAATATTAGTCACGGAACGGGTCCGTGACTAATATAAAAAAATTAAAAAAAAATAGTCACGGATCACGGCCGTGACTAACTTGCCGGCGTGGTTATTCCGGTCACAAATTAGTCACGGACCGTGTCCGTGACTAATCCGTGACTACGCGTAGTCACGGAAAAACGACTGTGACTAAAGTTAGTCACGCCCATTTAGTAGTCACGGATTTAGTCACGGAAAAAATCCGTGACTAGCAGAGTTAGTCACGGATTTGTGACACTATGGTCCGTGACTAAATCCGTGACTACCGCCATGTTTTTTTTGTAGTGACTGATTGTTGCTTTGCCTGGATTTTGGGTGTTTGGGAGATATGTGTTTAGAAGATGCAAACTATGTACATGCAATGACTTTATGTTGCTTATAATGAATATAAAAAGAGTACTTTGTGGGTTCGTATCAACCATGTAAATTTGTAATGATCTTTTAATTACTGGATATGAACTTCATTTCACAAATGGAAAGCATGTTGGGGAAACATAATCTTTATAGTAAGGGGTAAGGAATGTAGGAATACGATGAGGTATTTTTTATGCAAATCCAAACTTTTTTTATCATCAACTAGCTACTTGTATATATTAATTAATAATAAGATCATTAGTCAGCTGGCTTACAATATAGTCCGGAGCAACATCAAACACACTCCTATGATCTGAGAGTAAAACATGAGCTCTATCTAAGTGAATGAGCCACATGATTCGCAGACCGCTTACAAAAAGAGACATTATAGTTACTCTTTGTTAAAAGAATTTCTCTAATATCTTCCCAAATTAAATCTATATAAGAAAAACCTCCTCTTTGCCGAATATCTTGGACAACTGAGAGTGCGTCCGTCTCGAATTCCACGTTCTGCCATCCAGCTGTAACCGCCTCTTGTACTGCATCCCTAAGCCCAGCCGCTTCCGTTTCCGCCGGGGACCAGCCTGCTCTGGTTGAGACGTCTCCTGCCTCGATAAAATTTCCTTGCTCATCTCTCGCCACCCATCCCCAAGCTCTCTTGTCTCCACTTGGATCCACTGCAGCATGTACATTAAATTTAATAAATTCTCTCCCTGGTCTACACCATACCTGCTCCTGGCCGCTGCCCGTTTTCCGGTTGTTATTATAATCTGCTCCTTGAGCCTCCTTCCAGTTGGTAATCATGCTCATAACACTAGTTGTTACCCCTGCCGGTCCCTGCCATTCTTCCTTCCAAATTAGAGAATTACGCCTGATGAATAGTGTACCCGGGGGGTAGCTTATCCGAGGGGTTATTGCGGGGAATAACCTAGAGAGAAGTCAGAGCAAGTAAATAAGAGAGAGAGTCAAATATATTAAATGAACTCGAGATGTTGGGGATCATTTACAAGGGAAAAGGGCTGCTATTTATAGTAGCCATAAATGTTAGGTGAGTACACGTGTGAAACATCTAACGGTCGAGTGTCACCTCAATCGGGGTGGCACCGGCATTCGCATGTGCACCGCATTAAATGCGGTGGTTGGACGTGACGTCGCATTGAATGCGGTGGTTACCTGTCTCTAAAAGGAATCTTTGTTGAGTGTGTTGTAGCCGAAGGCCTATCCTGTGGCCGAAGGCTCTGTGTGGCCGAAAGCCACTCATGTGCCGAGGGCGCCTAGGAGCCGAAGGCTCCTATTTTCTGTCATTTTCTCCCAGTAGCATCGTATTCTTAAATCTAGTTGCCCCGTGGAATTTGGAGCCCTTGGCCATAGGGCTGAAGGCACCTAGATGTGTATCGTGGGCTTCTTCATACTTGGGCCACCATGTTAGGGCTTTGTGTGCACATTGGGCTCGATATGATGGGCCTGTGTAGGAGAAGTAGGAGTCTGTGGGCTGGGGGGTCCCTGGGCCATATATACTCCATCAACGTCTCTTCCATAAGCCCCATAAAAGAGCAACAAATTTACTCTTTTGGTCGTTAGTAGCAGTCATGAGCTGATGTCTAATCCAGTCCTGCACCTATGAATCCCTATGATACACCAGTTGGTCTAGTCACACCCGTTTGCTGCCAAACTTCCTGGGCATAATCACAACCCCAAAAAACGTGTTCCAATCTCTTGGCCTCCCTACCACATAGTTGACACTCCTCTGCAATCTAGACCCCCTTCTTTCACAAATTATCTACTGTGGGTAAAGACTCATCCAGTACCTGCCAGATAAAAGATTTAAATTTAGGTGGTACCTCAAACGCTCATAATTTGGCCCAATTGTCAGCATCCCCAGATGGTGCCACATGAGTGAGATTCCTGTAACAGCTTTTAACAGAAAGATTGCCATGATTTCCCCCTGTCCACCAAAAGTCGTCTCTCTTATCTGCCGTGTTAATAGGTATACTCAAGATTAAATTCCTGTCCACTGCATCAAAAGTAGAGAAAATTTTCTCTCTATTTCATTCCTTTCCCTTGTGGTTCCTCAGAGCAGCTACATTCATATCTCGGATACCTGGAGGTCTAGCTGATTGGATCTTTCCCGAACCCCGTCCCGGTAACCAAGCATCCGCCCATACCTGCACATCTCTGCCATTCCCAACCCTTCTACGGATATTATTTTTCAAAATCTCTTGGGTCTCAAAAAAACTCCTCCAAATAAAAGACGGGTTACTTCCAAGTTTAGCATTCAGAAAATCGGTGTTTGGAAAGTACGTACCTCACCTTTAGCACCCTGCTCATTAAGCTTCCTGGCTATGTTATTAGCCGCCATCCTTGCTTGGCTAGCATTGTCAGATTAAATTCTCTAATCCGCGAAAGCCCAATCCTCCTTCATTTTTCGGCTTGCAGAGTAGCCCCTTCTTATCTTTATATAATATAAAGTAACAGACTCTGCAGAGCAATTGGAGGGAAAAATCCCGCCCAAATTAGGGTCATAATAATAGGAATTAATGTCAGAATTTGTTATATAAAAATATAGAAATACGTATGATTATTGAAGTTGTGATATCAATGATAGCTTCAATTCATTAGTCACACGTATATATCATAGTGGAAATTACCCGTCTAGACCACTTTTGATGGCCGCTTATCATTTATGTCTACGCTACTTTCCCTTTTCATTTTTAAACTTTTTTGTTTTCAATTTTGTTTTTTTATTTCACTTTTAGATAATTCGGCTACCTTCCCTGTCAATACACGTTTAAACCTCCTCCATCATCTCCTCTTCGTTTATCGGACTTCACTTTCCCTTCTCTTCTCTCCGAATACCTGAGCACATCACGATGGATGGAGTTATCGCCACTATGTTCTTCTGAATTGTTGTCGCTGGAGCGGATGGTGCAGCGCCCGGACAATGGGAGATTGCATCTCAGCTTCGAGAGACTATGATTTGAGGTTTGAATTCACAAGTCGTGACACACTTTCTAGGATCGATCCCTAATCGCAAGTCCCAGTTACGTTTTCTTTTTATTCTTAATCTTTTGAGTTTTCAATTGTGTTTTTCTATTTCAATTTTAGAGCGTTGTTTATCCACCTCCTCCCGATCGAATAATATAAGGGAGAGACGACGCAAGGGGATTCCCGTAGTTGGAACTTGGAAGGCTTCGAGAGTCTGCTGGGAATAGGAAGCAAAGGCTTCCAAGTTTTGGAGATGATAGAGTGGATATTCCTATTGTTTCCTTCTGCCTCCAGGGGAGAACTTTCTCGATGAAGAGCAGAGTGGACATTAGATGAATTTGCAGATCGAGCTGAGCATAGTCGTCGTTTTGATACTGTAGCATAGTCGTCGATTTGTGAATTTGTAGCACGGCAGTTACGGTTGCCCAGGTTTCCGATTTGAACTTTTTACCAGGTCCACGATTCAGCTGAATGGAAGGCATACTACCGGCAGCGGAGCAACGACATATACAACACGGAATTTAGCAGGTGACACCGCAAGACACTTAGCGACAATCAGTGTTGGCTGGAGAGGTTCTCATTCAAGTTGACATTTTTTGTGCTGTGTATTTTTAAATTTTCCGAAAAAGTTTATTTCATATTCTGCTAAATGATATCATCTGGCTGTTTGAAATAATAATTGTTTGCACATTTGTAGCATTTAATTAGTGGTTTTTATGAATACAAGAGCTATATGAGGTGCCTCCATTACTTGACAGGTCTGATTTTGATGGTGTGAGTTAATTAGTTTAGAGATTGACAATATTTGATCATTAGTATGACTTATTTGGCAAGTTGACATTAGTTGATGGTTAATTAGGCATGAAATCTCCTACAAGTTGTCTTCCTAAAGAGTAACTGGAGATATATTTTGACAAAATAAATACACATTTTTTAGAAAAATAGGGAATGATTCACTTATGGGGTGCTCTGCTTTTAATATGCTTCATGCTTTAGATTAAAACCTGTTCCCCTCACCCATGGTAAGCAGAACATCAGCCTCAAGTGAAACCTCGTGTTTTGTTAAGACTTGAGAGAGTTTTATTCAATTTCATGTGCGGACTACAATTCCCTGCTTATGTTGAGACATGCTAAGACAATTCAAAGTTAGGTGTGGTAGCTTGGTGCAATTGCTGAATAGGGGGTTGATTTTGTGTTATATGTATGCTAAACTGTATGATTTACTATCTGCAATATTTAACAGTGATATAAAAAAGTTCTTTTTCACTTGTCCTTCTCTACACAGTTTGAATAAGTATGACTCTTAGGATGTAGACAACATCATTTAAATACAAATATTGATTCCTTGTAATAATTTATTCAGAACTTGTGAGATGTAATGCTGAAATAATTGACAATGAAATAAAGTCAAAAGAGACGAACTTGTTAAATTTTGTGTTAAGGTGTATCATAAAAAGAATAAGAAGTGAGGAGAACTAAAGCTATTAGTTGTAATACATAAATGTAATAAATTAAAATAATTGATTGAATTGTATATTGTGATATTTTTAAATGTTGTTTTATTTCTCTTTGTTGCAACACACATGTTTCTTTTTGTTGTATTGTGTTACATTTTGTTGTATCGTGTTGCATTTTGTTGCATTTTATTCTTTATTATTCATTTTGATTTCTTTTGTTACTTAGATTATGTATATAAGGTTTCAAGTTTGAAGTACAGGACACTTTTCTTGGGAGAAAATTGCACATATTCTGCATTGGTTTATGAGCTTAATTCAAAATGCAAAGGGAACTGTATATTGTTTGCAGATCTCTTATTGTATGACAAGAATGAGTAAGATGAAGGAGAAGGTGTGTGGACATTATATTTCATGATATAGGCATGCTTGACTTGGTAAGTGGCAGCATTGGTCCTATTAGTAATTATGTTGGTTATTCTGAGCTATTTTGGCCTCCTCCTCCTTGGATCTCATCTACTTCAGATAATGAAGTAAGTGATTCTACTATTTCTTACTTGTTCAGGTACAAGGTATTTAGATAAGCATGCTATATTTGGCTGAAGCTCATTACATATAGTTTAGTGGTAAACGGTCCATTCTGATGCTCAGTGTTAGATGTAGCACTGCAGTTCTTAAGTGTTGAAAATTACTTTAGAATTAATATACTCCGTATTATTCTTTACCTAAAAAAATTTGCAGTCTTTTTTGCCAAAAAAAGTGTGCTTCTTACTATTGTAGTACAAAATTTTTCTTGTTGGCGTGCAGTGCATTGGAGAAGATCTGAAATGTACATCCAAATCAGAATGTGAAAAGTTCATAGTCACAAATGTGAAAGATGAGGTAAAATGACTTTTTGATTCCACATGAGTAATGGATAATTAAGTTAAACTCTGTTATAGGTAACATAAATGTGATAGTATTGCAGAATGAGTGAGCTTATTGCAGCAACACATTAAGAATTCGAGGTTAAATATTCATCATGTACTCCTCATCTTGACAGCAATTCTAAAATAAATCAGAAGCTAATAAAGATATGACACGATTCTTGTGCATTTCATCCTCTTGATGAAATTTCTTAATTCTTCCGAGTATGAGGTTGTGAATTTTGTACTGCTGCCATTGTGTTCCTTTAAAATTATTATTAGTAACTCAGATTCGTTTTCTTAATTGAGCTTACTTGCAATCCTTCTGTGCAATTTTTCCTTAATATTTGTAGCTATATTTTATTTTGTGGTACTAAAAACATCATTGTTCGGGATTGATCTTTTTCATCATTAATCATGAGCCCGAAACCATTTTCATCGAGACCATCTTGTTTAGCTACTACCTTTGCAGTTGAAAGAAGGCGACCAAGAATATCACAATGTCTCTCCTCTTCCTTAGAGAGTCCAGTTAACCAATCCTTCACCTCTGGAATAAGAAGAATGCACACTGGTGCTTGGGGGTTTATGTCCTCGAAAGCCAAAACCAGATCATCCTCGCAAACAATGTCAGCTGATATTTCTTTGTGTATAATCTTGTGGAACATGGTGGGAGAATCTGAGGGAACGTCGAGAAGGGCAGCTTCTTTTAGAAGCCATGTGTGATAAGTGCTGCTTTTGAAGTCTGATTCTTGCTATATCAATTTGTAAATGTAGGTTTTTGAAGTAGTGAAACGAAAAGGAAGAACTGGTTAATGGATGAAGTGCTTGAATAAAGCTTGTGGTGTGCCCTTTAGTCCATTCATGTGGTGTATATTTGTTGTATTATATTTTTTTGCTTTTTGTTGTACCACGTGTATTGCATTTTGTTGCACCGTGTTGCATTTTGTTGCATCTTGTTACTTTTTGTTGCATTGTGTTTTGTATTACTGTTTATTGTTGATTTAGATTTTTGTTGTTTATTTAGATTTTTTTCTACATTCTTAAAATATATATAGATTTAGATACAAATACAGAAAGTATTAATGGTTGATTTATGAATATGAAAAAAACCAGAAACATAAAGAAACAATAAAAAAACAACAAGTTCACAAATGTCAACAAAAAGAAACACAAAGAAACCATATGCAACAAAAACAAAAAATAAAATGATAATAATAATAATAATTCAAAATTTATGTACTCTAACTCTCTAAGAAACATTACAATAAAAAAAATTATTTTAATTTTTTCATGTTCATTATTTTAATTTTCCATTTTTTCCCTCTAATTTTATTTTATTTTACACTATTTAAGTTACATTTCCTTTCTGTTTTTTTTTAATTTTATATAGTAAATTTTACCAAACAATTTTATTATGTACGGCGTAACATATATTATATATATTGTATCTTAAAATTTTAGAATATTTTCGAAATTTATATATGTATTTGATTTCATTTAAATAATTCTTTTTTTCAATTTTTTCGAAGCAATTACTTTTTAATAAAATTTTCTAATTACTTTCATGTTATTAAATCATTTAAAAACATTTTTTATATGGTTTGAAATATTTTTTAAAATTAAAATGTTTTTAGTTTTTTGACCATTTTATAATTTTTAGGAAAATTTCAATTTTTTATATTTTTATATAAGTTATATTAACTATTTAATAAAATTACTATACAGAAACAAAACTTTGAACCTTTTTACAATTTCCCATATTTTAACTACGGAGTATTTATTTTTTTCAGAGGTTTTTAAATTTATTGTATGTTTATTTTTGATTTTTTTTAAATATATTCATTTTCAGGTATTTTTTAAGTCTAAATTACAGGTTTGAAAATTTTCTCTTTATCCCTTTTATTGTTTTTATGAATATTTTATTATTTTTAGAATTAAATTTTATTTGGCAGAATTTTATTGTTTTTTTTTTTCGGACAGAATTTTAATGTTGTACAAGAATTATCATATTTTAGAATTTTTATGTTTTCCTATTTAAAAAAAAAAACACTAGTTCCTGCACTTTGTATTACGGAGTATGAAAGATGAGTAATGATTCCAAGCTTAGGTGGCAAATGAATCCAGCAAGTTACGTGTGATTCGTACGGAAGCTAAGGTCTATTTTTGAAAGAAGAACTTTACATAGTTTATATTTGAAAAGAATTTTAACGGGTGACAAACTGACAATAGTGATATTTTTTTCACTTTTGAGACTATTTGTGAAATTTTCTCTATATCATAATAGTAGCTCCATTAATCACACATTCACACGTACCATAAATATGGTAAACTAAAAGATATGCCCTTTCAATATGGTATGCATGTAATGATAGAAATTTCCACCATTAATTATTAATAATTCTTACCAAATCAATGACCAACAAATTAGTAGCTATTGAATGGTTTACTATTAGATATATATAGTCATATTAGATATATTATGAAGCGGCTAAATGAATGGTTTACTACTTTACTTTTAAGTTTTAACGTTTTTTTTTTATTTTAAAGAAAACATTTGGCCATAAAACAATATTCCCGCCCATATTCTCACGATGAAGTGAACCTGTAGTATAGTATTCGAGAAAATACCAACATAGTGCATAGAAAATATTAGTAACGACTTGGGATGTTTTTACTTATACTGTTTTCAGTCTCAAACCAGATCAAACCAGACCAAACAAGATCAGACAAGATCAAATCAGATTTAAAATAAAAAAGAGATCAGACATTTACCAGACCAGTTTATACTAGACCTGACTAAAAATTTCAGCTCAATTAAAAACGTCCTTGGTAGTATATACAATGATAATCCTACTGGAAAATTGTAATCCACCCACGCATCACTAAAAATAATACTCCCTCCGTCCCAAAAAATTCTTCCCAGTTTGATTCGAACCGGGCTTTAAAAAATGGGGAATAAAGTGAAAATTTATTGTTGTGGTTGAGTAAGAAAAGGTAATTAATGAATGATAGCCAAAAGCGGAAAGAATTTTTTGGGACGTCCCAAAGTAGTAAATGAGAAAATTTTATGGGAAGGAGCCACGGAGGTAGTAATAATCTTTATATCTTTATATGATATATTTATGTAATACTCCGTATAAAGTAGCAAAATTGCTATAATTATTGGAGGGAAAATTCCATAAAGGATTTAATTACCATATAACACCATCATGAACAGCAAAATTGACATAAAGTATTTAATTACCAAGTATACTAAATTGTTTGGTCATAAATGTATTAATACATACCCTCACTTCAGCAACAATTCAGCCAAATGAAATTTGATTGCAAATTGGAAAGATAATTTAAGATCATAGGAAGTACTTGCCATATTAAAAAAATTAAATCAATATTTCTTTTTTAATGTATAAAAAATTAATGAATACTTACTCCCGATACAGTAATACAAATCTTATCTATATACTCCGTATAATATGGGGGTGTTTGGAACGTACTGATTCTGCTTGTGTTTTTTTTTAAAGCAGAAGCAGAATCAAAATCAGTTTTCAGAAGCTTCTAAAAAAACTGATTCGTAGAGTAAATTAGAGCACCAGAAGTGCTTCTGGAATGTCACCCAAACACTCCAGCTTCTGCTTCTGCTTCCTGAAGAAGCAGAATCAGTTTTGAGAATCAGATCCAAACACCCCCTATAATATCTTTATCTTTTCTTTATACAATATAAAGTAGCAAAGTTGCTACAATTATTAAGAGGGAAATTTCCCGCTCAAAAAGTAATCTTTATACAATACGAAGTATAAAATAGCAATGTTGCTACAAGTATTGAAGGGAAAATTCCCACCCAAATAAAAAAACATAATTGAAAATTAGTGTTGAACTTAAAAATATGCCGCATAAGGATATTTTTACTTGGACGGTAATTTGTCTCAGACCAGACCAGAACAGACCAGACCAAACTTGGATAGTTATAAAAATACAAAGAAATCAGATCAGACCAGACCAGTTCAGACCACACCATATCAGACCAGATCAGACAAGGCCAACAAATTACACTCCAAGTCAAAGTAAAACATCCTAAGAAAAGAGACGGTAGACTATACATGTAGAATGCTTATACATGTAGAATGCTTATACGAAACCATCAAAACACCAAAAAACAAAGGAAAAATTGATAGGAATAATCCCAACTATTGGCGGTCCGCTTATAATAATCCCAACTATTGATTATTTCAGAATAATCCCAACTTTAGGGACCATCCGCCAATAATGGTCCATGATCAAATTTAACTCCTATAAAAAGTGAATTTTAAATAAAAATTAAGTGTAAAAATTAAAAGTTAGGATTATTTATAGGCATTACTTGCTATATCTCTTCTCATTCACTTTAGAAACTACAAGAATTTATTCTTAGGGACCATTATTGGCGGAAGGTCCCTAAAGTTGGGATTATTCTGAAATAATCAATAGTTGGGATTATTATAAGCGGACCGCCAATAGTTGGGATTATTACTATCAATTTTTCCAAAAACAAATTGCCTTATACGAAGTGTATTCTACCTACGGAGTATACATGTAGACTATACATGTAGAATGCTTATACGAAATCATCAAAACACCAAAAAACAAATTGCCTTATGGCGAAGTGTATGCTACATAACGAGTATAAGGATGTTTTCTTTTGGATTGTTTTCAGTCTCAGACCAGAGCAGACCAGATCAGACCAGACTAGACCAGACCAGACAAGACTTCCGTAGTTATAAAATACAAAGACCAGACATTTACCAGATCAAATCAGACCAGATCAGACTATACTAGACTAGACCAGCAAATTTCAGTCTAAATAAAAACATACTAAGTAACTGCAGCTAAACAATAAAAAAAAGGCAATTGCTGCTACGAAATAAAGGTGCCCAAATTTTATTAAAAAATATGGCTATTGAACCAATTTTAATTTTCTAAAACCTGATCGAATAATTTGCCTATATAAGTAGCTACAAAACAGTTCAATTCACACCATCAAACCCCGTATATACTTAATTTTCTGTCTTTCATCATTATATTCACAATACATGTGAGATCAGTTAATCTTGATGAAATTCAACCTAAATCTATTAGGTTCTGCTGTAAAGGATATAATTAGCGAAGAGAAAAAAAATTGTTAATTCTAAACCACATGAAGGTGTGTAATATTGTTCTTATATAAGCTAATTCATTTATATGTTTATCTTTATTCAATATAAATTAACAAAATTGGTGCAATTAATAGAGGGAAAATTCCTGTAAAAAAGAGAATAAAAATGTAAATTGAATTGTCTTAGAAACCACTATCAGAAAGTTAAAATGTAAAGAGAATTGTATTACTTTTATGTATTCGAGCAATACATTAAAGTGGTCTACAAATTAAAGAATTGTTGTCAAATTTATGATAATTTTTATAAACTACTACTCCGTAATTACAAAATGACTGTTATTTTGCATAACTTCGTGGGACTAACAAAGGAAACACTTCAATTTATAATATCATATTTTTTCACTATCATAGTATCGTGTATCGAAACTAGCATTATTATATAATTAAATTTAAAAATATATACAGCAACCCCTCCATCCCGAAATTAAGTTCAACACTTCCTTTCGGGATGTATGAAAATAAAGTTTCTACTTGAATTTCTTTCGATATCTGATAAATTTTTATTATTCATTATAACGTCAAACAACTATATTGAATTGATATTTGTTACCTCCATTTCACTATTCATCTATACCGTGTACTATACCCATTTGGGCATTACATCTTTTAATAACTTAGAACCCGTGACCACGAAATTTAATTTTAGTGCGAAGAGTGTACTACTCTCCACCCCCCAACTTTGTCTCATTTTACCTTTTTCATCCTTCCCATTAAATTTGTCTCATATCATAATTGGAAATATTTGGGTGGTTACAATTCATTCTTACTTTATTTACACTTTATCGATTCAATACCAACCACACAATTCTATTTTTTCTTAAAAGTTGTGTCACGCTCATTTGTCTCAAACATAGTAGGACAGGTAGTACTTTTTTAACAAGATAAATATTCTTCTCTAGACAGACCGTGCATCGCACGGGTACTTCGTCTAGTGGTACATAAATACAAAGTCAAATATTGATTGTACCAATATACGAAATTCTGCAAATGGAGAAACAAAGGCTTCTTCTCAAATTCAAAAACACAACATTGCTTTATTGTCTCAATGTACGGTTGTCTTCATTATTTTTCTTTTGTAAATTCCCCAAAACATTATGCATTTGAGTAATGTCTCTTTTTCGCAACCATAGTTCAAACATTGATCAATCGTCTGAAACAATAATCTACCCAAAGTTACCATGTACGTAAGAAAAAAATGTACGGTTAAGATATGTGTGTACTGGACATGTAAAAAAATTTAACTATATAGTTCGTATGGCTAAAGGGTCAAGTAGGCCCCTGTATCGTCATGTAAACTCAATTCAGTCCCTGAACTAAAAATGGTTCAATTCGCATCGCGAACCGATAAAAAAGGGTTCAAATTTCATTTTTACAAGTCAACCATTGGTAAAAAAAAAAAGGTCCAGTTTGCACCCTTAAACTATTAATAAGTATCAAAATTTAATAAATCGAAAATGAAAAGCAGAAACAATAAAAGAATTAAAAAATGACTGGTTGTTTACTCCTAAAAAATGAAATTTGAACCGTTTTTTGTCGGTTCGGAGTGCGAACTGAACCTTTTTTTAGTTCAGGGACTGTATTGAGTTTACACGATCGTTACAGGGGCCTATTTGACCATTTAGCCTAGTTCGTATTTATTACTTGAGATGGAAATGATGTTGTTTTGGCACGACCAAAACTTGACAAATTAAAGTTTCACGAGAGGGTGAGATTAATTAACAGATATAGTTGTAATCTAAACCAAATGATTAGATAAAAAACTCAAGGCATTAAATCTGATTGCATTGAGATTAGAGACTAAGGCTGCCTCTGATTCGGGTGTCATTTCGAACCAACCTATTCTACGTCCAAACTCCAAAGATAACTACTCAAAATGAGATAAGGGTTCTTGTGTACAAGTTCGGTTTCACTCTAAGACTATTTGTAGTGATAAAGTATTAGGAGTTTAAAATGTCAAAAATGGAAATTTTAGACTCTTAACTACTTACATTGGTGATCAATTTGGGAGTCTAAAAATGGAAAATTGGATAGACGGTCTCGAATATAGAATGTTAGTCGACAGCAAGGTTCTAAAACTCGCCCAAATAGGCCGCCTAGGCGTCGGAAAGTCGCTAGGCGTCAAGCTCCCGTGGTGATTTTCTTGTTTTCGGACGCCAAATCGCTCTACTGACTAATCGGCCGCACAGACTAAGTAGTCGCCGATTCCTCCGAATAGTTACACTCATTAGTCAGCCATGGCATAAAAAGACCTGTGCTGTTTTAACTTCCCGATGAAACATTACCCACTTTCCTGCTGAAACCTCATGTCCTCATTTGTCTCTCCTCTTCGGACGGCCATTGACGAGGGACGGCTCTCTCTTCACTTCAAATTCTAGATTCCCCTTCTTCGTTCTTCAAATTCTCACTCCAGTGTTCAGGTAAAGATCTTTTGAAGGTATTATTTTAGTCACTTTGTTAGACCATTTGTAGTGGTGTGGGAGTCTATATGTCAAAAATGAACTCCGTCAATATAAAAACAGTGTTTTGACTCCTATTTCTCTGCATTCCAACACCGTCAATAAAATACACTCTGCACATTTCTTTACATATTAATTTAGTAAATCATTGATTAAATTATTATAAGTAATGTTTTACTATTAATTTTTTCTTTGATTAATTATAAAATAAAAAAGAATTTTGACGACCTTCCCGATCGAATTTTGAGCTGAAATTTGGTATGGACAAACTAGACTTGATGAGGAACATGCTCAAAAAAATTCATCAAAAAATTCCACCGGGAAGGTGCCCAAACGGGCTTGGCCGGACGGTGCAGCCCGTCAGGCCGGCCTGATGAATTCTTGAAGATAACTGTGCAGTTAAAAGCGCAGTTATCTTCAAGAATTCATTTGAATGCCTTCCCGATTGAATTGTTACTTCAAATTTGATGTGAGTAAACTAGACTTAATGATTAAGATTCTCAAAAAAATTCATCAAAAAAATCCACCGGGAACCGCCCCAAATGGCGTCAGCCGGACATAGCATCCTAAATATGGCCTTATTTGACATTTTTTTCCAAGTTCGAGGCCCTATATGACCCTTATCCCTTGATTTTTTTAAAGGAAATGATTTTATTATTGAGTTATTTAGCGGGATTAGTTAGATGATTAATAATTGGATCATCCATCGCAAAGAGAATAAAAGTAAAAACATTTACAAAGGGCTAAATACTTCGTAATTATCAACAATGAGAAAAAGATATGTCAAAAATGATCATGAATGAAGCCCATCAAAGATATAACGTCACACACAACAAAATGTACTCGAGAGCAGAAGGGTCATATAGATGGAGTTTGTCCCATATGCCACATGTATGGAAAGATAGGAGGAGATATTGTTTCTGAGCTATTTTTGTATATAAAAAAAAGAACAAATTTGCTTATCATCACGAATAGATCCTAGTGTTTGGATTGTTCCTCATGGTCATGAATTAGAGAAAATATAAGCATGTATAAATTAAAATTGATTTTTTCCACCTTGATTTGTTGAAATCTAAGTGAAACAAACAATGGGCTTGTTGGCTGCCTCTAACGTAGGAAAAGGGGGAACACTATTTCTTAAAAGAAAAAGTTGGCCTTTTAATTTTTGGCTCTTTGCCGTTGATCATTAGGGAAAAAATGGGTTTGCTTTTTTGGGGTTTTGCCGGTTGATCAACAAAACAATGGAGAACGGGTTTGCTTTTTTAGACGACCAAAAAAGGGATTTGAAATTTAGCTAAGGTTTTTATTAGGAGAGATTACTTTAGACTATTGATGATACTATGAGAAAAATTGAAAAAAGTAGTTTGAGAAAGTTCATAAAGTTTCATATTGAGAAACAATAGTCATTAGAAAAATACATGACTAAGTCCTCTCATAATTACAAAATTAAAAGCATATTTGGAAACACTAAAACTAGATTAAGCAACTGAATTTGCTGAAATTGATGAAATTACTGAATTGAGAAGAAAAATTATTGATAAAATTAAGAACAAATTATATGGAAAATGGGTAAATATAACTTCAGACAACTCAACTAGAAAAAATAATTTCAAATTTACTTATTTTTATTATTTATCAAAATTTACGTTTTGATAAATAAAAAAAGATTGATAAAATTGATAAGCTGAGGTTATCCGGACTCTAAATTCATTAACATTATTTGTTCTGAGAAACAATATTCATTAAGAGAATACATGACTACATGACTGAGCCCTCTCATAATTACAAGACTAAATATTAGCATAAGCACAAAACTAGTAAAAATTACAAAAGATAGTTAATTACAATATAATTGAGTCTGCTTTTCATAATCTATAAACACCCACTACATATATATGGTGGCATTCCCTCCCCAAGTTAAGAGTGTGCTTGAAACCAAAAGAGAACTAGAGAAGAACTTTTGGTTGGTAACGAATTGGTGGTTCAGAATAAATTTCATCAACATCTCAACTTGAATCCTCACACATTAGTAATGAAGGAATTTCAGATGCATTAATTTTTAGAGAGCTGATATTTGAAAAGTGGATGTGGTCATGTGGTGCTTGAATTTCAAAAGAAGGGTAATGATGAAGAAGAGTGGGAGTCTCAATTCTCAAGTGATACTGAGAATGAGAACAAGCATACTTTAAATCTTGATACTTTTTTTCACTTAATGGTAGGAAGGGTGCCTATTAATACTTTTTCAAAGAGAAAAATAATGAAGATTGTGAAGAGTATAGTAGATACTTGAGAGCTATATTTTTTATGTAGATATATTCTCATGAAGACCGTAGAGATGAATTTCTACTTTTCTTGTCACTTAATGAGTTCAATATAAACGTCACATATGGGGTGTTTGATTCAAATCATCTCACTTTCTTGTGGGATTATTAGAGATAGTTGATGGTTTATAAAATTTGGGGTAGTAAGTAACTAGAGAGAAGTTGGAGCAAATCTAGAATGACAAAGTTGTGTAATAAATTTGGCAGAATAACAGTACAAAAATCTCAGCCCCTTACTCAAATAAAGGGGAAGATAATTTTGAGAACACGTTTGCCGGCGTCATGCTGAAATGGGATGATATCAGTCCGGGAAAATAGGAAGGTGATGCCATTGATGACGTCAACCTTTCAGAATATATGCATGTTTGGAATACCCGAGAAACGACCAAGTAAGAAATTGTAATCGAGTCGAGACGGATCAGATTCGCTAGGTCTCATCCAGTGGCACTGGTGCAAGATCCATAGTGACAATCATCAGGTTCGTCCTCACTAAAGTAGCTCGGTCTGGAGTAGAATGGGCTTGTTAGCATAGAGCTGAGCTTATGATGAAATCTCAACCTCGACCCACAAGGTAGATGACTTGAGCTGATATCTTGAACCGACTTGTATGGCCCCCTGGGGTATACGAGTATACGACAATATACTCTATCAATAATGTTAGATTTTCCCTCGCTTGATTTAAGTTTTATGATTACTTCGGTAGTCTTAGATTACCGTCACACAGGAAAATGAGATTACATATTTGGGGTTATGTGATTACATTGAGTCCATGGTTTTAAATAGAGGTAACGGTAGCGGTAGCGGTAGCGGTAGCGGTCATCGCATTAGCGGCCACTGCGGCCGCTGCGATGCGTATAGCGGTCGCATTGGCGTGAAATATTTTCAAGTGTGCACAACATATAATTAATGAGCGATAAAGTTAATAGAAACATTATGAATACTTGTTTGAACATTTATATGTGAACAACAAATCAACCAATAAGAATATGACGATTAAAAGAGAATAATAATTAGAAAGATGGCTAAACTAAATAATTATTACAAACACAGTTAAAAATGTCTTCAAACTCAGATTTGGACCATGCATTGCAACTTGCATGTACTTAGTTTAACAAGAGCTTGGTCTCATACTCCATAATAATAGCAATTAGCTAGCCCACATTTACAACACTTTTAGTGAGCATGCGCATGCATTTACGTTGGAAAAATTTGGTCTCATACCCCATACCCCATACATGTACATTTACATTAAAGTTCATTGCA
Source organism: Cuscuta epithymum (assembly GCA_945859915.1). Taxonomy (NCBI): domain Eukaryota; kingdom Viridiplantae; phylum Streptophyta; class Magnoliopsida; order Solanales; family Convolvulaceae; genus Cuscuta; species Cuscuta epithymum. Next base: position 3,502,942 of record CAMAPF010000040.1, read on the forward strand.
TTGCATTTACATTATTACATGCATTTACACATTGCAACATTTACATTAGAGTTTCACTGCATGCACCGCCATTTATTTCACACCATGCACACAACATTTACACATGTATACATTAGCCAGTTGGTGATGTGGTGCCAGTGGTGCCGATTGTGGCCAGTTGCGGCCGGTAGCGGCCTATAGGGGCCGGCGTAGCGGATCCGTAGTGGTAGCGTTGCGGTTACTTAGCGGGTTTCTAAGTGATTTAAAATTCACACCACAATAGCGGCCCGCAACGGTAGCGGAAACTGCCGCGACCGATATAGCATTAGCGGACCGCTATTTAAAAGCATGATTGACTCTCTTAGGTAATGTAAGATTACCATGATAATTTTCTACTAACCTTTTAAAAAACATTAATATTATATTTTTACTATCTCAAACAGACACTGTGTTCCAAAGTAATCTTGTTACACGTGTAATTTTATACCATGCAATGTTGCAGTCATGTGATCTCTCATTCTCTCACGTTTCCAAAGTAATCTTGTTACACATGTAATTTTATACTTTTGTGATCTCATATACCTTCTTGAAAGTAATCACATTACCTAAAGTAATATCACATTTCTCGAACTAAACGCTCCTCAAAGGCATCATTAGAAGAAAAATTGAAAACTTTATCCACAACATTTTTTCACTTTCGGTGCTTAATAATGAGTTTTACCATTTTTCGGCCTTGTCGACCACTTGCCCTATGAAAACCTATAAAAAAAACTATAGAAATTAAACAAAATTAATGATAAGATCAATAGACCAGAAGTGACCCAAATATATACTCATTGGAACGGGGGGAGTTAGGGACTGACTATAACACTCCGATTTCGCATGGTTCAAGGTCTTTACTTCTGAATATATACCTTAAAAGATTATGTATCTTATTGATATGAATAGTATTTTAAATCTTATTGAGATTTCTTGATGTTACATTAACAAAGAGAGTGACTTGATACTGAAATCAAAAGTGAAATTGTCATGGAAACAATGTGTTCATGCCTATTGATTCCAATCCACATATTTCCTCTTCGTGTGTATGACAGCAAGGTGTATGTATTCGTCTATAGAGAGTGTTGACGATATTTTTCCAATTAATTGTATAATTCGCAAAAAAATATGGCTAAGGATAGGGGTAGGAGCTCGCCCAGTTCTGTTTCCCAACCGGCCGGTTCGAGGAAGAGTATAGGGAAATTGAAACTTTACCCTCAAGATCAGTTGTCATTCCAGTTTCGCATCAGTTTTGGTTGCAGTTCTGGTCCAAAATCAGAAAAAACAGACTCGTCCAATTTTTACCAAACCAGTTGGAATCGGCCTAGTTTCACACCTAGTTGAGGATCACCAGAGACCGGGGTCGGTATTGACCGGTCTCCAAATTGGGCCTCCCATTTGGTGGACAAGCCCAGGCCAGTTCCTGTTAGAATTTACAATCCTTTGGATAGAAGTCCATGTATTATTGAACAGACTGAAATATATACTCACATTGTTGCATACTTGCATCACAAGCTATGGGATTTGGATTTAGGAATACAAATGCTGTTTGTTCTCCCTTCAAGAACTGTATGGAATTAGATATGACAATTAAGGAGCTGATAAGAAACGTAGAGTTCTCAAAAGAAAGCAAATGCCTAAACAACCAGTTTACAATTATAACTGGTAAACTGCAAAGCCAGACATTAAAACACTCCCCATCCATAGTTTTCCTTCCCTCTCCTCCACCTCACTTATAGCCTTCACAACTTTCCCTTGCCTGTCTTCAAGGATTTGCAAAACCTTACCTTCTGGGCTATACTTCACAGCAACTGCATGGAGGCGACCGCCAATGTGCATGAGGTATTGAAGCTTTGCAGAAATGGGAAGCTTCAGCAAGAATTTCCTCAGCTTCGGGTATTCACTATATATGTAACTGTAAAAAGTTCGCCGGCAATGGACTGCCACCCAAAATTCACCTCTTTCGTTGGTTCTAACATTATCAGGGTAGCCATGGAGGATAGCAACAACTTCTGATGTCCCTGATTTCTCCCCCTTCAGCCAGTACTTGCTTAATCTGCACATAGCCAGCCACATTAACTAATTAGCAACTGTAACAATATTAAGGCTCCACTTGGAACTTGAATTATATTAAGGAATGAAACTAGAAGGCAAAAAGAAAGAAGTATTGGAAGGGAAGAAAACTTGCGGAAAAATAAAACATTTCCTCGATAGTTATTTTGGATGTATGTTAAACCTCATTTAATTTAAATATAAATAATGTGAAGACTAAGAAATCTAAATATGTGTAAATCATGTTAACAAACTAATCATTTTCCATTTTCCATTGTATACTGCAAGATAAAAGCAAACACAAGAAAATAGTTTTCTTTGCATTCCTTTCTCCCTTTCCCTAGCATTTTCCATTATTGGAACAGTTAGAATCTCATATCAGTAGAATAAAGCGAATTTGACAATAGGTAATAAAACCTTGAGGTGAACTAGCTAACAGGTTGGATTTTTTGCCAGTGTGCCTTGTGGTTAAATTTCACCAAATCCTGAATCCTATCCTGGTACCGGCAGTTTCGGCCACTTGTTTTAGCCCCTCAGCTCAGTGACGACAACCCAATGCTGAATTCTATTATAAACATACCCTAAGAAGCTAGCAATTTTTTTTGGGTTGTAGTGTCAGATAGGATTGAAAATTTCCTTGTGCTATTAAATAGCCTTATGCACCCACAAGATGCACTTTGATGAGGAGACATACCAATGACTTCTGCCCTATACCTTAGAATTACAACAATACCCCCTAGGCCCCTACTTTATAGGTTACATGTCTATTAGTGTAAACTGTAAAGGTAGTGTGGTAATTTTAAGGGACATTTAAAGAGGGAGGGTGAGATAAAATATCCATTCATCATCATCAGACACACATAACCAGAAAAAGAGTGATAGAGGACGCACATGCCCTTGGAACCTTCACAGTAGACGAAGAATGATCTGTCCTTACTTAGGGACAGACCATTTGGGAATTGGAGATTGCGCACCAGAACGGTGGTTTCTCCTGTCGCTTGGTTATATTTTAGAACTCTCCCTGAATTATCTGCTGAAAATACCAGCTGTAAAAAGTTCCTGCAAGCCAAAATAGGAAGGCATCTTGATATAATAATTTCATAAAACAGGTTCTAAGGCATAGTAATAAGGTAATTAATTTTATTACCTCCTACGGTATTTAGTACTGCTATCAGTGAAGTAAATGTTCCCTTGATCATCAACATCCAAGTCATTGGTGAATGTAAGAGGCACTCCTTCAGCCTCACTTGACAATGTGGTTGCAAGTCCACCTTCTGGTCCAACCTTCAACAACCCAAAATACGCATCTGCTATGTATAGGTCGCCCGTTCTTCTGTCAAACCGCAACCCCAAGGGCCTCCCACAGATGTGCTCATTCTTCACAAAGCTCAGAGGAGTTGAGTTTGGCTTCGGGTCACATATGCTTGATCTGAGCAGAGTCCACACCATATACAAAGACAAGAATGGCATCACCGACAACTCTAGATAAGCAAATAACTATAACAAGACATTTGGTCCCGGTAATCTAGGATTACCTTGGCAATCCGCGAAATTAGTGTCTACTTACCTCATTTAGTTTGATTTTTAAGATGCTTAGATGAAGGGCATGTCAGATTTTCTCATTAGTATTAAGATTTCCAGAGTAACATCATATCACCGTCACATACAAAATTAATGTTGGGAATATCGATTCATGCTCTTATATCTGGTATGGTTATATTTGCTTTAAAGAAAATATTTATACTACATTCATATTATGCCAATCAAACACATTGGGAAATCTTGCATTCATGTAATCACACACTACTTAGCTTCTAGATGACAATATTACCTAGATAACTTACACAGTTACACTCTACAACTTAATGAACCAAAAGCTTCATAATAGAATAGTTTAGAAGTTTCAAAATGCATGACCTAACTCCGGGCAATTAAGAACTTAATCGGATCACCTGTTGGCGGAGGTATAAGCAAAATCGACCCATTTCTCCCCATTCCACATCACAACCCTGCCGTCCGCGACGCCTGTGTACGGCCCCCGCCCTTGGGGGTCGAAGGCGATGCTCTCCGGCCCGTGAATTTCGTTGTGGAACTTGATTTCCGACTTCTGGAGCAGATTCAGGGTGTCTTTCTCCAGTGGAAGTTCCGACCAGGCCGGCGTCTCCACCTTGTAGACCTCGAAGTCAGGGAACTCCGAGAACGCGCCGTGCTTGAATGGGTCGAGGGCGCAGTAGAGAGATACCAGTAAGAAAACGCCGGCGAACACTCCGGCGGGACTCATCGGTTCTGTGAAACAGCTACTGTAATTATGTCTCATACTGGACCATCAAACAAAATAAGGGCACTCCAGACTAAGTCGAAATATAAAACGATGATGATCGTAGCATTTACCGGTAAAAGGGAGCTTGAATGATTCTGGTTTCTGATCTTCCGGTGAGGTTTATATGGCCGGGGAAGGGGAACGTTGGCCAACTACCACGTACTTATTACACAGCTGCTTCTCCTTTCAGCCTTTCTTGTTACGGAGTATTAAATAAATAAATAAATTAATTAAACTAAATTCCAAAAAATGGAGTTTTTTTATTTCCCAATTAAGGGTATTTTTAAATTTATTTCCCAAAACAAGGTATTTTTCGTCCTTGTCAGCCAATTTTGCCACATCACTTGGTCCACATCATTAAAATTTAAAAAAATCGGACGGCCCTAGGATTTGAACTCACGACCAAGTTGATACACTTCCAAAATGTAAACCACAGGACCATATTGACTTTCTACCACAAATGCATCTTTACATTTTAATAACCTCTACGAAGTATGTATTTAGTACTACATACTTTTAAATACAACGTAATATGATATATTCAATTAGAAAATAATTTAAAATATCTCTACATTATATAAATCAAGAAACAAATAAATTCAAACGTTGGACTAACTCACCCTAAATTTTATATAAAAACAAATCTTATATTACTAATGAAAAAACATGCAATTTCTTTTTAATTTTATGTAATTTTTGTTTACATTAAATTTTGTGTAACAAAATAAAAAAAAAAATCCAACACTAATATACACGATTTTTTACAATCATAATTTCATTTTTTTTACAAGCAAGTATGAGGTGGATTTAAATCTATATTGACATTTTTTTAGTGTAGATTTATTGTAATTATTCTTGTATAGCATATACCAAATTATTTTATATCATATTTTTTAATTGTTTCAATATTGAGTGATATATACATATACATATATATATATATATGAATGAACGATTAATATATGAATTAAGTTGATATTGCCGTGCGCTTAAATATATAGTAGTATATGTTAAATACTTGTCAAGGAGACTTTGTAACAAATGACTAGCGTAGTCCAGCCGCTCGCATTTTTTTATATTTTATAAAATGTGGAGTTATTATAAATTACTTCCTCCGCCCCAAAAAACTTTGTCATTTTCAAAACATTGACTAACTATATCTTTTTATTGAAAATCATTTATAATATAAAAATTATATGAAAAAGTTCTTTGTTAAAAGTATTTCCATAAAAGTATAGAATTTATAATTTCCATAATATTATACTAACCAAAATCAAGGTTTAAATTTTTTGAAATGACAAAGTTTTTGGGATGGAGTCAGTATTTTTTTAATTGCATATACAAAGTTGCGTTTGTATTATAATTTTGAATGAGTTTTTTACTTTTGATTGCATATCCCTAATTAAGTATTTTATCATATTCTCTATTTGATTGCATATAGGAAGGAGTAATAATATATATTTCTAAAGAAACAACTTATAATGAATAAGTACACTCCTGCGGCATTTAAGCATTTGTAAAAACATCTTTAAAGGAGTGTTGTAACCACAGTCCTAGGTAGCTCAGTGGTTTGTTTGTTGAAAGTTTTCAATTTGGTCTTGGGTTCGATTATTCCTCACGTCATTTTTTTATTTTTAACAAGATTGACCAAACTGTGATGACGTGGAGGGGATGAGGGTGGTGAATGATGTGGAATACATGATGTGGCGAAATTGGATGACAAGGAAGAAAATACCATGTTTTGGGAAATAAGATTAAAAGTACCCTTAATTGGGAAATAAGATTGAAGACCACCCTCATTTGGGAAAAAACTCCCAAAAAATGGTTAAACTGACTCCATGGTGTCCAACTCGCCGACAGTACCCGCATTGCTGAAACTTATGGTTCAAAACTGAATTGGTTAAATTTATTAGATACTTCTCTTAGACCAATGTTCCGTTAAGATTGTTTCATTTTATCTTTTCAAAAAATCTGATTAAGATTGTTTCATAAGAAATTTGATAAAATTTGTGTAAATCAAAATCATTCTTTACTAATTCAATTTCAATCACATAAACTCACTTTTGTATATAACTGTGCCAATCTCTTTTTTCCCAATGTTAGTGAAACGAAGGTAGTAACGGAGGTAGTTATAAACTATTCTTCCATATTTGTCTCACTTTCCTTTTCGAGTTGTATCAGTACAAGTATTTGACTTTCACTTTTTGAAAGAAATCTACTCCAAAAGCCATTTTAATAAAATAAACAGTATTCTTACGGTACCAAAAATCTCATACTTTTTAAAAAGTGTACAATAAATCTATAAGTTATCTTAAATCGAGACGCTCATTATGATATGGAGGGTGTATTTGTTTTTTGGTAAACATTGGATAATAAATGGGGGAAATCAAATGAGATCTTAATTATTGGGAGAGATTCATAATTTGTGTGTCAATTAATGTTGCATGCAAAAATATACGGATGTTTTAGATATTTCGATGTGTACACATCTTGGGCCCTTGTCCCAGTTGGCCATGTACCCAATTTTTATAGTTTTATGATGATGTAATTTTCCTTTACCTCTTCTGTGAGGGTGTTTGGAACTTATTCTGCTTCTGCTTCTTTTTTAAAGCAGAATCAGAATCACTTTTCAAAAGCTTCCCCCCAACTTCTAAAACAACTGCTTCTATGAGAAAATTAGAGCACCAGAAATACTTCTACATTTTCACTCAAACACTCCAACTTCCGCTTCTCCTCCCTGAAAAAGTAGAAGCGGTTTTAAGAATGAGATCCAGAGGAAGTTTCAAGTCAAAGAAACAAAAGCTTCTCCCCTAAAATTCGTGGAAATCAAACTACAATGTTTTCTTATAGACGAGTGGACTAGTATATTCACAAAAATTAAAAGAATTACATTCTTACATCATGAAATAATTGTCCTCGTTTTTATATCACTTTTTGAAGAATTAATCACCATTTTATATTATAATTGTTCTTCGTCAAATAAAGTAATCATTTATCTTTTTTGAACGTCTTTTCTAATTTAAGAAAAACATTACAATCTTAAATGATAATTTAATCACCAAATATTAAAATAATATACACTAATACATGATTGCTATCATCAAAACATCAATGACCACATTACATTATATACATATTCAAATCACTTTTCAAAATTTATTTATATTGAAGCTACCTTAACTAATTATTGTGCAAAAAAACTTTGTGACGTTATATTTTACTTTTTCATAAAATTACTTGCAAGCTTTGACAATTGACATTATTGTAAACTTTTTTATAAATAGGATGGGGAAAAATGGTAGGAATATTGCATATGGAGTTTTAAAGAGCAAATATATAACTACTTTTAGTGGCCATAAGACAGACATGCAAAATGCTTAAAATATTAATTACTACCTCCTTCCCTCTAAGTTTGGGACAAAGGGGTGTGGTGTGGTTTTTAAGAATAAGTGGAATTGTGTGTTTGATATTGAATTGATAAAGTGTGAATAAAGTAAGAATGAATTATAACCACTCAAATGTTACCAAATATGGTATGGAACAAACTTAGTGGGACGGACAAAAAGGTAAAACGGGACAAACTTAGGGGGACTGAGGGAGTATTATTCTGAAAGAGCTGAACCAATGCGCCTCTCCAAACCGTTCAAAACTATTTTGTTAAAATTAAGAGCCCGTTTGGTAGCATGAAAATCGATTGTTTTGGCTGATTCTGCTGAAATTTATGAAGTTCTGGCTGAAGTAGCTGCATTGGCTGATTCTGCTAATTTAAGAAAAATTGTTTTTAAAATATATTTTATTAATAAAATAAAGAAAATATTATGTGTAAAAATAGCTAAAATGATCATCTACAGTAACTTCAGTCAATACAGCCAAAAAAGTAACTTCAACCTTACTTTTTCTGCTTATTACACAATTCAGCACGTGAAAACAAAAGTTACGTGTTTGGTGAAAAAGTTGGCTGATAAGCCGAAAAACAGTGTTGTCAAACGGCCTCTAAAGATGGGAGGGCGATCTGAAACAGTTATCGAGTCAACCCGGACTCGGAAGAGTTAGCGTGGTCATAATTGTTAACACGATCAATATTTGCTAAAAATTAAATATAAACTATGTGTAATTATTAAAAAGATTAAGTTTGTAAAGAGAAAAATATTATGTTTTTAATTTAATAATGACAATAAATATCATAAACATAGAAAATAAAAGTGTTTATCTAAACTATAATGTTTTAAAAGGCTAGGAGCCTAACATACTTTTGTTATTTTTAATTAGATTGGAATTTTCAAAATTCCAATATGAGGTATTTTTAATATGAGGTCTGGTGCTCTATATTTTATGTGTATTTTACGACTTTCAAAATTCGATATGGTATAATGGCCTAATTTGTTTACAACTTTGTATCTGATCCGATCTCATATGGTCTGAGATTAAGAATGTTTTTAATTAGACTGGAATTCTCTGGTACGGTTTGAACCGGTATGGCATGGTCGGTCTGATAAATGTCTTGTCTCTGTGTATTTCATTATTGTCCAAATCTGGTCTGGTTTGATCTTGTTTGGGACTGAAAACAATTCAAGTAAAAAATCTCCAATTTAAAACATACGCAATCTCTAAATTCAAATTTCAAAGGTGATTGTTTCTTTTTATCTCATTTTATCCCTTTCTTGGAATCTTGGTCCTCAATATCCGTGTCCACAAGACCACAACCCTTTATTCATTCCCACTTAATTACAATTTGCATGTTTTCTCTCTTCATATTATACCATTTATACGTGAAATATGGAAAAGAACTTGCCAAGAAAAAACTAGGGATGAAATATCAGTACTTTCCCACTGGGTCGTAGACTTGTAGGCTTGTAGCACACAAATGCATCGAATACAAATTAACAAATGCATATTACAAAAGGAATTGACAAATGAAGTTTAGACAAATGACAAATTCTATAGCAGTTTAGCAAAACCTCTGTTTGTAAGACAAATGGAGTAATGAATAGTATGCCGTATACCTAGCGTTAGGGGCTCGGGCTTTAATATTTGAGACCGGACCGGCACGTTTTGGTCCCAACAATCTTTTTTTTTATTTTTTTAAATAGAGGGTGGGTACCCGTGACCCGATCCGACCCAAGACCCGTCCGGGTACCCGGACTGGAACCGGTACCGAACCAAATCGGGTCGGTACCAAACTTCACTATTTCAGAACCGGGACCAGCCTGTCCACGGCCCGGAACCAGACCAGACCAGCCATGACTAGTCATAATAGTATTATACCGTGGAAGCAACCCAAAAAGTCTGGAATGCTAAGTGCGCTTATCAGCATTCCTATCAATGAAAGATGAGCCTCTATAAGACTATAACTGAACTTTGCGTATTTCTTTTTTTGAGGATCGACGAATCAAATGAGATTTCAGTTCAAATCTCTCTGAATCTGTTCATATAGGCAGTGTGATTTGGGGATCTTTTGTTTGCTCAGAATCGAGTGTTGGTGGCCTTCTCCGAGAATGTTCAAGAACATGGATCTATGGGTATACCCGTATATCTGCAAAATATCTTTCTCTACGAAATGAGAAAAGAAGCATGAAATGCCAAGTTATGTTGCCTCATTTTATACGCTAAAGTGTCCCAATACATTGGCCTCTACCGTATTGCATTCTCATGTCCTGTTTCTATCTATTGATGAGACAACTATCTATTCTTGATCCGGGAGAGGGCTTCCAAGAACCACGGAGTCCGTATCGACGGTGTAATAATGAACATTATATTCTCGTATCTAGGGGTGGACTCGGGTCGGGCCACCCAACCCGGTACTGTTTGGGACCGGCCTGGCCCGATACCTGGTCTTGGGGTCGGTTCGGGCCAACCGGAACCGCTCTAATCCCGGTGCGAGCTCGGGCCCCCCTAAAATGCGAACCTGGCCGGTTCGGGCTTTTTTTTTCAATTTTTTTTTTGTTTCTATCGGGTTGGGCTGGGTGTTTTTGGGGGGATGAAGGGGGGTCGGGGGTCATCTAGAAAATCAAAAGAAAATAAAAAAATAACATTAAACCAGAACCGGCCCGACCCGGAACCGCCAGCTACCCGGGCCGGTTCCGGTTCCACCATTCCCAAATAAAAGCCCAGCTGGGCCCAGGCTCGAAACAGAACCGGCCCAGGTCCATCCCTACTCATATCTAATGTGAAATTGATTGGTAAAGTATACATCTCTTCCGATCCAATTCTCTTCTACATAGCACAATTGTCAATGTCAAGAATTGAACTCGCATACCAATACCAGTTAGGCCTGGACTCGGGCCGGGCGGCCCGACCCGGAACCGGCCCGGCCCGGCCACTGTAGCAACCGGCCCGGCCCGGTGGCCCGGTTCACCGGCGGTTCGGGTCGAACCGGCCCGGTGGTTCCCGGTTCCGGGCCCGGGCCTTCCATATGGTGAACCGGCCCGGCCGGTTCGGGCCCGGTCCGGGCCGGAAATAATTTTTTTTTTATTTTTTTTGAAAATTTTTTATGTTTTGGGTTAGATTAGGTATTTTGGTCCATTTGAGGTGGTTTGGGGTGGTTTTGGGTTGAGAAAGAGGGGTAGGGGATTAAATAAAGAAGCCAAAAAACAAAAAAAAAAAATAGGGCGGGTGGCCCGGCCCGGAACCGGCCCGGTCTGGCCCGGAACCGGCCCGGAACCGGCCACCCCCGGTTCGGGCCTCAATATTCTGAACCGAGGCCCGGCCGGGCCCAGGCCCGAACCGGCCCGGTTCAGTCCACCCCTGATACCAGTTAAGAAATTTGAACATTATTTGTGTAAAAATAAGCACACTAACCATAGTTCATAATTAGGGGTGGACCCGGGCCGGTTTGGGCCAGGGCCCAGCCAGTTCGCGGTTCTGTTTTGTTGGGCCTGAGCCCGAACCGGTAGCCACCGGTTCCGGGTCCGATTCCGAGCCGGGCCGGGCCACCCGATTTGTTAATTTTTTTTGGCTTCTCCTATTTAACCCCCAACCCACCCCCCCCCTCACCCCCAAACCACCCCAAACCACCTCAAATGGCCCAAAATACCCAACCCAAAAACTTAAAAAAAAAAATTCAAAAAAAGAAAAAATTAAATTCGGCCTGGACCGGGCCCGAACCGGCCAGGCCGGTTCACTAAATGGAGGGTCTGAGCCCAAAACCGAACCCCATCTTGCCTGGTCGACCCGAACCGCCACTGGGCCGGACCACCGGTTCGGCCCGATTCAAACAGTGACTGGGCCGGGCCGGGCCGGTTCCAAATTAGGCCGCCCGGCCCGAGTCCAGCACTATTCATAATCATAACCATTTATTCAGTTCTGATTAACTACTTAAATTTTCATCTCATATTCTCATGTAGGGATGGACCCGGGCCGGTCCGGTTCCGGTTCCGGGCCGGGCCCGGGCGGGCTTTTTTTCGGGTTACATGGGCCCGGAACCGGCCCGGGTTGATACCGGGTCCGGGCCTAACCGGGCCGGTCCGGGCCGGGCCCGGTTCAATGTTTTTTTTTTTTTTTTACTTTCTTGTTATCTCCCTACCCCCCCCCCTCACCCCCACGTCCCAAACCTCCCTAAAACACCCAGCCCTACCCTAGGAAAAGAAAAAAAATTGAAAAAACCAAAAAAAAAAAATGAACTGGGCCCGGCCCGAACCGCCCGGGCCGGTTCAACAAAAATAGGGCCCGGAACCGGCCCGCCCGACCCGCCAACACGGGCTAAAAGCCCGGAACCGGCCAACCGGGCCCGGTCCGGTCCGGGCCCGCACAGTAGCGGGCCGGTCCGGTTCCGGGCCGGTTCGGCCCGGCCCAGTCCATCCCTATTCTCATGCTTCGACAGAAAAAATGATAGGGTTGAAGCCTGAAGGATTTAAATTTGGCGACTACATTGACAATTTGACAGATTGACTAGAGAACATATAGCCGAAGGCCCGGATCTATCACACATTCACACCTAGTTGCAGCGCTTGCCAGCACATAAAAATTATAATCTCCATCAATTACGAGTAACAGAGGTACAATTGTACAAATATGCTATCATACATTCATACTCGGATACTCCGCAATCTTTTTTTTCTTTGTGTGGTAATGGGATTTACTCAAACCAAAGAACCTCACATTATACAAAATCAGCAACATATATTACACAAAGCAGCTCTTCCTCTCTCCTATAATACAAATACAAACAAATATCTTCATCAAATCTTACAAGGCCGTAATTCTTTTAGCACTAAACAAATATAATGCACATAAATGAGGTATATATATAAAATACATATTTAAAAAAACTGGCATAGCCCATTGGGCCATGGGAGCGCAGTCCATCCCAGCATAGTTGAGCCACAACCACAGTATAGCTTGCTTTGGTGTACAGAAGACGGCCCTTCAACAACCCCCAAGAATATCATTCAGAGCATCCATTGCAGTGAATGTATACGGAATTACGGACATTAATAGATCACCAACTCTTGGTTGGAAGGAGTTTTGGTTCAAATAATCAGATCTTTGCCGCGGGTGTACTCCAAAGGTTCACTCTGCTTATGTACAGATAACTGGAAATCCCAGAGGTGTTAGCATGCGGCTGGAACAAGAGGTAAAGCATGAAAAAGGAATTATATGTCAAATTATAAGTATTACTATAATCTTAAATCCAAGCAAGATAACCTCGATCATTTGCGACTTGAGGCCGACCTCTAGTTGGTGTGGGTGGCCTGTTAGCATTGAGCTCCTATTTTCCATTGAAAAACAATAAACCAAAAATAAATAAATACACGAACTTGTCCAAAGCTTCTTTAGAAATTCAACATAATGTCTCAAAAGAGAATATTCCGCCTTGGATCCCCACCAAGGTCATTGTCACACTTGGTCCCTTCCGACCCTTCGCATCTTTTTCCACTTTTGGGGCACTACTATGCATTTCTTGACACTACCAATCTTTCTTATATCACTTAATAGGCAAAACCGAACCATGAATTTGTACATATATTTGTCACATAAGTGATTGAAATGAACAAAAGTGGCAGAAATACATTGTGCACTAAGGGTGTGAAAAATGAAAGTTGGAAACTAAAAGTGAGGATGACCCAGGACCGGATAAAAAATGAAATATTTTCTAGAAAAGCTGTAGTGATTATAAATCACACCTGCATCCAAGTGTCTTCTATGTGTCGCTCAGGAGAAGTTTCTGGTGATGAAATTGCTGGTGGCAATGGATGAATAAGTTTTGGGACCACCACAAGATCTCTACCCAGTACCAAGATTGCACCAGCATTATTGGCAGTACCTGCAGTGAGATTAAATGCATTCAAAAAAATGTAAACAAGTAAAAAACAACAATGCTACTACAAAGAGAGAGGTAGAGGGAGAGGGGGGAGAGGGAGAGAGAGAGAGACCACAATAATTCGTGGCTGAGAAAAGAGTAATTAAATGTCCCTGAGCAAAGCGTTCAAAGCCATCCATCACACACTCATGGGCTCGGACGATCAATTGAAGATCATTGTTGTTGCAGAATTCTATCACACGATCAGGCTGCATGTAAACAATGAAGGAATATATACATGAGTCAGCCTTTAGAAAACATACTTTCCCTTCTTTTGGTTTCAAGACTTGAAAACACTCCTAAAAACTAAACAAAAACAGACAGAAACCACACACCCCAAAGGTGACTAATCCAGGTCCCCTGGCATTAGGACGCAATCCCTCAACACTGTCATTTTCCGTTGGGTCAGACCTGAAATTAAAGTATGAATACAAATAACAGTGAAAAGTGAAAACAGATGATTCTTAAAAGAATGGCAGTTACAAAGAAAGTGAGAGGGAAGTAGATTCATTAGATACACTAACCACAACAAGTCCATGAGCACAATTGAGCCAGCTTCCATAGTAATAGGGCGCTGAATATTTTCAATTTGCTCGACATGATTGATAGACCGCCCAATGCCGCCGTGCATACATATAATCTTCTTCTCAATTAACGCCGCAAGGGGAAGCCAGTTAAATAGTCTGTTAATACGATGCCAAGCCCATATCCCGTCTCTCTCCCCCTGCTCCATACCCCAATTGTAAGCTTAGGAATCATGCATTGGACACCCCAAAACAAGGTAGACAAATTTGAAAATTACATACCATGCGTTCAATGCACTCGATTCGAAAACCGAAAAGTGCATTGATATCTGCAGCTTCATGGTTCCCACGAATTAGGTGTACATTATTGGGATACTCGACCTAGAGATTCACTTATTCTCATTTAAATCAGCAAGATGACAAAACTAAAGACTAAAAATACACAAATCAGACACAAGTACCTTCAGAGCAAGGAGAAGAGTTATTGTTTCCAAACTGTGCTGCCCTCGGTCTACGTAGTCTCCTAGAAATAGGTAATCGATGTAACTGAAATTTTTAAATTATATCAGTTCCAAAGGAAAATCATTCCACACATTCACAAAAAACGCTTCTTTAATTATACACAGAATATGTGATATCACTAATATGAATATCACATAAGTTTTTAAATCCAAGGTATCAAAAGAAAAACCAATCTTCAGAGTGATATGAAAAGGGAAAAAGGGAATCAGTTAAAGAAACAAACTGTTATACTCCACGGACCCTAACAAGGTTTCAGTTTATAAAATGGAAGCTTCACTAGAAGGAAATACTTAACAAGCTAGGAGTTACTTACGCTATATCCCCAGCAGTTGACGGGGACCCATACTCATCAAAAAGCCGCATTAGATCCCCGAATTGCCCATGCAAGTCACCAAATATCTTAATAGGAGCCTTAAGCTGAAGAACACTAGGTTCACTTGCAAAAATTCTCTCAGCATTGTCACAAAGATCAGCTAACTCATTGCAATCCAAGAAAAATTGACGGCGCACTGGCGGTTTCCAACCACGAGGTTTCAAAAGTTGAGCAATGACCTGTGGAAAAGTATAGATACATGTAAGCAACATAGCATTTTCAGCTGCACTGAAGGGTTGTTTGATTGGAAAGAAAACTTCTCTTTCCTGGTTTAATAACCATAAGAAAGAGCTTCTTCGTTTGGTTGGTTAAACAATGCTCTTTCTTGTTATCCTCAATCAGAAGCATCAAAAGTATAAAGATAGTTTTTCACATTTGGTCAACATACATTGAGGCAGTTCTAATTTCTGTTCCCTGCTTTCACATTTCACTTTGTATGCACGACTATTAAATTCTTGTCACTTTTGATCCATACAACCATTTATCTGGCTAAAGATGGGAAAATATCACATTAATTTCATGTTATGCATTTCCGATGTCATTTGCATCATTTGAAGAGACATTTAGCCACATGAATGATTTGATGGAACAAAAGCATGTACAAGTATAAAGCAAGAATGTTTTCTATCAAAGCAGCCCAAGCACTGATCTATACTCATCAGGCAGCTAGACACCTAGATTGTCATAACAGTTTTAGACAAAAGAATAAAAAACAAATAAAATACACGATTAATAGCTAACTTGCCTTTTTGGGCACACTGTTGATGGACATTTGTCTGTCCAAAAGCTTTCTTGCTGCTGTTGCATTTTCTGGAGTCCCATAACTAACACGTCTACCTTCATTTTCAAATTGATCAATGGAAAGCTGCCTAACCATGCCACCCAGAGCACCACCTGTCTCCGCAGCAACTACAACCTGTGAATATATTTTAGGGCATACAAATTATTTTAACATTACCTCAGTGCAATTCGGTGACGATGCCTACAGAATAAAGAAATAGGCACTTACAGCACGATGATGTAACCGAACTCCAGGGGGAGCAGATTTGTTTACCGAGGAAGAGTCGGGCTTGATCAAGCTCGATATTTGCTTTCCACTAGGAGTTGCTTCAGCCCCTCGGTCCCTATCCGGCAACTCAACTTCTCCATTAACTTGTCGAGCTTTTGCAGCGGCTAGAGTAGCACTAATAGCCTCTGCTTCAGCTGCAGATGCCTCGACTAGATATTCAACACCTTTGCTCAACCTCCTGCATGATAAAAACTAAAAGTGTTAATGTGTTGATATGCATGTGTTGTTTATATAAATTATATGACTAAGATGGATTAATTTAGCGGGAAGGAGTAAATTGGGGATGCTGGTATACTTGGTAATAATATGTTTTTAATATATAAAAATGTGTGGGTCAGTGGGCCCATCAAGATTGTAAATGGAATGTTTAAAGGGATCTTAGTTAACCTCAGGCCTTCAGGTACTTTGCATTTTTAGTCACCCTAATATAAAAAAAAAACTAAACAACGTCCGGATGACCCGGTAATCGGATTAATATACATATTTTACAATACCCAGCCTATTACAATTTCTTCACTTATGAAAACCCACCTACCTATCAAATTGCTATTAGCAAAAAACAGTAGAGTTATTGATGACATTGCATCTTAATTCATCTGTTCTTTATTAGTTGCAACATTTTGACTTTTACATTATTGATATACCCTACTTCGATGAATATTTCTTTATTTGTGTATAAAAACAAAGCATAATTTTATGTAAAATGCTGTTACCTTTCTCAATGTATATTTCAAAAGTATCATGTTTTCATAAACTTTACTATATCATGAAACAAATTAATGGTCCAAGTCATGTGTTCGCTGGCAAACGTGAAAGTCAAACATTGCAAATAAAAAAGAACAGAGGAAGCATTATACATAACTACATAAGCATGAGTGGCTCACCGAGTTCCTTGAAGCATGGCATTTTCGGTGCTTATGTCAGTATACATATCACCATTTACAGGGGGAGCAACAGGACTTCCCAGAACAACTGCGCCATCATTAACTGCTTCAGGAGCTGTTTGTCTAGTTCTTTCATCAATATATCCATACCTCCCTTGTGGCCTCCCCGAAGGTACATTTGCTGCAGCTGCTGCTGCATGTGATGCTGCACTTGTTGTTTCAGCAGCAGCCAAATCTTCAGCAACAAGCAAATCATCTAGCAACACTCCTGCAATACAATCATGAATTTCAATACCAGGCATACCACAACCCCCAAAAATCATCAAAAGCAAGGATTGGTTTTGGTCATTTCCTTATTTTTCTAGTTTTAGTCCACAACCCCAGAAATTTCATTGATCACGTTTATTATGTTCTTCCAAGTTCACTCATGAAGGGGAGCCTTGGCGCACCGGTTACGGTGTTACTGTAAGACTGAGAGGTCACACGTTCAGGTCTTGGGAGAAGCCTCTTCTCAATGATTAGGGAATGCTTGCTTCTTATACACCCTTGTGGTGGGACCCTTTCCCAAACACTCGCCTTGTGAGGACGTCAATGTGCACCGGTTGCCATTTCCATGTTTGCTCATCCAGAAGCACAAAAGACTTCTGATCTTATGATACTAATTGCTATAGTCCATTAAATAAGAGTAGCTACACTTGACAACTCTCCCAGGATCATGGTATATTACTAAAGCTTAGTCATTGAAAATTCTTTTCTAAAAGAGCAATGAAAGCTTAACATAGACAGTGATTTCTCAACATGGACAAGGCTTAACAAAGTACTGGAGACACCTGCTTGGACACCAATCAAATCGTCTGCTTGCAGCAATTCAAAATATTTAATTGCAACCTCAACATTTTTGTTGACCAGCTAATCTGAATATTGATACACCTTGTTAATAAAAAAATCCATCAGTCCCTTCTTTATTTTCGTTCTTTTCTTTTCCATATGTGATATGTCCCTAAATTATCTCGTCTTCCATTTCAGGGAGAGTTTCCGTGTTTGATATTGTTTCTCTAATTCTTCTTCTCTATTTCAATCACAGCTGCTACTCTCTTAAAAGTTGTGCCAATTTAAAAGAAGACAATAAAAAGGGACAGAGGGAGTAGAAAAGTATCTATCCTTCCTGAATGGAACTATTTTATCATCAGTTCACACTAAAGTGAATGGGGCATTAGCTTTCTTCCTTAAATCTTAACAGTAACATAAAGGAAGCTGTAAAAATTCTAGCTAAGTAGCCAACCTAGTAAATAATTACATAAAATTCTGGCGAACCTAACAGCCTTAAAACCCCATAACCGCACAAAGAATCTTACTTCAAAGGATACGTAAGCCCCTCTTAAACCCATTTTCTTTTCTTGTTTCCTTTTTTAGACTGAAATGGTATGCGCCGAGATCCAAAACAGCAGAGTAGGATACTAAAAGTTCAACTTTCTGTATAGTTTTTATTCTTACCACCACGCAAACCACCATAAATAAAGATCAAGTCACCAGCAGCAGCAGCAGCATGCCTACAACGCCTTGTTAACTCAACTGCAGCATCCCCGCCAGCAGCATCTGCACTGTATCTGCCAGGCCGTGGGCTAGTGACAACAGACTTTGTATCACACCAAACCCCAGCAGCAGTATCCAAAACTGCAGGGGAAAAAAGAGTAGTCTTAGAATTTGTATATAAAAATAAGTAAATAACTCTAGTTCACCATCAAGGCATCAATAACTCAAAAGATTCAATAAAGTGTAAATGGGTAGTACCGGCCACACTGGAGGAATCCTCAACCATGCGCCCGCCACCTAGTGCTCCTCCGGATACATGGAGCCGTGCATTAACAAATACCTGAGGTTTCAGCACTAATTTGAATCTTTTACACATTTTGTTCGACAAAGTTAATGAAGCGCAAGGGGAGAGAGAGGGGAGAGAGAGAGAGAGAGAGAGAGAGAGAGAGAGAGCAGAAGGAAATAGAACTCACAGCAGCATGCTGATATCTAGGAGATGGTGATACACCAGGAGCAATAGCCCACTCCCAACGACCATCTCTGTGCTTAGCAAGTCCATATGCACTTGCCAATGGCTGCAACAGCGTTGATCAGGTCATTGAATCATAAAGCAATCAAGAGAATAATTTAATCTCACCCGCACGAAATGTTTAACTGATCAAGAAATCTGGTTCACCACTAAAACTCCAAAGCATGGAAATTTTACTTTGAATTCAGATTAAGAAGATTGGGTACCAATATAGCCATATAACAAAGGTTATACTTCATAAAATTTAAACTGTATAAGATGCAGGGAAAAGCAACGTGGAGCACTGAAAAACAGAATTAGACTTTGTAAACCGTATCATATACTTGGCCAAAATTTGACTTGCGTGTAGAACAATAAAGAAAAATCTGTGAGGTTGAGATTTGTACAGGTTAGAGATAAATAACTTTAACCACATACTTATTACTTAAAAGGAACTAGCAAAGTTTTTTGGGATGGCTAAATAAGGAATTTTGGCAAAGTTTTGTGAGACGGGGGGGCGTAGATTCTAATATTCTAATCATCTACAGCTGAGTTGCATTGAGAAGATTCTTCCCACTCTCCCAGTTCCCTCCTTACTCCTTACTGGAAAATGCATAGAAGAAAATTGAGGTGGACTATGATGTGATCTATAAATTTTAGAAGTAAAATGTGTGACCATAAATGCACAACAATCTAAGACCTGGAATCATTTCATGCAATTGACAAACAAATTGCTCAACTCACCACACTGTTTGCATCCCTCCCACCACAAAGTAGAAGAAGACCATCAGAACGTGCACTTGCAGTTGCATACCTGAGGAAATATACAGCATGTCCTAATTAAATTTTACAAACTCTAATAGTAGAAACTATTGAAATTGACGCAGTACATCAATATCGTACAACAACATTCATTTACAGAACTCTTAAATGTTAAAATATCTGTGCACTATATTCAACCATCATGTCAGCAAAATATACATTTTTATCCCATGTCCAAAGTGAGAAAAATTCAAGTATGTGAACCTGGAAATTAAATGTTAAGTGAAAGATCAGTTCATTCAAAGTGAACCCTTAGTTTATCCAAAGTGAAAATCGTTGATTGTATGCACATACTTACAATTGAAAACTTCCAAAAATTAAAAAACGAATTTTCTGAAGTGAAATATTTAATCGGTGAAAGTGAAACTACTGCGAAAGTATGCATTTTTTAAAGCAACCTTGACACATAAAGCACCATGTTCGGTGAATTATTAAAAAAACTATTCTTAAGTACAAAGACTATATGGCATGAACTTCGTAGTTTCTTTCTGCTCATACTGGATTTAACATAAAGTTAAAACTTTTCAAGATTGTTAAATAGCAAACCTAATTAGCACATACTGCACCCCTAGCTCTTTGTATTGGTTATGTATTTAAGCATGGCATACACCTGAAAGGGTTCAGAAATGCAATCCAAACTTTAGTTGATCCCCATGGTACTATTCCCATAGCTGGCTGATTCTTTTCCAGAGTGCAGCAAGGTTTCCGCTAATTTCCTTTATAAATAACAGTTATACCCTATTTCTCCGCTTCAAAAACTGGATTTCATACAAATAAAGCCTCCCCTCATCATTCTTATTTTCTGATTGTTTAGTACTTGTTCACATATGTTTTTCCCTCTATTTCCTAAATAGCATCAATGGCAGTTAGATACTTCATTATCCCTGATATTTACGTGCTGTATTTGCTTCTTTGTCTCACTAGTCACTATTGACTATTGAGAGTATCAAACGTATATATTATTATATTGCCCAAACTTCAAGTAAGGGTAACATTCAAAATTAAGTTATAACTTGCAATTTCTAAGTTCCCCGTCAAAGTCAATCACAAAGTAATGTTCAACAATCAACATTACAGTTTCATGTTTATGCTATGATTTAAGATTAAGTTCAAACTCATAGTCAGTTTAAGTACATGCTCAGTCAAAGTCAGGTTTGAAGTTCCAAATATTCAACTTCAAACAGGTGATATTCAATGTTTTTGAAGTTCATATTAAGTTTAAACCAAGTTCAAGTGCCAAGTTTAAATTTCAAACACCACTAATCCATTTAATTCACAAGTTCACATTCGTCTGACGTTTACAATTCTTTGGACATTGCAATATTGCATTTAATGCTTTATATAATCTCTTTAATTATTCCTTCACATTTAGCTGTGGAGCTGGTGAATTATTAATAGCAGGAAATGTTCGAGAAAATCACCTGTGCATGTACCCCTATGTTTTTATACATTTATGTTTACCCTGGTTTCGTATCCTGTCATCTTAAAAAATGTCATCTACATACAAAAAAACATGTTTACACTTTTTGTTACCATACTACATTAGTTGCAAGTTGCAACAAATCAGGCTGTCCAACAATAATGAGACTAAAAAATCAACATATTTCTGATATGATCAAGTTTTCACAAATCTAGAAGCAGCCAATACATAATTTTCATAACTGAGTTAGAACTTAGAAGTTAGAAGCACCATTAATGTTTTTCAATGCTTAGAAAACATTTCCAAATGTTCATATTATTATGAAAAATCAAGGATCATTTTATTAGGGGTAACCATATTCCCAGTATTAGCCTAGATATAGTAGAAAAGATTATGATGCCTGATTCTGGCCCAATAACTCCATTCTAGTGGTACATGAACCACATGATTCAATAACATCTAGTCAATGATGCAGAATCTTGCCCTAGATCTAAAAACGAGCTAGCGGAAGAGCTGAAGGTTGGCTTCAGATCTATAGTTGTACACACACAAAATCATGGGAGAGTAATTTTGAACGGAGCTTAAAACTTAATATTAAATTAATTTGGTGCCTAATCTACTCAAGCTACAAGAATTGATTCTTTACAATGTACTGCGGTACTACCTATGTCCCATTTTATAGGATATACTATCTTTTTTGGTTGTCACAAAAAGGCACACTTGTCTAAATTGAAATCCACTAACGTTCACTTTCCTACTTTATCCTTCTATCTATCACTTCACCTTTTTACTTTTTGTAGACTCATGTTATTTTTGCTTACTATTTGGAGGTTAGAATTGAAAACAGCTTTTTCATTAAATTTCTTAAAACCCACGCGGAACTCATTTGTATCATACATTTTGGGGCAGAGGGAGTAGTTTATTGAACTAATGAGTTGTGTAACTATTACAAGATCCTAAACTCATGGGAAACATAGATCCATAAAACTATACGACACAAAGTCAGCCACTTTGGTTAGTTTTATCGACAGCCTGTGCGATATGTTGGCCCGACTGACACCATTTGTACTCAGCCCAGAAAATATCCATTAAAAATGAATTGTCATGTGCAAGTGCGCTCCGTGCCTAACTTAAACCAACTTTGCATACATAACCACTAATACTAATTCATGGAAAAAGAGCAAGCTTTAAGTATGTGTATATTACCACTGTTCCAATTTATTTTACCACAAATACAGATACTATTTCTTCGCAAGGTGTTTTTAGAGTTACTAAAGGATTGAATTCCATCAAGAAAACTTATTACCACTTATTCAATTGGCTCTTTACTATTGTCCTAAGTAAATTTGACTTTAAATACTACTTTCAAACAAATACGCCTTAAAACAAAATTATATCGGCCTTAAGGAAAGAAGCCGAACAAATTTATGGGATAGAGAGTAAAAATGCAATGTAAGTAGCGCGTTATTTATTTATTAATTATTATGCATATACCATAAGATACTTTCTGTGCTCTTCTGTTTCCATGATCTCTATACTCATTCTTAAGGTTGGGACCGGAATGGACTCTGATGTTTAACTTTGCCACTATGCCTTTTTGCATGAATTTTAAGTCTTACCCAATTTTAAGCAAATAATTACAACTACAAAAAAAAAGCTTTAGGCCAACAGTCCAAACATAGCTGGGACTATGATAGTGGTAGTGGCAATGACTGATGAAGAAGGAACTGTGTAACTCAAAGAACGGTACAGGGTGGTGCTCTTTATTAGCTACTATTGCTTGGTTTGCACTATTTAACATATATGGAATAATTGATAGGTTAAGATATTTCTGAATGATGTTAAATGACTTCACACTTAGTGATAAAGACTGAGGGTAAGGGTGCGCAGCTGAAAGGGGAAAAAATGATTATTACATGCAAGGAGGTGGACCTTCACCCTCTGGTTCCAGTTTGCGCCATTCATAAGGCTTCGCTGCTGTATCCAACGCCCAAACATCTGCTAAAGGCCGTTTCCCTGACCGCATGCACAATATTATCAGCATCACAAGTTGTTACGAAGTTAAACTCAAAGATAAAAGGATCAATTCTCATGACTCACCATCATTCCCACCAATTGCCATGAGATATCTTTGTCCAACCAAAGCCATGACATGACCATAGCGAGGCCCAGGCCCAGGGCCTTGTACCACAACCCTGCATAAGAAAGCATAATTTCACTAGCAGCCAATAAAACAAATCATAAGTTGTTTGCTCTAGATATAGTCAAATGAACATTCAATGCAAACTGTCGTGGTATTCGAGTCTTCACAGAATTTTAGCTGAAATAAATTTATGGGATAAGCCAACCTATGCCACCGTGGCCGCTGTTGGGTAAGATCCAGGACATGAAGATCCTCTGCAGATAAACCAGCTGGTCCGATTCCACCCTGTGATGATGAGACAAGGCATTATTACTATTTAAAGTGCATCCACTATAAGGCATCCACTTCACTACTAGTAAGCACCAACCTGAATAACAACCATTGTACCAACAGCAGTAGCCACATGAGCTGCCCTCGGTGTGGGAGGTTCTCCAATTGGAGTAATTCTGAGGAGATACAAAATTAACCATTACAAGCATAAAACTAGAAACTATCAAACAGCAAGCCGCAAAAATGAAGACACTTATGAGTAATATCAAGTTACCTAGACCATTTATTTGTCAACACATCATAGCAGTGCACATCAGCTGTAGCCCCTGCTAACCCTGCAAACGGATATTACCTTCAAGATGATTAATCATTTACTTGAGCGATAGAGATTGAACAAGTAATGCTACAACATAGAACATGACCGCTACTAAAATAACCTAGAAGAGCAGACTATATCCTGTACAGAAAACTCCACTAGTAATGTTAGGCAGGTATCTTTGTCATGAAAAAATAGAGTTTATTAACATTGTTTCTTTGCCAATGCTGGATCAATCAAATGATTCATTAGAAGCTCCTCAACCTCCTAAACTCCCAATTATATTGTTGGAGGATGTAGTAATGTTGACCCAAAAAACGTAATAAAAAGTTGAGCTTCACACTGAATGTAAAATAACTCACACATAGGTAAAAGGTGCTACTTCAAAGTAGCAGGATGAACTGAGAACATGCTTCAGTTTTGAAGAAGTTATAGGTAAACTACTAAAGTGGATGAAAGAAGGATTGTGAATTTGAAAATGTCGTAATCAAAGAATCAAATAAAGAAACATACGGATTCCAGCACTTCCAGCAGATGATGGAGTGCCTGTAGCAGCAGAATTCCCCTCGAGTGCGGTAGCACCACCAAAGAGAATAAGCCTAGGACCAATGTATCCCGGCATACCCTCCTCTCCAACAGCCGGAACAGAAGTTAGAGTGTGGCCACACCTTGGTCCCGGCCCATCCTCAGGCTTCTCTATGATAGGCTGCAGCACTGAGTACGTAGGAGCACATCTTGGCCCAGTAACTGGACTTGAATTGTGGTGCTGAGGCTGAGGCTGGGAAGGTGACGACGACTGCAGCTGTTGCTGCTGAACCGGAGAAGTCTGTGATGGAGATCCTACAGCAGAGGACTCATCCCTGAGCTGCCCAGAACTCGGCCCGTTACTCTGAACAGCTGGATCGTGATCAGAGCCCGTTGCCATCGTAGAATCCACGTCCATCTTTCTCAACTCGAAACCCTAATCTCAAAATTCCCTCCGAGATCGGGGCTCCAATTCTCACCAGTTTCCATTTCCGCTCAGCATTTCTCAATCCATTTCGAAACTTAAGCGCGCCAATTTCAGAATTCCCAAACCCTAGCTCAGATCCTTGTTTCAATACAAATAAATATTGCGCGTATATATCCGCCAATAATTAGATTATTATTAATACTATCCCAAAAATTTCTAAGGAATTAGACACTAATAACTAGAGAGAGAAAAGAACAGGAAAGGAAACTGTTTCGGTTAGTCTTTTTCTTCTCTCGCAGAAAACGTTTTCTTATGTTTTCTATGACACGACGGGCAAAACACACAGCCGGACTTCCACCTTCCTCTCTCTACCAACCCGACAAACTTCTCTCTCTATGCTTGAATGTACGATGTATATATACTTCGTATACATTCTCCATTTGCTCATAATCTCTTCTAGCATCCAATTTCCAAAGTCTACTTCTCTAATGCTAGAAATTTGGGGTAGGCAATTTGGTTTAAGGTTATATTTTCTTCGGTTTCGATTCCGTTTTGTTTTATTTGGATTTGGAGAATTTGTATCAAACTAAAATCATTTGTGTTTCGGTTTGGTTTCGGTTCGATTTGAAATTCGGTTTACCAAAGTAAAAAAATATTATGTTTAATTAAGTTTGATTTGATTCGTTTGCTTATGTTTATTATTTTATTTGATCAAGTTCTATATTTTTAGAATCAGAAAATGGAAGGACTAGTTCATCTCATCTTTTTTTAATTTATTGATTATTTAAATAAAATGTAAAAGGAAATAAAAGATAGAAATATAAATACTAAAATATTATAAATTAAAACTTCTAACATCTTTTTTATCACTACAAAAATTCACTTCTTACAAAAAATAAGATAGTTGATTAGCATTTATAATATCACATAAAATTTAAAAAAAAAAAACTAAAAGAGTCGGTGGTACAAATGTTATAATATTCACAATTTTATTCAAATGAATCATGTAAAAATATAAATGCAATTTGCTATTGTTATCGCCAAACATAATATATACAAATATGTCGTATTAGCTAATTTTGTCATAATGAATGTATAAAAAGTGTATAAGTTAAAATGATACGAGTATATGCTTAAATATGTATTTTTATGTCTAAATTATTTATTTATATCTTAAAAATGAAGGGTGAAGATAAATACAAAGTATATATATATAATAGAGATCAAATACAAACCATGCTTAATTTACAAAGTACAAACTTATCTTGGCCATCCGATGAGTTGATCTAAAGGATATAAAGGCAAGGTGACATTTTTTATTAAAACCTAACTTTTCTAGGGTGCAACTCGTTGAACGTTAATGTGCAACTGGTATTTTATGACTATATAATATGTAACACTTTGAACCTCAATATGCAATGCAAATAACGTCAAGGTGCATCATACAGACATTTGCACAATAAGCACGGTTTGTACTTGATATTTCCCCTGTGTGTGTGTGTGTGTTGTTCAGTGTTCAGTTCGGTTTACGGTTTTTCCGTTTTAAACCAAATCAAACCAAAGTACCAAACCATTCGGTTTGAGCAAATGTTTACCAAACGGTTTACTTAAGTAAACCCAAACCAAATCAAACCACCAATTTTAATAATATATGAAAGTTTTTTTGAGTTTCTTTAGTTCGGTTCGGTTTTTATCGGTTTCGGTTCGGTTCGGTTCGGTTCGGTTTAATACGGTTTGGAAAAAATAGTATCAAACTCAAACCAAATTGCATATGGTCCGGTTTGGTACGGTTCGGTTCGGTTAAACCAAACTGTTATGCCCACCCCTACTATAAATGGTAAATTCGTACTCCATCCGTCCCATTTTGCCATTTTGGATATCTTACTTTCCTTTTTGAGTTGTCCCAAAATGGATGTCATGTTTCCCTGTTTGGTAAGAAATTTGTGGTCCATATCATTTCACTTCATTCTATTCAAATCCCAACCACAACTTTTACTTTTCAACCACTTTATTAATAGGCGTGCCAAATTGAAATGAGACAATCATTATGGGACGGAGGTAGTTTTTATTACTCCGTATGATCATGTTCTTATGTTCATTAATTCTTCAATGATTTAAACTGTAACACCGTCCCCAAATGTATTTACTTTTAAGTGAATATTGTATTGAACCTTATGAAATGGTTAATGATTATACGAAGTTGTGAATTTTATTATTTTTATTCGCGTGAATAGTAAATTTCGTGCGGGGCCCACACTGGGGGCGGGGGCCGCCCGATATTCCCGAGACCGTATATTTTGTTCATCTTGGTCGATATCATATTTACATAGAGGTGGATAATGTATTTGGTACAAAGAAATGGTATAGAGTTGACCAATCGATCAAAAAGGCCAAAATACCGGTACTGGTAATTTAACAGATAAAAGCCCGAAATGAATTTCGGGAATTTATAAATCAAAGTTGGGGGATGTAAATTCATTATAAGGGTCATAATGATTAATAGCACATAATATATTTTATTTGACCCGATAAAATAAAATATATTTAAAACAGTCCGAAAAATACAACTTTCGGGACCGATTGTACACTTCGGGACGAATTGGGATGACCTCCCACATGGGTGGGGGCCACCCCACGAAATTGTCAACCCAAAGGGGGCTGATTGAGTGCTAGGAGGGCTGGAGGACAAGTGAAAGGATGGGAGGAACACCTTTGACACCTAGTGGACCCCCATTTCCTTACTCATTTGCAAAGAAAGACAAAAGAAACTATCCTCCCTCCTCTCCCACTCATTGAGTTCGGCCAAGACACACCAAGGGAAGAAGAAACCTCTGCAAACCACCATCCCCCATAGCAAATTCGAGCTCAAGCAAAGGAGTTCCAAGGAGGAAGATTAAAGAAGGAAAAAGCTAGGAAAAAGTGTGAAAATTAAGAAACTTGATTAAAGTATTTTTGAGCTTCGCCGGAGTTTCGCCGGAGTTGGTCAAAGTTCGCCGGAGTTGGTCAAAGTTCACCGGAAATTAGTCAAAGTTCAACCGGAGAGCGTAGAACGCGCGTGAGCTCACTTAAGGTGAGGATGACCGACTATATTGCTTATAATTATTGGGTTAATTTCATAAGATTACCTAAATGAATTATATGTGTTTGACATGAATTATTTATAATAAAAACAAAAATGCCTAAAGGAGATTATTATCGTTTATAAGTAAAAGTGCATAATATACAAATTTATGAATAAATTGTGTATGATTATGTATTATGAATAAAATGGTATAATAGTGTGTAAACTATAAATGAATTGTGATAAATATACTTTTACCTCATGTAAGGAAGTCATGGAAGGATAAAAGTGATATTTGGATATTAGAACCAAGTTATACTTGAATGTGGAATTAAATTGAAATAGCCAAATTACTATGAAATTGCATCGGCTTATTAAGGTTAAATGACTAGTATAGAAATACTAGCCGGGAATGTTAGCATGAAAAGTGATAGAACAAATCCTAGGGGTTTGGATTGTGAAAGATGTACCTTAAGTAGTCATACGAAATGTCTTAAGGTAGAAATGAGTAAACGCTAAGTTACCGTAGGAGTGGACCTTAAAGGTTACTCATAGTAGAGGAACTCTAGGCATAGAGTTTGCTTAGTGAATTAGTATCGTGACTAGAGGAAGCCTCGAGCACGATGAAGAATGACTGGAGGAAGCCTCCAGCATTCGTGTAGGACGACTAGAGGAAGCCTCTAGCGTAACGTAATGTGACTGGAGGAAGCCTCCAGCACAACGAATGTAAGGTGATTAGAGGAAGCCTCTAACACCAAGTGGAGTGACTAGAGTCAGCCTCTAGCACGACAAAACATGACTAGAGGAAGCCTCTAGCATGGTGAACTAATATAGATGGGTGTGGCTTGAAGTCACGGGGAAAGGGTTAAATGTTTTCAAAGTAAACATGGGCCTTCGGGCGACTACTTGACTTATTATATAAAGTAAGTAAACTTTCAAAAGAGGGTAACCACGGGTTATGACCTATAATATAATAACATCCTAGATTGAGGGTCTTGGAAATTGAAACTTTGATTATACTTAGTATAGTTGTCATTGTACTTGTCAAATGCTTCCAAGTACTGACCTCCCCTTCACGGGGGAGGCCACCTCACAGTTTCAGGTAGAACTTGAAGGTTGCTACCATCACCGTTGCTTCGGGCGGATTATCAAGGAGAGGAGACGTGGTTCGTGCTTCCTCCGTTTCTGTTTTAAACATTCAAATTAATGCTCATGGATACTATTTTCCGAATAATTATTTAGGGCTTGCACGCCCGTGTTTGCCACGTGTGGCTCGAATGGTTGTATTAATATTTCCGCTGCCTAATTAAATGATTTACATTGTGATCGTTTATGGATGTACTAATGTGAATGGTATTCAAGACGCCTTGTATAGTATGGATGAGTTGGACTGCGGTTGACTATTCGTACTGTACGGCGGGTTGTTGACGTGTCCGGGAAGGTCCGGGGCGTGACAATTTAATTGGTATCAGAGCCTTAGTCCGTAAACTTCATAATGAAGCTTCAAAATCCCTTTTGAAAATGATTTTGAAAACCATGAGCATAAAAGTTTTGCACTTATAGAACTTTTGGTACTTGAGTTGCAAAGTCTCTAATTGTTAAGATGGTACCCTTAACAATTGGTATGACGGTGATTTGAGCCAAAGGATGTCTTTAAGTGCCTATCCGTCACTTGACATTTGATACGGGTCTAATGACTCCTTCTCTATCTCTTTCAGAAATGGAACGTACCGGTAAAGTCACCCGACGAAACCCGACTGGCCAGGCGCCGGGAAGGTCCCAACATGGCAGTCGAGGGGCATCAAGGGTGTCTCGAGGGCAGGGCCGTGCAGGCCACTCGCTGACCGTTAGTGACGGTCATGTTGAAACAATTGACGAGCATTATGAGTCCGAGGAGGATTCAACGTACCGACCGGGAACGGAGCCGGTTGAAACCCCATATGATGGGGAAGATGATGACATTAGCGAGGGGAGCGACGATAACGACGCTCTAGAAAGGATTGAGGAATTGCTCCGGCAATATCATCAAGATCGCCAAAGGCGCCGGGCAAGGCGTGCTTCGAGGGGGGCTTCGAGGAGGGGGAGCCGGGTGAGTCCTAGGGGAAGCATAGAACCCCAAGGAGGGCGAGGTGCCGAGGTTCCTATCATAAGAATCTCGAAGTACCTAAAGGAGGCGAGAGACTTGGGATGTAAACCGTTTGATGGAACGGGAGACATCTCCGTGGCGGCCGAGTGGATCAAAAGATTCAATGAAGCGGCCCTGGATATGCAGCTGCCACCAAACATGAAGTTGAGGGTGACCACAAGACTACTAGAAGGCATGGCGTCCACATGGTGGGACGGAGCTAAAGGGAAGTACGGCGAAGCCGTCACCTGGGAGAATTTCCGGCAAGAATTCTTTAGCCAATACTACTCCGACTTTGAAGTGAATTTAAAGAGGAGGGAGTACACAACCTTAACCCAAGGAGGTGAGTGCACGGTGAAGGAGCTTGAGCACAAGTTCAGAAAACTTGCTGAGTTCATACCGGAATACATTTGTGATGAGAACCGGATGGTGAACCACTTCTGGAACGCCTTGGACCTTGATATACGTGAGAGGGCAACACAATTGCCTAATATGACGTTTAGCCAAGTGGTCGAACAAGGCTTGAAGGGGGAGAAGGAATGGGAGGAAAGGAAGCGAAGAAATGCCGAGGAGGCAAAGAAAAGAAAATGGGAGAACCATGGCCCCCAGGGTTCAAACAAGAAGGGGAATCACGGGGGAGGAGGATCCTTCAGGGCACCCGCACCACCATCAAGGGGAATCCCAACATGAGTGGGCAGAACTCGGGGTCACAAGCCCCGACGAAGCCTAAGTGCAGGAATTGCAAGAGAAATCACGAGGGCAAATGTCGTGATCCCCCACGGTGCTACCAATGCGGAGATACGGGGCACATAAAGCCCAATTGCCCTCAACTTGGTGGGAACCGGTCATCGGGGCCAAGCAGTGCAACCATGGTGAGTAGAAACCGGGGTGGGGTACCAAATGCAAGCGCGAACCACGACGGGGCAAGTACAAGCAACGCACCCTCCGTGAACCAAGGAAGGACTCAAGCGAGAGTGTACGCAATGACCGAGGCCGATGCTCGGGCTAATCCCGACTCCGTCGCAGGTAATACACTTATTCTGGTCATTTCTAGGCTTACTTTGATCATATACGTCGTTGGGATTGAGTACGGGCCACCCCGGGGTCAAACCGGGTGAGTTAGGCCGAATCAGGCTGGAAACAGCCACTGCTGGCCAGGCACGCCGTGCCTGGAAGGCAGTGGCACCCGAAGAAAAGAAAAAAAAAAAAAAAATTGGGCCAGGCACGGCCGCAGGCACGCCGTGCCTGGCGTCGTGCCTGGAAGGCAGTGGCGTCCGAGATATTTTTGGCCAGGCACGGCCGTAGGCACGCCGTGCCTGGCATCGTGCCTGGCCGGCAGTGGTGCGCAGGGTAAGTTCGTTGCACGCACGGCCGTGCGTGCCACCCAGGCACGCCGTGCGTGGACCCCTAACCCCCGAAAATTTATTTTTTCGCCCCATTCTTCTACGTTTGGACCCCCGTTTGTTTCCAAACATTAGTATTAACTTAATAACCTCCTAAAGACGTGTAAAAACATTAGAAAATGTATCTTACATGGTGTATAAATGTAGGAACATTAAAGATCAATGGTAGGTGTGCGAGGATCCTCATCGATACCGGGGCACAACGCTCATTTGTGAGTGAGGCGTTCGCCGAGGGCCTTGACGTGCCATTGACACCTATGACGCAAACGTTGCTAGTCTCCACACCGTTAGGAGACGATGTGGAGAGAAACCATTACTATCCATCATGTGAGGTGGAAGTGACGGGTCGACCCTTGACTTGTGATTTCGTACCTCTAAGCATGTTGGAGTTCGATGCAATCCTAGGAATGGATTGGCTTGAGAAGCACCACGCTCGAGTAGATTGCTACACCAAGGTGTTGGAGCTCGAGGATGATCAAGGAAACACGCTATGTTTCGAAGGAGATCGGGGGAAATCAAATGCTTGCATCATATCCGTGATGAGAGCACGGAAGATGATGAGAAAGGGGTGCCACGCATACCTTGCTTACGTGGTGGATGATACGAAGAAGGAAGTTGACATCAAGGATGTACGAGTCGTGTGCAAGTACCCGGATGTCTTTCCCAAAGACCTACCGGGGCTTCCACCCGATAGAGAGATCGAATTTGTAATTGAAGTGGAGTCGGGAACCAAACCCATTTCGATTTCTCCTTATCGAATGGCACCGGCCGAGCTTCAAGAGTTGAAGGTCCAACTACAAGAACTATTGGACAACGGGTTCATCAGACCCAGTCATTCACCATGGGGGGCACCCGTACTCTTCGTGAAGAAGAAGGATGGCACACTGAGAATGTGTATTGACTACCGACAGTTGAACAAGGTCACAATCAAGAACAAATATCCCTTACCGAGGATTGATGACTTGTTTGATCAACTTCGGGGGGCAATAGTGTTCTCGAAGATTGATTTGAGATCGGGGTATCATCAGTTGAAGATCAAGGAGAGTGACATACCTAAGAGCGCATTTCGCACTAGATATGGTCATTACGAATTCCTTGTGATGTCATTTGGTTTAACTAACGCGCCGGCGGCATTCATGGACTTGATGAACCGTGTGTTTAGTGAATACTTAGATCAGTTTGTGATAGTATTCATTGACGATATCTTGATATATTCCAAGAGCGAGGAGGAGCACGAATGTCATTTGAGACTTGTACTTGATCGGCTAAGAGAAAAGCAACTCTTTGCCAAGTTCTCAAAATGCGAATTTTGGCTCAAAGAGATCGGTTTCCTCGGTCATGTCATATCCGGTTCGGGCGTTGCCGTGGACAACGCCAAGATTAAAGCTATTATGGATTGGGAGAGACCCAAGAATGTGAAAGAGATACGTAGTTTCCTTGGCTTAGCGGGATACTATCGTAAGTTTGTTGAAAAATTCTCCGTATTGGCGTCTCCATTAACGAAGCTCACAAAGAAAGGGGCCAAGTTCATATGGGATGACAAGTGTGAGAAAGGGTTCCTTGAACTGAAGAAACGACTTACCGAAGCACCAGTACTAGCCCTACCTATACAAGGGATAGGGTATGATATCTACAGTGATGCTAGCATCCAAGGGCTTGGATGTGTACTGATGCAAAACGGTCGGGTGATTGCCTATGCTTCTAGGCAATTGAAGAAACACGAGGCGAACTACCCTACCCATGATCTAGAGTTGGGAGCGGTAGTGTTTGCACTGAAGATTTGGCGGCATTATCTCTACGGGGAGACATGTCACATTTTCACCGATCATAAGAGCCTGAAGTATGTATTCACTCAGAAAGAGTTGAATATGAGACAAAGGAGATGGATGGAGTTAATCAAGGACTATGACTTGATCATCGACTATCATCCCGGAAAGGCCAATGTAGTGGCTGATGCACTGAGCAGGAAAAGTACGTCGGGGACATTACTCACATGTCTACGAACTTTGAGGGCACAAGTGGAGGTGTCCACGAGTGGGGTCCTCATTGCTAGATTCGAGGTTAGGCCTACATTGCTGAGTGAGATCAGTAGATGTCAGGCCACTGATGAAGAATGCCAGAAGATCCGTGAGAGGATCCTTGAAGGGCCCGTGGAGAACTTTCGGGTACGTGATGACGGCCTTTTACTGTTTAAAGACCGTGTATGCATACCAAGGAGTGAGGAGCTCCAAAAGTCCATACTAGAGGAAGCTCATTCTTCGGCATATGCTATGCATCCAGGAGGTACTAAAATGTACCGAGATTTGAAGGAAAGTTACTGGTGGTCGGGTATGAAGAGAGACATCGCAGAGTACGTGAGTCGATGCCTTACTTGCCAACAAGTTAAGGCAGAGCATCAGCACCCGGCGGGGCTTTTGCAGCCACTGACCATTCCAGAATGGAAGTGGGAGCATGTTACCATGGACTTCGTGGTGGGGCTACCACGAACAGTGAACAACTACGATGCAGTATGGGTAGTGGTTGATAGGCTCACTAAGAGCGCACACTTTTTGCCTATCAACATTACCTATCCTCTTGAAAGATTAGCAAAGCTATACACGGAGGAGATTGTGAGACTACATGGAGTCCCGATATCCATTGTCTCGGATAGGGATCCACGATTCACGTCTCGATTTTGGCCCAAGTTCCAAGCATCTTTGGGTACTAACCTGAAGTTTAGCACGGCTTTTCATCCACAGACGGATGGGCAATCTGAGCGAGTGATACAGATATTGGAGGACATGCTTAGGGCATGTGCTCTGGAGTTCCAAGGGAGTTGGGACAAACATTTGGCTCTAGTTGAGTTTGCCTATAACAACAGTTATCAGGCGAGTATTGGCATGCCTCCATATGAGGCATTGTATGGGAGGAAATGCAGAACACCGTTGTGTTGGGACGAGGTTGGCGAGGCCAAGCTCGAGGGGATTGAACTGGTCGAAATCACCAAGGCTAAGGTGAAAGTCATTCAAAATAGACTCAAGGCTGCTCAAGATCGGCAGAAGAGTTATGCCGACAAACGACGAAGACCATTGGAGTTTGAGGTCGGTGATAAGGTTTTCCTAAGGGTTTCTCCTTGGAAGGGTATCATCCGATTTATATCGAGGGGAAAGCTTAACCCCCGATACATTGGTCCATTTGAAATCCTTGAAAGGATAGGGGCTGTGGCATACCGTCTCAAGTTGACGCCAGAACTTGAGAAGATACACGACGTGTTTCATGTATCGATGCTCAAGAAATATGTGCGGGATCCGTCTCATATTCTTGAGAAACCACCGGTAGAGATACGGGAAGATCTACAATATGCCGTAGAACCGGTGAAGATTGTGGGGCAACAAGTAAAGAAATTGAGGAACAAGGAGATTCCGATGGTGAAGGTCCTTTGGAGGAGTGATCGAGTCGAAGAAGAAACCTGGGAGACCGAGGTCTCAATGAGGGGGCAATACCCGTTTCTTTTCGATTAGACACGTGGATTTCGGGGACGAAATCCCAAATAAGGGGGGGTGAACTTGTAACACCGTCCCCAAATGTATTTACTTTTAAGTGAATATTGTATTGAACCTTATGAAATGGTTAATGATTATACGAAGTTGTGAATTTTATTATTTTTATTCGCGTGAATAGTAAATTTCGTGCGAGGCCCACACTGGGGGCGGGGGCCGCCCGATATTCCCGAGACCGTATATTTTGTTCATCTTGGTCGATATCATATTTACATAGAGGTGGATAATGTATTTGGTACAAAGAAATGGTATA
Source organism: Cuscuta epithymum (assembly GCA_945859915.1). Classification (NCBI taxonomy): domain Eukaryota; kingdom Viridiplantae; phylum Streptophyta; class Magnoliopsida; order Solanales; family Convolvulaceae; genus Cuscuta; species Cuscuta epithymum. The sequence goes on from CAMAPF010000040.1 coordinate 3,538,347, forward strand.
GAGTTGACCGATCGATCAAAAAGGCCAAAATACCGGTACTGGTAATTTAACAGATAAAAGCCCGAAATGAATTTCGGGAATTTATAAATCAAAGTTGGGGGATGTAAATTCATTATAAGGGTCATAATGATTAATAGCACATAATATATTTTATTTGACCCGATAAAATAAAATATATTTAAAACAGTCCGAAAAATACAACTTTCGGGACCGATTGTACACTTCGGGACGAATTGGGATGACCTCCCACATGGGTGGGGGCCACCCCACGAAATTGTCAACCCAAAGGGGGCTGATTGAGTGCTAGGAGGGCTGGAGGACAAGTGAAAGGATGGGAGGAACACCTTTGACACCTAGTGGACCCCCATTTCCTTACTCATTTGCAAAGAAAGACAAAAGAAACTATCCTCCCTCCTCTCCCACTCATTGAGTTCGGCCAAGACACACCAAGGGAAGAAGAAACCTCTGCAAACCACCATCCCCCATAGCAAATTCGAGCTCAAGCAAAGGAGTTCCAAGGAGGAAGATTAAAGAAGGAAAAAGCTAGGAAAAAGTGTGAAAATTAAGGAACTTGATTAAAGTATTTTTGAGCTTCACCGGAGTTTCGCCGGAGTTGGTCAAAGTTCGCCGGAGTTGGTCAAAGTTCACCGGAAATTAGTCAAAGTTCAACCGGAGAGCGTAGAACGCGCGTGAGCTCACTTAAGGTGAGGATGACCGACTATATTGCTTATAATTATTGGGTTAATTTCATAAGATTACCTAAATGAATTATATGTGTTTGACATGAATTATTTATAATAAAAACAAAAATGCCTAAAGGAGATTATTATCGTTTATAAGTAAAAGTGCATAATATACAAATTTATGAATAAATTGTGTATGATTATGTATTATGAATAAAATGGTATAATAGTGTGTAAACTATAAATGAATTGTGATAAATATACTTTTACCTCATGTAAGGAAGTCATGGAAGGATAAAAGTGATATTTGGATATTAGAACCAAGTTATACTTGAATGTGGAATTAAATTGAAATAGCCAAATTACTATGAAATTGCATCGGCTTATTAAGGTTAAATGACTAGTATAGAAATACTAGCCGGGAATGTTAGCATGAAAAGTGATAGAACAAATCCTAGGGGTTTGGATTGTGAAAGATGTACCTTAAGTAGTCATACGAAATGTCTTAAGGTAGAAATGAGTAAACGCTAAGTTACCGTAGGAGTGGACCTTAAAGGTTACTCATAGTAGAGGAACTCTAGGCATAGAGTTTGCTTAGTGAATTAGTATCGTGACTAGAGGAAGCCTCGAGCACGATGAAGAATGACTGGAGGAAGCCTCCAGCATTCGTGTAGGACGACTAGAGGAAGCCTCTAGCGTAACGTAATGTGACTGGAGGAAGCCTCCAGCACAACGAATGTAAGGTGATTAGAGGAAGCCTCTAACACCAAGTGGAGTGACTAGAGTCAGCCTCTAGCACGACAAAACATGACTAGAGGAAGCCTCTAGCATGGTGAACTAATATAGATGGGTGTGGCTTGAAGTCACGGGGAAAGGGTTAAATGTTTTCAAAGTAAACATGGGCCTTCGGGCGACTACTTGACTTATTATATAAAGTAAGTAAACTTTCAAAAGAGGGTAACCACGGGTTATGACCTATAATATAATAACATCCTAGATTGAGGGTCTTGGAAATTGAAACTTTGATTATACTTAGTATAGTTGTCATTGTACTTGTCAAATGCTTCCAAGTACTGACCTCCCCTTCACGGGGGAGGCCACCTCACAGTTTCAGGTAGAACTTGAAGGTTGCTACCATCACCGTTGCTTCGGGCGGATTATCAAGGAGAGGAGACGTGGTTCGTGCTTCCTCCGTTTCTGTTTTAAACATTCAAATTAATGCTCATGGATACTATTTTCCGAATAATTATTTAGGGCTTGCACGCCCGTGTTTGCCACGTGTGGCTCGAATGGTTGTATTAATATTTCCGCTACCTAATTAAATGATTTACATTGTGATCGTTTATGGATGTACTAATGTGAATGGTATTCAAGACGCCTTGTATAGTATGGATGAGTTGGACTGCGGTTGACTATTCGTACTGTACGGCGGGTTGTTGACGTGTCCGGGAAGGTCCGGGGCGTGACATAAACTACTCCGTATTGAAATTGACGAAATTATTATCGAAACAAGTCATATTTAAAATATATTTTGTTAATAACATGAAGAAAATGTTATATGAAAAATAAGTAAAATAATTACTTTTGGCAAAAATTTAGCCAATTTAACTAGACAGTTAATTGCAACCTTACTTATTTTTATTGTAACACAATTTAGCATGTCATATCAAAAGTGACAAACTTTCATGTCCAGCCGGCCTGAGGGGAACCGCCGTCCGGCCAAGGGCATTTCGGATCCTTCCCGATAGAACTTTTTGATGAATTTTTTTTAACATGCTCTTCATCAAGTCTAGTTTACGCATTCCAAATTTTAGCTAAATATTCAATCAAGAAGGCAGTAAAATGATTTTTTGAAAAATACTGCGGTCTTTATATATATTAACTATGCAGTGTTCTTAAATAATTTATTTAAGACTACTCATCAAAAGTTACATTTTTATAAAAAAAAATTGGCTGACAAACAAAAAAATGTGTTATCAAATGGGTTGTATAAGCCAACAATGTATGATTGTGTTTGATATACATTATAGAGCAAAAATGTTAAGCATACAAGCAAGTCCTTAAAAGGAAATTATGGAATTGAGGAGTATTGAAAATATTAGCCTCTACAACCACTAATCTCAAAATGTGTGTCGCCAAATTACTGGAGTTTCCGTGCACGGAATATTTATCGCTAGCAAATTGTTATTTTAGAGGTTGTAGACATTCAAGTGATGGGAAATGTAATAAAAGATAAAAGAAGTAAAAAGATAAATGCAACTCAAAACGTAATGAAGTGTCAAAGAAATAAATGGTTTGCAGATTCTAAAAGATTTCTTGATAGATATCATTTGTTGTTACATTATTAGTATCTTTATCATCATTGTCGCATTGAAGAGCTTTCAAATTACAGGATTTATAACACATAAAAGAGTAGCATACAATTTACCATGACTGAAAACATGTTTTCGCAAGAAGCCAAGAACCATTCGACAATAGACAAAGATTGTCAACCTTTGTTTAATATCATTGTGTATGAGACTGTTGAGAAAATTGTCTTCTTTGGAACCTTGATAAATAGTCTTGCATATGGTAGAGTCAGGACATTTTTGCATCAATACGTTTTCACCCTGCACTTGTTCATGTCAAGATATTCTCCTCCAATACATGCTTACAAAGTTTAGTAATCACCATTTTGCTTGAGTCAATTGCATAAACATTATGAATGATCAATGATTCTCATCAGCATTTATGCTGTCTCAGTCATCATGTGTAACTTGTGGTTAGGATCTCCTTAAGCTTTAATTTTATTTAATCCATATTGAAGTATGAAGTGGTAATTAGTCATATTGTGGACCATGTTGATTTATGTACATAGTTGAGATGATATTTTTCAATCTCATATTACGGGAGCTACATATCTAACTATTGAGTCCCTTGACAAATAAACGAGATGAGGTGATTGATATGCCCTTACTTTCTTAAGTTTTGCCAACTTTGAACTGCATTCAAGAATATGTCCAATTGTATAAACATAACTTCATACCCACAATATATTTGCCTTTATATAAGCACCATGCTATTTGTAAACCGTTGGTTTAAACATAAAAAAAAGTAAATGCCAACTTGTTTGATATGACTATCAACATATAAAATACGAATGTACGTGTATGAGATTCATTCAAAGACTTCCTTACCAATGCCTCACAGACATGCCATGTTTTTTGTTGTCACATGACTCATATCACATGTGCATTAGTGTACTAAAGTGGAGAAAGTAACATATTGAATATTCGGCTCACCTCTTCATTACCCTGTTTGCATGTGTATATATACATAATATGGGAAATTTGTTGATTCAGTCCTGTAACTTATAGCTATACCCGTTATTGGTCCTGTAACTTTGGTGACTTGTAAATTACATCCCGTAACTAATAAGTCAGTGCAATTTTGGTCCTTTTCTGCCGGAACTTACTAATTTTGACGGAAAAAGACATGTCACTTGCCAGTTGGTCAATTATTTAGAACTCATTTGCTGACTCAACTTTGGCCCTTTTTCACAAGTCTAAGCCTTTTAAAAAGAGTGTACGCAACTGTTATATGCAGTTAGGCACCGTCGTTTTAAAATTCAAGATCCTGGACCAACAAATGTTATTCTTAAATTTAAATACACTTTACTTTTTAAACGAATTAATTATAAATTTCACATGCAAATGTTATTCTTAAACTTCTAGTTTGTTTGGTAAAAAATAGAAGCAACAACAACAACATCCAAGCCTTAGTCCCAAAAGATATTGGGGTCGGCTAACATGAATCGATACATAATATCACCATCAAAAGGAATAGAAAGAAATTGAAGATTAAAAAATAAGCTATTATAAAAAAGATAATATAACACGGGATGAATATACTTAAAAATGATAAAATAAAAAGGGTAAAAATAATGTGTATATATATATAAGGATAAAAGAATAAAAAACAAGAAAAAAAGATGAGAGGAAATAATAATACATTAATACGAGATCACTCCTCCACACGAATACCCTCCCTGCACTTTGCTCTCTCCAAAGCATACCACTTAGTAAAAAATAGAAGCAAATCAACTAAATTAAAGAAGTTGAACTTTTTACCCTGTTTCTAGCACACACATGAATCCTCTTTCCAGGATTGCTATCTCCAGGTTGGGTTACACGTTCTTTCCCCCCCCTTTTGCAGATCCGGTAATAGGTTGTGCGCAGTAATAGGGTTTTCTTTCTTTGCTGAAGAGATGATTTTCTTACTCCAGCTAAGGGCCAAAGTTGAGTCGGCAAATGGGTTCCAAACAATTGACCTGCTGGCCAGTGACATTTCCTTTTTTGGCGAAATTGGTAAGTTCCGGTAGAGAAGGACCAAAATTGCACCAACTTATTAGTTACGGGATGTAATTTGCAAGTTACTAAAGTTATAGGACCAATAACGGGTATATCTATAAGTTACGGGACTGAATCAACAAGTTTCTCTACATAATATTAAATCCGTTTGTTCATCTTCCTAATAGAACGTGTATTGTTGTAATACAGTTAACTTTCTCTCCGAGGAAATAATATGACAAATAGTGTTACTCTTCCTTTAGGAAGTAATTTGTGTGCAAAACCAATGTTACAATAACCAATATTCTATGTACAAATAATTTGTCAATATCCCTTCAAGATGGAGCATGAGGACCACGCATGCCCATCGATCAATAAGTACATAAAATGATCAATGCCAAAGAGCTTGGTATATATGTCATTAAGTTGTTCAGTAGAAGACTTATATGAGAGAGATAATGTCAACTTGAACTTGTTCATGAATAAACTTGCAACCGGTTTCTATGTTGTTAGTTCGTTTAATAAAGGGACTATCGGATACCATATGAACAGTAGTTTGACTATCACATTCTAAAGTTTTTGCTTGAGAACGAGGAACTGCTCAACTGCTAGTTATTCGAGAAGAGTCAGAAGCTATATTAGCTCACAAGTAAGTGTAACCATGAACCAATATTCTGTCTTACCCTGGGAGTGAGAGATGGTGACATGTATCTTTGTGTGTCATAAAATGTTAGAATGTCTTAGTGTCACAAGAATGTATCACGTGATTAAATGACTAGTAAGAGGACAACTGACCCAATCTAAATCACAATACTCAGTTAAGTGTATGGAATTGAATATTCACGTCGAAGCAAAATGCCTTGTCCCGAATGTCCCTTTAAATAGCAAAGAACGTGAAGTGTGGAATCAAGTGAGCCTACCGTGGAGTTGCATAAATTGGGGCGCCTTATGAACAATATAGGATATATTAGAATGAGTGAGAGATAAGTAAACAAATTTTATTATAGTGTGGAGGCATTGCATTGGATCGTGAAAGAAAGGGTCATCGTGCCACGCCCTAGATCGCAACTAGACGTGAGTACAACCCCCCCCCCCCCCCCCCCCCGTACAATCAAGTGTCGTCACCCGCATGTCACACTCACTCGGTTGTACAAGACGTCCATGGACATAGTTCATACCATACTCAGTAAGTAAACATACATAACAACATCACACTTTGGATTGAATGAATAGTAGAAATATTCAAGAGTCGGTCATGGGCCAGTGAGCCACATGTGGCAAAATGTGGGCTCGCAGGCCCAAAACAAATTATTCAATACAAAAATATCCATGAGCATAGTTTATGGTTTCAAATCAATAAAGTAAGCACGAACCACGTCTTCCTTGAGATCACTTCACCCGTGCAAAGGCGCAGATAACAAGCTCTAGCTTCAACTTAGAATTTGTAGGGCCCCGAATGGGTCAGTACATGAGTAATGGTGAAGCAGACTAAATGTAGAATAACTAACGTTTCAAGTATAAAACCCAACATAGGGTGATACATACGTTTATAATTCCCCCCAAGTCTTTAAAATACATATGAGTATATACACTTGGAAAATATCTGAACCGTACGTCATTTGATCAAAACAATAAAATCATGGTGAACTTAGTCCTTGACTTTACCCATATCTGACCTCTTGTTTAGCTATCTGATATAACCTAGGGTTCATTATATACCCGAATGTTGATAGCCTTACTCAGCCACCAAACCACTCTCCCGATAATAACAAGTTTTAGGACATCGTCCGATCTTGGATGCTCCACCCATGATATCCGAGTTTTGAGGACGCCACCTGGTCTTCGGGTACTCCACCCCTATCTATGAGTTTTAAGGACATCGCCCGTTCATTGGGTACTCCACTCGAACCTGTGATATACCATATACCTTACTCGATTATGACATGTATATCATGTTATTACTACTGACTAATCCAAGACTTAGCACTTAAACATCATATTCCATGCAAAAACATGTAAAATATACATATATAGGATGGTCAGGGTTGGTTCTACCTTGAATCGGGCCCCGAATTGCATTTTATAAAAAACTGGCCCCGAAACCCGAGACCGAACCGACGCTGGTTCACTGCCTGACCGGCACCAGTTCACCAAGAAATTGCCTGAACTGGACTGGCGGTAGCCTAACCGGCGCCAGTTCTGGCACCTGGCTGGCGCCGGTCCACCGTCTGCCCCAAACAAACTCTGATTGCTCTGAAACTTATACACAATATGTATCAAGTCATAAACAATCAATAAATGCCATTCAAATCATCACACATGTTCTTATATGCATTTTAATTCAATTACAAGCATAATATACTATTTTAGTTTCCTTAAGTCTAATCACCTAGACAGATTACATGCTTAAACTCTTTTAAACATCATTATGAATGCATATAACATTTCTTTAGGTAATTTCATACTTAACTCAAGAGTTATAAGACATTAAGCAGTCAACTCACCCCGAATGAGCTTTAAGAAGTTCTACCCTCTTCAGTTGAACTCCGATGAAACTCTGGCGAACTTCGTTGAACTCCGGAGATAACTCCGTCGACTATCTCAACTTCGTGAGAGTACTAGAAACACCTTAGAAAAGTTCCTAACAAGGTTTTAACATCCCAAAACCTATATTAATACACATAATCATAAGAGGGTCAATTTCTGGCGTACCGATAATTTTGGCTTCTAAGTCCGTGTTTGGACTTAGAACCACCTTCCAACCCCTCATTGTACACTTCTAAAACAACCATAGGGGTCCTCCTCATGCGATGTATAAGTCATATGATATGTGCTTCAAAGGAGAATAAGTCATTATGGGATCATTACCTTAAACCTTCAAATTTTTCCTCACTTTTCCTTCTTAAAACTTCTTTCGTGAGCTATCTTTGATTGAGCTCGAATTTGCTATGAAAATGGTGAATATACAGAGCTTCTCTTCTCTTTCCTTTTGGGTTTGGTCAAGCTACAATGATAGGAAGAGCGGGGATGGGTTTCCTTTATCTCATTTGGCAAATGAGTGTGAGAGGGACCCCTTTGATATATACATGTCTCAATTGGTCTCCCCATCCCTTCAAGTGTCCATCCACCCCTCTTTGCACTCAATCAACCATACTTGGTTGAAAAATTCGTGGGGTGGGTAGGTCATATCAATATGTCCCGAATTGTACGTTCGGTCCCGAAAATTATATTTCTCGAATTGTTTTAATTAAATTTCATTTTATCGGGTTAAATAAAATATATATCATTCTCCCAATTATTATGGGACTCTAGAATGAATATGTGTTCCCCAACTTTAATTTAGTAGTCCTCGTATTTATTACAGTATGTTATCTGCCGAATTACCAATACTCGTAATTTGGGCCTCGTTTGATAAACCGGCCAACTCTATGTCGTATCTATGGCCCATCATGAACACACATCATCATATAAATATTATCTAGACCAAGATGAATATAATATGTGGTCTCAGAAATATCGGATGGCATCGCTCCCGATGTGGGCCCCACATGCATTTTACTATTCACGCAAAAGTAATAACAAAAATTTACAACATCATAAATTCATTAACCATTTTTCAAGGTTCAATACATGATCTGTTAAAAAGTAAATATATTTGGGGATGGTGTAATACATCGTCAATTTGAAGATGATGATTCCGAGGCAGCACAAAAGAGACGGGTTTTGCACCACTAAATCTAGCTTTGCTCAGAATTTCCAAAGTATATTTCCGGTGACACAAAATATATTAAAGGGATTACGAGCAATTTCAAGCCCAATAAAATAATTCAACTGATGTGAGTTTTCTCGCACTTAAAAAGATTTTAATATAGTGGTGTAACTACGAGTATCGTCTCCACAGGGACGGACAAAAGGGAATCAAGAATTAATTAAATTCAGCGATTAAAAAGAAATAAAATAAATGCGTCGTGCGAGATTTGATTGGGTGGAAAATTAAACTAATGCTAATGAGCAATAAAATAAAAAGATTGGTTTCTCTCTAATTAATGACGAAGGGAATAGGGATTGATTCCGGGGTAACCAGATTTCTGGCAGATCAGGCTTAATTACATGAATTTAATTTAATTGAGCCTAGCTAATCATTACTAAGTTCTTACCGCTCTCGCGGCGTAGAGTACAATAAATTAGGGGACCAGGCTGATCTCTCATGCGACAAGATCCTAAATTAGTGCCAAGACGAGCGAGCTTACGGCCCCTTAATCGCTACTAATCTCTTAGCGAACGATTAAGTGTGTGTGAATGTGTCCTAGAACAAATTAGATCTCTCTTAATTTATTCTATAAGCAATTGTAATTCTAGTGGTCATCTAGGTTACAAGAGATATCAATCAAATTATTCATACACAAATTAAACGACATTCATGCGATTAAACCAACAGAAATCTAGCCATCAATCATGATTAACCCCTTCATCAACCCCAAATCCCTAATTAAACTACTCACAATTCATAATTGAAGAATCAATAGAATTGGAATAAAAAGAATTAATTGTCATTAATTAAAAAGATGAAACTTACAAAGAATCTCAGGGTCTTGAACAAAATAGCGGAAAAACACTGTAAAACACGTCCCTAAGCTTCTCTCTAGGTTTCCGAACCCCAAAACGGGGTTAGGGAGCCCTTATTTATAGAAAATAATGAGTTTGGGTCAAAAAAGGACAGATCCGCGGTACGCACGGAGCCTAAGCACGGCGTGCGTTGCGTCCGTGCGTCCGACGGACCTGCGCGTTAAATCGGGCAACGCACGGCGTGCGTTCACCTACGCACGCCCGTGCGTTGCTGCCAGTAGCTCCTCTTCGAAAATAATCCTTGGACGCACGGCGTGCGTACCCGGACGCACGGCCGTGCGTTGCTGCCAGTAGCTCCCCTCCAATCAACGCCTTGAACGCACGACGTGCGTACCCGGACGCACGGCCGTGCGTTGCTCATTACTCTTCTTGGTCGCTACTGCCACGCACGCACGCCGTGCGTCCCTGTACGCACGGCCGTGCGTGGCCTTTCTTCTTCATTTTCTTCGATTTCTGCCGTTTTAAGCCTCCGTTTGACCACTCGATCGATCCAACAGCTCTTTCTTCATCAAAACATCATCGTGAATCTCCCGGTGGCCTCCAGAACTGCGAATTCACTCTCGAATGCTTCTTAACTCGTCCCGATCTCTTTTCAAATGCCGATGCCGGGTCCCAAAAAACCTGATTTCAACTCTGAGAATACCAAAACTCGTACCCACGCCCGGCGCACATGACTTGAGCTAAAATTGAGACTTACGACACCCAAAAGCTAGGAAAATCATCAAAATCCGACTCCAACACGCATCAAATGCGTGTTGAAATACCAACTTATCATCAACCGATCCAAAGCTTTGAAAAGAAAGATCGTGGAGAAAATCCTATTAAATTGGCAATCAAATCCTAACTATTTCCTTTAATAATAAGCATATCATCGACTTATACTAAGACAAAAAAATGGTTACCTCGTTTATGGATAAAAATAGAATAATCAGCATGTGACTGTTGAAATCAATAAGTTTTGAGGACCGAGTATAACTTTGAGAACCAACCTGGTGGAGCTTGTCGAATTCTGTATGTATAAAGAGAGCATATCAAACGATGTATCCATGTGGAGGATACATCTTCAATAAGATAATCGTGAAGAAATACATTGTCAATGTCCGTTTAATGAAGTTCTAGGTCCCCGAATGCTATGACGGTGAGAATAGTATGCATTGAACAACCATCATTCTAGAAACATGAGCAAAGGTCTCATGATGGCAGTCACCTCAACTTGTCGGGATTCACATATGATGTGGCGCTCTTTCACATACGATTGGTCATCACTTTTGTACTTGGTTTTGTATACTCATTTGTAGTACATGAGTTTTTCTCATGAGTTTTGCTAAAGGTACACAAAATGTGTACACATTTTTGTGTACACATGTCTGTCCTTCACAGACAAGTTATCTCTCACAGACAACTTATTGTACACAAAATGTGTACACATTTTGTGTACCTTAAACATTTTTCTTTTCTCATAGGAGCAAGTCTTGAAGAGACCATGTCCCATTCAAGTCGGCTTCTTCATAATTTCCGAGCTCGACCTCCTAGGTAATAGCTGCCATAAAAGCACGATGTTACACATAAAAGGATACTACAATATATACTACTTGTACGTACTAATTATGGAAATATATACTCCCTCCGTCCCAATTTGTTTTGCAAAGTCAATATTTTTTGGTCAACCAATAATAAAAGTCAACCCTCCCTAAGCATAATTAATTCAATTTTTAATAATTAAAATTTACATATTCAAAAACTACATTAAAATCTCTTCAAAGTTGTAAACTCCAAATTAGAAAATAATTAAAAATCGACATCCTAATTAAGTGAACAAAACAAGACTGTTTGACTAAGAAAAGTCAAATTTGCAACTCTTTTTGGGACGGAGGTAGTATTACTAATTTTTCTTTCCTAGGATATATTTTAGCTACATTGTATTAGTTTTCCGTAATCATATACACTATTTGGAAGAGACTATTTGACCATTTTCTCTTTATGTTTTTCTTTAAAATTAGATTATGAAATTCAATAATGAGACGAATTCATCAATATTTAAAAAATAATAATTAACATATTTTTTAAAAAAAAAATAAATGTCAAATACTTCCTCCGTTCCCTTTTAATTGCAACAGTCAACAGTTCACGTTTGCCAACGCACAAGTTTGACCATTAATATCTGTCATTCCTTATTAGTAAAAAATTTAAAAAATTCATATTTTGAAAATTTAGAATGAGAAAAATTTAACAATATTTTTTAAAAATTTAATTTATAGTACATTAATAAATAAAATATAGTCAAAGTAGAATATGTGAATAATGCAAAAAGTCCAATGTTGTAATTAAAAGAGAACGGAGGTAGTAGAATACATGAATACTGTACAAATTTCAATATTACGGCTGATAAGATGTGGAGGATTGTGTTATTTATGCATTTTAGTGTTTTTTTTATAAATTTAAAGGTGTAATGGAGGTGTATTTCGGCATATTTGACAATGTAGTCTACTAGCCAAAAAGCAGAGTAGAAAACGGAGAAAAAAACATTTCGCAAAGGAAGGGATAACTTGAAGCACTGGCGATTCCATTCCATGCCAATATTATTATTTTTCAGTTTTAAACATGTTTCTCACTACTGCTTCAAGAGCCAAACCGCTGGAAAGAGTTTGAGTTTTCAAATGATGAACTTTAACAGAGGATAACTATTATGGGAGCTCAGAAGAGCATTCATGCCGGCAAAGGTCCGTCTTTTTTTCTTCCCCATGGTATTCTGGTAGTCTAAGCTTGTACTTGTCTCCATTAATGGTCTATGCATATTATTATTGCTATTCTTGTGGTTGTTGCTGTTATTTCACGCATGCTTTTCTTATTGTGGCAACAGCCAAGATTGACGTGAATGTGGATTTCACACACAAACTATGTGCTGGCTTAATGCTTCATTCTTTCAGGTGCGTAGGGTAGAATTACCATTTCTGGGTTTTGTTTATTTCTTCATTCTGATTCTTAAGCTGTATTTGCACTAACTGTTATAATTGTCATGGTTGTTGTTGTTGTTCTATGCAACAGGAATTCCGGGAATCCACTAGAACTAGTCATAGGAAGGTACTGTTATTGCGATCTTTTTGTTTATGTTTTCTTCTGAATCAAATTGGCTTTTCCAATAATGTTTCGCAAAAAAATCTTTCTTTTGTGTAGCCTTTGCATAAAACATCCAAACTTATTTGGCAAGAGCGAGAAGCTTGATGTTCTGTGTGATAAAGGACTCTATGATTCTAATATCAGAATAGCTTACAGGAAGCCGCGACCTGAATGGCTTTCCCAACCATCCTTTATAGTTCAGGTTTGCATCTTTTTGTTATCCGTTCTCTTGGAAAATAGAGAAATTGATATACAATTGAATCAGTATCTTATAATCTAATCCCTGAAATTAATAAATTTGACCTGACTTTTATTGTTCACTCAGCATTTAGTCTCTCCAGAGATTGGGGTCCATGGAATTCCTGTGGACAACTTCTCTCGTTCCGAAAGCGGTGGAGTGAACTTATGTCGATTTTCTGCTGCTTTAGATTTGAGTGAGCCTGCAAGTTCCAACTGGAGCAGCAAAACTAGTATCAGGTTTGAGGTCAGTGTCTGCATTGTATTTTTACATATTAAGTTTCAAGATCATATGTGCCTTAATAACTAATTTTAACTTTAACTTACAGCATGTTCGTCCAGTAGGCGATGATGGCCGATCAATAAGCAGAGATTTTCAAGGGTATCCAGTCACTTGCAGGTAAAAGAAGTTGTGTGTGGACTGTGGTTATGAGTCTCTTTGATTTAGCCTCATGTGTCTTAATCCTTGTTCGCAGTGGTGGATGTAATGATAGAATGGTGGTGCTAAAACAAGAATCCAGGTTCGCCAAGGCAAATGATCAAAGTTTAACAGAAGTAATGTGACTTTATATCTTGTGTCTATGTTCTCGTAATTTAATTGCAATTCGAGTGCACAACATTTTATAAATTTTGGGGTTTTCCCTATAATATTATTAAAACAAAGTTCATGGGCAAAAATATGACTTTATAGTCACTACAGTCATGGTGAAAATTAGTCACTGTATAGTGAAATGGAACATGGCCATATTTAAAGCTCTGTAAAAGTTACATTTTTGTCTATTTTTTAATCATATATTTTTCACCATTTCATAAATATTCCTAGATTCCCCTTTCCCTTTCCCAGTTTAGCCTGCAAATAGAGCAAGGGATTCCCATTCTTTCGCAGTGGCTGATCTTTAACCGTTTCAAGTTTGTTGCATCAAAGGGAGTAAAATTTGGGCCAGCATTTCTCTTGACAAGGTTGGTAGATAACTTTCATGACTAGTAGTGCACCAAAAGGGACCAATGTTTACTATTATTTGTCACATTGAAGGAAGATATACAACTATTAACTGTATCTGCTAGGATATTCTTCATTTTGGGTAAATTTTCTAATTATGGCTTTATAGAACATCGTTGCATTCTAAGAGATTATGACTCTTATCATCTGATAGACTTAAAGGTGGATCTATCGTGGGGGACATAGCTCCTTACCAAGCTTTTGCAATTGGAGGAGTTGATAGTGTGAGAGGTTACGGGGAAGGAGCTATTGGATCCGGTAGATCATGCCTGGTTTCTAAGAGTGAAGTGACATTTCCTTTGGTATGTGTTCTTTCAATTGAATGGGGTTTAAGCTAAGGTGGGGAGGATATATTACTGAATTTGACATTTTGGTGGATTTTTCATGTTGTTTGTTCTTTTGGTGCAACAGTAAAACCAAGGGGAATGAGGATTTGGAGTATTAATTCATTCTATTGTCTATTGAATAATTTTCGTGTTTGCATGCAGAGGGAAATGCTAGATGGTGTGGTTTTCTTGGATTGTGGAACTGATATGGGCTCTGGTCGTCATGTTCCTGGTTAGTTACATTACACATCACAGGAAATGACCATTATAATAGATTAAACTAATGTCTCGTTTTATGTTTCAAATCCATGTTTGATTGAAACTTCCGATCCCAAGACTTCAATAAATCATGAATTTTGTATATTTTTTTTATTTTTAAGATTATTTTTCATTTTTCCAATGAAATCTTTATTGAGTTTAATAATGATTATTGAAGATATGTGTATCAGTAACTAACATAAAGATAGGTAAGAACACGGAAAAAAGAGGCCAAATTATGATTAGTTGTTTTGGAGTGTAAGATGGGCAGTCTCAATAATTCAGAGGGAATCTTCCTTTGAACTGAAGAGCCCAAGCTGATATTTTGTTACTAATTAATGTTTATAGGGTATCCTACTTTAAGACATGGCAAACCGGGGTGTGGAGTTGGCATTGGTTATGGCTTTCGTTTAAAATCTCAGTTAGGCCATTTTCAGTTGGACTGCGCTGTCAATGCATTTCGACAGAGAACTCTCTACTTTGGCTTCAGTAGTGTTACCTCATAACTTGGCCGCACAGCGCTTTCCAGGTCATATTTGAAAGTTGACTGTAAAAGCTTGGATGGACATCATCTAGTTCTTTTAATGAATTCTAATATACTCCAAAAGCTCATGGACATTTGTATACTCCAAGAAGAGTCCACCTTTCTTGTCCCCACATACATGGACTGCACATTTATATCCACTTCATTTGTAATTTGTATACTCCCAGAAGAGTCCACTTTCTTGTCCCCTCATACACGGACTGCAAACATTTTATCCGCTTTGGCCTGGTTTATATCAGGTCAGGTAGATCACTGTCAAAAGGAAATGAAACTGTTGTGCATTTTGATTTAGATAAAACTTTTTTATGCGTTTTGGTTGAGGTTTGCTAAGTATATCATGTTTTCAGTGTGTTTTAATAACTTGGTTTGTTTCAATTTTTATGTGATCTAATGTTTTTCATGAAACTGTTATCACTGACCAAACCCAAATCAAATTACATATATTCCGATTTTAGTTTGACTCGGTTTAGCAACACTGAACTGAAGTGTTCACCCCAACAAAAGAGTAGCATTCTCCTAAGAATAAAAAATATATTGCAACTTGAATAAATAAATCAACTAATCTTAGTTTTAAAGAAATTGTATAGATTAAAGATTGAACCATTTTTACAAATTTACATTGAGGAAGTTACATAATAACACTCTGAGTTGATCTAATTAGCCTAAGATATCTAATTCATAATTTCATACATATGATCAAATATAGCCACACTAAACACCAGGTGGCTGTATTTACACACTAGAGCGCCCCACTCGGATGGGATATTGACATTAAAAAACAATGAAAAAATGCTAATCATGGGAAACAAATGTTGTGGCCATTGCACCATTTCTGTTCCATGCGGTTTTTTCATCCATGGGCTTCTCTGTAGTAGCTCGACTGCCTCGTTTTGTTCTTTGTTCATCATGATTTTTCCCTGGTAAAGTGAGGACACGTGAAAGATTTGTGTGATAGGACTAAAAGTGGCCAAAATGAAGGTACAGCTGAATTTGCTGAAATTATTTAAAACTATGTTCCCAGTCTCCCAGTGCTCCTTTTAAATGTTCAAGTGTGGTTTTCAAGGAAAATATAACAGGGGTAGCGAATAATAAGAAAGAGAAGATGAAGTAGAAAAAATAAGAGGGGCAATGAAAAGTAAGGGTGTAAGGATAAGACTTGCCAAATTAGGTAATTGAGCCATTAATACAAAAATATTTCAAAAGGAAATACAAAGCAATAAAATAAAAGCAGAGGGTGTATATACAATATTTTTAATTAATAAAGAACTACGGAGTATATGAACACAAAGCTACAATGGGCATCTTAAACAAATTCAGCAAAAAAAATACCTTCAGCCTTACTTTTTTTCATTATTAACAAATTCAGTGCATGAAAGAAAGGTCATTTCTTTCATTGTTTGTACTATTTGGTAGTTGATGTTCAGTAAAAAATCTGGTTGATACGAAATTAAGAATGGTAAGCTAAAACACAAGGCTACCAAACACACACATCGTTGCATAGTAGGCTAGAAGGGAATGCAAAAGAAAAAGCTGGCGGGAGGAAAAGGTACTAACGGCTAATAGGAAGAGATAATCTCTTATTATTTCCTTGTTGTATATAAGAAGGGTGCGTGAATCTCTCTTTGGGATTGCTCTTTGATCTTGTACCAGCTTCTAGTGACTTGTTAGAGCTTGAATAGGAGGATGGACCCATATTTTCTTTAGAATTTGGTTTGATGATCTGAACAGATTTTTTCACCTGGTTCTTGGTGCCATTATTTGAATCTGCAGGTTTGTTATCACGCAAAGTTGCTCCATCTCTGTGATTAGTGTCTTGAACCCGATTTTCCCAGGGCCGCACAGCCATCCATCTCTCCAACCAATTCAAGCCCCAGTCACTACTAGTGTCCCGTTCAACACCAGCTGGTTGCTGCTTAGGTCTTGCCTGCCACTGTAATCATTGTCACAGCAGACATATGTTTTTGAGATAGAGAAATAAAAAAATGTAGGCAATCTAACCAAAGTAATAGTGTATTCAGCTTTTATATGCCCAAATTTTTATATGCTCAGGAGTATAATTCAAATAAATAAGCTGTGGGACGCTTTAATCATTATTACTACGTATTAATTTATACATTTTTTAATTACAATTTTGATCACAACTCTAATTTTACTAATATTTTTAGTAATAGAAACAGTAGAAATATAAGATGTCTTCAAGGCCTTTGCACTTATCAATGGAAGAGAAGATAAAACATTTGAAAAATATGATCCAGCATTACTAAAAGTGATATGGAATGTCGACCTGATGAGCCATAGCATATGCTATTGCCCTTTCACGCTTTGCTGCTGCCTCATGCCTCTTTAACAACTTGGCTTGAATTTCTTCCACAGACCCAATACTGTCACACCAACCTTCCTGTGATTTGAGACAGACTTCAAGAGTTAAAAGATAACTGAAGGTGATAGATACCCCATGTTAAACTAACACTATCATATTTGCGACATTAATCAATATAAAAATGTTTACTTCTACTTCCCGAACACTAGCATCGTGTTGCTTTAGATCTTCTTGGTGCAGCTTAGGTGGCACCTCTTGACTTTCTAAGGCCTCATGAACACGCCGTGCCCGAACACGTGCCTGGACCCTAACAAGAGCTTGCATACAATGGAGGGCAATATCAGCTTGTTTTCTCACAGCATGGCCTCTAGCAAGTGCTTGAAGTCTCACCAACCCCTTCAAAGCTCGTAGAGCTCTCCTAGCCTTGAAGTTACCATGTTTAAAAATCACCCAATGGCCCAAATTTTTCAAAAGTAAATTTATGATTTGAGATTCAAATAAATTTCATATTTTGTTGATGACTTGATGCCCAATTTAGTCACTCCACTATACACGATCCACTATTGGACTCAAATTGGGCCTCAACCATAACATCTTGACGCAACTTAATTCTCATACATATTTAGTTCTAAATAAGAAGGGTAATTTGTCCCTTTGCTTAAGTTAATCCCATTTTGTGATCAATTTGGCTCTTGATTATGTAATTTGGACCCAGTTTAGTCTTCAACAGAATAACATGTTCTTATTAACTTATTAGAATATTGTATAGTCGAGAGACCATATCTATGTTCAATTAATGAGAAGAAATGTTTGTAAAATGAGCTAGTATCAACCAAAAAGAGTAAAGAGTAAACTAGCTAATAGCCAATTGAGTACCAGAAATCCTCTAAAAGCAGTTTGAATACGAATGGCTGCCCGCCATTCTTGTCTAATATTCAGAGGAACTTGACTTGCATTCTGATTTTGATGTGAGGTCGAAGGTGAAGAAGCAATAGGAACTGAAGCAACATTCACATCTTCAACTGACGCAGAAGCATCATCATTATTATGGCTCAGATCGTTGCAAAGTAGTTCTCTATCTATCTCAACAGCAGAATGCTTTCTCCTATGCCCAGGCTTTTTCGTGCCCCCAGACTTCTACAATTAATAATGTAATAATTATAGTCATTTTGGTTTCTTGAACACTAAAAGCACTACCAAAAAAGTATTACTCACACTTTCATCTTTCTCATAGGAAATTGACTTTTCGGATCTTTTGAAACCGATTAGTGCTCTGATCCATTTCACTGAGACTCCCATGACAATAGCTGCTTCAGTTATTAGACCAAGTTAACGCCTGGAAAAGATAAACATCAAGAATGATCAAACAAGCAAAACATGAAATGCTACTATGTTCCTCAAGCCCAGTGATCCCCATAACTAAAACCTCCTCAAATGTATTGAATACATATGGTCAAGTCATTCCACACCGACCAAATATAGATCATAGATGCAAACTCAACGGTTTGGCCTACTCTTCCTACATGGTTAATAAAAGTATTCTAACTTGCAGGCTCGTTTATGATTTTCAGTAAAGTTTCGAACTTTAACTAGAATGGCTCACAATCCTGAAAATAGATGCTTAATATCAAGTGCCAGTTTAAAATCCCAATTTCCCACCACATTATTGACCTCACATTTGTTATCACTCAATCCGCCCACTAAATTGGCCACTAAGAGTCTAAGCTCTGATCGAAAGATTAACAACACATGTACAACAGCGCAAGCACTGATCACATCAATAGCTATCTCAAATAATATCAGGGGAAAAAGTTTGAAAAAATACTGCTTGAAAAGAAACAAGGTGAATTCTTCATTGATAGCAATAAAGTACCTGTCAACGACTCAGAGCTG
This sequence comes from Cuscuta epithymum, assembly GCA_945859915.1. Taxonomy (NCBI): domain Eukaryota; kingdom Viridiplantae; phylum Streptophyta; class Magnoliopsida; order Solanales; family Convolvulaceae; genus Cuscuta; species Cuscuta epithymum. The sequence goes on from CAMAPF010000040.1 coordinate 3,557,679, forward strand.
CATTCTTCATTGCAGCAAGCTTTGAACAACCAGATAGATCTGTAGGAGTTTTTGGGAGTGGGATCGAGGAAACTGTAAAAAACGGTGCTTCACAGCGGTTAAGAAAGGTCGGTTTTGATGAGCACGAGGCAAATGGAGGAGAGGAGTCAATCACGGGATTTGGATTTCTTCCGCGTCCTAATCCTACCCTCCCCACCCCCACAATCCAACCGACATTTCGTGGAAAACATACTTTGTAATATTCCCTAATGATGTCAAAATTACAGTAATTTATGGGTTGGAGTTTGATTTCTAGGATTTCGGTTTTTGGGAAATGCATATAATACTCCGTAGGATATAGGTTAGGAGTAGCTAATGATTGGGTTTCTGTTTCTTTTGCTCGTTAAATGTGGTTTGATCTTTTTAGTGGAAAATTCACTGCCTAACATCATTTTTTCCCCATCAAATATTGTTTTAAATATTTCTGCACATATTAAAAAATATACAGTACTCCGTATGAAACACGGAGTAAGTTAAAAGTAGTGTAGTACGGAATATTCCGTATCATATAACCAGAGCATTTATTATTGTCCGAAAGTGTTACACTTTCCTCGCCCTAAACAATTTTTTTATCACCCCTAAATAATCGGGTATTTTAATATGTAGCTACATGTGCATATCAAAGTTATATTATTTTCTAATATTAATTTGAGTTTCAATCTTATACTTCTTATAGTTTAATGTTGAAGTCAATTCCTTCAATTCCAAGGATCAACAGGTTCCATTGAGTTTTGATGGGTATTTAGTGTGTTATGTGAGTATGAAGGCACATGTGTTTAGCAATAAGAGGAAGACAATAAGTGGACCAAGTTCTTATTAGACAATAACGAACAATTGCAGCACACCGTTCTAACAATCGAGACCAAATGTCTGATCTGAGCTATGAGTACAAAGAATAGAGGCTAATGAAATATATGCTGATATTTGTACTATCATGTGGTAAGTAGTAGCGTGATATGGAAGATCATGAGTGGCTATCATTCCAACCACCAAATCTTGCATATCTGGTGCATTTGATGCGTTTTCCTCCAACATTCTTGTTTTCCCGCCAAATATTTTGGGCATTCCTATTTGAGGCCTCCATGATCCCTGAGCCAAGTAAGGGCAAGGCAAGGAAGCCGCTAGGCGCCTGCCGAGCGTCCCACATGAGGCCTCTGTTGACTACCTAGCCCAAACGAACTAAGGTATAGGGGACGAGCGTTGCGTGAGGCTCGACGAGCGTTGCATGAGCCTTCTGATGGGCCGCTACCCTTGATCCCCTTTTCGTTGTGGGGTATTGGGCCGAACCCGTATGGGGCCAATTACCCCAACACAAGCCCTCTACTTCTAATGTTACGAGCATGACCAGGACATAATAAGGAAGTATATATGAGAGCTTATCTCACACAGGGCGACCTGTGGTGGTTTGCAAGGTGAAGGTTCTTTGTGTGAACTTGCACCACACCTTGTACTATCCTTCCCAACTTTCGGCCATCTTGCCTCCTTCGAGGGGCTTGCTCTTTTCCTTTTTCCTCAGCATCAAGTCCCCCACTTTGAGGGCTCGTACTTTCACTGGCTTATCGAAGTAGTGTTGAGTGGCCCAATGATATTCTTCCATGCATCAATCGGCTAAATCCTTACGCTCCTTGATGAAATGTAACTCGACACACATGGTTTCCTCATTGTGCTCGGGCTGGTAAAGCACCACCATATGTGTAGGCACCAACACTTCAGCAGGAACTTTGGCCTGGAAACCGTATGCCAGAGCGAACAACGTTTCCTCAGTGGCTGTTCTCGGGGTCGTCGTTACTTCCACAAGATGTAATTCAATTGACCCGACCAGGTGGAGGAATAATCATCGAGTTTCTTCTTGATTCCACCTATCAGTTGGCCTGAGGGTAGGCCACTGAGGCTTTGGAATGTCGAATGCCCCCATTTCGTTAGGAATCTCTCAAAATCTTTGCCAGTAAATTGGCAGTCGTTGTCAGTGATAATCTGCTCATGGATTCCAAAGCGGGATAAGATATGCCAAACGAAACGCTGACATTGGTACTCTGTGATATTTTCCGAGGGCCCAGTTTCCACCCATTTGGTGAAGTAGTCTATCCCCACAATGATGAACTGTCTCCCGTCAGACGTCGTAAACAACGACCCGAGCATATCAATTCCCTATCTTGCAAATGACAACGAGATAGTCATTGGTGAATTAAAACTGACCGACCAGAGACTGGGGCGTACTGCTGGCATACAACACACTTTTGGATGTGATTAAAGCAATCTTGTTGAATAGTTGACCAGTAGTACGCTTGGAAAATTATCTTCCTGGCTAATGTGCACGGACCCTGGTGGCTGGAACATATCCCCTCATGGATTTCCTCCATCACTGCAGCTGCTAAAACGGGCGACAAACATTTCAAGTATGCCCCCCCCCCCGAACGTCTTACTTGTTGAAGAGGGAGATGGCTTAGTACATCAGTCGATGTCTTACTTGTCAGCAAGTCAAGGTAGAAAACATCAGCATTCATCAGACCTGTTGCAACCACTTTCCATCCCTGAGTGGAAGTGGGAACACATGACTATGGATTTCGTGGTAGGCTTACCATGAATAATTAAGGACTACGATGCAGTTTGGGTTTGTTGTTGATAGGCTCACAAAGAGTGCACACTTCTTACATATCAACACTACCTACCCACTTGAGAGGTTAGCCAAATTGTATACGGATGAGATCGTGAGGCTACATGGGGTTGCGGTAACCATTGTCTATGATAGAGACTCATGATTCACATCACGTTTTTGGCCAAAATTTCAAGAGTCTATGAGAACGAGGTTGAAGTTTAACACCACTTTCTATCCACAGACAGATGGATAGTCTGTGAGAGTTATACAGATCTTAAAGGATATGCTGAGGGCTTGTGCATTGAAGTTCCATGGGAGTTGGGATAAACACTTAGCACTTGTGGAGTTTGCTTACAACAACATTTATCAGGCAAGTATCGACATGACTCCATACGAAGCATTGTATGGGAGGAGGTGTCGTACACCATTATGCTGGGATGAGGTTGGCATGACCAAACTCGAGGGTACTGAGTTGGTAGAAATCACCAAGTCAATGGTGTAGCTGATTCGAGAGAGGCTTAAAACATCTCAGGATAGACAGAAAAGTTATGCCGATAAGCATCGGAAAACCTTAGAGTTTAAGGTTGATGATGAGGTGTTTCTTAAGGTTTCTCCATGAAAAGGAATCATCTGATTCCAAAGTAAGGGGAAGCTTAACCCACGCTACATACGACCATTCAGAATTCTAGAGAGAATTGGGACCATAGCATATCGTTTACAGTTGACTCCGGATTTAGAGTAGATACATCATACATAATGTGTTCCATGTATCTATGCTTAAAAATATGTACATGACCCCTCTCATGTATTACGGAAGTCGCATGTGAAGATACGCGAGGATTGAACTATGTCGTGCAACCAATAAAGATCATTGATAGACAACTTAAGAAAATGAGGAGTAAAGATGTTCCGAAAGTTAAAATCCTTTGGAAGAGTGATCGAGTCGAAGAGGAGACTTGAGAAATTGAAGTTTTGATGAGGGAGCAATATGTATTTCTATTTGAGTAGCGTTGTGAATTTCAGGGACGAAATTCCCGTTAAGTGAACGTGTGACACCGCACCTGAGCATACTTGAAACTTTGTTTTAAAATTCATTCCATGTACTCGAGAACTCCATACTATTAAACATGTGTTATGTAATGCCACGGCCCCGCGGAAACCCGAGGTAGTTACTCCAAACTCTAGTACTGTCCTCATAAACCTCCACAAGCCTTTAACGCGTAGTTTGTCCTCACTCGTGCGTGCCCTAAGAAACTTTCCAAGGGGTCACTCAGACGACTCCCATGCAAGCACGCTTAACTTGGAGTTCTTAAGTGATGAGCTCCCTTAAAAGGAGATGCATCTTGTTGCTATGAGTAGTACTATTAATCATTTTAAATTAATCTCAAGCGTTACAATCACCCCCACTTAGGATCGCAACGTCCTTGTTGCCCCCATAAGCCAACTTAATCTCAATCAATCCCGAAATCTTCCCCTGCTAAGTGCCCGCCCGATATCCAACGGATCAACACACTGTCGCAGGGTTACTTTGATACCACCTGTAACACCCCGGCCCCGCAGGACCCGGGGTAGTTACTCCGGGCCTTCAGTACCGTCCTCACAAACCTCCACGAGCTTTTAACGCACAGTTTGTCCTCACTCGTGAGCGCCCTGAGAAACTTCCCAGGGGGTCACCCATCCCCAGAGTCTACTCCCGTGCAAGCATGCTTGACTTGGAGTTATTAGGTGATAAGCTCCCTTAAAAGGAGACGCATCTTGGTGGTATGAGTAGTACTATTAATCCTTTTAAATTAATCCCAAGTGTTACATGTTATATGGTTAATGATTAATTAAATTAATTAAAATATGAATCGGGCCTGTACTATAAGGGTGGACTAACAAATACTTAATTGGGCCAACTTATTAGTTATATGAGCCGACATAAAATGAATGAGAGCTCCTAAGCCATTTGGGACCCAATAAGAAAGGCTAGACAACCCAAGTATCACTTCAGGCCCAACTTACTAAAAATAGCAAGTTTAATGAAAAGGGATATCCTAGAACTACTTGAGGGTACCCCGCACTTATGATAGACTCCAAATAAATATTAGGACATAATAATTGATATATACCTATAAAGGGGTGAGGGAACTATATAGACAAAAACAAACTCCTATGATCCCATCCAGGGCCGTGCCTTATGTAAGGCTGGAGAGGCATGGGCCTCAGGGCCCCAAAAATTTGTAAAAATTAGGGGCCCAAAATTTTATATTTATTAGTATTATACATATGTATTTTCTAGTTATTTTTTTATTTGTTTTCCCTTGGGCAGTTTGACTAATATTTCTAGGCTTCTACGCTCCAGGTTCTATAGTTAATTCTATATGCCTATGATTTTTATCTTCTTATTTAGTTATTTGTTTGTATTTTCAGAAATTTTCTAATTTTATATTATTTTTTCTAAATGCTAATGTAATGTATAATTAAATACTAGTTGATTCTCGCTTTTTTTATTTAGTGTTATCAATATTGTAATTACGGAATTCTCAATTCACAATTAATTAGATTAAATGCTTTGAACTTTATAGAGAAAATTACTAACGTATATTGTTAAAGATTCCACTAAATTATGTGTTTACTTATTTGTACCATGGCTTCCAAACTTTTGTCTCGATTTCAAAAGAGGAAAATAAAATCATGTATTGAATCAATGAATCATTAACTCAAGTCAAGCCGGAAAAATAAAATCATGTAGTAGTTAATTTCTAATAAAAGAGGCACTTCGGAGAGTACATCTTCAAGCATGTTGAAAAGAGTTGAATGAATTAGCTATGCTATCAATTGAGAAGTAATTTATTGATAACATAGATTATGCATGCTTGATTAATATATTTGCATCTAGAAATGTTCGACGAGTTGTACTTAATTAGTTTTTAATACATCCAATATCATTTTTTCTAAAATGTAACACTTAAATTTAAAATTTGCGTTTTTGTGATATTTAATCATTGAATTTTAATGAATCTGTAGGACAAAAAAACACTATGTATAGGGCACATATATGAAACTCGACTCAGGCTCGAGTTTAGGTAGGATCGGCACTGATCCCATCTTTGCCTCTTTGGCATTATTGAACTAAAATAAGGGAGTAAGGTTTTTCTCATATTATTGTATATCATATAAATTAATGAGACCATCCTACACATATTAGAGACTCGTAATATGACGTAAGAGGTTGACTTTGTCTAAGGACCTAATTCTTGGAAGCATTAGTAGATATTTTCTCCCAAATGGATTGAGAACCATTGGAGGCTATTCCACACATATTTGGGAAGAAATAATGACAAATAATCTTTGATTTTATGGACTGGACACGAGCATATGTTGTGAAGACTGTCCATAAACAAAAATGACATCTAAAGGGGCCCACCATGTCAAGTTTAGCACAACTTGTGTGAGGAGATTGTCTCCCCCTTAATTGGAGCTACAATCATCCAATTGGAGTGATTGAGACTTCCCTAGATAGCCATTGAGGAGCACTTTCATCCAAGACTTCCCTAGATAGCCATTAAGGTATTAGGGAATTGATGTAACCTACCTCAAAAGTATATACATCAACCAAAGTTTAAAATTTTTCCAAATAAATCTTTCTTGGTTATGACAAAACAACGAATATAACAATAATAATAAATCTGAGCTGAGTTAGAACCTACAGATCTTTCATCCTAGTGGAGATAATCCTTGACCTTAGGTATCCACACAATTTCTTCTTTTCGAAAGAACGGTTAAATCTCCCAAAGAAAAAGTTAGGAAATCTCTTCGTAAGCAAATAAATTGGTAACACTGAATGTAGAAAACTAGTCTATCAATTATGAATGACGATGATGTATTTTATACTAGTTCTAGTCTTCATAAGATCAATACTCTTATTAATGATTCAATCAATTAAATAAAATAAAACTAACTCACAATAAGAATAATGAGATGCACGCACACCACCTTTACTCATGATCATCTCGTTTTATTTTCTATTTTCTTTTTAATTCTAAATTATAAAGAAAAATATCAACCTTATTTAATTAAGAAAATACATCTTAATTAAGTATAATAAATCTAATTTATCACACTTAATTAAAAAACAAATTTCAGATTATAATAATATGAACTCTCATCTGTCGTGTCACGCCCCGGACCTCCCCGGACACGTCAACAACCCGCCGTACAATACGAATAGTCAACCACAGTCCAACACATTCATATTATACAAGGCGTCTAGAATATCATTCACACGCAAGCCATCCATAAACAACATAATAAGTAATCGAATACGTAGTGGAAAACATAGTTTGAAAACAAATGCCACACGTGGCAAACATGAGCACGCAGGCTCTATAGTAAAATATTCATGAGCATGTTTATTAATGTTTAAAAACAGAATGGAGGGAGCACGAATCAAGTCTTCCCTCCTAGATGATCTCTCGAGCAACGAGCACAGGAAGCAAGCTCTAGCCTCAACCTGAAAAATGGTAGTGGGACGCCCCCGAAGGGGTCAGCACTCTATAGGGCTATAAAGTGCTGGTGTGGATGGCATCTAATAGATATACAACAAGTATTTCAAACACAAGACCCTCAAATAGAGTGATAATATAATCTAGGCCGTAACTTCCAGTTACCCCTTTTCAAAATATACTTACTTTATATATAAAGTCAAGTAGTCGGCCCGTAGGCCCAAGGTTTGTTTACCAAACATAGCCCAAACCCCGTGACCCCTAGTCACAACAAAACATAGGGTTCAACCCTAACACATATGTTTGCATTCTCGAGTCCAACTCGACTACATCACCATGCACCTTATTTAACACAAGTTAACTGCTCCACCGTGCATTTCTGAAAGAAATTCGGAAAGAGTCGTTAGACTCGTATCAAATGTCAAATGACGGATAGGTACTTAAGACACATTTTGGCTCGAGTCACCGCCATACCAATTGCTAAGGGTACCATCTTAACAATTAGAGACCTTGCAACCCAAGTACCAAAAGCTCTCCAAGTACAAAACTTCTATGCTCATGGTTTTCAAAATCTTTTCAAAAAGAGAATTTTGAGACTTCATTATGAAGTTTATGGACTAAGCTCTGATACCAATTAAATTGTCACGCCCCGGACCTCCCCCGGACACGTCAACAACCCGCCGTACAATACGAATAGTCAACCGCAGTCCAACACATTCATATTATACAAGGCGTCTAGAATATCATTCACACGCAAGCCATCCATAAACAACATAATAAGCAATCGAATACGTAGCGGAAAAACATAGTTTGAAAACAAATGCCACACGTGGCAACCATGAGCACGCAGGCTCTATAATAAAATATCCATGAGCATGTTTATTAATGTTTTAAAACCGAATGGAGGAAGCACGAACCAAGTCTTCTCTCCTAGATGATCTCTCGAACAATGAGCACAGGAAGCAAGCTCTAGCCTCAACCTGAAAAAATGGTAGTGGGACGCCCCCGAAGGGGTCAGCACTCTATAGGGCTATAAAGTGCTGGTGTGGATGGCATCTAATAGATATACAACAAGTATTTCAAACACAAGACCCTCAAATAGGGTGATGATATAATCTAGGCCGTAACCCCAAGTTACCCCGTTTTAAAATATACTTACTTTATATATAAAGTCAAGTAGTCGGCCCGTAGGCCAAGGTTTGTTTATCAAACGTAGCCCAAAATGTCACGCCCCAGACCGCAATCCAAGCGCGTGTACAACCGCCGTATAACTAAGTGACGTCACCCACGGGTCAACCTCACTTAATTACACAAGGCGTTCGAGAAAACAATCCATCCATACTCAGTAGTAAACATACATAACAACATCACATTAAACCAATGAATAGCGGAAATATTCAACGGTAAGTCATGGGCCACAACCGGCCGACAACATGGGCATGCAAGCCCCAAAAATAGTTTGTGGTAAAACAAATATCCATGAGCAAGTGTTCGGTAGTTTGAAAGACAATAAGGAAGCACGAACCACGTCTCCCTGATTTGATATCACCCGTGAGAAGGTGCAAGTAGCAAGCTCTAGCTTCAACCTGAAAATGGTGGGCCCCCCCGAAGGGGTCAGTACAAGTACCGAGCGAGTAGCAGGCTAAATATAGAATAACTAGCGTTTCAAGTATAAGACCCAAACATAGGGTGATACTTAAATAAATAATCTTTCCCCCAAGTTATGAAATACTTATTAGTATATATATACTTGGAAAATATCCGATCCGTAGATCACCATTTTATTCGGGAAAATAGTAATAGTCAATATTCTTGACTAAAAACCCCAACCCACCCATATACCTATGAGTGTATAGGACTCCTCCTTGTCCCTACTTGTATATCACAATCTATGAGTTTTAGGATCATAATCCTTGGATACTCCACCGGTTTGTGAGTGTTAAGGACTCATAAGTCCTAGGGTCCTCCACCAAGTTTTGAGTGTTAAGTACTTTTTAAGTACTAGGGTCCTCCACCAAGTTTGAGTGTTAAGTACTTTTTAAGTACTAGGGTCCTCCACCAAGTTTGAGTGTTAAGTACTTTTTAAGTACTAGGGTCCTCCACCAAGTTTTGAGTGTTAAGTACTTTTTAAGTACTAGGGTCCTCCACCAAGTTTGAGTGTTAAGTACTTTTTAAGTACTAGGGTCCTCCACCAAGTTTTGAGTGTTAAGTACTTTTTAAGTACTAGGGTCCTCCACCAAGTTTTGAGTGTTAAGTACTTTTTAAGTACTAGGGTCCTCCACCAAGTTTTGAGTGTTAAGTACTTTTTAAGTACTAGGGTCCTCCACCAAGTTTTCCTATTATCAACCTCCTATCAACCTAGATAGAGTCTATATCATACTTAGTTACTCATAACTAATCCAATACATAAATTCTTATGTATCACAATCCATGCAAAACCATGCATTTATATAGATTTATATTTAATTAATACCAACCGGTATTAATTAAATCCTTTGTTCTTCGGTCCACGTTTTCGTTGACCGCCATTTCATGCCTTGTGTGTATCAACTTAATCATCATATAATTAAGTTAATAATATTCATTTGTGCTGCTAATACACTTCAAGCAAATATGCATTTCATATAATTCTTCACATCATATTCCATGCATCAACAATTAATTTCTTTCATACAAACTTAACCCTATTGGCTAATCACATGTTTAAATATCTTTTAAACATTATTATGAACTCATATAACATTTATTTAGGTAATCTCATAATTAACCCAAAAGTTATAAGATATTAAGCCGTCCACTCACCTTGAACTAGCGTTAAGAAGTTCTACCCTTCTTGGTTGAACTCCGGTGAAACTCCGGCGACTTGGTCAACTCCGGCGACAACTCCGGCGACTTTTCCAACTTTGTGAAATCACTTGAAATACCTTTCACAAGTTCCTAACAAGGTTTTATAATCATAAACCCCATATTAATACAAATAACCTCAAAAAGGTTATTTTCCGGTGAACCGGTCGTTTTGGCTTCTAAGACCGTTCTTGGACATAGAATCACTTCCCAACCCATAAATCCATACTTATAACATGTAGAACCCTCTTAAGGATTCTTCACATGATATATATCTCATATGGTAGGAGAAAAATAAAGGAAAAGTTATAATGAGGTCATTACCTTAATTTACACACTTTTCCTAGCCTTTTTCCTTCTTTAATCCCACTCCTTGGACCTCTCTTGCTTGAGCTCGAGTTGCAGCAATGGAGAAGGGTTGGAGAGCTTTTTCTTCCTCCTCCTTTGGTAGCTAGGCCGAAATAATGCATAGGGGAGAGGTTGGGGTGTCCTTTTTGTCTCCTTTGGCAAATGAGTGAGGTCAAAGGGCCCCCTTGCACCTTCCTCCACTCAATCCTTTGTCAACATAGGCCCTTCCTTGTTGTTACAGCACAAAAAAACGTGGGGTGGCCCCCACTCATGTGGGAGGTCATCCCTTTGTGTCCCGGTGTGTACAATCGGTCCCGAAAGTTGTATTTTTCGGACTGTTTTAATCATAATTTATTTTATCGGGTAAAATAAAATATATTATGTGTTCCCCATCATAACTCCCCTTTGAAATAATATATATTCCAAAACTAAAATTTGGAAGTCTCCGAAATTCATTTTCGGGCTGTTATCTGTTTAATTGTCGGTACCGGTAATTGGGCTTCTTTTGACCAATCGGTCAACCCCAGGTCTTCCCATGGCCCAAATAAGATGTCCACCACCATATAAATATTATTTCGACCCATAATGATAATTTATGTGATCTCGGGGATATCGGGCGGCCCCCGCTCCCGGTGTGGGTCCCACGTGCAATTTACTATTCACGCGAAAGAAATAATAAAAATTTACAACTTCGTAAATTCATTAATCCTTTAATAAGGTTCAATACATTATTTACATAAAAGTAAATATATTTGGGGACGGTGTTACAAGTTCACCCCCCCTTATTTGGGATTTCGTCCCCGAAATCCAAGTATCTAATCGAAAAGAAATGGGTATTGTTCCCTCATTGAGACCTCGGTCTCCCACGTTTCTTCTTCGACTCGATCACTCCTCCAAAGAACCTTTACCATAGGAATCTCCTTATTCCTAAGCTTCTTCACTTGTTGACCAACAATCTTCACTGGTACCACCGCATATTGCAAGTCCTCACGGATCTCTACCGGTGGTTTCTCAAGAATATGAGATGGGTCTCGTATGTACTTCTTGAGCATTGATACATGAAACACGTCATGTATCTTCTCAAGTTCAGGCGTCAACTTGAGTCGGTAAGCCACGGCCCCGATCCTTTCAAGGATCTCAAACGGACCTATGTATCGGGGGTTAAGCTTCCCCCTCGATACGAATCGGATGATGCCCTTCCAAGGAGAAATCCTTAGGAAGACCTCATCACCGACTTCGAACTCCAACGGTCTCCGCCGTTTATCAGCATAACTCTTCTGTCGGTCCTGTGCAGCCTTCAATCTATCCCGAATGATCCTTACCTTGGCCTTGGTGATCTCAACCAGCTCTATTCCTTCGAGTTTGGCCTCGCCAACCTCGTCCCAACACAACGGTGTCCTGCATTTCCTCCCATACAATGCCTCATACGGAGGCATGCCAATACTTGCTTGATAACTGTTGTTATAAGCAAACTCCACTAGGGCCAAATGTTTGTCCCAACTTCCTTGGAACTCCAGTGCACATGCCCTAAGCATGTCTTCCAAAATCTGTATCACCCGTTCGGACTGCCCATCCGTCTGTGGGTGAAAAGCTGTGCTAAACTTCAGTTTAGTACCCAGCGATGCTTGAAACTTTGGCCAAAATCGGGATGTGAATCGTGGATCCCTATCCGAGACAATGGATATCGGGACTCCATGTAATCTCACAATCTCCTCCGTGTAAAGCTTGGCCAATCTTTCAAGAGGATAAGTAATGTTGATAGGCAAAAAGTGTGCACTCTTGGTGAGCCTATCAACCACTACCCAAACTGCATCATAGTTGTTCACTGTTCGTGGTAGCCCCACCACGAAGTCCATGGTCACGTGCTCCCACTTCCACTCTGGGATGGTGAGTGGCTGCAAAAGCCCTGCCGGGTGCTGATGTTCTGCCTTAACTTGCTGACAAGTAAGGCATCGACTCACGTACTCTGCGATGTCTCTTTTCATACCTGACCACCAGTAGCTTTCCTTCAAATCTCGGTACATCTTAGTACCTCCTGGATGCATAGCATAAGCTGAAGAGTGAGCCTCCTCAAGTATAGACTTCTGGAGTTCCTCATTCTTTGGTATGCATACACGATCCTTAAATAATAATAGACCGTCATCACGTATTCGGAAGTTCTCAACGGGTCCTTCCAGGATCCTTTCACGGATCTTCTGACATTCCTCATCAATGGCCTGACTTCGACTAATCTCGCCCAATAGGGTGGGCCTAACCTCAAATCGAGCAATGAGAGCCCCACACGTGGACACCTCCACGCGTGCCCTCAATGCCTGTAGACATGTGAGTAGCGTCCCTGTCGTATTCTTCCTGCTCAGTGCGTCGGCCACGACATTGGCCTTTCCGGGATGATAGTCGATGATCAAGTCATAGTCCTTGATCAACTCCATCCATCTCCTTTGCCTCATATTCAACTCTTTCTGAGTGAATACGTACTTCAAGCTCTTATGGTCTGTAAAAATGTGACATGTCTCCCCGTAGAGATAATGCCTCCAGATTTTCAGTGCAAACACTACCGCCCCTAATTCTAGATCATGGGTAGGGTAGTTCACCTCGTGCTTCCTCAATTGCCTTGAAGCATAGGCAATCACTTTACCGTTTTGCATCAGTACACATCCAAGTCCTTGGATGCTAGCATCACTGTAGATATCATACCCTATCCCCTGTATGGGTAGGGCTAGGACTGGTGCTTCGGTAAGTCGTCTCTTCAGTTCAAGGAACCCTTTCTCACACTTGTCGTCCCATACAAACTTGGCCCCTTTCTTTGTGAGCTTCGTTAATGGGGACGCCAATACGGAGAATTTCTCAACAAATTTACGATAGTATCCCGCTAGGCCAAGGAAACTACGTATCTCTTTCACATTCTTGGGCCTCTCCCAATCCATGATAGCTTTTATCTTGGCGTTATCCACAGCTACACCCGAACCGGATATGACGTGACCAAGAAAACCAATCTCCTTGAGCCAAAATTCGCATTTAGAGAACTTGGCAAAGAGTTGCTTTTCCCTTAGCCGATCAAGTATAAGCCCCAAATGATGTTCGTGCTCCTCCTCGCTCTTGGAGTATATCAAGATATCATCAATGAATACTATTACAAATTGATCTAAGTATTCACTAAACACCCGGTTCATCAAGTCCATGAATGCCGCCGGTGCGTTGGTCAAACCAAATGACATCACAAGGAACTCGTAATGACCATACCTAGTGCGAAATGCACTCTTAGGTATGTCGCTCTCCTTGATCTTCAACTGATGATACCCCGACCTCAAGTCAATCTTCGAGAATACTATAGCCCCTCGAAGTTGATCAAACAAGTCATCAATCCTAGGTAAAGGATACCTGTTCTTGATTGTGACCTTGTTCAACTGTCGGTAGTCGATACACATTCTTAGTGTACCATCTTTCTTCTTTACGAAGAGTACGGGTGCCCCCCACGGTGAATGACTGGGTCTGATGAAACCGTTGTCCAATAATTCTTGTAGTTGGACCTTCAACTCTTGAAGTTCGGCCGGTGCCATTCGATAAGGAGGAATCGAAATGGGTTTGGTCCCCGGCTCCACTTCGATTACAAACTCTATCTCTCTATCGGGTGGAAGCCCCGGTAGGTCTTTGGGAAAGACATCCGGGTATTTGCACACGACCCGTACATCTTTGATGTCGACTTCCTTCTTGGTATCGTCCACCACGTAGGCAAGGTATGCGTGGCATCCCTTCCTCATCATCTTCCGTGCCCTCATCACGGATATTATACAAGCATTAGATTTCCCCCGATCTCCCTCGAAACATAGTGTGTTTCCTTGATCATCCTCGAGCTCCAACACCTTGGTGTAGCAATCTACTCGAGCATGGTGTTTCTCGAGCCAATCCATTCCTAGGATTGCATCGAACTCCAACATGCTTAGAGGTACGAAATCACAAGTCAAAGGTTGACCCGTCACTTCCACCTCGCACGACGGATAGTAATGATTTCTCTCCACGTCGTCTCCTAACGGTGTGGAGACTAGCAATGTTTGCGTCATAGGTGTCAATGGCACGTCAAGGCCCTCGGCGAACGCCTCACTCACAAATGAGCGTTGTGCCCCGGTATCGATGAGGATCCTCGCACACCTACCATTGATCTTTAATGTTCCTACATTTATACACCATGTAAGATACCTTTTCTAATGTTTTTACACATCTTTAGGAGGTTATTAGGTTCATACTAATGTCTGGAATCAAACGGGGATCCAAACGTAGGAGAACGGGGCGAAAAAATCAAGTTTCGGGTGCCTGGGGTCCACGCACGGCGTGCCTGGGTGGCACGCACGGTCGTGCGTGCGTGAGAAATTCGGAATCCGCCACTGCCGGCTACGCACGATCGTGCGTAGCTGGTCACGCACGATCGTGCGTCCTACGCACGGCGTGCCTTACCTGCACGCACGGCGTGCGTCTGCGCGGAAAACGGCCAGAGGCTACTGCCTCGCACGCACGGTCGTGCGTCTGTAGGTACGCGCGATCGCGCGTAGTTGTTTTTAGCCCGTGTCGCCCCGAATTCGCGGGGTTTGACCCCGGGGTGGCCCGCACCCAAACCCAATGACTCATATGACCCAAATAAGCCTAGAAATAGAGGAAAATAAGTGTATTACCTGCAACGGAGTCCGGGTTTGCTCGCGCATCCGCCTCGGTCATTGCGTACACTCGTGCTTGGGTCCCGCCTTGATTTACGGACGCGGCATGGCTTGTGGACGCGCCGCCTCTTCCCGTCCCGCCGTTTGACGGGCCCGCACGGTTCCTTCCCGTCATGGTTCCTCCTCCGGATCCCGGAGCTCCTCCTCCCCCTAATTGTGGGCAATTGGCCTTCATGTGGCCCGTGTTCCCGCATTGATAACACCTTGGGGGTGCATTGCACTTCCCAAAATGATTTTTCGAACAGTTGGCACACTTTGGAGGCCCCGTCCTTTGTGAGGAGGATGCATGCCACCGAGCATCCCTGTTCCTCTTTGCCGGTGGTGCCGGTGTCTTGAACGAACCGCCACCTCCACCGTGCTTGTCCTTCCGTGCATGCTCGGGCGGCCCCGAACTTTGCCATTTCCTCTTTTTCGCCTCCTCGGCGTCTCTCTCTTTTCTCTCATTCCATTGGGCCTCCCCGAGAAGGCCCTGCTCCACCACCTCACTGAAGGTCATGTGGCGCGAGTACGTAGCTCGGTCACGGATGTCCAAGAGTAGGGCATCCCAAAAGTGCTCCGTCATGCGGTTCTCATCAACCGCGTACTCCGGCAAGAACCTAGCCAAGGTTCTGAACTCTTGTTCCAGTTGCTTAACTGTGCCGCCCTCTTTCTGTTTGAGGTTAGTGTACTCTCTCCGTTTCACATTCACCTCGTACTCGGAGTAGTATTGAGCATAGAACTCTAGCTCAAAGTCCGCCCATGTTATTTCCCCATGGTACTTCCCCTCCACGCTCTCCCACCACGTAGAGGCTATACCTTCAAGTAACCGCGAAGCGACAGTCAACTTCACGTCCGGTGTGATTTGCATGTCTCTTGATGCATCCTTCACCTTCTTAATCCAATCCGCGGCAACGGTAATGTCACCGGTGCCGTCAAAGGACCTACACCCCAAGGCCCTAGCCTCCTTGAGGTACTTGGAGATTCTCACGACAAAACCTCCTTCACGCCCACCTTGTGACGCCGCTGGGGTGGCCACGGAAGCTCCCCGGCTTCCTTGACCCGAACCACCGCGAGAGCCACGCCTCGCTTGGCGCCTAAGGTCCCTCCTCAGCTTTTCTTTTTGATACCACTCAAGCAATTCGCCCATTTGGGCGAACTTGGCATCACTCTCTTCATCATCATCAGTGTATGTGTCACCCCCATCATATGGGGTCTCCTCGTGCTCCGTTTCCGGAACATATGTAGAGTCGTAGTCTTCGGTGTTGGTTTCATACACCGAGCTTACATGGCCCTCACTCACAGTTTGAGCTTGGTGACCTCCACGGCTTCCACGGCCTCCACGGCCTCCTCTTGAACCTCGAGATGCAGCCCGGCTCCCCCTTTGGGATGCTACCGGCGTCTGCCCCCTCGGATTGTTCCTGGTTCGCATTCGCCTGCCCTCCATTTCTGAAAGAAATATGGATGAGTCATTAGACTCCTATAAATGTCGACTGACGGAAGAACGTTACAGACACATATTGGCCCAAGTCACTACCATACCAATTGTTAAGGGTACCGTCTTAACAATTAGAGGCCTTGCAACTTAAGCACCAATAGTCCTATAAACGTCAAAATACAATGCTCATGGTTTTCGGTAAAAACTCTTTTGCAAAATCTTTTGTGAGAGGTTGATTATATAGTTTAGAACTGAGATGGCTCTGATACCACTTAATTGTCACGCCCCAGACCGCAATCCAAGCGCGTGTACAACCGCCGTATAACTAAGTGACGTCACCCACGGGTCAACCTCACTTAATTACACAAGGCGTTCGAGAAAACAATCCATCCATACTCAGTAGTAAACATACATAACAACATCACATTAAACCAATGAATAGCGGAAATATTCAACGGTAAGTCATGGGCCACAACCGGCCGACAACATGGGCATGCAAGCCCCAAAAATAGTTTGTGGTAAAACAAATATCCATGAGCAAGTGTTCGGTAGTTTGAAAGACAATAAGGAAGCACGAACCACGTCTCCCTGATTTGATATCACCCGTGAGAAGGTGCAAGTAGCAAGCTCTAGCTTCAACCTGAAAATGGTGGGGCCCCCCGAAGGGGTCAGTACAAGTACCGAGCGAGTAGCAGGCTAAATATAGAATAACTAGCGTTTCAAGTATAAGACCCAAACATAGGGTGATACTTAAATAAATAATCTTTCCCCCAAGTTATGAAATACTTATTAGTATATATATACTTGGAAAATATCCGATCCGTAGATCACCATTTTATTCGGGAAAATAGTAATAGTCAATATTCTTGACTAAAAACCCCAACCCACCCATATACCTATGAGTGTATAGGACTCCTCCTTGTCCCTACTTGTATATCACAATCTATGAGTTTTAGGATCATAATCCTTGGATACTCCACCGGTTTGTGAGTGTTAAGGACTCATAAGTCCTAGGGTCCTCCACCAAGTTTTGAGTGTTAAGTACTTTTTAAGTACTAGGGTCCTCCACCAAGTTTGAGTGTTAAGTACTTTTTAAGTACTAGGGTCCTCCACCAAGTTTGAGTGTTAAGTACTTTTTAAGTACTAGGGTCCTCCACCAAGTTTTGAGTGTTAAGTACTTTTTAAGTACTAGGGTCCTCCACCAAGTTTGAGTGTTAAGTACTTTTTAAGTACTAGGGTCCTCCACCAAGTTTTGAGTGTTAAGTACTTTTTAAGTACTAGGGTCCTCCACCAAGTTTTGAGTGTTAAGTACTTTTTAAGTACTAGGGTCCTCCACCAAGTTTTGAGTGTTAAGTACTTTTTAAGTACTAGGGTCCTCCACCAAGTTTTCCTATTATCAACCTCCTATCAACCTAGATAGAGTCTATATCATACTTAGTTACTCATAACTAATCCAATACATAAATTCTTATGTATCACAATCCATGCAAAACCATGCATTTATATAGATTTATATTTAATTAATACCAACCGGTATTAATTAAATCCTTTGTTCTTCGGTCCACGTTTTCGTTGACCGCCATTTCATGCCTTGTGTGTATCAACTTAATCATCATATAATTAAGTTAATAATATTCATTTGTGCTGCTAATACACTTCAAGCAAATATGCATTTCATATAATTCTTCACATCATATTCCATGCATCAACAATTAATTTCTTTCATACAAACTTAACCCTATTGGCTAATCACATGTTTAAATATCTTTTAAACATTATTATGAACTCATATAACATTTATTTAGGTAATCTCATAATTAACCCAAAAGTTATAAGATATTAAGCCGTCCACTCACCTTGAACTAGCGTTAAGAAGTTCTACCCTTCTTGGTTGAACTCCGGTGAAACTCCGGCGACTTGGTCAACTCCGGCGACAACTCCGGCGACTTTTCCAACTTTGTGAAATCACTTGAAATACCTTTCACAAGTTCCTAACAAGGTTTTATAATCATAAACCCCATATTAATACAAATAACCTCAAAAAGGTTATTTTCCGGTGAACCGGTCGTTTTGGCTTCTAAGACCGTTCTTGGACATAGAATCACTTCCCAACCCATAAATCCATACTTATAACATGTAGAACCCTCTTAAGGATTCTTCACATGATATATATCTCATATGGTAGGAGAAAAATAAAGGAAAAGTTATAATGAGGTCATTACCTTAATTTACACACTTTTCCTAGCCTTTTTCCTTCTTTAATCCCACTCCTTGGACCTCTCTTGCTTGAGCTCGAGTTGCAGCAATGGAGAAGGGTTGGAGAGCTTTTTCTTCCTCCTCCTTTGGTAGCTAGGCCGAAATAATGCATAGGGGAGAGGTTGGGGTGTCCTTTTTGTCTCCTTTGGCAAATGAGTGAGGTCAAAGGGCCCCCTTGCACCTTCCTCCACTCAATCCTTTGTCAACATAGGCCCTTCCTTGTTGTTACAGCACAAAAAAACGTGGGGTGGCCCCCACTCATGTGGGAGGTCATCCCTTTGTGTCCCGGTGTGTACAATCGGTCCCGAAAGTTGTATTTTTCGGACTGTTTTAATCATAATTTATTTTATCGGGTAAAATAAAATATATTATGTGTTCCCCATCATAACTCCCCTTTGAAATAATATATATTCCAAAACTAAAATTTGGAAGTCTCCGAAATTCATTTTCGGGCTGTTATCTGTTTAATTGTCGGTACCGGTAATTGGGCTTCTTTTGACCAATCGGTCAACCCCAGGTCTTCCCATGGCCCAAATAAGATGTCCACCACCATATAAATATTATTTCGACCCATAATGATAATTTATGTGATCTCGGGGATATCGGGCGGCCCCCGCTCCCGGTGTGGGTCCCACGTGCAATTTACTATTCACGCGAAAGAAATAATAAAAATTTACAACTTCGTAAATTCATTAATCCTTTAATAAGGTTCAATACATTATTTACATAAAAGTAAATATATTTGGGGACGGTGTTACACAAAACCCCGTGACCCCTAGTCACAACAATTCATAGGGTTCAACCCTAACACATATGTTTGCATTCTCGAGTCCAACTCGACTACATCACCATGCACCTTAATTAACATAAGCTAACTACTCCACCGTGCATTTCTTGAGTCCAACTCAACTACATCACCATGCACAACAATCACCCCATCATGTCTACCCAATGCAATTCTATGAGCACGGCTCAAGTACATCTCCTTACATTGGCATAGACCCCAATTCCTAAGCACTCGCTATGCCTAGAATTGTAATATCAATAATCTATTTTGGGACATCCTTACGGACTGCCCAACCATGATCTTAGCATCACATTACATCAATTTAGCCACTTGCATCACAATCAAGTACATCAATTAAAATCAAATCCTTAGATTCAATTCCTTAACAATTACAACAATCATTAACTAGTATTTCAATACTATTAAGATTATTCTTATCCATCATATATTGCATTTGTAAAACCCTACATATTTAGAGATATGTAGCAGCAACTAAATCATCCAATGTAATACATAAATAATCATTTATGTATCTACACAATTCACACATGAGTAAAATGCCTATTTCACACAATAGTTCATTTAACTCCATTTTTATCAATACTTTACCAAATCATTTCCCATTTCATTCTTTGGAAAATAGATCAATATTCCATCAACAATTTATCATCATAATTTATGGAAAACATGATTTAGGCATTTAGGTAATCTTATGCTTAACCTACAAGTTGTAAGCAACTAGATGTCGATCCTCACCTCAAATGAGCTTTAAAATTTTCCTTCTCAATCCAATGACCAAAGCCTCGGCCAAGGAAGCTTGAGAACTGATTCCTTGCTTAGAAATGAGTGTTAAACAGCCTCCTCAAGGTGCTAGTTCAACCCCCAAATCGTTGATACGAAAACAGCCCCTATAATGGGTGTTTTCCGGCTAACTCGATTCCTAGTTTTTCCAAAGTTGCTCTAGGTTAGTATCCAACCTTTACATCAATAAAATAACTTTACAAGGACATATTATACACTTGGAGTAGTGTATAATAGTTCCACAAGTCGATCATATCAATAGGGAAATGGAAGGAACGGTTTTGGGGTCAAAACTCACTTAGAAGAGTAAATCCGTTTCTGCGAGGTCGTGTTTTGCTCTGACGATTTGGAAGCCTTCCTCTACTCAGATTGAAGCAAACTAGGCCTTCACGGATTACTCGTCTTGAGATCTTTCTTTTGGTATATTATACGCTTTATTTGGATGTGTATAACTCGAGATATGAAGCAAACAAGTAACCCTTGCACTGGAGATAAAACCTGCGGGCAGTTTGCTTTCTCCTTGCTCTTTTAGGTTGGGTGGCTCTCTTCTTCTCTCTTATCTTGGGGAGTTCGAATGGGGGCTGTGGAAGTGTTATCTTGGCCTTAACTTATCCTCAAAAGTCAAAGGATAGGAGTGGGTTGACATGTGGGATGATGGAGCAAGATACCTTCAATAAAAAAAAATGGGGAGAGGGCCCATTCGGTTCACAAACATGTCTTGTTCAGCCCCCCTCTCTTTTTGTCCGCCCCAACCAAGGATTTTAACCCATTCTCTTTATTTTGAAGGTGCCAAGAAGGTGTGGGGTGCTCCCCAAGTGATCCCAATCAATTTGGGGTCCAAAACATCTACCAATACTTCCAAAAATGGGAAGATGGGTCCTATTGTTTTATCTTTTGTCAAAAGATGTCTTTTTGTACTCATCCTAATTTATTTAGAACAAGTCAACTTCCTACATCACATTATTGATCTCCAATATGTGTAGGCTCATCTCAATAATTTACTTGATGGATATTATAGAAGGAAAAAGTCCTACTCCCATTATTTAGCTCAATAATGTCAAAGATGGGGCTATAAGTATTTGTATTCTTCTCCAATCATTCTATCACTTATTTGACATTTGTCATACATATTATTGGGCTACTAGCCGTGTGGGTCACTCCCGAGTGGGTCTAGGATGCCATTCTTGAATACTTGCTATTTTTAGCAGGTTGGGCCCAAAATAATATTTGGGTCGCCCGCCCTTCCTCAACTTGTCTTGAAACGTTATGTATCACTATTTAGATAATGTTAGGCTCTTTTGTTTATTAATAAGGCCCAAACGAGTATTCGCAAGCCCGACACTAATATACGAGTTCGAACAGTATAATAATCGATCATTAATTACGTAAAACATAAATCGTTTACAATTGTTTGGGAATCAGAAATTCAATACATAAACTTTGATTTTTTTTAAAATTGAATTTTCAAGGACGTTCGGGTGCGGTGTCACGTGTCGGCTTCTGTTGGAGACAAATAAATTATATTAAAATTTGCATTAATAATTAGAAAGGGTAAAAAGATTTTTTTTTACTTATTTAACTTTTTAAGATAGTTTGTAGAATTAAAGAATATAAAATATATAATTATAGAATATGAAAAAACTTATATGAATTTCAAAATCAAAATTTCATAACATGTGAGATATTTAAATATATAAAGTAGAGTAAAAAAGTCAATATAAAAACCTTAAAGGAAAAATGAAATTCAATTTAAGTACAAATTCAAATTAAAAAATTGAGAACCCTAGATTTTCAAAATTAAGAAAGTGAAAAAGATAAAAAAACACTAATAGTTATTTTCAAAAAATAAAAAAATAAAAGCTAATCATCCTAAAATATTAAATCACTTTAAAAGTTAAAAATAAAAAAAATTGTGAATTTGTAAAAGAATCCAAAAATGATTATTTATCAAAGATTGAATTTGTTTTTTTTTTGTATGAAAATAAGAATAAAAATAAAATGTAGCATTTTTTATTTCCAAAATGCTATACGTTTTTTGTATTTAGTTATACTTTCATTTATAAAATTCAAAATTTGAAAGTCAAATAAACTTTTCTAGTTTTTGAAAAAAATGAGTTTATGGTTCGGATTATTAAAAGAAGAATGACAGATTATTTATAGAATATACTTAGTTTTTATTTGAAACTTTCTTGTTAAGTTCTTTTCTTTTGGACTGAAATTTGCTGGTCTAGTCTAATCTAATCTGTTTAAATTTGGTTTGGTCTGGTTTGGTTTGGTTTGGTTTGGTCTGTTTAAGTCTGGTCTAGTCTGATTTGGTTTGGTCTCGAACTGAAAACAGTCCAAAAGAAAACATCCTTGAAGCAGGTAATATCCGACTATGGACCATTTTTGACGGACGGTCCATATAGTTGAGACTAGCGTTTGGTCGCGCAAGGCGCGATATCATATGCCCAATGCTAAAGTAAATTTTCCTCCAATAAATAACTACTTTACTAATGTAAGAGTGGTCATATTTTTTGTGAGATTTTAATGAGCAAACCATTGTAGCAGGAGTAGATTTTTGAAAGTGAATTATTATATATATACTACCCCCATCTCGAAAAAGTTTGTCGTATTAACTTTTTTTTTTGTGAATGATATGATGACAAACTTTGGATAACAATTTATATTATTATATTTGTATATAATTTATAAATTTTATACTTCTATGAAAATATTTCAAATAAGGAACATTTTAATATAATTTTCATATTCAAAATATCATTAGTTAAAGTTGATTGTCATTTACCAAGAAAAGTCAAATTAGCAAACTTTTCTGGGACGGAGTATGTGTTATTGCCGCCTTCATATACATGGATATTGAGACGGTGTTGTGATGCAAGTCTAAGTGTTTGTTGAATTACACGGGTTCGAGAAACTAAATATAAAAATATCCTAGAAAAGAATACTCTATTATTATAAGATTAAACAAATTTTGGTGATATATGGCTCAATAATAGGTGCAACTTAATTTGAAAATCAATTTCTTTATTGATTCAAAAGCATGAGGGACTAAATAAAGTGCTTATAAGAACACTGATGACATAAGATTAATTATACTTCGAAAATAATGTTATGAAATATAAGCATATAAAACATAATGCACTATAATTAGTCAGTACCCGAATTATAAAAGCAAACACCTAAAGGTGTAGAAAAATAAGAATTGTGATCAACTAAGTTAGAATGAGCACATAATTATATAGTGGAAAATTGGACAATTATAATTTACTAAAAATGTGACACTTTGCTCAAAAAATAAAAAAGATGTCATTCTTTAGAAACACCATACATATGTGTGTTTAAAAGGGAGTATTGTTTTACCCTTAGTCGACATTTCAAATACATTGAGATAATTGATTTTGGAATTTGAGAATTGAACTACCTAAATCACTACAAGACTCAAAAAGTATTTAAAGGACATTGAAAGGAATAAGTAAGACTCAAAAAGTATTTAAATGACATTGGAAGAAATAGATATTAATTACTCAATAAATTTTACCTCTCAAGAATGGTTGCATACAAATTAGATCCTCTTAAGTTTAATCTTCTTCTTAATGGAGTAGAGGCATTTAAGTGGTAACGGTTCTAGCTTCTTAAAATTATAAACGGAGTAAGGGCATTAAAAGTTAAAACCCATGGAAAAATAAGTACAATAATTTAACAAAAATGTACAACATCTTATGCTTTTAAGAGATGACATAATTCCGGTTATCTTCCCGAAAGGTAATTAATCAACGTGTACTATATGAAACATTCCCTAATTACTGTTTTTATTGCAAAGAGTATGGGCATCACCCATTTATCTGTGAGAAGCTTGCTAAAAAAGAATCGAGTAAAACTGTTGTGAAAGAGTTGGAGAGTACACTTAAACCGCAGGTTTGCCAATTCGAGTCCTCTGTTTCTCCCCTGGCAGTGGCAGAGGTTCACCTTGAACCTGCCCAAATGACTACACATGGCTGTCCAAGGGATGCTGGAAAGGTTACAGTGGTAGAATGTATTGAGCTAGAGCCTCAAATTAAGGAGAAGGTGGAAACAAAGCCGAATGAGTCCGCTGCTCAACCGGGGGTCACTATAGCTACGCCAGTAATGGGGGTGCCAAAGCCTGGTACCATGGAGGATGAACCCCAAGATATGCTAGTGGATAACCTGGTAACACCAATAACGGAAAAGGAATCTGATTTAGTGACAGAAAGTGTGGAGATATCTACTAAAGTGAGGACTGCGCATGAGGAATTTATTGCAAAGGCTGATAAGGCACTTCGTATTGCAATGGAAAAACCAAGGACAGAACATGCTAAAAAGGGCCCGGGCAGAAAATTGAAAAATCAAAGGAAATTGCGAATTTGTTTTTAATTATTTAGTTAATTAAGGATTTGTGATGTGGGGGCTGTCCCATTAGCCGATGTGTGATTTGTAATGTGGGGACCGTCCCGTTGATGCATTATATCTAGGTTAGCTCATTCTAGCTTAGATAGCCATTTTGATTTGGATTGATGCATTGTAAAATGCTATTTTTCGGTTCTAATATACTTACATATTATCGAAAAAAGAGATGACATAATTCAAGGGTACTAATCACATTCAATTAACATAAATAATACGGAGTATATAATTAAAATTATTGTTAGCGGATCAATGATAGTTTTTTATAATCGTAAAACAGACGACTTTATAATAAATTCGAGAACGCATGCAAAACAATTTTTGCAGATACAATTAAATTTTTGCAGATACAATTAAAATTATTGTTAGGGAACCAATTGATCCAATAAAATGAGCTCCCGCGAGTATACTGACGATTCATTAACCGTTAACGTTCGGCCGACTCGTACGGTCGGTGTCCTGAGGAAAGAGCTCCCGCGACTTGTAGAATGCTCTAGAACCGTGTCTCGCTGTTCACCCGAGAGGTTTCTAGACTCTTCAGCCGAATCCAGCATCAAAGAGTGCAATCCTCAACATCGAATCCCAGCCGTCCATGCGCGCTATAAAATCACCAATCATCATAATCTTGCATTCCAGGAGTCTCATTTCTGCTAATCTTTGTATTTGAGGAGGAAAAGGAATAAGAAGCTAGAAAATGTTCGGAAGAGGACCAAAGAAGAGTGACAATACAAGGTACTATGACATTCTGGGCGTCTACAAGAACGCAAGTGTGGATGAAATAAAAAAGGCCTATCGTAAAGCCGCCATCAAGAACCACCCTGATAAGGGCGGTGATCCTGAAAAGGTACAACATCAGCTGCTTCTACTTCTTAAGCATTTCCTTTTTCATCCCTTGAATTTCTCAGATGATTTCCTGCGAAACAGTTATAATGTGGAATCAAATTGTAGGTACAGTGTCTCTAGATGTGATGACATCCAACCATTTTTGCTAGAAGATGCTACATTGTGAAACTGGCAAAACACATTTGAAGATTATATGTACTGACACAAATAATTGGAGCAGCAATTTCATCAAGGCTCAATTGCTGATTTTCTCCATTATTTTGAAAAAAGCAGTCAAAATGCCTAATTCAGGAAATTATAATCAAGGCCCAATTGCTGATTTTCTCCATTAATTTGAAAAAAGCTGTTAAAATGCCTAACAAATAGATGCAGAATAGCGTTTACTGTCAAGGCCTCTATA
Organism: Cuscuta epithymum; assembly: GCA_945859915.1. Classification (NCBI taxonomy): domain Eukaryota; kingdom Viridiplantae; phylum Streptophyta; class Magnoliopsida; order Solanales; family Convolvulaceae; genus Cuscuta; species Cuscuta epithymum. Next base: position 3,583,625 of record CAMAPF010000040.1, read on the forward strand.
ATATAATACATCAAAACTTATGCTTCGAGATGTTGAGATCTTGTACTGAATCTATCTGTATATTCAATGTTGATATACCAATCCAGTTCAAGGAGCTTGCACAAGCTTATGAAGTTCTGGGCAATCCAGAGAAGCGGGAGATATACGATGAGTATGGGGAGGACGCACTCAAGGAAGGAATGGGCGGTGGTGAAGGAATGCAAGACCCATTTGACATCTTCCAGTCCTTCTTTGGTGGGGGAAACCCTTTTGGAGGTAATTCAGAGGCTGATTTGAGTTGAATTGTCTGCCATTCATCTAATTTGAGTTTAACATGATCAACAAAATGGTGAACAGGTGGTGGTAGCGGCAGAGGAAGAAGGCAGAGGAGAGGAGAGGACGTGATTCATCCGATGAAGGTCTCTCTGGAGGATCTCTACAATGGAACTACCAAAAAGCTCTCCCTCTCCCGCAATGTGATTTGCTCAAAGTGCAATGGAAAGGGATCGAAATCAGGAGCTTCAACGAAGTGTGGCGGTTGCGAAGGTTCAGGAATGAAGGTTACAATCCGCCATCTCGGGCCCAGCATGATCCAGCAAATGCAGCAGCCGTGCAACGAATGCAAAGGCACTGGAGAGACCATCAGGAAAGACGACCGCTGCCAGATCTGCAAAGGCGAGAAGGTGGTCCAGGAGAAGAAGGTTCTCGAAGTTCATGTCGAAAAGGGGATGCAGAACGGGCAGAAGATCACCTTCCCCGGAGAAGCAGACGAAGCGCCTGAGATGATTACCGGAGACGTCGTTTTCGTTCTCCAGCAGAAAGAGCATCCGAAGTTCAAGAGGAAAGGCGACGATCTGTTCGTGGATCACACGCTCTCGCTCACCGAAGCTCTGTGCGGATTCACATTCATCCTCACGCACCTGGACGGAAGGCAGCTCCTGATCAAATCCAAGCCTGGAGAAGTAGTCAAACCAGACGAATTCAAAGCGATCAATGACGAAGGAATGCCGGCGTACCAGAGACCGTTCATCAAAGGAAAACTGTACATCCGATTCGTCGTCGACTTCCCCGATTCGCTGAGCCAGGAACAGGTTGAGCTGTTGGAGTCGATCCTCCCGCCGAGGCCGAATCCGCTGCATTCTGAGATGGAGATTGATGAATGTGAAGAAACGACCTTACACAATGTTAACATCGAGGAGGAGATGAGAAGGAAGCGCGAGGAGGCGGCTTACGAGGAGGAGGATGATAACCATGCGCATGGTGGGGCCCAGAGAGTTCAATGTGCTCAACAATAGAGAGGATTTTCGAGAAACTACTTCTTAATACTGTAGATTGTTTTGAGATTTCACTCCATCGCTTGGAAAGGTATCATGAAAGCTAGCAATGAAAAAGCAAAATGATGAGTCCATCCAGGGGCGTAGCTAGGGGGTGGTCACCCCTGGCCCTGGCCCAGCCCAAATTTTAAAAATATCTAAATTTTAAGTCTAAAAAATTCTGTGTAATTTTTTTTCAAAAATATTCTTTGTACCGGCCCAGTCCGGCCAAGTGTCCTGGCTCCGCCCCTGAGTCCATCCCTTTTGTGCATGCTAATCCTTTGATTTTTCGAGACAAATACTACATATAACACTACTATTTTTGTATCTCGACAACCACTTAGAATGCGACGGACGGATCACGGATGGAGTACTTTGTATGTGTAGTTATGAAGGGGATAAACAATGAACAACAAGAAGCCTCCCTTAGTTGCTTTAGTGTGGATCCTACTGTTGAGTACAGAATTCTAGTAACCCTAAAGGCATGCTCACATGCAGTGCTGGATTTGGCCCGGGCCTAGGCCTGGGCGGTCCGCCGGTTCGGAATAGGTGGGCCCGGGTCCGGTCCGGGCTGGGCCTCGGGTCAATTTTTTTCCCAATTATTTTTAACTTTTTCAACCCGAAAAGTTAAAAAAAATTGGGGAAAAAAAAATTAAAAAGCCCGGAACCGGGCTTGAACCGGCCGGGCTAGTTTGGCTTTTGGGTGACTCGAGCCTGCATCGGGAACCCCCCGGGCCGGGCCACCGGGCAGGGCCCGTTCAGCATAATACCGGTCTCGGGTCGGGCCACCTGGCTCGAGTCCAGGACTACATGCTCATAGCCGTTTTAGGGTTGGTTTGCAACTCATTTTAAAAAAGCGCTTCTCAGCTTTTGGCTTTAAAAAAGCACTTATTTTCCCAAACACTTGCAACTATTATTTTTCTTGACTTTCGCGTCAAAAGTGCTTTTACTTTTTCTATTACACAAAAAGCATTTATTTTACCAAACACTACCCACTTTTACTTTTCAAAATCACTTTTTTCTCAAACACTATCAACTTTTATTTAATCACTTCTCCCCATTTCATTAAAAAAAGCACCTTTTTAAAAGCAGAATCTGTTGCAAACAGACCCTTAGTGTGGATCTTACTGTTGAATTTTGATCATTCTTACTATATGTGCCCTTACATTAATTATAATAACTCATTGTTGTTGATCGATATTTATCTATTTAATTACTTGATCGAGCCACTAATGAAAGTAGTTAAGGGGAAAACTAGTAATATTTATGAGATTATTGGAATACATCAAAGAAATTTGTTTAAAAAATATGTTATCAAAGTTCTAGGCATTTCCTCATCTTAAGTATAAGTCTCATTTATAAAAGTCCAGCTCACTCCACCCATTTACACTTCATAGACCCGACTTGTCATATATAGATGAACATTAATTTAGGGTTTCTAAGATGATAACGATTCAAGCTTCTGACCATAATCCTCATGTTGTGGTTTGGTGTTTCATTCTCCACACTTTTAGGGAAAATTGTCAAATAGGTTCTCGAACTTTCTTGAAAGGGTCAAATAAGTCCTTATATTGGAGGCTCTGTTTGGTCGTCGCGATTTGGGGCAGTTCCCGGTGGAATTTTTGATAAAGTTTTTTGAGCATCTTATTCATCAAGTCTAGTTTACTCATACCAAATTTCAGCTAAAACTTCAATCGGGAACACATTCAAATTATTTCTTGAAGATAACTGTGTATTTAATGGCACAGTTATCTTTAAGAATTAATTTGAATGCATTCCCGATTGAAGTTTTAGCTGAAATTTGGTATGAGTAAACTAGATTTGATGAATAAGATGATCAAAAATTTTCATCAAACAATTCCACCGGGAACCGCCCCAAATCGCGACGGGCGGACAGAGCTTCCTACATAAGGACTTATTTGACCTTTTTATGAAAGTTCGAGAAGCTATTTGACAGTTTCCCCCACACTTTTATTATTACATTTTTATCTTAAACGTCTCCATGATATTTTTTTTACAGTCTTTTGAGTTGGTGATGTGTCTCCACATATTTGAGTCAACATCTCTAGTCTCTACATAATAGAGTTAGTGTCTCCACATATTCAAGTCAACGCCTCGTCCAAAATCAATTTTCAAAAAATCGATCTTGCGAGCTTTCAACTTTTTTTCACTTCTTAATCTTTTTAATTCAAAGACGTATAGAAAACGGTTGTTCACATGATATTTGAGTCAACGCCGTGACCTAGCACTTAACCCACACTGCTATTGGCCTAGATCATCCAACCCATTCAACATTTTCGCTACCTATAATTGAATATATTCATCTTTGCTACACATTCTTAGCCTCCCTAACCTTTTGTATTACGATTTTCCTCTCTTCTCTTCGTTCTCTTAGCACCCACAATTTGACTTGTTTCTTCTTCAAGTTTTTAGATATTAGAAGAACGATATGTCGTGAACTCGAGTTCTCTTTTTACATCCTTTTAGTTGTGACCATAGTTTCATGGTAACTCATAGATAAGAACCTCTTTGTCCATGTAGTTAAATTGGATTTTACTATTGTATGGAAGATGATATAGCAAACCTTAATATGACACTCGCTATAGTCATTTGAGATACGACAAATGAGAATTATTTTCATGAAGGTTATATTTTTTTGAATGATTTTTTAATTGAATATAGTTATAAAGATATACAGGTATTTGAGTATTTCTAAATGTTAAATCAGACTACTAATCCATGTCTATATGTTTTCAAGGTTCTTCAATTTGTGTGAAAATGCCTATTTAAGAAGACAACAGTTTACTCCTAGCAGGAAAATTGTAAGAATATAGAATAGAAATTGTGAGAGGTATTGGCCCTATGGACCTTGGCCTCCCTTCCCTTTTGGACTAAGATTTGGGCTCGTCCATTTGGTTCCCGCCCAACACATTTTTTCCTTCCTTGTTTTGCTCCTTTGTGTTTGGATCTTTACCCTGCTTACATACTTACCTTGTTGGGCTCCTCCTCCTCCTCGGCCTCCTCTTCCTCGGCCTCCTCCTCCTCCCTCCTCCTCCCTCCCCCTCCCCCTCCCTCCTCCCCCTCCTCCTCCTCCTCCTTCTTCCGTCTCTCTCTTCACTTCAACAGTGTGTGTGAGTGTGTGTGTGTGTTTGAGTGTGTGTGTTCTATGGGTTTTAGGGAGAGATTTGAGAAGGTAGCAGCTTGGATTTGGGTTTCAGTGCCTTTGTAGTGGTTCCTTTATCCCGATAGGTCTGTGTGGTGGTTGTGAGTTGTTCTAGAACCCTTGAGTTTGAGTGGTTGGAGATATGTGGTGAACAATCTATCATTTTACAGTGGCATCGGAGCTTGGTCCTCACGGTATCTCGCTAGAAAACTCCAACAACAACCCGGCAGCTACTCACCTTTGATGCCGCTACCTCCATCCTCTTTCGTGCATGGTTAGTCGGATTATCCCCATGGATACTCGCTCACGTAAATTGGTTTGAAACACCCCAGATGCACCGGGTGCCTCCGAATGTTGTTTTACTCCCATTTCCCCGTGCGACCGTCGGTTGATTTTTATCCCAACCGTCATCTCCCTGGGTATGTCTGCTGGATCTCTTTCTTGTTTGTGTTGATTTGTCTTTTGCATGTTCAGACCTGTTACTCTTTTTTGAGTTGATGGTTGTCTCTGTGTGACTGCTTACCTGTGAGGTAATTGGTTGGGGTGGGATTCCTCCTTTTGAGGGCTTCTGCATCTGTAGGTTTTTTTTAGTCTTTCTGTTTTTCTGAGTCTTGTTTGGTTCTCTAAGCTCTGTCTGTCTATGGGTAACCTAAGGGGTCTATCCCTGATTGGCTAAGGCACATGGTGTTATGGGTAGAGGATACTCTGCTAGCCACTCTAGTGGCCTCAGAACTATGTGATCTTATAATACGTCCGATGCCTGAATCTTTCTAGGGTTTCCACTTGAGTTTGCCTGTGTTACTCATCCATAGATTTCTGTTTAGGTGCCATGGCTACTAATCAACATGGAATGTTTCCTTTTAATGGGAAAACTGATTTTGATATCTGGGAACAAAAGATTAAATGTGTTTTAATTCAACAAAAGGTTTTCAGAGTTGTCACTAACAAATTTTTGGAAACAGAAAATGAAACTAAACAACTTGAAATGAATAAAACTGATTGTTACACAATTTATTTGAATCTTTCTGACTCTATGTTAAGGAAAGCTGGTATACTTGAGCTGTCAAAGAGTTGTGGGAAAAATTTGATAGTCAGTATACTGATACTTCCTTACCTGGTAAACTATGTTTACTTGATAAATTTTTCCGGTTCAGGCTTGACCTTACCAATGATATAGATGGAAATTTGGATATTTTAACAAACTCATTCAAAATATTAAACAGAACGGTGACAAGCACAATGATGACTATACCCCAATTATTTTGCTTAATGCCATCCCTGATTCATACAGTGATGTCAAATATGCCATCAAGTATGGTAGAGATGAGGTCGCCTTTGGATATTGTGGTTAATGGTTTAATAAGTTAGTGAGCTATTCCGACAGTAGGAAATATGCTGGTGTTGGTCTATATATGCCTATGAAACGTATATTGACGCTCAAATTTCCGTCGAAATGTAAACTTCCATTGGTATAGCTAAAGGATGCCTACACCAGTGGTTTACATGTCTATACCAACGCCTTTTTTACCGTTGGTATATGACAGTTTGTTTGCAGTGATCACCTTCTCATTGTCATCTTGTAAGTACATGTCGGTCGAATCGAGTTAGGGACAATCATTATTTAATGAATTTTAGTATTTACGAATATGCAAGGTTAGTGATTAGGTCTGATATGCTCTGTTTATATTGGTTACATGGTTTGTCAAATGTTTGATCTCTATATATTACAACTATGAAGCCTGATGTGATCTTTTTAAGTTTGATTTGGTCTATTCAAATTTTGATTTAGAATAGAATTCCGACTAAGTCAAAAACACCCTAAGAACTGAAAATACAAAACAAATTATCCTAAATAGGACGAGAATAAGTAAAATTTTTAAATAACAATTTATGTTACTTAAACCTATGATACTATCTTCTCGGGTTCTGGCACCATATTTATCTCATCATTCCTAGACTTCGCTCTATTGTTGCTTTGGTGGTGAACTGATCTTCGACTTAGATGACTGCACTGTGACTCCGGCTGTGTGCCTCAGGTCTTTTTTTTTCAACCTCCTTGTCCTCATACTCCCCCATATTCTTCTCTTGAACCTTTTGCTATTGTCTATTGTTTTATTTATTTAACTTTGTCAACCATTGAAGTAACAATTTGTTAAAAAACTATGTCTTATTTTATAATTTGTTCTTTCTTTTGTTGCTATTTATTTAGGTGTAAAAGGTTACGTTGTGTTGCTAGTTGTGGCAAGGCTTGTGTCAATTCTATGAATGTTTATGTTTTCAGAGGCATGAGAACTTATATGGTCAAAAACAGCTTCATCAAACCAGTTTGATTAGCGATTCGTGTACCATTAGGGATTTAGGGGTAACCATTTTTTAAGTCTTCCGGTATCACATGTTGGCCAAGCCAAGACCTTGATTCAGTACCTCAGAGAAGACAAAACTCAGCGTTCGACCAATGACTTTAGCGGTCGCCATTAATGTGTATTAATACATGACATACCAATATTTATGGTTGCGTTTAATTCATAATAATATTACATTATTATGCAATCATTAGCCCCTTAAATTGTAATAATTAATGTACTAATGTTTGAATATTCTCCATATTAGTGTGCCTACCCCTTTAACTTATATAAGCCTTTATTTGGAGGGCTACTTCCCCATGAGTGAACATTGTGGAATCACACAAATGTATAAATAAAAAGAAATTATTTTTCAATATCTTACTATTTTTAACTGTCATATACTTCTATACTCTAGTTAATTCAAAATTTTTATGTTGGGTTAACCCTAACCTAAAAATTCAATAATGACGTCGCTGTGGGAACCAAAAACAAAAGTGAAACCGCTCAGTCGAGAGCACTAGTAAACCGACACCCTTATTCGATCTCTCAATGTTGAGAACATAGAATCCTCGGGAGAAAAACACCAGCTAAGAAGCATGTTGAGAAGGGAGCCCATAAAAACACCGAGAAAACACACACCTACGAAACACCGAGAAAACACACACCTACGAGGAATGCGCCACACCATGGTGAAAGGTCCCAAGAGAGCTTCAAACCAAAATTATTAGTGCACACTGCGCAAATGAGTAATGTAGAAGATAGGAGACCTGTATCCTAGTTTGGGACTCCGAGAGACGAATGCATCATGGTGGAAGGTGAAGAGCCCACACGCTATATGCATGGAGCGCAATGACAAATCTGCAAGAAGTTGTGGGAAGTGGGCGCAATGACATGACCCACTCTCGTCGATCACCCCAAAGAGGTGCTGAGCGGTTGGAGCGTCGCATACGTCTCAGAGCATAGGGACTCAGGGGAGGATCTACATATAGGCTATAGTGGGATGAAGCTCAGAACAACTTTTTTTTCATTTTTTTTAGTGATTTTTTTTTTTCATTTTTGATACTTAGCTCACCCCTCTAATGTTTATGTCTAGTATAATTACTCTTCAATCCAGTCCAGTTCAGATTCCTGGATCCGCCCCTGTAGAGACTGGAAGTAGTGCAACCACGCGATGGGAGATCAATTACACCAAGCGCTCATCATCTTGATGCAAGGCCTCTCCCATAAGAGAGAACATTGTGCGTTACTCGAAAGTTAAGAATGGAGGTGTGGAGTCGCATGCTATTTCTTGGTATGAGGATACCAAATCCCCCGAAGAATGGACTCACCAGTTAGGAAAGGGGATGATTCAGGAAATGAAAAGTTATGAAATTAGGAAAGGGGTTTCTCTTGGACATGCGATGCGAGAGGGCAATTATACGACCCATTATATTTCGATTACTCCTTCGGCCCATTTTCAAATTTATAGCAGGATTAATGATCTTCCGGGTAAGGCCCGTCAAGCTTATTTTTTCTCTTTTATGTGTGTATTTTTAGAGGGAATGCCCTCTAGAAGAGGTTTTGGTCTGGTCCCCCTTTTCGTTCTGTTCTCTTTTGCTTATTAATAAAATCTGGCAAATGTTCCCCGGCATTTGCCCCATTGATTTTGGTGGTTTGCCTTCCGGGTTAAAAAAAGAAATCACCGGTTAAACATGCCAAGTGAGTGCAATATTTCCAATTTAAATAACTTATTGAATTACATACATTGGTCGATGGAAAGAAGAAAGAGGAGGCACTCGGGAAGGTAGTGTCACCCTTTACGGGGAGGATCATGAAGGCCGAGGCACCGCATGCATGACTTCAAATCCCCACACACTGTATACAAGGGAGATACAAACCCGAGGGAGCATATTGCAGGTTCCAGGCTATGGAGACGAGCTCATGTGTCGGGCCTTCCTCCTATCCCTGGTGGGTCCAGCCCAGGAGTGGTTCCTCACGCTAGACACAAGTACATATACACAAGGCATTCATTCATCTTATTAACTCAAAAAATTGCTCAAAGTATTTAGGAATGCAAGAAGGTGTCCGTATGCACTCTCTTGAGGCTTCAGGCGAATCTTATCATAGGACATAACTCAACAAATAGACTACTGGGCCTAGCGTTCGGAGCAATAAGTCAAAGAATTGCTTAAAATATTTGGGAATGCATGAAGGCACAAGTCCACAATCTCGTGAGATTTTGGACAAAGGGTAATATAGAAGCAACTCACGTATTAGATCGAACAAAGCGTCTGACATATTATATACGTAGAATATTTGCTTAAAGTATATATTTCTGGAATGCAAGAAGGCATTCGTTCTCACTCTTGAGAGTTGAGATTTTAGACAAAACGTAATCGTAGAATTAATCAGAAAAATGGACAGAACCCAGCGTTCATCCAACGTGGCAAGTAAAAACACCCTCTGGGAGTAGGAAGACACATTGCTGCACTTTCTTGAGACTTCGAAAAATGCGAACTCCAAAAGTATCTCAATAAATAAATCGAACCTAGCGTTTGACCAACAAAAAAGTGGAAGGCTGCTAGCTAGCACCCGGCGGAAAGCTAGCACTAGACAGAAAGTGTGAAGACATAGAAGGCGAGGGATAACACCAAGAGCTAGGAGATGGATGCACGAAGATGTCAACATACTCCCTTGTTCCATTTTGCATAAAAAGAAAACCCATAGGTCAACATAAAGTAAAGCAGGATGAGGGAACACACGAGGCTAGTTCCCCAAGAGAGTTTATCTTTGACAAACAACAATTCGTCCAAAACTCTACTCCTCAAATCCTACCATGATGGTCCAGTCAGTAGCAAATGGGAGTAACTCAGGAGTCAGGAATACTCCCTCTCACATCGAAGGGTCCACCTCAGGGAGTGGCCGAGGGCTCATGATGGAATATATTGTCATATACCCTAGGGACCTAGATCAGAAGGTCTATAACAATTAATGAGCAAAGTTATATATCAGCTAGGCCGAGGCCCTGAGCGGAGGGCGACCCCGAACCCTCATCAGCAGCCCGTCCACACTAGACCGAGCCTAATGACAATCACCATAGATATCTCGCTGACGATACTGGAAGAGGCTGGGGGCTGATCCACCTCAGTCCAGTGAAAGCTCAACATTTAGTCGTTACCCAGACATTCTAGCAAGACACATATTCAAGGTTTACATCACTCAGACTCCCGCTAATGTGGCATGCCTAATTTCTAGGAAGGGTTACGTCATATATAACACATCAACATGATGTCATCACTATGCATGTTCCTTAATTTTTTTGGGACACATGTATCTTTCTGACTAGTCTTAACCTCTTTGGGCTAAAAGCTCAAACCTAGTTGTCTTCACTCTTAGGAAAAAGGATATGAAATTTAGGCGCCATTATTTTGCCAAAATATTAGTACAACTTTCTCTCTCTACTTTTGCTCTAACTTTTCTCTAGAATACTACTATCACCGGGTTCCTATATAGTATATACCCATTGGTGTTATAATTATTCATGCACAAAACCTTATCTCTGAACAAAGTTAGTTGCCGAATAAAAGAAAAAATGATTAGTATTTTAGTATAATATATAGATCCCGACAAGTGATTAAGATAATTGATTTCCAAATTGTTAACCGTCTTCGTAGAGGGGTTTTTACGCATGATTAATCTTAACACATAAGAGTTTGATGAATTTTTTTAAATAATATGAGGCTAATGGGCATAATTTATACTTTAACCCGTCCCTTATAACTTTTCCAATTCAAGTTTCACCGACAAGGAGAATAAATAGTACTCCCTCCGTCCCTAAATAAACTTCCAACTTTCCTTTTTCATCCGTCCCAATTAAAACTTCCACTTTCCCTTTTTGGCAAAGAATTTGTGGTTCACAGCAATTCTTACATATTTCTCTCTCCTCTGCACAACTCTCCACCACACAATACCCACTATCTTAAACTGTGTGTCAAACCTATTTGGAAGTTTTATTAGGGACGGAGGGAGTAAAAGTTATGTGATTAAAATTTGTCCATAAGAGAGAAATATAGGAATAATTAAAAGGAAAGTGAAAAAGTTATAAGAGACTAACAAAGTATATTACCTGGGCAGTTTGGTGCAATAAACCCCATTGCATTATATACGGAGTATATGATAATATGAATACCAAAGCACTATCGAATTGAAGGAATGAGTAAAAAGCAGTCTAGCTAGATAGCCATCAAACTAAGTAATTACTACGTACTATACATGGCAAATTAAATAAGAGAAAGTAGATATATGAATTAAAGTATACTTGTGGGTGAAGAAAGAATATGTTGTATTTTTGGTCATATAAATAAATCCATTTTTGGTCACATTAAGCTAAGATAAAGTATACTTGTGGGTGAAGAAAGAATATGTTGTATTTTTGGTCATATAAATAAATCAATTTTTTGGTCACATTAATTAGCTAAGATCAAAACAAACAATAATACTGCCAAAAAATATATCCGGAATCAAATAAGTCCAATAATTGAATAGAAGGAAATGGCGGGTGAGAACCAGGGAAGGCTACCTCCACCACCTTACAAGTATGAAGATTTGACTCTGGAATGGAGAGTGGATATAGGGCCTAAATATGATACTCTCATCCTTCATTTACCAGATGGTCAGTTTAATTATTATTCCTTTTTATAAACTAGCATGAGGTTAATTACTTTATGTGCTACATGAATAATTGTCCACCTAACAAATATTTGTCGATAATAATATACTTCATTCGTTCCTAAAACAATTCTCAGTATAATGAGGTAAGGGTTAGATTTGTACTCGAACTTGCATAAAAAGGATCAAATAAGTCCTTATATAGGAGGTTCTGTCTGGACGTCGTCATTTGGGGCGGTTTCCGGTGGAATTTTTTGACGATTTTTTTTGAACATCTCATTCATTAAGTCTAGTTTACTCATACCAAATTTCAGCTTAAAATTCAACCGAGAAGGCATTCAAATGAATTCTTGAAGATAACTGCGCAGTTAAAAGCACAATTATCTTCAAGAATTCATTTGAGTGCCTTCCCGATTGAAGTTTCAGCTGAAATTTGGTATGAGTAAACTAGACTTAATGAATAAGATGTTCAAATAATCAAAAAATTCCACCGGGAACTGCCTCAAATGACGACGGCCGGACAGTAAGGACTTATTTGACTCTTTTTATGCAAGTTCGAGTACCAATCTGACACTTACTTCTCAGTATAACTGTATAAGTACATGCATTTGAAGAAAATATGAGTTTTTCTTTGACCTCCTGTATTACATTTTTTAGAGAGGGTAAATGTTAAGCTGGTAGATAGGTCAGTAAGTGTTACAACGTATAGTAATTATTACTAAGAGATACAGAGTAGTAGAGTAATTGGTAAAATTTTCTTTTATAAATAAGGAAATAAGATTTTATTTAGTGACACTGACATCTCAAAAAAAAATTAAAGATCGTAACATGAATTTTTTTAAGGGAAGGATATACAGGACCTAGAGGCCCTAGGCAAAAAAACACTTGATCTTAGGAAATCATATTAATAACATTTATTTATAACATGAAGTTGGAAAACTTGAGATAAATTGAATGCAAACATTTCATACAAGAAACAAAGTATATAACATATTCAAAATAAACAATAGAGTGTGAACGTCAAATTAATTTAAAAGCATTTCAAATACTCTGTATATATATCTATAAAAATGAACCAAAAATTATATTAGCACCTTTAATATTCTCAATATACGTACTATCGTTCTCTATGTTCACATAGAGTCAAAATATATGTTTACCTATCATGAAAATGCCTACAAAGATTAACTAAGAGAAAAATCACAAACAATTCAGTTAATAAAAAACAAAAATTAAAAAGTACATTATAAATTAATAGTGATAAATTATAATAAGGAGCGTAAAATAAAATTATTATTAGTTTGAGTATTGTTATTATTGTAGTATTAATTAATATAGGTGGTTTCTATTAAAAACCACAATTCAAATATTCAACTGATATTTAGACAATATAATTCATAACTCAAACCAGTCCATAAAGATGAGGCTATAAGGTCGTAATTTAATCTATCTACAAAGAGATACCTAAAATCCTAAATGAATGGATGATTAGACAAAGAGTGAAATTGCAAAATTGACCACAAATTCGGTGGAAGTTTAGGAATCAGGATTCGTATTCTGCTACCTATTTCCAATTGGAATTGCTAAATTTTAAAATTAAATATTCCTACGGTGTATTACTAATTAATATTCTTATTCCTGATTTTTGAGGCCCTTCCCCAATGAGAGGCCCTAGGCAAATGTCTAGGTTAACTGACCCCAAAGCCGGCTTTGAGGATATATATAGTGTTTAATACATCGATCCCATCTTTTAATCCGAAAATGGATCAAATAAAATTATCTTCTAATTTACAAACTATAAACCCATCTTGGCCATCTGATAACTTGATCTAAAAGACATAGATGCACACTTGTATTTTGGTAATAAAGTCCATTTTTTTTTCGAATGAACGTTAATATACAATAATCACTGTTTGTACCTGATCTGCCATCCTTTTAAACCTTTTCCAATTTTTTGTAACACACGAAATAATTATGAAGTAAAAATGTTGTGGATGCGATTTAATTACATGGAGAAAACAAGCATAAGACAAATTAGTCATTTGAAACAAAAAGTGTACAATTCACAGGTTTCACAAGGGACCATGTGAGTATAGGCGTTTCAACCAAGGGAGGTTCTCAAGAAGAAGAAGAAAAGTTTATCAACATCAGCGGGCATAAGCTGGATGAAGGCAGCAACAACAAACGGTTGCGATTTTATAAACAATTCAAGGTTTCAACCAAGTGCGACGTGAAAAGAATGTATATGAGATTCGAAAATGACAAAGATTTATTTATATGGCAATTCAAACCCCTATTTGAAGCTACAGATTCCCATACGGCGGCGACAATGGAGCAAGCATTTACGGTGGTGGATGACGTAGATCCGGCCGCCGCTCTCACTTACATTGACCAGTACAACCGTATGTCCTTTAAGAAAGGAGTCGACGGAGACAAAACCCACCCAGAAGCTGACACTCTTACCCTTCACTTTCCTCCTGGTAGGTTCATACCAAATGTAAAATTGAATGTGTTTATTTGTGGTGTGGTGCATTTTCAAATAGGGGAATGCAATTCATTTTTCCACAAAGTAGAAACATGTCTTTTTACTTTGAATGTTTCCCTCTGAACGCTTTAAAAAGAAGGCGGCATGGATGTATAAAAAAGCGACATGTCACTTTCTTATAAAATAATGAACATATATATATATATATATATTCCCCTATTGAAAATGCACATTACCATAAGTACTTTTTTGTACTTATTCCCTTAACCTACGACGAATTAGAAAAATAATTATACCAAGTATTCGAAATACACCTTAGCTTAGTTATAAAAAGTTATTTGATAAAAAGTTATGTTCAACAAATCCTAAAACTAACTCCTCATTTACTAATTTGATTATAATAACATCGGTCATACCATTATCTTTTTGTACAGTAACTGTAAAATGTCACTGATCTTTTGAGTTGAGCTATTAATTATTTATTCATAGAACACCCCGTTAGAATTTTTTGTCGTAGAAAAAACTTTTCATTTCACACCCCAAATTCTATATATAGTAAGAGGTCCAAATTACCATTCACTCAACATAATGAAAAAGCATATTTAGTTTTTTTTATGGAAATATATTTTAAATATAACAATCTCATATATAATTCAAGATTTCAGCAATTTTTCTAGCTTCAACCCATTAAGATAATGTTGGCATTAACAATATAAGGAATAATAATATAGTGCTCCGGTCCTATTTTGGAATTTTAGAACATTTTTACTCCTCTAAACATCAACTTCTTAACCCACAAATCCTCAAAAGTTTTCATCTTTACTTATTTTGGTTTTTATAAAATTAGTCATGAAATGTTGTTTTGTATTCCTGCACGAAATTGGCCAACAAATTCGATACTAACTACTGTAAATGAATAATATTATTAATCTTTTTACCACAATATAATTGCAAAGTTTACTAGACCTTGTGAATTATTGATAATTTTTTTAATCTTTACCTAAAGTGTACTATACCCAAATAATCACCATGGTATCTTCACAAAACATGAGTCATTATTCACTCTTAATTGGACCCGTTCCCTTACATAAAGTGATAAAACACCGCATTTTGTAATCCTTTTTTTACTTATCAACAAATGAAAAACTTCTCATTTCACACATTAATTTCTAATATAATCATAATAAGCGAGTCCAATGTTAAGCTAAGCTTGTGACTGAATCTACTAAAAAGTTTTTCCTTAACAATATTTCATCGTTTTATTAATAAAATATGTTATATACACTACCCTCTCCGTCCCTCTTATATTGTCTCGTTTTACCTTTTCGGAAAATCCTACTAAAATTGTCTCATACCATATTTGGTAAAGTTTGTGTGACTTTAAATCATCTTACTTTATTAATTAATACGAAGTACTACGTATCAATTACACAATTCCACTTTTCTTAATAGTCGTGTCACTCTCTTCCGTCCCAATATAAAATGAACGGAGGTAGTACTAGGGAGTATATATATAATTTCGTAATTCAGGATTTCAACAATTCTTATGTAGATTTAATCCATTAAGACAACTTTGGTATGTATTACCAAAAGAGCTTAATTTTAACCTAATTATACTGCAGGTTTCCAAGAGGATCAAGTTAGAATCGAGTCAAACACATCTTCTCCATATATCTTGATGACCGCACATAAACAGCGGCGAGGCGAGAGGATATATCATTTAAATGAAGTTTATACTCCGCCGTCAAAATTAAAGGGGTGGGTTCGGTTGTACTCATACTTGACGGGTGCTTTTTTTGATGCGTATGATATGAACCGGACTGAGATAAAAATTGAAAAAGGTGCGGCCATTGTTACACTACACAAACCCATCATCCCAACCAATGGCTCTGCACAGACAAGCAAAATGAAGGACGAAGATGATAATGATCACAAGAAGAATGTAATGGCGGAAAATTTGGATGACGGGCCGAAACGCGTTGTTGAAAAAATCGAAATAATGGACGATTATGAAGGCGACGCGGCGGTGGAAACAGCGGCTACCCCAGAACCTCATAAAGAAGAGCCAAGAACGATGAGGATGACGATCATGATTATCCTTTTCGCAGTTGGTGTAGCCATGTTGTTTGTTAATAAAAAAACATTTTACTACCTAATAATTAATAATATTGTGTGAGTTTTTACTCACTTAAACCCAACCCTATATATATATCCTATATGTATGTATCCTAGCTTCAAGCAATATTGTGTGTGTATGTTTTAAGTAATGTGATATAAGTCCATTGTCCCTTATACGGAGTATGTTATTCCCAAAGTTCTCAATAATGGATTCAAGAATTCCTTTTAGTTTATATAGAGAGTTGTATGTATGTTCTTGGGATGGGCACGGTTTGTGACGGTCCATGCTATTATCGCGCAACTAATAATGGACCGTGTAGTTTAAAACAGTACGGTATTAGTATGAGATATACTACAAAACTATTCGGTACCGTTCCATTTTGGAACGGAATTTTGACACGGCTGCAAACCATGCCAAATTTGGCACGGTTCTGGCCGAATTAGATGAGGTTGATGGCGGCCATTAGAGTCTAGAACAGCCGGGCTGGGCCAAAATTTGTCTCATCACTAATAAAAATAAATATTAGCAATAATAATAATATAGTAGTGATATTTGTTATACTTACAATGAAAATTGTTGGGTTAATGGCCCGACCATGGGTCGGTCCATTACCCCCTTGCAAGAAGAACCTCAAAGGCCCGATAACAAAGGAGCGCCAGACGCTCGTCTCCGGGCTCCAAATCCCACCCAGGGCAATTATCCACTACAGCCTAAGGCACCACCAACGTCCGTCTCATAGGAAGACGCTCGGCCTCAGGGACCTTGGCCATCAAGGCTACCCAGTGCCCCAACTCTGGTGGTTCCCTTAGAGAGCTTCATCATCGGGTGAATAATATTGATCTCCACCTGCCCTTTAAAGTGATCATCATATTCCATACCCCGCTGGAGGTGCGTGATGTATGGGCTTGCAAAGAGAGCCTTGATATGGTTCGTGGACTGACGGTGGAAAAGGCCGATGATGAAGGCTCCCAAGCGTGGCTTCCAGTCGTGCTCCATATAGTAGAAACATAGATCAGTGGTAGAAACATTTTCCATGGCCACCGACCTCTTGGCACCCGAACACGGTGGAGATGAGAAGGGCTTGAATGACTCGGAAATGGGCTGGGTGGAGTAATGTGTTAGCGGAAGTCTGTGGTACATTGGTGGTGCCGCCAATAGATATGGAATTCTAGAATGCTTGCCTATCCATACTAGGTGGAAGATCAGTGAAGGCAACTATGATGTCGCGGTACTCGTCAGGCCTCTAAGTTTTCGAAGCCTAGATTTGTAGTTTAAGGGAATCAACCAAGTATATTTGGTGTAGTAGTCCATAAACATAACATAATAACGAGTGTTAACTATTGAAACTGGTAATGGACCCCATACATCAGAATAAATAAACTCCAATGCATGAGTACATTTTATTGACGAAGTAGAGAAAGGAAGTTTGTGACTTTTGGCTTGAAGGTATGCATCACATGGTGGAATTTTTGTGTGACTAAGTTTTATTAAATGTTGTATGGAAGAAGATGGATGACCAAGGTGTTGATGCTAGAGTTGAGATGTTGCGTTGAGAGCCTTGGGAGAGGATAACCATGTGTAAAGATTATTATTACCTTAGTTGTTAGGTCATTCACAACAACAAAAATGGGTGAGAATGTGAAAGAAAAATTATTTTGGAGACAAAATTGTTTGACTGAGATAAGGTTGTGTTGAATATGAGGGGCTCAGAGAACATTATAGAGTGTAAATTTTGAACAGGGAGAAGAAACATAGAATTTACCAATATGAGATATTGGTATTTGCTTACCGTCTCCCATAGCCACTGATATGCGTCACACTAACGTGTTTTATACAATCGTTTATAAACACTTTTATACTTAAAAGAGTTAAAATCCTCACACATATGCCTCGTTTTGCTAGAAGTACTTTAATCGATAATGGGATCAAAACAAGGATGATAGACTACGCACGAAAAAACCCGACAAGAAAAGGTCAACCAAATACATCCCGATGAACAAAAGAAGTGAAGAATAATGCATGGAAAAGAAGAAATGTGCCCGGTTTACGCAAATACCGATCGACTTTTGGGTATCCACATCAACATCCGCGTCCAAAACTGATGAACAACCACCTGGGTACAAGGAAGCACGAAAGCTGACCGGCTACCGTGAAAGGCGCCCAACAATTGGCGCCGTAGCATTTAATCCGGAATTCCAATACAAAAGCCGCCCGGCTTTTACCAAAAAGCGGGCGACGTTCGACCCTGAAGCGAAGAATCAATTATTTAAACGCGTAAAAGCCGCCCGGCTTTTGCGAAAGTCGCCCGGCTTTTGTCTGAAGTTGATTAAAAGAGCAACAGTTATCACAATCATTCGGGAAAAACTCCAAACCTCATTAAGGAGCTTGCTTCCTTGTCTAAAAATGGCCGTTAAAGACCTAATATTTAAGCATGTTGAAGTCCTCTCAACACATTAATCCATATTCTACACATTTTACTTCCATTTTAGCATCCCAAGAGCAACCCCTTGGTCTTGGGAGAAGTTCTACACTTGGGGATTCCATTGTCCACCATAGCTTTGGAGTTGTGGTATTATTTTCTTATGTATTTCATTGTATTTCATCATTTCAATACTTGTAATTTCATTATGTTTTGTTCTAGCTAATATTCCATAGCCAAGGTTAGGGATGAAACTTTACGCACTCTAGGTGTTTGATGTATGTTCTCAACCAAATTATCATGATCTTTCCTTTATATTTTAATGTGTATGACTACGGTGTACAACGTATGATTATGTCTTTGGGTTTATTTGAGCAATTAACATTGAGTTATAAACCACACACTTAAGGGTTAGACATATTCTAATTGTGGATAGAAATATACCTCAATTGAATATGGTGGTTTTTATATTGTCCTAATCTTCAATGGGGTTAATTTTAGATGAATGTGAACCGTGACGGGATTCACACGTAGAATTAATCACAATCTCGCTGCCGTAACAGGAGTTAGAATACTTTAGCGACATTCCACTCATAAGAATTGGTGAAAGAATATTAACATTAATCGCTAGGAGTCGTTTAGGAGTAATCCTGAACCCTTGGTTGCTTTTATCATTACTTGAAAAACCAAAAAAATCTCTACTCTTTTACCAAGTCTTTCACAAAATTTATCCTCAATTTTTGAATCATATAAACAACGTTTCCTCGTGTTCGACTTGGTATTTTTCCCGGATTTTATTACTACATTGGCACTTGTACACTTGCAAGTTTTAGCCGATCAGCCATAGAATCATCACCATTATAATCGGAGTGAACATGCAGATTCTTGAGATCAGAGGGGAGATGATGTGTAGCCCCCTTGTATCAAGAAGTCAATTATTATTATTTGAACTGGCATCACCTCCTCCTTTGGCAAGGTTGGCAGTAGGAGCGTAAAAAGTTTTGCAGAGTGACCCTAGTGATCACATAATTGACAAGTAATAGACTCGCGAGTTGCGACAGTTGTGACCACCAAAGGAATTTTGACCAAATCCAAATTGATGACCACCGTTGTTTTGATGATATATAGTTTGGGGAGAGGTCACTTCCTCCCCGTCCACGAGATCCACTGTGTCGCTGAGTGAACTGTGTAATAATAGGGACACTAAATGCCAAAGATGATTCTCATGCTAAAGTTTCGGCTTCACGAAGAAAGTCTTAAGCTGTTCAAATGTTGGAGTAGGGATATATTATACGTATAGTATGGCGCCAAACAAGTCCTTAAATTCGCTTACAAGCCCGTGAAGAAGATATGATGCAACTTGATCAGTGCTTTGGGGGTGACCAATGGTGGCAAGGTCATGAATAAATGTTTTCATAACAACCAAATACTCGGTAACACGTTTTCCGGTTTTTATTTGTTGTCATCAAGGATGAGAGAAGGGACAACATCCGAGTAATGGAAGAACTAACAAAACTAGTTTAATTTCTAGTTTTGTCCAACCATCTGTAGAAGAGGAGCGAGAGTGGAGCAGGAGTTGATGATTGGGCTTATGGTGATTGCAATCGTTGATTGAAAGGCTAAAAGAATGACTCGATCTCTACGGGTCCAAACTTCATAGTTTGGATCGGTGTCAACCGGGCAAACCTTTTTCCCAATAAGATAGTCTAGCGGACCATAGCGAATAAAAGGTTACATTGGTGATTTGTGACTTCTAAGAGGAGTAATTACTTTCATCTTTGGATAGTTTGATAGGGATTTGAGGGAAGCATTGAGAGAGATAAGTTGAGTGAGGGTTTCATTAGTCAAGGGAACAACAATATTGGGGGAGGTCGAAGATGGCATTACTGAGGGTGATTAAGGATCAAAAAAAAAATAATCGGAGTAGTAGAGTAGATTGATGTTGTGATACTATAACGAATTAAGATTAAAACTGAATTGTATTAACAATTGTGCGGACTCGTAATATATACACACTAGTATCGTTACCCGTGCTGTCCACGGGAGCCGTGCACGGGATAAAATGATTTTTTTAGTTTTAATATATATTCCCTCCGTCCCATTTATATTGTCCCGTTTTACCTTTTCGGGAAGTCCCACTGAAATTGTCGCATACCATATTTGGCAAAATTTGTGTGGCTCTAAATCATATATTCTTACTTTATTCTTACGTTATCGATTAATATCAACCACACAAACCCACTTTTCTTAATAATTGTGTCACCCTCTTCCGGGACAATATAAATGGGACAGAGGTAGTAGTCTTGAATATGGATTATACGCATATTGACATATGTATATGGGTTAATATATAATAACTAATGGAAAATTGCGTATCTAGTCGATTATATCATCGGTAGATAACACATATTTTTATTTATTGAACGACTTATTTTTGAACTTATTATCTAAACATATCATCGGTAGTGTATGTCCATCAAAATGATAATGTAGGTATTGAATCCTTACTATACTGTGAATGAGAAAAAATATACTACGTAGTATTATGAAACAACATATAAACTCTTGCGTAGTAGCATGAATCATTGAAATCAGGAGATACAGTATTATAAAATTACGTGTGAATTTTGAATGAGAACATCATATTGTATGGGGAAAAGTACCAAATCAGCCCTTGAACTAACATCAAAAGTGCAAATCACCCCTTATATAGGAAGCTATGTTCGGACGTCGTCATTTGGGGCGGTTTCTGGTGGATATTTTTATGAATGTTTTTGAGCATCTTCTTCATTAAGTCTAGTTTACCCATACCAAATTTTAGCTAAAAATTCAGCCAGAAAGGCAGTCAAATGATTTTCTGAAATTCACAGAATACATAACTTTTGATTTCGTGCACTTAGTTGTGTAATAATAAGAAATTTTAAAATTGAAGTTATTTTTATGACTATGTTGGCTGAAGTTATTGTAGACAATCGTTTTATATATTATTCATATTTTTTTATATTTTATTAATAAAAAACATTTTAATTTTTTTCTTTATAAATAAGCATAATCATCCAATTCAGCCACTTCAACCAAAACTTCATAAATTTCAATAGAATCAATTGATTCAACCAATTTTATGTTAGACTCTAAACTAATGAATATAATTGCATGTAAATTAAAGTCACTAAAATAAAAATATTCTAGATTTCTTACGGAAAAGTTTGAGTGCTATTTATAAATATTAGTTGGCTTTTAGAACAATTTACATTAATTGTGACTTTTTTATCATCAAATCCAACACTTATATTAAATCATTAGGAAGCGGATCGTTACAACAAACTCAAAAGACCAACCCTGACAAAAACTATCTCTAACCAACTATCACAATAAACGCTACGGCTAGATCCTTCTAATGACATAATATCTAGCAGAATTGACAATCATTATTGTAGACCTGAAACTAAAGTCCTCATCAAAAAACGAAACACCGTAAACAAACAAAACACGAAAATAAGACCATAAAAAATAGAATAACTGACAAATATTCCAAACTTCTTTCTGACTGTTTTCTTGAAATTTCATCTTCTGAACCCCGACATCTCGATCAACCTAAGGCGGCGGTTCGGGAAGGGGCGGACCGCCAATTTGTATTCTCCCTTGCTCAACCCTTCGTCGCTCCCCGTCTGTTCATCACCAGTGCTGAGGGTCGGAACCAAATCTGTCAACCCCTAATCCGTGGCTAGATTGTCAATACCCCCGATTGACATCTTCTTATACTGGTCCACAATGTTTTCCATACAAAACTTGCTTTCCTCGGATAGCTAATTCGAATTCGCCCGCTGGAAAACTCTCCTCCGTTCGCTGTTTCGTCTCCTCGAATATCCCGTCAAACCCACCACGAAGATGCGGGTCCAAACCAGAAAGTCTTCACCTGCCTCTCTCGTCGCCCCACCTTCTGAATCCTTAATGCCGAAAATAAAATAGATAGCCGGAAATTCAGCCCCGCTCCTCGGCGTAAGCCGATATATAGCGGACTATCGAAGCTAGCAGTTGGCCTTAGCTTGTGGCAAACCTAGAGGCTAGAGAGAGATATTATGTTCCGTAAAAGTAGGTACCCAGTTTAATTTTGACTTTACATTATACGTACTATTATATATGGAGTTCTAAATTTTAGGAGGCACTCCATTAAAAACATTTGGAGTATAAAGTTTAATGGATAAAAAGAGGCATACAATTATGGAAAGTTTTGTCATGTGTCGTGTTCTAAGCAAACATTGATTGTAATATTCTAATTTCTTTTTTTTTTTTCAATTTTGTACTCCGTATATTTAGTAATTATTTATGGTGCGTTAGAATTAGATCTAAGTTAGATTAGAATCGTTATTGTTACGCTAAATCGTTATTGTTACGTTAAGTTATTAAGATTAAGCAAATATGTTGGAATTGTACGCAAGTAGCAACCAACTCAGAACATCTCCATTCATGATCTCTAATAATAAATTTTTCTATAATTCTTATCATTTAAATATTGTTATGTAATTAATTTTAAAATAATCTCAAAATTCGATTATATCTCTCAATCATCACCTTCAAATAATCCGCTTTTTACTCTGTCCTGCATTAACCTCTATTACATACTTTTTAAATAATCTTAAAATAATCTAGATTCATATTTTGATCCGAGATTATTGTAGTAAATAATCCCATTAAACAATATATGTCACTCAATGATAATTTTCTAAAAAAATTGACATGTCACCAATTCAATCTCATAATAATCCTTCCAATGAGGATGCCATCAGAAATCATTTCAATAGACCCCGATTTGAAAAATATATAATTTTTAAATTGATATAACTTTTCATTTGTAATTTAATTTTTATAAAAAATATATCAAAATTCATGATTTTTTATTATCTTTCGTATGACACCAATATTGAATATGAAAAAAAGAATTTTGAATGTACAATAGACGGAGGTTTTTACGCTCAAAACTTTTTGAAATAGATTCAAACTTTAAAATTAGGATCTTGTATAACATAATTTCATAGGGGCCGGGACATTTTATGTATTGACTGAAAGTGTCAACCAAGGCACAGTAAGTTCTAAAGACATTTATTTACATAATTTTATCAATCCGAGTACCGAAAGATAGACGAATCACCAGACTTGAAAGATGAAATATATCGGTATAGGACGCGAATGATGGAAAACTATCAATTTAGGACCTGAATGATAAAAACTATCAATATAGGATCTAAATTGTTATGATTTGTTTTTTATTTTAAAAAATTGAAATAGTATTTAGTTTTATTAAATTAATGAACTTATGTGGAAAAAAATCATCAAAAATTAGCAATGAAATTAATAAAAATTAAATGAATCAAAACCTATGAAATGTTAGGTCATAGATTGATAGTTTTTCATCATTCGGGACCTGTACTGATACACTTAATCTTTTAGGTCCTGAATTGATAATTGTCTATCAAGTCCCGGATTGATAAAAATAGTGGAATTGTTTTTTTAGAACGTGCACTTTGAGTGCAATTGTGGAGTTTATATGTTTGGGTGTAATTGGGATGTTTTGGAGAAATCTTCCCAATTGCAATTGAGCCCGTTGGGTGTCTCTTTTTTTGGCTTATCAGTGAACTTTTTACAAAATACATAACTTTTGATTTCGTGCATTAAATTGTGTAATAATAAGAAAATTTAAGATTGAAGTTATTTTTATGGCTGTTGATGGACAGTCTACCCGGGGGGTATCTTATCCGAGGGGTTATTGTGGGAATAACTAGAGAGAAGTCAGAGCAAATAGGAGGAGAGAGAGTCGATTTTATTAAATGAACTCGAGATGTGGAGTTGGGATGTAGATTGTGTTTTACAAGGAGAAATGGGCTGCTATTTATAGCAGCAATAAATGCGATGAGAGTACACGTGTCAGCAATCCAACGGCCGAAGGGTCACATCAGCCAGTTGGCACCGGCAGTGGTACGTTTACCGCATTGAATGCGGCTGGCGGATGTGACGTGGCATTAAATGCGGTGGTTGGCTGTCTCCAAAAGGAATCTTCGATGATTGAGTATGTTTAGCCGAAGGCTCTTCGTGTAGCCGAGGGCTCCCTATGTAGCCGAGGGCTCATTGTGTAGCCGAGGGCTCCTTGTGTAGCCGAGGGCCCCTTGTGTGGCCGAGGGCTTCTTGTGCAGCCGGGGGCTCCTCGTGTAGCCGAAGGCTTGGTTCAGCCGAAGGCTTACCCTGGTGCTGAGGGCATGAGAATGCCGAAGGCTTATGTCTCCGCCCGTTTTCTCCCAGCAGCTTCTTATGCCAGAGAAGGCTATCCTGTGAGTTTTGAAGCCTTCGGCCAAGGAGGCCGAAGGCACCCCAGTGTGTATTCTGGGCCACTTTGAGGCTTGGGCCGTTGTATTTGGGCCTGAGTTGTTTCCTGAGCTCAATGGACTTGTGTAGGAGAAATAGGAGTCTATGGGCCGGGGGTTCCTGGGCCATATACTCCATCAGGAGTCCCTCACTCCTTTTGCCGAAAGGTACTTGAGGGAAAAGGAGTAGATGTGTTGCTTCTTCTGGAGGCTTCATCATTTCGCTGGGTGTCTTTGCTGGAGAACTTGTCTTCTGCTGACTGCAGAAGGCTTTCCTCAGTCCCTCACTGTAAGGAATAAATGTAATTAGATTTTGATGATGCTATAGGATTAGAAAGTTAGAGTACCCCCAAATTAGATTGTATGTATTAGAATTTTCAATTGTAAGTATTAGTGTAGTCGACGATCAGAGTTGCTCTATTTTGGATCAGATCAGAAGTGCATCAGAACTGCTCTACCAGACTTGCTCTATGAGAACTGCTCCATCAGAGTTCTCTTACCAGAAGTCCATCAGAGTTGCACCTATGAGAGTTGCTGATAAACTTGAACATCTGATAGCCGATGAGAACTACAGATCAGAGGTACTCATCAGCGGACCTATCAGAGTCAGAGTTCAGTCAGAAGACCATCAGAACTCAACTCATCAGATAGCCATCAGAATCCAACATATCAGAAGAGCCTGATCAGAGCCCGACGAACACTTAGAAAAATCTCAAGCAACATCCAACAGCTCTGAATTCAACGGGTAAAAACATCCAACGGCTACAAGACTGTGCATGAAAGGAAAGCTTTTAATGCACATTAAATGAGCCTGATACGCTGAAGGATTGATTGCAAATGATTGACCAAGGAATCCGGGAAGATATATTATAAAAATAGAAACCTTCCAAAACGGCGGTCAAGTCAACAGTACGCGCATTTAATGCAGTTGTCTCCTCCTCCAACGGGCAGACAACCTCAGTATATAAGCTACACACCGAAGATCAGGAAAACAACTTTTGCTAAGAACTCTTGATCCATTTTCCGAACATACTTCTTGAGATTCAAACCTTCATAACACTCTACAAGAAAAGTCAACGTTGGGAAGATTCAAACTCCAAATCTTTCATCCCCAACAACGAGCAAAGTTCATCCTGTTCTTCAACTCTTCAAGAACTTCATCAAACATCATTTGTGACGAAGAAAGTTGGAGGAAAAACTCTGTTTTTCAAAAGGATCTTCTGAAAAGAAGGGCGTCCAAGTAACTGCAGTAGTGAAGTGGTGATACTTCCGGGAAGCTGAGTGAAAGGATCAGCCATCAGGACGTGGAACTGCATCCTGGGTGGCATCTAGGCTTGAAGAAGACGAGGAGTGCTTCTTAAGTGCTAGGAACTAAGCTTTGTAACCGATCTACTTCAAAGCTAGTGGAACAGTGGACTAGAGGAACGAGTTGTTCCTTGAACCACTATAAAATATCCTGTGTCATTTACTTTACTGCAATTTATATTTCTGCACTTAGGATATTAACTGCTTAACTCTAAGACTTGGAATCTGTGTCCAGCAGATCTTGTTCTCAGAGTTATCAGAAAGGCATCTGCCTTAGTGTTTCTGAGGCTACCCGGACAGATCAGAATCCGCTGCCAAGGCCAGTTCTGATATCAGAACCAGCCTTTCACTGTCATCAGAATCAGACCTTCTCTGATAAGTCACTTCGGACTTAGAGAAAATTTGAAAAACTAACCAGTCTATTCACCCCCCCCCCCTCTAGACTGGTTACCATATTAAACGGGACCAACAAGTGGTATCAGAGCCTCCTTGTTCTTGTAATCTTTTAGGTTACTCTCTGAACAAAGATCCACTTGTACTTAGCCTCTATTTATTTGTTATTATGGATAACTCTCTTGCAAAGCACCTCATGTTTTCAGATCAGAAGTATGATGACTGGAAGATCAGAATGAAAGCACACCTCTGCGCTCTTCATGATGAAATGTGGGAAGTCCTTGAAGAAGGACCTTTCACCAAATTTATGAAGGTGAATACTGAGCATACTATTGACAGGACTCAGCCTGAGATGATTGAGAAAGCCAGATCAGAATGGACAAAGGAAGAGAGGAGACAGTACAATCTTGACAATATTGCCAAAGACATCCTCTACAAAGCCATCGACAACAGATACTTCAACAGAATCAAGAAGTGTAGAACTGCCAAAGAAATATGGGACAAACTTGATCTCATAGGAGCAGGTGATGAACAAGAGAGAGACAACAAACTGACAATAGCTATGAAGAAGTTTGATGACTTCAAACTTCTACCTGAGGAATGCATAGCTGAGATGCATGCCAGACTTCTGATTCTTACCAGTGAGATATCCGAGCTTGGGAAGGAGCTCACAGTTAAGGAAGTCAACCTGAAGATTCTCAGAGGACTGCCCCCAGTCTGGAAGATGAAGGTTGTTGCTGTCCAAGAAAGCAAGGACATCAAAACCTATCCCACAGAGAAACTAATATCTGATCTCAAAGCTTATGAGTTTGAGATGCATGATGAGAAAGAAGAAGTGCCAGATGAGAGAACCACAACTGCTCTTACTGCCAGCACTTCTAAGGCTACAAATTTTGATCCCTCAACTCTTCTATCTGATGAATATATGGCTGCCTTTGCCAGAAAATTCAGAAAATTTATGAAGAAAGATGGAAGGAGTCCATCTTCCATCAGAAGACCACATCAGAAGACCAAATCTTCTGAAAGCAATGGAGAGTACCTCTGCTACAACTGCAGACAACCGGGGCACTTCAAAGCAAACTGCCCCTATCCAAGAGTGTCCAAGAAGCAAGGACATGAAGAAGAAAAGAAACCAGATGATCAACACAGAAGAAGAAGAGCATTTGTCTCAGAACAAGCTGAGAGAGATCCACTCTCTGAATCAGAGTCCAGTTCAGACTCCGACTCTGATGAAGCACTCTGCTGCTTGGATGCAGAGACTGAAGACCTTTGCCTCATGGCACAATCAGATGATGAGGTAAGCTCTACTTCTGATTCTATTTCTTCTTCGGTAGGCACAGCCTTAAATGATGATCCAATGTCATCATTTTGGGAAGAGTTCCAAACTATCCAAGCCACTTATTCTTTTGCTAAAGAAGAGAACAGTAGGCTGAAAGTTGATATCTCTGATCTAAGGAAAGAGACTGAGTGCAAACTTAATCTCTTAACTGAGGAAAGAGATAAACTGAAAGCTGAAAATGAGTCTCTCCTGAAAAGAATAAGAGACATTGAGGAACTTGAGAGTAGATATAATAGTCTTCTGAAGATGCAATCTTCCATGAAGAATATTGGTGACTCTCATAACTTCACCTCTGGTCTTGGATATGTTGAACCAGAGTCTGGTGAGCCTTCTGTAAGGCCTAGCACCAAAGTTACTAAGGCTAAAAAGGTCATAGTGCCACAGACTCTGAGCCCCATTTGCCATGCTAGTACTTCTGGTACTAAAATTGTTCATGAGAAGGTCATACCAGAGAAACAAACTCTAAAGGCCAAACCAAAACAAATTTTGAAAACTAATAAATATGGCAGAAACTCTAACCAAAGGAAAAGGTTTCAGAAAAATAATAATCAAAGGCCTAACTTCATCAGACAATCTCATGACAACAGTATCAGAAACTGCTATCAGAAAGGCAGATATCAAGACAAGAATAACTATAGGCAGAAGAGGTTGTCTGGTCAACCTCAGAAGCCTAAAGCTAAGCGCTCCTCTGATCTTGATAATATATGGGACTTCTTTCCAACAAAGAAGGCTATGCAAAAGTATGCAAACAGAAAGCATGATCCTCACAAGCATCTGCCCAAAGTGAATCATACATCTGTTTACTACAACTACCAGGTGGACAATGGGTACCATCCACCAAGGTTTCAGTTGATGAGACCAAAATGGTACCAACTACCAAGACTGCATTACCCCTCAGGACCCAACATTGCTTGGGTACCTAAATCTTCCTTTTAATCTTGCAGGAACTGTGTGCTGGAGCCATCTCAGAAAAAGAATGGTATATTGACAGTGGATGCTCCAGACACATGACAGGTGACAAGAGTTGCCTATCAGAGTTCCAGAAAATCAATGGACCCAGAGTCACTTTCGGTGGAAATGACAAGGAAGGGCAAACAAAAGGAAGAGGAAAGCTGATCAAGAACCAGATAATCATTGAAGATGTCTCATATGTCAAGGGTCTGAAGTTCAACCTCCTAAGTGCTAGCCAATTCTGTGACAAAGGCTACACAGTTGAATTCACCAAGACCCTATGCTATGTCAAGCATGAGACAACCAAAGAAGTGGTTCTTACAGCCAAGAGAAGGAAGAACATCTATGTTGTTGACTGGCAAACAGCAAAAGATGGAACTTGCCTGATAGCTAAGGACAATTCAAAGCTAAGCTGGGACTGGCACAAAAAGCTTAGCCATCTGAACTTCAAAACCATCAACAAACTGGCAAGGGAACACATTGTAGATGGTCTGCCTGACATTGTCTACAAGAAGGAGACCCTCTGCAGTGCTTGTCAGAAAGGCAAACAAGTGAAGACCTCATTCAAACCCATAGCTGGAGATCTTTCTACCTGTCCTCTAAATCTGATCCATATGGATTTATTTGGACCAGTTGAAACTCCTAGTGTTGGTGGAAAAAGATATACTCTTGTTATGGTTGATGATTACTCAAGATATACTTGGACTGTGTTTCTGACTAAGAAGAATGAAACTCTTCAGAAGTTGCCATCTCTGCTAAAGCAACTCCAAACAGAGAAGAATATAAAGGTCAGAACAATCAGATCTGACAGAGGAACTGAATTTGTCAACAAAGTGATCAAAGACTTCTGTGATCAGAATGGTACATTCCATCAACTTTCTGCTGCCAGAACACCCCAACAAAATGGTGTTGCAGAAAGAAGGAACAGAACTCTGAAGGAAGCTGCAAGAACTATGATTGCAGAATCAGGGTTGCCCATCAGATACTGGGCTGAAGCAATCAACACAGCATGCTACACTCAGAACAGAAGCATGATCCACAAGAATCATAAGAAGACCCCCTACGAGCTATGGAAAGGAAGAAAGCCAAACATCAGCTACTTCCATGTGTTTGGATGCAAATGTTACATTCTAAACAATGGAAAGGAGAACCTGAAAGTATTTCAAGAAAAAGCTGATGAAGGTGTATTCTTAGGCTACTCAAGTTCAAGCAAAGCCTACAGAATACTTAACAGGAGAACTCTACAAGTTGAAGAATCCATTCATGTCAAATTTGATGATGGCACCTCTACAGAAGAATTATCAGAAATTCTGCAGAAGATCAACCTTGAAGACAAGGGAGCAGAACTATCAGAAGAAGTCATCAACAATCCTATATTCTCAACTCCTCCTGCCAATCCAGTTCTGATAGACAAAGATGAAGATGAAGGTGATGTATCAGAAGATGAACCATCAGAATTGCCTAGACAGCAACTGTCAGAACCTGATCTAACTCGGTTAAGAGACCATCCTCCTAATCAAGTGATTGGTCAAGTTACCAGTGGAGTAAGAACCAGATCTGCATCTAGAAGAGAAGCCATGTTCACCTGCTGCATATCTCAAATGGAACCAATGTGTGTGGAAGAAGCTCTAGAAGATTCAGATTGGATCAATGCAATGCAAGAAGAGCTGACACAATTTGAAAGGAATGAAGTATGGAAACTTGTTCCCAGACCAAAGCATCAGAATGTCATTGGAACCAAGTGGGTATTCAAGAACAAAGCAGATGAAGAAGGCAACATTGTAAGGAATAAAGCAAGGCTAGTAGCAAAGGGATACTGTCAAGAAGAAGGCATAGATTTTGATGAGACCTTTGCACCTGTAGCAAGACTTGAAGCAATCAGGATATTCCTAGCCTATGCTGCTTACAACGACATCAAAGTATACCAAATGGATGTCAAGAGTGCATTTCTGAATGGAGAACTTGAAGAAGAAGTTTATGTTGAACAACCTCCAGGTTTTGTCATTCCTACTCAATCTTCTTGTGTCTACAAGCTTAGGAAGGCCCTTTATGGTCTTAAGCAAGCTCCCAGAGCTTGGTATGACACATTGTCCCTATTCTTAGTGAACCATGGGTTTACTAAAGGAAAGGTGGACAAAGGCAAGGCTTTGACATTGAATTTCTCGAAGCTATTCTAGAGAAGAAGAAAGCCAACTGTAAAGGCAAGGCTATTCTGATATCCAGCTCACCAGAGGAGCATGTCAAGCCTCTATCTGAGCATGAAACTCCCATCTTTGAAGAATGGCTCATAGAAAAGAAGAGGAAGGAATCGCTGAGAAAGTATCCTTATCTCCCTCACTTCCATGGAGAACCATCTTCTGTCAATGATCTAGCTCTGACAATGAAGAATCTGATCAGAGAATGGAGAGCATCTCATTCTGAAGAAACCACTCTTGAGGTAATCCCTAACTCTCCTTCTCCCCCTCCTCAAATTACACCAGAGCCCCATACCTCACCCTCTCCATCACCTAAGAAACCATCACCACCTACTACAACACCCAAGAAATCACCCTCTCCATCACCTAAGAAACCATCTTCACCTACTACCTCACCCAAGAAATCCACCACACCCAAACCATCCTCACCTTGTCATCAGATTACACCCATCAGAAGCCGCTCACCCTCACCTCCTCCTTCACAACAACAGAGAACCTCAACCCCTTCACCCAAGAAGCCCTCACCGAAACAACCTTCACCCTGCAAATCCCTTACCCCCATCAGAAACCGATCTCCTTCACCTCCTCCTGCTCCACAACATCTGATATCCCCTAACTCTCATCAAACTTCTCCTCATCAGCAACCCAATCATCAGAGTTCTCCACCAGCTCCTCATCAGCAACCCAATCATCAGAGTTCTCCACCAGCTCCTCCACAGCAATCATCTACTTCTTCAAAGCATGTCCTCACTCTTGCACAAGGCAATACTCCTCCACGATCCTTCATGGCTGATATTGAGCAGGTTGGCCAGCAAATAGCCAAGGGCATGGAGAAGATACTAGATGCGGAGTATGACACTGATTCCCATCTCACCAGAGTCAGTGAACATCTCACCAACGGCATCAATATGCTGCTAAAGCATGTAGGCATCATTGCCACAGCTTTTGAGGTTCACAAGGACAAAACTACAGAGAGCCTGAGCAACATTGCCAAAGAGGTGGATGGAATCTCTGCCGTGTTATTTCATCACACTAAGGCCCTTGAAGAGCAAGACAAGGCTATCAAGAATATCTCTGATGCAGTAAGTGATCTTCAGTGGTCTCATGACAAAAATACAGAACTTCTGCAAGATGTTGAAGGATTGTGCAAAGACAACAAAGAGTTTGAAATAAAATTGATCAATAGTGGAAAGGACAGAGATCACAAGTTGACTCTCCTTGAAGCTACTACAAAAGATATCCAATCTGCAGTGGACAAACAGAAAGAAATCATTGAAGGACTGGCTTCTGTCACTCAGACTCTGCCAAGTGCTCTTGAAGTCATAAAGGAGAACCAGGCCTCCGAATTCTCAAAGATTGGACTCCTGCTTGGTGATCTTGCTGATGCCAAAAAGGGGGAAGATACTAGAAAACAGATCAGAACTGCAGAAGGATCAAGCACCAGAGCTCTGACTCCCATCTCTGGTACCCCTGATCCTGCTATATATTTTGAGAAAGCCAGACTAAAGCAGATTGCTGCTGGTATCCAAAGACCAACCCCTCCCAGATCCAAGAAAGGGAAGAAGACAGCCTCTACCTTCACTCTGGCTCAATGGCTTAACAGTGACCTAGCCAAGCCTGATGCAGCCCAGTTCCAAGAAATGAAGAAACATATGACCTCCTATCAGAAGGAAAATCTGATCCTAGATAAGGATGGGACGATTATCATAAACCATGGCGGGTCAATGCAAGAAGCAGAGGCTTGGTGGCGATTGAAAGTGATCCCTGGCAAGGACATCTCAGAAGCCATCAGAAACTACCTAGATTGCAAACTTGAACCTCATTGGAATGAATGTCAGAATCCAAGGAACTTGGCCTCCATCAGAACAAAGGTAAATGCTCTTCTGAAGAAGATTGACGATGCAGAAGTTCAACTAGAAGAGGAAGATTCCTAAACTCTATCCTCTTGTTGCTTTAAATATCCTTTATTAATAAGATAACCAGCTTGCCTCTATTTTGCATGGCAATTTCAATTCTTTCTTTCCTCTATTGCACTCTGTTTATTTATGATCTGATATCTTATGTTAGTTTCTTATTTTATTTATCTGATTGATTGTATCTTACTCTTACCACTTTCCTATGCTAAGTGCCCACCAAGATTTTAAATGAAAATTTATTTTTACCTATTTTCTTTATGGTGAAAGGCACTTCTCTGGAAATAGTTTAAGGGTTTTGGCATCATCAAAAAGGGGGAAATTGTAAGGAATAAATGTAATTAGATTTTGATGATGCTATAGGATTAGAAAGTTAGAGTACCCCCAAATTAGATTGTATGTATTAGAATTTTCAATTGTAAGTATTAGTGTAGTCGACGATCAGAGTTGCTCTATTTTGGATCAGATCAGAAGTGCATCAGAACTGCTCTACCAGACTTGCTCTATGAGAACTGCTCCATCAGAGTTCTCTTACCAGAAGTCCATCAGAGTTGCACCTATGAGAGTTGCTGATAAACTTGAACATCTGATAGCCGATGAGAACTACAGATCAGAGGTACTCATCAGCGGACCTATCAGAGTCAGAGTTCAGTCAGAAGACCATCAGAACTCAACTCATCAGATAGCCATCAGAATCCAACATATCAGAAGAGCCTGATCAGAGCCCGACGAACACTTAGAAAAATCTCAAGCAACATCCAACAGCTCTGAATTCAACGGGTAAAAACATCCAACGGCTACAAGACTGTGCATGAAAGGAAAGCTTTTAATGCACATTAAATGAGCCTGATACGCTGAAGGATTGATTGCAAATGATTGACCAAGGAATCCGGGAAGATATATTATAAAAATAGAAACCTTCCAAAACGGCGGTCAAGTCAACAGTACGCGCATTTAATGCAGTTGTCTCCTCCTCCAACGGGCAGACAACCTCAGTATATAAGCTACACACCGAAGATCAGGAAAACAACTTTTGCTAAGAACTCTTGATCCATTTTCCGAACATACTTCTTGAGATTCAAACCTTCATAACACTCTACAAGAAAAGTCAACGTTGGGAAGATTCAAACTCCAAATCTTTCATCCCCAACAACGAGCAAAGTTCATCCTGTTCTTCAACTCTTCAAGAACTTCATCAAACATCATTTGTGACGAAGAAAGTTGGAGGAAAAACTCTGTTTTTCAAAAGGATCTTCTGAAAAGAAGGGCGTCCAAGTAACTGCAGTAGTGAAGTGGTGATACTTCCGGGAAGCTGAGTGAAAGGATCAGCCATCAGGACGTGGAACTGCATCCTGGGTGGCATCTAGGCTTGAAGAAGACGAGGAGTGCTTCTTAAGTGCTAGGAACTAAGCTTTGTAACCGATCTACTTCAAAGCTAGTGGAACAGTGGACTAGAGGAACGAGTTGTTCCTTGAACCACTATAAAATATCCTGTGTCATTTACTTTACTGCAATTTATATTTCTGCACTTAGGATATTAACTGCTTAACTCTAAGACTTGGAATCTGTGTCCAGCAGATCTTGTTCTCAGAGTTATCAGAAAGGCATCTGCCTTAGTGTTTCTGAGGCTACCCGGACAGATCAGAATCCGCTGCCAAGGCCAGTTCTGATATCAGAACCAGCCTTTCACTGTCATCAGAATCAGACCTTCTCTGATAAGTCACTTCGGACTTAGAGAAAATTTGAAAAACTAACCAGTCTATTCACCCCCCCCCCTCTAGACTGGTTACCATATTAAACGGGACCAACACTCACATGTCGAGGGTTTTCTGGGGAGAGCCTAGATGTATTGCATGCATGTGTTGTGATGAGGGCTGCTTCATTTCCGCAAGTGACTTGTGGAAAATTTCTGACATTTTGCTTTGCCGAAGGGTGTAATGGTGTACGCACCCGAGGGCTACAGGTGTTATCTGTGAATTTTTGTATGAAGAAATTTTCGTTCTGTAAGATTCCCGAGGGGTGTATCCCAGTCCCCCACTCCTTTGGGCCGAAGGTTAGTTCGGGCTGAAGGAGTTATGATGAGTTGATGAGTCCCCGAGGGGCGGTAACATTGATAAGCCGAAGGCTTATGCTGCTACGGGCTCGAGGGCGTTTGGTGGAATCCGTTGTCTGAGGGCTGCGGAGAGTGATAACCGGAGGCTATCATTCGAGGGCACTCCAGTGCTTCTGAAATATAGCCGTTGCAATATAGCCGTTGGAAGAGGGGTTGACGTGGCGTGTCCTCACTGGCTAGAGGGAGCGGCTGTCATCCATTGGCTGAGCCGGCGGCCCGTAATGATGGCCTTTTTAAATCGAGGCCCAGACTTCGAGGCTGGGAGCCTATAAATACCCCAAGCCCGAATTCATATCCCTTGTGCGATTTTTGTGATAGCGAAGCTCTGGCATTTTGTTTTCTAGAGAGAGAAAGCTTATTTCAATCTAAACTTCGAATCTCAGGTTAGTTCTTCCATTGTTCTTGCCTTCCTAAGTATACTTTGCTTCCCTTCCTTTAGATCTAGTGTTTAGAGCCTCCCTAGGAAGCCCCTAGTCTTTTCCTTTCCTTCCTCCTCCATACTTCTGCTCTCTCGATATCGAAGGATGTCATCAGCAAGTGATTCCCAGAACCGCTCGAGGGAGCCTTCGGTTGCAGCAGAGAGCTTCTCTGATACAGAGTCATCGAGCGGGCAGTCTTCGAGCAACAATGACCTCGCCGTGGCTGAGGAGGTACAAAGCAACCTTCGAGTTGAGCTGGAGGCTGAAGAATTTGAACAAGTCGCCGCCGATGAAGAACTGGCCCTCGCGCTCCAAGTAGCTGAGGAAGAAGAAGAGAGGGAGCGACAGGAGGTGACGGTTGCTGTCTTGCCCCTTCGTGGTTCCGGGGAGGCGAGTACCTCCCGGCCCCTAGATCCGGAACCCCTCAGCGTTGCCCCGGGAAAGAGGAGGAAGAAGACGAAGGCTCCCAAAAAAGGCAAGCAAACCGCCGTGGATTGCGGGAAACCTGTGGGGATACCCGAGGGGCATTCATGGCTGAACACTGCTGCCCTTGCGCTGAAGTCGAGGGCTGATCGAGCCGAATGCTACGTGACCCAGCTGCACGTGGGGCCTTCGGCTACCGTGATTGAACCGGGACCCAATGATATCCTGTTGCAAGCCCCGGAGGGTTGCTTTGCGGTCCATGTGCTATCGGTTGCCATGGGCCTCCGGTTCCCGCTGCATCCTTTTCTCCTCGAATACCTGAGGTATGTGGGTTTGGCCCCCTGCCAGCTAACCCCAAACAGCCACTCCTACATAACCGGCTTCCTGCAGCTGTGTCGATCCCGAGGGGTGACCGCGACCCTTGATCTCTTCTTTCAAAGTTTCAACTTGTGCCGGGGGGGACACGCCAATTCCGAGGGGTTCGCAAACCTGCAGCAGCTCGCCCCCTGGAGGCTCTTCGACGATGTGCCCTCATCTCACAAGGGGTGGAAGGACCGTTTCTGCTACATTAAGATGGCGGAAAATCCGTTCCCGAGGGAGCTGCGCAACCACTTCCGGCGTCACCCGAAGGTAGGGAGTGTCGCGCTTCAGAAGGAGGGGAAGAAGATTGCTGCCCTGCTGCCGGGGGCCACGAAGCACGTGACTATTAAGGATTCTACTCTCCCCGAGGATTTGTTGGCTCTTGGCTTCCGGCGGTATCGTTTCCTGGGCGAAAAGGACGAACAGTACCCTGTCCTCGAGAGAGCCTTCGGTAGCATTGGAGGTAGTTACCGAAGGGTCTGCTTTATTGTACTTAGGATTTTTGTTCTTCCTCATTTCCCTTCTTTTGTAGTTGACCCCTTCGGTCTGACTTTACCGTTGTTTTGCAGGTGTTAACATGGACGTCTCCAACTTTGCCGCGCTGAAGGCCGAAGAAGAAGAAGGAGACGGGGGTTCAGAAACCTGTCGATGAGTTCTTCCGAAAGGAAGGGGATGCTCAGGTCCCGGAGGGTGAGGGACCCTCCCAAGCTGCTGATACCGGTGCTGGTGCCGGGGGCTCCAAGGTGGAGCAAAAGAGGAAAAACTCCGGCAAGGGTGTGATGCCTCCGGAGAAGAAGAAGAAGAAGAAGGGGGCCCCCGAGAAGACGGACGCCCCCGTTGTCATTGTCGAAGAGCACTCTTCCTCCTCCCCCTCGGGAAATGTCCTCCCTCCTCCCGGGGGCCAAGATAACAGCTTGGCTTGGCCCCGGGATGATGTGCAGTTCTCTATCACCAAGGGAACTGCCATCATGCATGGCACCCTCAACCCGAGGGAGTTCCTGAAGGGTGCCACGCCCCCGACTGACAAGTCGGTGCTCTCGAGGGCTAAGGATGATGCCCTTAGTGCCAAGGTGCTCCAAGCCTCCGTTACTGTAAGTTTCTCTCTTAACTCTTGTTTAGTTGATGGGCTTTGCGTATTTTTACCAAGCTGACCATTGCTGTTTGACGGTTTTGATTCGCAGGCTGCCTTCGGGCTTGGGGAACTGCTCCAGAGGATGGAGCAATATCAGACGCAAAAACGTCAGGCTGATGAGGCTCTGGCGGAGTCCCGGCGGCAACTTCAAGAAGCCCAGGAGACCCTCCGGCTGGAGAAGATGGCATTCAATGGCATCCTCGAAAATAATAAAGTGATTGCCAGAGCCGAGGGGAAGGCTGACGCAGAGAGGGCCGCTGCCGAAGCCGCCAAGGTTGCCGCCGAGGAGGCCGAGGCAGCCAAGAAGGAAGCTGTCGCCGAGGCTGAGAAGAACGCCGTCGCCGCTTTTGCCGCTGAGGGGTGGAGGGCCGAAGACCGGAAAGGATGGGTGGCCTCGGTCATAGAGCAGGGGGTGGATGCCTGGGTGAAAGGTCCTGGTGCCGAATGGTTAGCCCGAAAGGGCAAAGATTACTATGATGGCGGAGAGTTTTTTACTCAAAACCTTATCTACCGGAGGCTCGCCAGGCACTTCAAGATTGATCCCAAGAAGTTCGACCCAACGGCATATGGCCTCCCCCTTCTGCAGCCAGACGTAAGAGTCCCCCTTCCCGAGGGAGAAGAAAGGCCGGACCTAGAGGATTCCGAGCTGATGGGTGAAGGCGGTGGTGAAGAAGTCGAGGATGACGCTGCTTCCAAGCTGAAGGAGGATGGAGCCGAGAATGCCCCAGCTTGAAATTCCCTCAAACATAATTTTGTAATAGTTTGTAGTCTTCGGCCTCGGTCCACTGTATTTGTAAACAAACATCTTCTACACTTGTATCTTTTGGTGATGAATGTTTTGCCCTCGGGTCTCATTTTATTGTATGAATGAATGTATGTCTTTGCTTCTCTTCCATCCTTCGCCTTTTGAATGTATGATGTTCTCCTTTGTGGACTTAAAAAAAATTTCTGAGTGCGACTCCCCACAAGCCTTCGGCTGTAGTGTAGAATTACCGGGGGCTTGTTGTTGTGGACTTAGAAATTTTTCTAAGTAAAAAACTTGATCACATCCACCCAAAGCTACGGACTCAGAAAACTTTCTAAGTAAAACCTGATCAGAACCCTTCGGGTGTAGAGTAGAATCACCGGGGGTTGTTGTTGTGGACTTAGAACTCTTTCTAAGTGTAAACCCAATCATGAGCCCTCGGCCGTAGCGTAGGACCATCGGGGGGCTTGAAGCTGTGGACTCAGAAAATCTTCTGAGTAAGAACTTAGATCATGTCCTCGGTGACTAGGCCCTCGGTAGTGGCGAGCCTCCGACTGTAGTGTAGCTTCAGGTTATTGCCAAGTAGTTTGGGAGGCCATCGGCCATAAGTCTGTAGGTGAAGAATTACCCTCCTGAAGGGTCCACATTTGTGGACTTAGTCGTTTTTCCACAAAATTTCAATAGGTGTTGTAGTGGACCTTCGGGCGTAAGAGTCGCTTGGGCCCCCGGTGTGTACAGTTGCCCAGGGGTCCAAGATTATGGACTCAGTGAAATTCTGAGATTTGTTGAGATCGTTTGAATGAGCTTGGTGATCCTTCTTCCCTTGGCATGAACCCTCTGGTTCGTGTATATAATAGATTTAGCTTGCCTTAGAACTTTGTGTAGCCTTCGGTATGTAACATGGTGTCTTCGATTCGAGCCAGATTTAGGACTTAGCCAAATTTAGGTGAAGCTTTGATAGTAAGCCCTCTTCTTATGCCTTCGGTGGAATTCTTGTACTCGAAAGTTTTACGCAGTGAAGCCTTCGGCCTTGTGGCCAGATGACTTGTTGCCTGCGAGATTTTCTTGTGAATTTGTAGGAGCCTTCGGGAATATATAT
This sequence comes from Cuscuta epithymum, assembly GCA_945859915.1. Classification (NCBI taxonomy): domain Eukaryota; kingdom Viridiplantae; phylum Streptophyta; class Magnoliopsida; order Solanales; family Convolvulaceae; genus Cuscuta; species Cuscuta epithymum. The sequence goes on from CAMAPF010000040.1 coordinate 3,622,838, forward strand.
CCGAAGTGTTGAGCCTCCGGGGAGAATAGTATCCGGGGAGTTCCTTCCCCCCTACACATCTTTTTTTTTTTTTTTTTTTTTTTTTTTTTAGATGGTGTGGGAGAGGCATCTAGAAACTTGGTTTCTAGGAAAGGCTTGGCCTATATGGGAGGCAACGGAACAAACCGTTGGCTCCCCCTTCGGGAATGACCTTCCGATATCCCGAAGGGTTTGAGGGTCGTTTCCTCGGCCCGAGACATCGTCTGTTGCCTGCTTCCCCTTGGGAGATAGCACGGAAAGCGCCTCGGTTTTGAAAGTCGTCCCCTCAGCCCGAGACATGGTCTGTTGCCTGCTTCCCCTTGGGGGATAGCGCGGGGAGCGTTTCGTTTGTGGAAGTCGAATCCTGGGCCCGGGACATGGTCCGTTGCCTGCCTCCCCTTGGGGGATGGCGCGGAAAGCGTTCCTGGGAAGGGTTTTATTTGTGTGAAGAACACAAACAGCCGGGGGCACTTGGTACCAGCCGGAGCCGAGGGGTATTGTACCCCCCGTTTTTTTTTTTTTTTTTTTTTTTTTTTTTTTTTTTTAGGAGAGTATGTAAAAGTTTGAGAAAACACTTGGTGTTTTCAAAGAGTGATGGGGGTGACCCATACACTTGGTACTTGGTACCTAAATCGTTGTTCCCCCTCATGAGAGGGAGAGGCCTTGGGCCTATTTTGGTGAAGCGATGAGGGCTTGGCCACTCATTTGTAGGAGAGAAGGGGGGGCCTTGGGCCGCTTGTACAATATGTAGGTGATGAAGGCTTGGCCTTTTGATTATTCTTCAAAAACATATGGGGCCTTGGGCCATTGATATTTGCACTTGCTGAGGATGAGGGCTTGGCCGCTCATGCCTTATTGATAGAATTTGACAAGGTGGTGCACATTCCAATGTCTAGGGACCTCCGTCCCATTGGGACGTTTAAGCTTGTATGTCCCTGGTTTGATGATGGCTGAGATGATGTAGGGGCCTTCAAATTTGGGCGCCATCTTTCCTCCTTCGGTGGGTAGACTGGCCTCCCTTCGTCGGAGGACGTAGTCTCCCACCTGGAATTCCCGGGAGCGGACCTTGGCGTCGATGAAGCCCTTGACTTGTCTCCTATAGTTTTCGGCCCTGAGGAAAGCTTGCTCTCGGCGTTCTGAGATGAGATGAAGGTCGAGGGCCATGTTGGTGTCGTTGACCTCGGGCTCATACTGTTCCACCCTTCGGGTAGGAAGGGTCACTTCTGTTGGAGCCTTAGCCTCAAAGCCATAGCATAGGGAGAAGGGTGTTTCGCCTGTTGCACGCCGAGGGGTGGTACGGTAGGCCCATAAGATGTTGTGTAGCTCTTCTACCCAGCCTCCCCCTTCGGCTTCCAGCTTCTTCTTCAACCCTTCGAGGAGGGTGCGGTTGGCGTTCTCTACTTGCCCGTTGCCCTGAGGGTAGGCAACGGAAGAGAATGTGTGCTTGATGCCCCAAGCTTCAAGAAGGGCACAGAAGGGGGCCGCCTCGAACTGAGTTCCGTTGTCGGAGATGATTTGTTGGGGGACGCCAAACCTTGTGAGGATATTTTTGAGGACAAAGTGGCGGCACCGGGCCTCAGTGATGCTGGCGAGGGGTTCGGCCTCCACCCATTTGGTGAAGTAGTCAATGGCAACGATGATGTACCTGTTGTTGGAGGTACCCCTCGGCAGAGGGCCTACTAGGTCAATTCCCCATCTAGAGAAGGGTATAGCGGTGCTGATGGGGGCATAGTTGACCGCTGGCCTGCCGGGGGCCTTCTGAAAGTGTTGGCAAGCAGTGCATCTTCGGGCTTGATCAGCACAATCTCTAGCCATCGTGGGCCAGAAGTAGCCCTGAACTATGAGCCTTCGGGACATGGAGAAGGGTCCCTGGTGAGCTGAGCAAGTGCCACTGTGCACTTCCTCCATGGCGACTTCGGCCTCATCTTGGTGAAGGCACCGAAGGAGGGTGCCGTTATAAGATCTTTTGTAAAGCCTCCCATTCTCGAGGGTATAGCTGGGAGCCCTCAGCTTTGCTAACTTGGCGCGGGCTTCGTCTTGGGGCAGTTGCCCTGTGGTGATGAAGGCGATGATGTCAGAGATCCAGTCCTCCGACCTTAGGTGGATGTCCATGACGGGGCTCGCGTGGATGCTTGAGAGGCTGAGTTCCTCAATTCTTGCAATTTTGGAGAGGTGCTCGGGGGATTCATCCGAGAGCTTGGATAGAATGTCGGCCTCAGAGTTTTGAGCCCTCGGTATTTGGGTGAGGGAATGTGCCTCAAATACCTTAAGCAATTCTTTGGCCGCTTCCTTGTATTGCTTCATCCTTCCCTCCTTGGCCTCATATTCGCCGGAGAGTTGGCCCACGACTAGTTTGGAGTCACACTTGACGTGGATCATCTTAGCCTTCAGATTTGCTGCCAGCCGAAGGCCACAGAGGAGGGCTTCGTACTCGGCCTCGTTGTTGGAGACTTTGAAGGTGAAGCGGATGGCATAATAGGCGCGGAAGCCCTCGGGTGTAATGAGAACTACTCCCCCTCCGCACGCTTTGGTGGCCGAGGAGCCATCGGTATAGAGTGTCCACCACTCATCGAGGGGTGCCGAAGGCTCCTCGTCTGTTGCTGATCTCGCGGTGCATTCCGTTACGAAGTCTGCCAGGGCTTGGCCCTTAATGGCAGGCCTCGGACGGATGTCTATGTTGTATTGGCTGAGGAAGATGGCCCATTTTACCATCCGGGAGGAGCTAGTGGGACTTCTCATGAGGGCGCCGAGGGGTTGATGAGTGAGCACTTGGACCGGATGAGCTTGAAAGTAGTGGCCAAGCTTCTTGACGGTCCAAACGATGGCTAGCACCGTCTTCTCGACGGGAGAATACCTGAGTTCGGCCTCCCGGAGGGTTTTGCTGACGTAGAAGATGGCATGTTGGATGCCGTCTTCTTCTCGGATTAGTACTGAACTGACGGCCGCAGGGCTAACGCCGAGATACAAGTACAAAGTCTCCCCCACCTTTGGTTTGGAGAGCACTGGGGGAGAAGAGAGGTACTTTTTGAGTTCGTCGAAGGCCTCTTGACATTCAGATGTCCATTGAAAACCCGCCGTCTTCCTCATGATTTGGAAGAAGGGGAGGGCCCTCTCGGCTGATTTGGAGAGGAAACGGTTGAGGGCCGCCAGGCGTCCCGTCAGCCGTTGAACTTCTTTGACATTGCGTGGGGGCTCCATGTTGATGATGGCCTGAATCTTCTCGGGGTTGGCCTCAATACCCCTTCGGCTGACCATGTAGCCCAAGAATTTTCCTCCCTGCACGCCGAAGGTGCATTTCTTTGGATTTAGCCGGAGGTTGAATTTTTGCATGATGGCAAAAATCTCCCGGAGGTCGTCGGCGTGAGTGCTTGCCTTCTTACTTTTGACGATCATATCGTCAACGTAAGCCTCCATGGTGCGTCCTAGGACAGCTTGAAAGACCCTAGCCACCATGCGTGTGTAGGTGGCGCCTGAATTTTTGAGGCCGAAGGCCATCACAAGATAACAGAAGATGCCTTCGGGTGTCATGAAGGCAGTTTTTTCAGCGTCTTCCTCATGCATGTAGATTTGATGATATCCGCGGAATGCGTCGAGGAATGACATGATCTCGCATCCCGCGGTCTCATCCACTAGTTGATCAATGTTTGGCAGAGGGAAGGGGTCCATAGGGCATGCCTTATTCAGATCAGTGTAGTCCACGCACATGCGGAAGGTAGGAGGCTTTTGTGCGAGGACTACGTTTGCCAACCAAGAAGGGTATTTCACCTCCTTAATGTGTTTGATGGAGAGGAGCATAGATACCTCCTTCTTCACGAACTCCCTTCTCTCGGCCGAGAGGGGTCTTCTTCGTTGCTGCACTGGTCTGGCCGAAGGGTCCACCGCCAGGCGGTGGGTGATAACCCTTCGGTCAATTCCCGGCATATCCTCCGGCCCCCATGCAAAAACAATGGAGTAGGCGCGGAGGGCCTTGGTGATGCCAGCCTTCAAGTCTTCGGGGAGCTTGGCTCCAATCTTCAGGACTCTCTCCGGCTTGGCCGGATCGAGTATCAGGTCTTCAGTCTCCTCGGCAGGCTCAGCCCTCGGCCTGCCTTCCTCTTCCCCCAAAGCTTTGGTGGTGATTGTGTCCACACGAAGTTCAGTCTTACTAACCTTCTTGGTAAGTTGAAGGTAGCATGCCCTGGAGAGCTTCTGATTCCCCCTCGAGTAACCGATGCCGGTGGGTGTGGGGAACTTGAGGCAGAGATGCCTCATAGAGATGACGGCTTCCAGATCCTCGAGGGCGGGCCGGCCGAGGATGATGTTGTGTGCGCAGTCGAGGTTGACGACGACAAATTCCACTTCGAGCTTGGCTCTATGGGACCCGTCGCCGAACTCAACCACGAGGGTGATGACGCCCTCGGCGTCTATGCTGTCCCCCGTAAATCCGGAGAGGGGGGTGTTGATGTGTCGGAGGGACCCCCTGTCGAGTCCCAACTCTTGAAAAGTGCTGAGATACATGACGTTGACAGAACTCCCTGTGTCGACGTAAGTCCGGTGGATGATGGCGTCATTGATCTCAGTGCGGATGACGAGGGCATCCCTATGCGGCAGGGAGCCCGAGGGGAGGTCCGCGTCTGTGAAGAAAATTGGATCCGCCCTCGGCCGTTTAGTTGGGGGCATGTGATTGACTTCCCCAATGTAAAGGGACTGTGCCCACTTCTTCCGCTGGCTGGTGGAGTCTCCACCAGTGTTGCCACCATTAATCATGTGGATGTGGCGCTTGTATTGCTGGTGGGAGCCCTCTCCCTCGTCGTCGAGGCCACCGATCTCACGTTTCTTCCCCTGTGGGTTTCCCAAGGGGATGGTGTTGGGGTTTACCCACTTGTTGGCCTTCGGCGTTGGCCCTTGATGGTGAAGGGGGCCCTGGGGAGGAGGGCCCCTGATGAACTGAGACAAGTGGCCCGCCTGTATCAGCCTCTCGATGGCGTTCTTCAGCTGATGGCAGTCGTCGGTCTTGTGTCCATGGTGGCGGTGGAAGCGGCAATATGGCTCATCAGGGCCGATGGCATAGATCTCGAGGGGTGTGCGGGAGTCCCGCTCAACGAGCCCCCGCTCTTCCGCATGGTCAAGAATGACGCTGACGGGGTGCGTCAAGGGAGTGCGTGGGTGCTCCAGGAGGACGGGTTGCGCCCATGCCTTCGGATTGTTTTTGTAACCGCCCCCGGTTCTGGCTTGGCCGCCCCAGGAGCGATCGCTGTATTGGGCCTCGCGGTTGGCCGGAGGGGGAGGCCCTCCGGGCCGATTCCTGCCTTCATTCTTCTGAGAAGGATCCGTGTTGCGGCGGTCCTTCTCGATTTCCTCCGCTTCAGCGTATCGATCCCCCCGCTGAAGGGCCTTTGTATAATCGCGGGGGGGATCAGTGATAAGGCTCCGGGAGAAGTTACCATTGCGGAGGACGGTGTGGAAGAGGGCCATCAGGGTCCTGTCATCGGCGCCTTCGACCTCGAGGGAGGCTTGCCTCCAGCGTTCCAGGAAACTCCGAAGGGTTTCCTCCTTCTGTTGTCTCACATTCAGAAGGTGGGAGAAGTGCTTCTTTGAGCGATGCCTCCCAGCAAATTGTGTGAGGAAGCGGTGGGCAAGTTCTTGCCAAGAATCAATGCTGCCTTCGGGCAACCGGTTGAACCACTCATACGCGGGTCCCTCCAAGGTGGAAAGGAACCAACGACACAAGTATTCATCCGAGGCCCCCATCATCATCATGCTATTTTGATAGCGGCTATAGTGCTCTTGGGGGTCTGTCTTCCCCTCATACGGTTTGATGGGTTGCCCGCGATATTTGTGGGGGATTTTGGCCGCCAACACCCTTGGGGTGAAGGGTGTTCTAGTGCGGAGCTGAATGAGGGGCTCGCCTGAGCCTTCGGCAAGTTTACGTTTCATTTCCTCCACCTGTGCCCGGAGGTCAGCGTACTCCGGATCTGGCCTTGCTGTGGAAGCCGTCGGGGGTGCCTGACGATTTTCCTCGAGTTGACGGAGGAGGGCTTCAATGATTTCGTCCTTGGGATCCTTCGGGGCCACCCCTTGGGAGTTGGCCCGGAAGGATTGTGCCTGAGTGATTTGGTGCCTGGCATCATCGGCATGAAGGAGAGCTTTGCCCCTGCTTCGGGGGGGAGGTACGCCCTCGGCACCCAAAGCGGAGGCTCCACTTTCCTGGGGCCTGCTGAGCGCTTGTTTCCCGAGGCGGTCTTGGACCACTCGGTGCCCGGGAGCTCCCCCGAGCCTCTCAAGTGCAGAGGTTCGGGGCCTCTCTTTCATCATGGGGCGCTTGTCCCTGGACTGGGCCTCTTGGGAGGCGGTATCCTGCGCCATGACCCCCTCGGCATTGCCGATCCCCGGGGGAGGATTGTTGAACAAAGGAGGGAGCGGTGGTAATTGAATAACATTCCCTCCAGCGTAGGGCTGGAGGGGTGCCTGAGAGGCGAGGGCTCCGGAATTGAGAGCCATGTTCTGAACAAAGGCCGCAAAGGCAGCCTGAAGATCGATGGCCGGGGCCGGAGGGGGAACTTGGTTCTCACTCCGATCCCTCCTTCGATTATCAAGGCCAATGCGGGCATCGGGGGCGTTCTTCTGTAGTTGCTGACGGAGGTCAGCAGTAGCCTGCTCCAACTCAAGGATGATACCACCCTCGGGTACTAAGAGCCTGTTGGAGGCCTCAGCCCCGTTAGTCTCGCCAGGGGCTACGTGGTTCTCCTCGAGGGTTTTGGATTGGGCACGGGTGGTTCTTCCCATTTTTGGCGAGTGTTTTGTGTATTTGGTAGAGGGGGAGGGTTTCTTACTTGATAGTTCAGACCTCTCAACGAGAGCACCAAATGATGGACAGTCTACCCGGGGGGTATCTTATCCGAGGGGTTATTGTGGGAATAACTAGAGAGAAGTCAGAGCAAATAGGAGGAGAGAGAGTCGATTTTATTAAATGAACTCGAGATGTGGAGTTGGGATGTAGATTGTGTTTTACAAGGAGAAATGGGCTGCTATTTATAGCAGCAATAAATGCGATGAGAGTACACGTGTCAGCAATCCAACGGCCGAAGGGTCACATCAGCCAGTTGGCACCGGCAGTGGTACGTTTACCGCATTGAATGCGGCTGGCGGATGTGACGTGGCATTAAATGCGGTGGTTGGCTGTCTCCAAAAGGAATCTTCGATGATTGAGTATGTTTAGCCGAAGGCTCTTCGTGTAGCCGAGGGCTCCCTATGTAGCCGAGGGCTCATTGTGTAGCCGAGGGCTCCTTGTGTAGCCGAGGGCCCCTTGTGTGGCCGAGGGCTTCTTGTGCAGCCGGGGGCTCCTCGTGTAGCCGAAGGCTTGGTTCAGCCGAAGGCTTACCCTGGTGCTGAGGGCATGAGAATGCCGAAGGCTTATGTCTCCGCCCGTTTTCTCCCAGCAGCTTCTTATGCCAGAGAAGGCTATCCTGTGAGTTTTGAAGCCTTCGGCCAAGGAGGCCGAAGGCACCCCAGTGTGTATTCTGGGCCACTTTGAGGCTTGGGCCGTTGTATTTGGGCCTGAGTTGTTTCCTGAGCTCAATGGACTTGTGTAGGAGAAATAGGAGTCTATGGGCCGGGGGTTCCTGGGCCATATACTCCATCAGCTGTATTGGCTGAAGTTACTGTAAATATTCATTTTAGATATTATTCATTTTTTCATTAATAAAAAACATTTTAATTTTTTTCTATATAAATAAGCAAAATCAGTCAATTCGGTCAAAACTTTAGAATCAGCCGATTCAACCAATTTCGTGTTACCAAACATACTCTAAATGAATAAATATAATTGCACGTTATTTAAAGTCACTAAAATAAAAAATATTCTTAATTTTTTATGAAAATGTTTGATCTGAGTGCTATTTATATTAAATTTAAAATGTTAGTTTATAGATTTGTTTATAATGTTCTTAAGGGCATCCCCATCCTTTAGATTATTTAGAGTTTAATTGGATGATGTGTAAGATTATTTTAAAGATTATCATTGTGAGTGAGAGATTATTTAGAGAGATTATTGAAAAAGATAATCCGGTATCAAGATTTGAATCCCGGATTATTTTAAGTTGTAGTTAAATTTCATTTAATGCATTGTCTAGAAAAACTAATTATTTGAATATCATGGTTGATGGAGAGTTTTAAGATTTGAGATTATTTAAAATTTATTTAATAAATGTGACGTGTCAATGATGTGTCATAAAAAAACCATTTATTTTAAGATCATGAATGGAGATGCTCTAAGAGACATTCAAGGAATCTCGTTAATGGTATTTGTAATGCCAGGATTCTTTTAAGTTCTTGGATATTTAATTAGAAATCAGAAAGTCATTTTTTTATGTAACGAAAGTCATCTCTTAAAATTGTGATTTTTTTAGAAATTCCAACGTGGTTGAATTCTAATTCTAATCCGACACCATGCTTAGTTTGAGTTTTTAGCAATTCAGTTTTTAATCCACGAAAGAGTTTTAGGGAGGTTTTAATGACTTCTAAATTTTAGAAGATATTTTTAAATTAGAAAGGGAATCTAGAATATTATTATTAAAGAATTGCTTAGAATATGACATGTGGCAAAACTATCTATAATTGTATCTCTCAAATGTATTATCTATAGATGATGATACACGCGCGCATGCATGAGCATACAGGATAGGTATGTATGGTTGTAACCTCCCTATAATTATGCATGAGATAAATACTATGCCACTAGAATTAAGATACGCACATAGAATATCTGATAATTGCTCTACTCATGCGCTCGCAAGGGCAAGCGTTTTCAACCCAGGCCATAGTTATAGTCATGTTTTTATTCCATTATGCATTGTAAGCAAGATTATGAACGATTCTCTTAATTAATGTAAAAGCAGTTTACTATTAAATGAAGATATGTACGTAGAGATATGACTAAGGCTACAAGCTAAGGCTACGTAAATATATGTAACAAATAATGTTACACTATTTAAAACTACGGAGTATTATTTAATTCAATCACTACTTAGTTTTGTCAGATCAATCTATGTACTAATTAGGAATAAATGATACGGTTGAGAATATTTCTTGGAGTAAACATTAGTTTACTCAGATTTGTCCAATAAATCAATCAATGTACTTATTATATTAGCCTAGGAATAAATACTAGATCAGAATATTCTTGGAGTACCTAGCCAATTATTACATAATTACTCTTATTGTCATAGACTCATAGCAATTATAAATAGTACTCCGTATAAAAGTGTAAAACTATAAAGACTTTAAAAGTAGACCCAAAATAAACACTAAAAGTAATTGATAAAATGTGACTTAAACTACTACAAGTAGTATATCATCACAGTCACTACAATGTAATTAATTAGAACATTATCACGATCACTAAAGAATAGTAAAAAGAAGAATAAAGGTATAAAGGTTCACATTTCTGTACACCCATTACCTTTATTTTTTAAGTCATATACTCCCTCCGTAAAGACTTTATTTTTTTCGGTTTGACTTACACACATATTTATGTAAGGTAGAGTTTTGTTTTGCTTTTCCAAGTTTACCCTTACTTTATGTCAAATCAAGCAAAAAATATATAAAAAATAAGAGTAGTTGTGACTTTTGGGATAAAAATGGTTTCCTTTTATAGAAATGAGAAATTCTTCTTGAGACATCCATAAAACGAAAATGAGAACTTCCTTTCGGAACGGATCGGAGGTAGTATGTCATTAGTTCAACTCAAAATTGCTTAGACAAAGAATGGGTAAAAAAGCCGTGTCTTTGGAATGAATACATCTAGCTAGAAAGCCATCAAACCAAGTAGTTACTATACGGTGCAAATTAAATAATAGAAAGTAGACAAATAAGTCTAAGGTATACGTATGGCTCAAGAAAGAATTTGGTGTATTTTTTGTGGTATAAATAAATCCCACTATGAGATTTGTCCCATTAAGCTAAGATCAAGCCAAAACAATAATACTACAGACAAAAAACTCGAAAGCGAATAAATTCAGGAATTGAATATAGAAAGAAATGGCCCAAGGGGACGAGGGAAGCAGGCTACCTCCACCACTTTACAACTACGAAGATTTAATTCCAGAATGGAGAGTGGATATAAGGCCTAAATATGATACGCTTATCCTTCAATTACCTGACGGTCAGTTTTATAAACTAGCATGACATCGTACTATATATAACTAATAGTCATACTTTTATAAATAAATTTTATTTCAGATTTTTTTAAAAAAAATGCCATATGTCATGCAATACATTTTTTAAAACCATTAATAGTTTTTTTTTTAATTTTAAACAGGCGAAACCCCAACAGTTCAAAATATAAATGTAGCCTATAGGTATTCGTTTTTTTAAGTTTTAGGTATTCGTTTTTCTTACAAACTAAGATTAGTTGTGTCATTATGTATGATTTATTTGTTTTCTTATGTGTGCAACCGTGTGCATTTTTGTTGATGAATTGTTAAAATATTGTTCTTATGCAAATTTATATTTATTTTTACTTGCTCTAAAACTCTACTTATTATGAAGGTGTGTGTGCTACTCCATATAATGAGAATTCTCTTCACAATGTTCTACAATAGAATTTCCAATTCTTTTTTATTTTTGTTGTATAATTTTGTTGCTCTTTTGATTTAAATATACAACTAACAATAGTCTCATTAAAAGTTTTTTTCTTTACTATGACTTTATAGTTTATACATAATAAAGAAGCCCATGAAACATTCGCCCCTCTGCTTTGAAAAACACAGAACCGACTCTTTACAACACTTAACCACGCCATTAATGAAAAAGTGTTGTGTTCGTGTGTTAATAACTCAAATGTTATGCGCCATTTTCATTTTGAATAAGGCTAGCTATATGCCTACCATTGTAGTATGTGTACTAGTTTAATGTTTTACCATTTACAATAGTTTGAAATTTGCCGTTTATTATTACGTCATTCGGTTTGTAAACGTGGACCATTTGTTTATTAAACAAAAATACTTCGTCCCACTTTGTACGACACGCTTTCTTTTTTGAGTTGTTAAAAAATATGTTCACTTCCCTAAATTGAACTCCACTAACTTTTTATTTCCCACTATATCCTTTTATCTATCATTTTACTCTTTACTTTTTGTGGATCCATCTTACCTTTTCATACTTTCTGGATGTTATCAAAAGTACGTGTTAAAAACTAGTTTATCCTTTAATTTATTTTCTTAAAACCCGCACCAAACCCATGTGCATCTTACATTATGGGACGAAGGTATAGTAGTAATATTTTTACATTGGGGGCCGGGGGGGGGCAACCAGATCAGTCTCGGGTTCCTACACTTTTCCCGAGGACCGGACCGGCTCGAGTCTGCCCCTAGGCCTAGGCGGAAAAGAAGAAAAAGTCAATTTAATTTTAAAAAAACTTTTATAAGCATGTTATATAGGGAATCTAAGGGAGTGTTTGCAATTGCTTCAACTTTAAAAAAGTGATTTTTAAAGTGATTTTGAGAAAAGTGATTAATAGTAAAAGTTGGTAGTGTTTGAGAAAAAAATGATTCTGAAAAAGTAAAAGTTGGTAGTGTTTGGTAAAATAAGTACTCTTCCACCTGCTTCCAGCTTTTAGCTTTTAAGTGATTAATTTAAGCAGAAGCTGTCATTTGAAAACACGTTTTTTTAGCTTTTTTTAAGACAAAAGTTGAAAAGCACTTTTTTAAGCAACCGCAAACACTCCTTAATACGAATTACAAAGTAGTAAGAAGCAACGATATATCAGTTTATATTTGTATACATTTGAAGAGAAATCATCTCATCAGGCCGGCCTGACGGGCTGCCCCGTCCGGCCGAGCCCGTTTGGGCACCTTCCCGGTGGAATTTTTTGATGAAAATTTTTGAGCATGTTCCTCATCAAGTCTAGTCTGTCCATACCAAATTTCAGCTCAAAATTCGATCGGGAAGGTTGTCAAATGATTTTTCCAAGTTAACTGGTCCGGAAAATACATATTCCGGACCAGTTAACTTGCAAAAATCATTTGACGACCTTCCCAATCGAATTTTGAGCTGAAATTTGATATGGACAAACTAGACTTGATGAGGAACATGCTCAAAAAATTTCATCAAAAAATTCCACCGGGAAGATGCCCAAACGGGCTCGGCCGGACGGGGCAGCCCGTCAGGCCGGCCTGATGAGAAGAGCTCTCTACATTTGAAAAGTGTATAGCATGGAGTAAAAATTAGTTTAAATCTTGAATAATAATTTTTAATATTTTACTCTCTTTTCTTCATTTAAAATTCTACAATGTCTTTCAAAGATTAGAATTCCCCTATTGTCGAATGGGCTTTAAAGGCTTGAGGCTAATGTTTCGCGCATTATCAGCCCTCATGCCTTTTACTGGACGGAGGTAGTAATTAATATTTCTCCATCTTTTAAAATTTAGCCATTTCTTACTGACATGGGACTAATCTATATATATACAAGAATGATCAGGTCCTCACATTCGGACAGGACCCTCCGTCCGAACATCCTTGTTTGGGGTCCTTCTCGGTGGAATTTTTTATGAAAGTTTTTAAGCATGTCCCTCATCAAGTCTAGTTCGTCCATACCAAATTTCAGCTCAAAATTCGATCGGGAAGGCATTCAAATCATTTTTTGAAGTTGACTGCGTTTTTATATGTATATTTTGACGCAGTCAACTTCAAAAAATGATTTGAATGCCTTCCCGATCGAATTTTGAGCTGAAATTTGGTATGGACAAAATAGACTTGATGAGGAACATGCTCAAAACAATTTATCAAAAAATTCCACTGGGAAGGGTCCCAAACGTCCATGTTCGGACGGTGTTCGGACCAGGAAAGTTCGGACCTGAAGGACCCCAGCATGTTCCATGAGGAACATGCTCAAAAAATTTCATCAATATATATATATATATATATATATATATATATATGTAGGAACCATACACAAATTAATTGCCTTACAGAAAAATTTTCAATTCACAGGTTTCTTAAGGGACCATGTAAGCAAGGGCGGTTCTCAAGAAGAAGAAAAGTTTATTATTATCGGCGGGCATAAACTGGGTGAAGGCAAGAAGTTGTACCAATTTTATAAGCAATTCATGATTTCAACCAAGTGTACGTGAGATTTGAAAATTAAAAAGTCTTACATATATTTCAATTCAAACCCCTTCTTACCAGAGAATAGTGTACGAGAACAATTTTTGTATTTTGATATTTGCAACCAACCTAAGTATTAAGTTTAGACTTCAAAATTGTAATGAACTTTTACAATATTATAGAATTTAAAGTAATTTTTGGGTAGGGAGTCGGTACGGTATTATACCGGTATACCACGGTATTTGATAACATTTACCGTTACCGTACCGAAATAAATCGGTACAGTATGATACCATGCCGAAAATGACGGTATACCAATATTCCGGTATTTTCTGGTATTTTTCGGTACGGTAAGTGCGGTATACCGATTTTTCAGTATTTTTGCCCAGCCCTAGACATGAGACTGAAATTAATCCAAATGCAAACATTTTAACACTACCATTACTATAAATGAAAATTATTACTCCATATTATATACTTAGCTTTCAATAATAAATTAATACACGTGATTGCAAAATGTCACCAGACCGTGTGAATTGAGCTTCTATACATAAAAGGCCATTTGATAACCCTTTTGAGCTTATTGGCAACATTTTTAGTAAATAAAAACTTTTAATTTCACGAGATGAGTTGTATAATAACCAAAATAAGAAAGACTAAAATTTTGTTCCATACAACTTTTAAATTGATAAAGTATATTTGAAATATAATTAATTCATAATTCATCAATTCAACCGGTTCGTACAATTCCAGCCATACTTAGCTTGCAGCTCCAGATAATTTTTGAACTTTTAAAGGGGCCCTTCACTTGATTATACCACAGGTTTCGAAGAGGAACAAGTGAGAGTTGAATCAAACACATCTCCTCCGTACATCACAATGATTGTACATAAACAGCGGCGAGGCGGGAGGATATACGAAGTACGCCCTCCGTCCCAGGGAGAAGTTCCCGGGTTGACTTTCACACATATTAAGGAAATAAAGTTACTGAGGGGTAAATTTTACTGTTTGGCACTGCTTCGACACTGTTTGGCACTGTTTCGACACTGTTTGGCACTGTTTCGACACTGTTTGGCACTGTTTAACACTGTTTTGATGTAGGATAACTTTCCATTTAAGGAAATGGGAAGTTTTTGTTGAGACTACCAAAAAAAGGAAAGTGGGAACTTGTCCCTATCATTTAAATGAAGTTTATAATCCGCCGCCAAAGTTTAAGGGGTGAGTTCGGTGGTACGGATACATATGGTGGGTCCCAGTTTTGCCGATCATGATATGAATCGGACAGAGATCAAAATCGAAAAAGGTGAGGCCATTGTAACACTGCACACGCCCAATGCATGGAAGCGAAAAGAAAGAGGATAACGTAATGGCAGAAATGTTAGAAGGGCCAATTGTTAAAAAATTAGAAATATTGGAGGGTTATGGTGATGAGTGACCCTGCTAATCGAAACTGCGGCCACCGGAAAACCTAATAGAAAGGAGTCCAGAATGATGCGGATGACGATGATGCTAGCTTCTCCTTTTCGTCGTGGTTGGTGTTGGGATGTTATTTGTTAATAAAA